>JARQOC010000005.1:305796227-306540394 GCA_033576535.1 Allobates femoralis | reverse complement strand
CCTATCCTCCTTGTCCACCCCCCACTTTTCAGTGGGCAGACACCATCTAGACCCTCCATCACCTGTAGGCAATGAGGGTGCACATTGCAGCATGGAACCTGCAACTCCATATCTATTATATAATCACGAATGGGTTTTTTGCCCCTTTTGAGACCGCACTCGCTGCGAGTCAGCGTGGTCATGTGGATACGAACGAAGCATTGGCCGCGCAGCGGCCATTGCGAGTCGCTCTAAGGCGACTCGCTATGCCCGCGCAGCGGGCATGGCGAGTCGCCTTAGCAGCGCGAAGCATTGGCCGCGAAGCGGCCATTGCGAGTCAGAGACTCGCTCTGCTAGAATCCCGATGCATTGTGCATCGGGCACCCAGCTAGTGATAAATAACAAGAAATAAACTGCACAGCACTCAAAGACAAATGTGAACTGGTGCAAGCAAAGCTGCAAGGTTATATAATATGAAAAAGATCCTTGCAGCACACAGCTACTACCAATGATGTACATAAGCTACTAGCTATATATATTTGAGGAAAAAGTTTAAAAACTTACGTTTTTTTCAAAAAACTCAAAAATCTCCAATTTTTTATTTAATTCTGAAGTTCTTGGTACATACATTGGCCAATGTCTGTTTGCTCATCAACTGCGACAAAGTGACTTCAGGTCTGATGAGTCATACGCTGATATCCCTATCCTCCTTGTCCACCCCCCACTTTTCAGTGGGCAGACACCATCTAGACCCTCCATCACCTGTAGGCAATGAGGGTGCAAATTGCAGCATGGAACCTGCAACTCCATATGATAAATAACAAGAAAAAAACTGCACAGCACTCAAAGACAAATGTGAACTGGTGCTAGCAAAGCTGCAGGGTTATATAATATGAAAAAGATCCTTAGCAGACACAGCTACTACCAATGATGTACATAAGCTACTAGCTATATATATTTGAGGAAAAAGTTTAAAAACTTACGTTTTTTTCAAAAAACTCAAAAATCTCCAATTTTTTATTTAATTCTGAAGTTCTTGGTACATACATTGGCCAATGTATGTTTGCTCATCAACTGCGACAAAGTGACTTCAGGGTCTGATGAGTCCTACTCTGATATCCCTATCCTCCTTGTCCACCCCCCACTTTTCTTGTCTTTGAGTGCTGTGCAGTTTTTTTCTTGTTATTTATCATATGGAGTTGCAGGTTCCATGCTGCAATGTGCACCCTCATTGCCTACATGTGATGGAGGGTCTAGATGGTGTCTGCCCACTGAAAAGTGGGGGGTGGACAAGGAGGATAGGGATATCAGAGTAGGACTCATCAGACTCTGAAGTCACTTTGTCGCAGTTGATGAACAAACAGACATTGGCCAATGTATGTACCAAGAACTTCAGAATTAAATAAAAAATTGGAGATTTTAGAGTTTTTTGAAAAAAACGTAAGTTTTTAAACTTTTTCCTCAAATATATATAGCTAGTAGCTTATATACATCATTGGTAGTAGCTGTGTGCTGCAAGGATCTTTTTCATATTATTTATATATATATGTATCTATTTCTTTCTATCTATAGATAGATAGATAGATAGATAGATAGATAGATAGATAGATACATAGATAGATAGAAATAGATAGATAGATAGAAATAGATAGATAGATAGATAGATATAGATACATAGATAGATAGATATAGATACATAGATAGATAGATAGATAGATAGATAGATAGATAGAAATAGATACATAGATAGATCGATAGAGAGATATAGAGATAGAGAGATAGATAGATAGATAGATAGATAGATAGATAGATAGATAGATAGATAGATAGGTGAGTCGTTGCAGCCGCGATAGGTCCATTGCGATTTTCTTGGGCCGGCGACAGCCGAGCGCCGTGGCCGAAAATCGAACCAAGGGGCCGGCCATGCATGGTTCGAAACACCACTATGTATCTCTATAGGAAGTGAGGCGCTATTCTGATTGGTCGATGTGTGCTGCCGGCGACCAATCAGAATAGCGCCTCACTTTCAGCGGTAAATTTGAAACTCAAAGTCGTCCATTATATGTCTATGGGAAGTGAGGCGCTATTCTGATTGGTCGCTGTGTGCTGCCGGCGACCAATCAGAATAGCGCCTCACTTTCAGCGGTAAATTTGAAACTCAAAGTCGTCCATTATATGTCTATGGGAAGTGAGGCGCTATTCTGATTGGTCGCCGGCAGGACACAGCGACCAATCAGAATAGCGCCTCACTTCCCATAGAGATACATAGCGGTGTTTCGGGGAATTTATGGCCGGGCCCCTGGTTCTATTTTCGGCCACGGGGCTCGGCTCTGGTCGGTCGTTGCACGGGGTCGGAGACTCGTAATGGCCGCTTCGCGGCCATTGGTCGCGCCTCAGCAACGGCTCGCAATGGCCGCCTCGCTACACCGCTAACCAAGCCACCGAAGCCGAAGCCCATACTCCTGTAGTGTACACCGCTATAGTATACTACAGTCCCATGACCATAAGCGCCATGGGACTGTAGTATACCATCGCGCTGTACACTACAGACCCCTGCCGCTCTAAGCCACTACGCGTACACTAACCAAGCCACACAACCCAAGCCCCTACCCACTGCCGCCCTAACCCCTAAGCCACTACCCCGACGCCGAAGCCCCTACCCCCTGCCGCACTACCCCGCCGCACCCACTACCCTCTGCCGGAAGCCACTACCCCCTGCCGCCCTAACCCCTAAGCCACTACCCGCCGCCGAAGCCCTAGCCCCTACCCCTGCCGCACTACCCCGCCGCACCCACTACCCTCTGCCGGAAGCCACTACCCCTGCCGCCCTAACCCCTAAGCCACTACCCCGACGCCGAAGCCCCTACCCCCTGCCGCACTACCCCGCCGCACCCACTACCTCTGCCGGAAGCCACTACCCCCTGCCGCCCTAACCCCTAAGCCACTACCCGCCGCCGAAGCCCCTAGCCCCTACCCCCTGCCGCACTACCCCGCCGCACCACTACCCTCTGCCGGAAGCCACTACCCCTGCCGCCCTAACCCCTAAGCCACTACCCCGCCGCCGAAGCCCCTAGCCCCTACCCCCTGCCGCACTACCCCGCCGCACCCACTACCCTCTGCCGGAAGCCACTACCCCCTGCCGCCCTAACCCCTAAGCCACTACCCCGCCGCCGAAGCCCCTACCCCCTGCCGCACTACCCCGCCGCACCCACTACCCTCTGCCGCAAGCCCCTACCCCCTGCCGCCCTAACCCCTAAGCCACTAACCCCTAAGCCACTACCCCGCCGCCGAAGCCCCTACCCCCTGCCGCCGTAAGCCACTAGCCCGCATCCGCACCTAAACCCCTGCCGCCGCAAGCCCCTAACCCGCACCTAATCCCCTACCCCTACCCCTAAACCGCACCTAAACCCCTCCCGCCCTAAGCCCCTACCCCCTAAGCCGCACCTAACCCCCTACTCCCTGCCGCCGTAAGCCACTACCCGCATCCGCAAATAAACCCTGCCGCCGCAAGCCCCTAACCCCTAAGCCGCACCTAACCCCTAAGCTGCACATAATCCCCTACCCCTACCCCCTAAACCGCACCTAAACCCCTGCCGCCCTAAGCCCCTACCCCCTAAGCCGCACCTAACCCCCTACCCCCTGCCGCCCTAAGCCACTACGCCTAGTGATGGGCGAATCCTAAATTACTCGGAATCGCTTGACTCTAGCGAGTCCGAGCCCAGGACTCGCTACTCGTTGCGAGTCTAGCGAGTCCAATGTTAATGAATGGGGAAGCGAGTAATAGCGAGTAGTGTGAGATTTACAACTCGCAGATGTGTCTCGGAAGCTTCAGCCTGAAGCAATCCTAGTTGTGTCATTTATTTGCATTGCTCGTTTACTTTGTAAGTAATCGCTGACTCGCACAGATAAGAGTCCTGTCTCCTCTGTGCTGGCTGCCCCAGCTCCAGGGTCCTAGAGCCTGCTGCTGCCTGATGTAGGAGTGCTGAGATTGTTCTCAGTCTGCTCAATCCCTGTGTACAGACATGAATGTCTGTGCACAGAGATGATGTAGCAGAGCTGAGATTGTTCTCAGTCTGCTCATTCCCTGTGCATAGAGATCTATATCTATACACAGGGGATGTAGCAGAGAGGACATCGCGTTTTGGACTGCGTCGGACGGAAGAGGATTTTTTTAATTAAAGATGGAGTCCCTAATGGCTTTTTTTTTTATTTCTAATAAAAAATTTTCTTTGTGTTGTGTTTTTTTTAAAACAATTTAATAGAAATTCATGGCGGTCATGTCTAATATTGGCGTGACCACCATAAATTTCGGGCTTAGGGCCAGCTGATAATACAAAGCTGGTATTAACCCCTTTATTACTCAGCGTGCTACCGCCACCAGGGCCGCTGGAAGAGCGGGGTTCAGCGCCAGAGGAAGGCGCTTCAATGAACGCGCCATCTTCTGGGGCGGCTGCGGGCTGCAATTTGCAGCGGGGGGTGCCCAGAAAGCTTGGGCATCCCTGCGCTGCGGATTCCAGCCCCCAGCTGCTTAGCTGTACCTGGCTAGACATAGAAATTGCGCGGAGCCCCACGCATTTTTTTTAAATTATTTCATGAAATTCTGAGATTCTGACTCTGACTCCGAGACTCTGACTCTGAGACTCTGACTCTGAAATTCATTAAATAATTTTTAAAAAATGCGTGGGGCTCCGCGCAATTTCTATGTCTAGCCAGGTACAGCTAAGCAGCTGAGGGCTGGAATCCGCAGCGCAGGGATGCCCAAGCTTTCTGGGCACCCCCCGCTGCAAATTGCAGCCCGCAGCCGCCCCAGAAGATGGCGCGTTCATTGAAGCGCCATCCTCTGGCGCTGAACCCCGCTCTTCCAGCGGCCCTGGTGGCGGTAGCACGCTGGGTAATAAAGGGGTTAATACCAGCTTTGTTATACAAGCTGGTATTAAGCCCGAGATTCTTAATGTCAGGCCACGTTTGACCCAGCCACTAAGAATCTCCAATAAAGGGTTAAAAAAACACAGAGAAAATTTTTTATTTGAAATAAAAAAAAAAGCCATTAGGGACTCCATCTTTAATAAAAAAAATCCTCTTCCGTCCGACGTAGTCCAAAACGCGATGTCCTCTCTGCTACATGCACAGGGAATGAGCAGACTGAGAATAATCTCAGCACTGCTACATCTCTGTGAGCAGGCGGGCTCTAGGACCCTGGAGCTGCACAGAGAAGACAGCTGGACTCGGCTCGCAAAGAAACAGCAGTTACTTTGCGAGTCTCCCTGCTATCACTGGCACAGTAGCCAGTGATGACTCGCACGAGTCTAATGCAAACAATGGCAATCCTATGTCAGCGTTTCTGACAAAACTAGGATTGATATTGATTTGCATTGGACTCGTGCGAGTCATCACTGGGAAACTCGCCGAGTACCGAGTCCTGCGAGTCCCTTACTACTCGCCGAGTAACGAGTCCTAGCGAGTAGATTCGCCCATCCCTAACTACGCCGCATCCGCACCTAAACTCCTGCCGCCGCAAGCCCCTACCCCTTAAGCCGCACCTAATCCCCTACCTCTACCCCCTAAGCCGCACCTAACCCCCTACCCCCCTAAGCCACTACCCCGCATCCGCACCTAAACCCTGCCGCCGCAAGCCCCTAACCCCTAAGCTGCACCTAATCCCCTACCCCTACCCCCTAAGCCGCACCTAAACCCCTGCCGCCCTAAGCCCCTACCCCTAAGCCGCACCTAACCCCCTACCCCCCTAAGCCACTACCCCGCATCCGCACCTAAACCCCTGCCGCCGCAAGCCCCTAACCCCTAAGCTGCACCTAATCCCCTACCCCTACCCCTAAGCCGCACCTAAACCCCTGCCGCCCTAAGCCCCTACCCCCTAAGCCCCTACCCTCTAAGCCTCGCCGCTTTCCCTAACACCTAAGGCCCTACCCGTCCCCTAACGTCCCCGTCGATCACTTACATGCCTTCAAGTCATCTGATCGTCCGTCCGGCCAGGCGTCCTCTTCCTCCGGTCCCGGGGGTCTTCTCTCTTCTTTCCGCCTCTTCGTCCGTCCCCGGGGATCTTCTGTCTTCTTTCCGCCAACTTCCAGCTCCGACGTCCTCTTCAACTAACATTAAGATACAATGGACGATCAATCCGCCATTGTATCTCAATGAAATGTGAAGGGCTCTTCTGATTGGTCGCTGACCTCAGCCAATCAGAAGAGCCCGTCATTCAGTTCTCATTCAGGTCCGTCTTTTTTCCCATTGACATACATTAGCGGTGTGTCGGCGATTTTATGGCCGGGCCACCTGGTTCTATTTGTCGGCCCTAAAATCGCGGACACACCGCTAATGCATGTCTATGGGCAAGTCAGCTCGAATTCTGATTGGTCGCCGTTCAATCCGAAATCGGGCTGACTGCCCATAGAGATGCATTAGCGGTGTGTCCGCGATTTTAGGGCCGACAAATAGAACCAGGTGGTCGGCCATAAAATCGCCGACACACCGCTAATGCATTTCAATGGGAAAAAACAAAGGCGGACCTCAATGAGAACTGCGTCTCAGCCTAAATAATAAATTAAATAATAAAAAAAATAATTAAAAAAGAATTAAAAAATAATAAAAAAAAATAATTAAAAATAATAAAAAATTCAATAAAAATAATAATAAAAAAATAAAATATATGCTAATAAGATCAGCCCTTTGCGGACCTGAATGAGAACTGCGTCTCAGCCTAAATAATAAATTAAATAATAAAAAAAATAATTAAAAAATAATTAAAAAATAATAAAAAAAAATAATTAAAAATAATAAAAAATTCAATAAAAATAATAATAAAAAAATAAAATATATGCTAATAAGATCAGCCCTTTGCGGACCTGAATGAGAACTGTGTCTCAGCCTAAATAATAAATTAAATAATAAAAAAATAATTAAAAAAGAATTAAAAAATAATAAAAAAAAATAATTAAAAATAATAAAAAATTCAATAAAAATAATAATAAAAAAATAAAATATATGCTAATAAGATCAGCCCTTTGCGGACCTGAATGAGAACTGCGTCTCAGCCTAAATAATAAATTAAATAATAAAAAAAATAATTAAAAAAGAATTAAAAAATAATAAAAAAAAATAATTAAAAATAATAAAAAATTCAATAAAAATAATAATAAAAAAATAAAATATATGCTAATAAGATCAGCCCTTTGCGGACCTGAATGAGAACTGCGTCTCAGCCTAAATAATAAATTAAATAATAAAAAAAATAATTAAAAAAGAATTAAAAAATAATAAAAAAAATAATTAAAAATAATAAAAAATTCAATAAAAATAATAATAAAAAAATAAAATATATGCTAATAAGATCAGCCCTTTGCGGACCTGAATGAGAACTGCGTCTCAGCCTAAATAATAAATTAAATAATAAAAAAAATAATTAAAAAAGAATTAAAAAATAATAAAAAAAAATAATTAAAAATAATAAAAAATTCAATAAAAATAATAATAAAAAAATAAAATATATGCTAATAAGATCAGCCCTTTGCGGACCTGAATGAGAACTGCGTCTCAGCCTAAATAATAAATTAAATAATAAAAAAAATAATTAAAAAAGAATTAAAAAATAATAAAACAAAATAATTAAAAATAATAAAAAATTCAATAAAAATAATAATAAAAAAATAAAATATATGCTAATAAGATCAGCCCTTTGCGGACCTGAATGAGAACTGCGTCTCAGCCTAAATAATAAATTAAATAATAAAAAAAATAATTAAAAAAGAATTAAAAAATAATAAAAAAAAATAATTAAAAATAATAAAAAATTCAATAAAAATAATAATAAAAAAATAAAATATCTACTTATATAATCCGCAGTTGGGAATTCGGGCGTTGTCGCCGAATCCCAACATGCTTTGCGGGACTGCGAGTGATGACGCGCAGCGTCATCACGAGCCGCAGACCCGCACTACTGTAAAAAAAAAAAAAAAGTTAAGCCGCAGCCGCACTGCCGTCTCCGCCGCCCACCCGTCTGCCCCGCCGCCGCCTCCGCGAGGTCACCGCTGCCCCTCGCTGCTCTAGCAACGCTGGGGCCTCGGTGACGCCATGCAGCTGGAGGAGCACTGTCCTTGCGCCGACATGTAATTTCCAACATGGCGTCCAAAATCTCACGAGATTTTGCCGCCATCTTGGATATTACACGTCGCCGCACACACTCCGCTATCCCACCAATATAGCCCCCGCCGAGGTGACCGCCCAGCGCCCCTCGGGAGATCAGCCGCTCATGCCCACAAGCCGCTGATCTCCAGTATCGCCGCTGCCGCCCGCTCCGCACTTACCCCTCCCCGCTCTGCTGCCTGCACAAATACTTTCTTTTTGGAGCCGGTCATGTGACAGGCCCTCTGTGATGTCACATTAGCCCGCCCTGTCACATGACCGGCTTCAATGCCGCTGGAAGGAATACAGACAGCAGAGGACAGGGGGACAGGGGCACACCTGACTGGGGGATAAAGAACTGTGCCAGAGGACAGGGGCACACAACAGGGGCAGAGGACAGGGGCACACAGGACAGGGGTAGAAGACAGGGCCACACAGGACAGAGGGACACAACTGCGGCAGAGGACAGGGGGACACAGAACAGGGGGACACAGGACAAGGCCACACAGAACAGGGGCGCACAGCACAGGGGGACACAGGACAGGAGCACACAGCACAGGGGGACATCGTACAGGGGGACACCGTACAGGGGCACACAGGACAGGGGGACACAACAGGGGCAGAGGACAGGGGGACACAGGACATGGCCACACAACAGGGGCAGAGGACAAGGGGACACAGAACAGAGGTAGAAGACAGGGCCACACAGGACAGAGGGAAACAACAGGGGCAGAGGACAGGGGGACACAGAACAGGGGCACACAGTACAGGGGGACACAACAGGCCCAGAGGACAGGGGGACACAGAACAGGGCCACACAGTACAGGGGGACACAGGACAAGGCCACACAGAACAGGGGCGCACGGCACAGGGGGAAACAAAACAGAGGCACACAGGACAGGGCCACACAGCACAGGGGGACACCGTACAGGGGCACACAGGACAGGAGGACACACAACAGAGGCAGAGGCTCTGCCACACAGGACAGGGGCAGAGGACAGGGGGACACAACAGGGGCAGAGGACAGGGGAACACACAACGGGCACACAAGACAGAGGGACACAGAACAGAGGCAGAGGACAGGGCCACACAGGACAGGGGGACACCACACAGGGGCACACAGGACAGGGGGAGACCGGACAAGGGCACACAGGACACGAGGACACAGAACAGGGGCAGAGGACTCAGGCACACAAGACAGGGGCAGAGGACAGGGGGACACAACAGGGGCAGAGGACAGCGGAACACACAACGGCCACACTGGACAGAGCGACACAGAACAGAGGCAGAGGACAGGGGCACACAGGACAGGGGTACAAGACAGGGCCACACAGAACTGGGGTAGAAGACAGGGGCACACAGGACAGAGGGACACAACAGGGGCAGAGGACAGGGGGACACAGAACAGGGCCACACAGTACAGGGGCACACAGGACAGGGGGACACAGGACAAGGCCACACAGAACAGGGATGCACAGCACAAGGGGACACATAACTGAGGCACACAGGACAGGGCCACACAGCACAGGGGGACACCGGACGGGGCACACAGGACAGGAGGACACACAACAGGGCCAGAGGACTCTGCCACACAGGACAGGGGCAGAGGACAGGGGGACACAACAGGGGCAGAGGACAGGGGGACACAACAGGGGCAGAGGACAGGGGAACACACAACGGGCACACAGGACAGAGGGACACAGAACAGAGGCAGAGGACAGGGGGACACCGCACAGGGGCACACAGGACAGGGGGACAACACACAAGGGCACACAGGACAGGAGGACACAGAACAGGGGCAGAGGACTCAGGCACACAGGACAGAGGCAGAGGACAGGGGGACACAACAGGGGCAGAGGACAGGGGAAAACACAATGGCCACACAGGACAGAGGGACACAGAACAGAGGCAGAGGACAGGGGGACACCGCACAGTGCCACACAGGACAGGGGGAGACCGCACAAGGGCACACAGGACAGGAGGACACAGAACAGGGGCAGAGGACTCAGGCACGCAAGACAGGGGCAGAGGACAGGGGGACACAACAGGGGCAGAGGACAGGGGAACACAGGACAGAGGGACACAACAGGGCCAGAGGACAAGGGGACACAGAACAGGGCTAGAAGACAGGGGCACACAGAAGAGGGGTAGAAGACTTGGACACACAGGACAGAGGGACACAACAGGGGCAGAGGACAGGGGAACACAGAACAGGGGCACACAGGACAGGGGGACACAGGACAAGGCCACACAGAACAGGGGCGCACAGCACAGGGGGACACAGAACAGAGACACACAGGACAGGGGCACACAGCACAGGGGGACACCGGACAGGGGCACACAGGACAGGAGGACACTCAACAGGGGCAGAGGACTCTGCCACACAGGACAGGGGCAGAGGACAGAGGGACACAACAGGGGCAGAGGACAGGGGAACACACAACGGGCACACAGGACAGAGGGACACAGAACAGAGGAAGAGGACAGGGGGACACCGCACAGGGGGACACCGGACAAGGGCACACAGGACAGGAGGACACAGAACAGGGCCAGAGGACTCAGGCACACAGGACAGGGGCAGAGGACAGGGTGACACAACAGGGGCAGAGGACAGGGGCACGCAATTATATAAGCAGATGTACATATACAGTTTATACACATATCTACTTATATAAATCGGGAGTTTGAAATTCGGCCACTATAGCCGAATCCCTAAATCCTTCACGGCACTGCGAGCGATGACGCAATACCGTCATCGCGACCCGCAGCTGCACTAACTCACACCGCCGTCGGCCCCGCCGCCAGCGCCTCATCGTGAGCACCCTCCACGAGGTCTACGCTGCCCGGATGCCGCTGGTGCCTTCCACTCCTCCCCGCTCTCTCTCTCACCGCTAGCGCCTCGGTGTCGCCATGCTGCTGCTGTAGCGGTGTAGGGGCTGTGGGCGGGTGCCGGGAGCCTGTGACGCCGCCCAATAGGAGTGAACGGGGCGTGTCAGGCTGCAAAGCCTAACACGCCCCGCTCACTCCCATTGGCCGCCGCCCCTGCAAGCGGATTGGGCGCTCTGTTCTAAACACAGGACGCCCATCCCATTGCCCAGTACTCCGCGTCCTGGACCAATCGCATGGCCGTCCTCTCTTTACCACACAATGCCCAATTCGCTCCTTCCCCTCAGGTCACATGTGTCACCTGAGGGGAGGGACTGATCCCTCTCTGCAGCCCACCCCCGCCGCAGAGGACAATGCCGGGGCTACGATCACCCCCAGCACGCAGCCACGTCCTGCCGCCAAGCGCTCATGTCGCCGCTCCAGCCGGACCTCTCCACCCCTCAAGCCTCCCGCCACATCATACTCTGCTACCCACAGAGCCCCCTGTGTACTCTGCTACCCACAGAGCCCCCTGTATACTCTGCTACCCACAGAGCCCCCTGTATACTCTGCTACCCACACAGCCCCCTGTATACTCTGCTACCCACACAGCCCCCTGTATACTCTGCTACCCACACAGCCCCCTGTATACTCTGCTACCCACACAGCCCCCTCTATACTCTGCTACCCACACAGCCCCCTCTATACTCTGCTACCCACACAGCCCCCTCTATACTCTGCTACCCACACAGCCCCCTCTATACGCTGCTACCCACACAGCCCCCTCTATACTCTGCTACCCACACAGCCCCCTGTATACTCTGCTACCCACACAGCCCCCTGTATACTCTACTACCCACAGAGCCCCCTGTATACTCTGCTACCCACAGAGCCCCCGTATACTTTGCTACCCACAGAGCCCCTGTATACTCTGCTACCCACAGAGCCTCCTGTATACTCTGCTACCCACAGAGCCCCCTCTATACTCTGCTACCCACAGAGCCCCCTCTATACTCTGCTACCCACTCAACCGCTTGTATACACACAATTCATTTCACCGCTCTCCCGATGCAATTGCATCGGGCCTTTTTACTAGTATGCTAATAAGATCAGCCCTTTGCGGACCTGAATGAGAACTGCGTCTCAGCCTAAATAATAAATTAAATAATAAAAAAAATAATTAAAAAAGAATTAAAAAATAATTAAAAAAAATAATTAAAAATAATAAAAAATTCAATAAAAATAATAATAAAAAAATAAAATATATGCTAATAAGATCAGCCCTTTGCGGACCTGAATGAGAACTGCCTCTCAGCCTAAATAATAAATTAAATAATAAAAAAAATAATTAAAAAAGAATTAAAAAATAATAAAAAAATTAATTAAAAATAATAAAAAATTCAATAAAAATAATAATAAAAAAATAAAATATATGCTAATAAGATCAGCCCTTTAGCGCACCTGAATGACAACTGCCTCTCAGCCTAAATAATAAATTTAATAATACAAAAATAATTAATAAATAATTAAAAAATTATAAAAAAATAAATAAAACATAATTAAAAAATAAATAACAAATAATAAATAATAATTTAAAAAAAATGCTAATAATAATATTACTGCTAATAATAATGCTATTAATGCTAATAATTATGTTATTAATGCTATTATTAATGCTAATAATCCTATTATTAATTCTATTAATGCTAATAATAATGCTATTAATGCTATTAATAATGTTATTAATGCTATTATTAATGCTAATAATCCTATTATTAATGCTATTTATGCTAATAATAATGATATTAATGCTATTAATAATGTTATTAATGCTATTAATAATGCTAATAATGCTATTATTAATGCTATTAATGCTAATAATAATGCTATTAATGCTATTAATAATGTTATTAATGCTATTAATAATGCTAATAATGCTATTATTAATGCTATTAATGCTAATAATAATCCTATTAATATGCTATTAATAATGCTATTATGTATTAATTATAATACTATTAATGCTATTAATGCTATATAATAATGCTATTAATGCTATTAATAATGCTATTAATGCATTATTTTATTAATGCTAATAATGCTAATTATTAATTCTATTAATTTTAATAATAATGCTATTAATGCTATTAATAATGTTTATTAATGCTATTAATAATGCTAATAATCCTATTAATTAATGCTATTTATGTAATAATAATGCTATTAATGCTATTAATAATGTTATTAATGCTATTAATAATGCTAATAATGCTATTATTAATGCTATTAATGCTAATAATAATGCTATTAATGCTATTAATAATGTTATTAATGCTATTATTAATGCTAATAATGCTATTATTAATTCTATTAATGCTAATAATAATGCTATTAATGCTATTAATAATGTTATTAATGCTATTATTAATGCTAATAATGCTATTATTAATTGCTATTAATGTCAATATTATCTATTAATGGTATTTATTAATGCTATTAATGCTAATAATAATGCTATTAATGCTATTAATGCTAATAATAATGCTATTAATGCTATTAATAATGTTATTAATGCTATTATTAAATGCTAATAATGCTATTATTAATGCTATTTATGCTAATAATTATGCTATTATAATGCTATTAATAATGCTATTAATGCTATTAATAATGCTATTAATCCTATTATTTATGCTATTAATGCTATTAATCCTATTATTTATGCTATTAATGCTATTAATGCTAATATTTATCCTATTAATGGTATTATTAATGCTATTAATGCTAATAATAATGCTATTAATGCTATTAATAATGCTATTCATGCTATTAATAATACTATTAATGCTATTATTAATGCTAATTATGCTATTATTAATTCTATTAATGCTAATAATAATGCTATTAATGCTATTAATAATGTTATTAATGCTATTATTAATGCTAATAATCCTATTATTAATGCTATTTTATGCTAATTATAATGCTATTAATGCTATTAATAATGCTATTAATGCTATTAATAATGCTATTAATCCTATTATTTATGCTATTAATGCTAATATTTATCCTATTAATGGTATTATTAATGCTGTTAATGCTAATTATAATGCTATTAATGCTAATAATAATGCTATTAATGCTATTAATAATGTTATTAATGCTATTATTAATGCTAATAATGCTATTTATGCTAATAATAATGCTATTAATGCTATTAATAATGCTATTAATGCTCTTATTTATGCTATTAATGCTATTAATGCTAATATTTATCCTATTAATGGTATTATTAATGCTATTAATGCTAATAATAATGCTATTAATGCTATTAATGCTAATAATAATGCTATTAATGCTATTAATAATGTTATTAATGCTATTATTAATGCTAATAATGCTATTATTAATCCTATTAATGCTAATAATAATGCTATTAATGCTATTAATAATGCTATTAATGCTATTAATAATGTTATTAATGCTATTATTAATACTAATAATGCTATTATTAATGCTATTAATGCTAATAATAATGCTATTAATGCTATTAATAATGCTATTAATAATGCTATTAATTATGCTATTAATGCTATTAATGCTAATATTTATCCTATTAATGCTATTAATGCTAATAATAATTCTATTAATGCTAATAATAATGCTATTAATGCTATTAATGCTATTAATTATGCTATTAATGCTATTAATGCTAATAATAATGCTATTAATTCTATTAATAATGCTATTAATGCTATTAATACTGTTATTAATGCTATTATTAATGCTAATAATGTTATTATTAATGCTATTAATGCTAATAATAATGCTATTAATGCTATTAATAATGTTATTAATGCTATTATTAATGCTAATAATGCTATTATTAATGCTATTAATGCTAATAATAATGCTATCAATGCTATTAATAATGTTATTAATGCTATTATTAATGCTAATAATGCTATTAATAATGCTATTAATGCTAATAATAATGCTATTAATGCTATTAATACTGTTATTAATGCTCATAATACTGCTAATAATGCTATTAATACTGCTATTACTGCTAATAATAATGCTATGGCTTATATTATTGCTATTGATGATGCGATTATTATTTAAAAAACTTTAAAAAAACAATAAACATATTTTAGATACCCGATGCATTTGCATCAGGCTAACAGCTATAACTACTATAATCAAATTAATGCACGCTCTAGAATCCCGATGCATTTGCATCGGGCTCACAGCTAGTATATTAGATTTATCAACAACTATGTTCTCAATCAATCCAAAAGACTCATATATATCAAAGCTCAATATTATTGGAAGTTGGAGAGTGATTTTCTTTGATTTGGCTATTTTAGGAGGATTATTATCAACTTAATAAAAACCAAATATATTCCCATCTCACTTGTTTATTTTCACCAGGTAAACCAATATAAGTGCACAAAATTTAGAAAAAAACATTTCTGACATGCAAAAACAAAACACAAAAAAATTGGTGACCAATATAGCCACCTTTCTTTATGATGACACTCAACATCCTTCCATCCATAGATTGTCAGTTGCTTGATCTGTTCACAATCAACATTGCGTGCAGCAGCCACCACAGCCTCCCAGACAATGTTCCAAGAGGTGTAATGTTTTCCCTCCCGGTATATCTCACATTTTAGGAAGGATCACAGGTTCTATATGGGGTTCAGATTAGGTGAACAAGAGGACTATGTCAGTATTTTTCTTCTTGTAGACCTTTACTGGCCAGCCACGCGGTGGAGTAGTTGGATGCATGTGATGGAGCATTGTCTTGCATGAAAATCATGTTTTTCTTGAACAATACCGACTTCTTCCTGTACCACTGCTTGAAGAAGTTGTCTTCCAGAAACTAGCAGTAAGTCTGGGAGTTGAGCTTCACTCTATCTATCCTCAACCCGAAAAGGTCCCACAAGTTCTTCTTTGATTATACCAGCCCATACGAGTACCCCACCTCCACCTTGCTGGCGTCTGATTCGGAGCGAAGCTCTCTGCCCTTTACTGCTCCAGCCTCTGGCCCATCCATCTGGCCCATCAAGAGTCACTCTCATTTCATCAGTCCATAAAACATTTGAAAAATCAGTCTTAAGATATTTCTTGGCCCAGTCTTGACGTTTTATCTTATGTTTCTTGTTCAAAGGTGGTCGTTTTTCAGCCTTCCTTACCTTGGACCATGTCTCTGAGTTTAGCACACCTTGTGCTTTTTGATACTCCAGTAACATTGCAGTTCTGAAATATGGCAAAACTGGTGGCAAATGGCATCTCGGCAGCTTCACGCTTGATTTTCCACCTTTTTTGCCCAACACGCTCCTTGCGACCCTGTTGGCTATTTGCCATGAAACGCTTGATGGTTCAGTGATCACGGTTCAAAAGTTTGGCAATTTGAAGACTGCTACATCCCTCTGCAAGATATCTCACAATTTTGGACTTTTCAGAGCCCGTCAAATCTCTCTTCTACCCATTTTGCCTAAGGAAAGGCATTTGCCTAATAATTAAACACACCTTATATAGGGTGTTGATGTCATTACACCACACCCCTCCTCATTACAGAGATGCACATCACCTGATTTACTTAATTGGTAGTTGGCTATCCCGTACTTTGTCTGGGGCCCTTGCACTCTCTCTGACCCTGTGTGCTGTCTGGAGGCCCGAACACTGTCTCTGCCTCAATGTGTAGGGCCCCATGTGGCATCCGCTGTCTGGGGCCTCATGTGCTGTTTGATGCCCCGTGCACTGTCTTGGGCCCTGTGTGTGCTGTCTGGTACCCCATCCACTGTCTTCCTCCCTATCCACTGTATGTGGCCCCATGCACTGTCTGAGATCCATGTGCTGTCTGGGGTCCCAAGCACTATCTGTGCCTCCCTGTGCACTGTCTGGGGCCTTGTGCGCAGTCAAGGGCCCCATGTGCTGTCTGGCACCCTATGCACTGTCTGGGGCTCCATGTGCTTTTTCTACCCCCTATGCGATATCTGGGGCCCAGTGTGCTGTGGGGGGCCCAGTGTGTGTTCTTTACTTGCGAGGACATGAGGATGAGAGCTGGTGGTACTGCGAACAGGCACCATATTGGGACACCCATCACTTGGGTGTCCCAATATGGGTTCCCGCTTAGCGGGGAATTCTGAGATACAGCCTCATTCAGACGAACGTTGATGACGAATTCCACAAGGCAATTATGTAAGTAGATTGTATTTATAGATATTGAATAATTTTTTTTTAACGTGAAAAATATGATCATCAACTACAGCTAACATGTTATATTCCCCCATACAATTGTACTTCCTTCTATAGTCCACTATTTCACATCACTTAATGCCATTTATGAAACTGTTTACATTAATCTTCTTGCATTGTGCAAATATTTGAATTGCATTTTGTAAGTATAGGGTTCACATTCATCAATGCAGCAAAAAACAACAAGTTAAACTATCTAATTTCAGAGGTTGCTGGGGATTATCATTTGTTTTTTAATAACCATTAAAAGATGTATTAATCTGCACATTTGGCCTTTCTCAAACATCTGTGACTTTTTTTGGATGTAAGAACATAGAACATTGTTCATCAGTGTTTTAGGCTGCGTTCACACACGGCATAATTTTTGCGTCTTTTTATGCGCGCTATTCCCGCAAAAGTGCATCTGCGTTCAGTAGCTGATGAAAAAATAAAATATATTACTTATATATATTATTATTATTAAATTATATTATTTTGTACATATTGTAATTATTAGTGTGTACATCAGACAGACTGACCTCTAATTGGTGTGCTGTCCGTGATTCTCATGGACCCCATAGACGTCTATAGCTAATTTTGCTCCATAACTCGGATTAAAAATAGATCAGCAAAAAAAAAAGACTTGTGAACAACCCTGTAGACTTTTATAGGTCTATGTGTGGCGCCCCGCTAAGAGCGCGCCACAAAATGGTACTGCACCACTGACTGAAGGTGCGGTATGCTTTGCTTTGGTAATGAGTAGAAGAAGTCTGAGGCTCCAGCACTACATGCAATACCTAGAGACGGGGGGGACGAATCAGACTGCCCGTTACTAGGGTAACCAGTCCGGTGGGAGGAGAAGACAGGTTATAAAGCAAGTGGGGAAAGCAGCAAGGAGTTAGAACAAAGAGTGCAAGGAGTAGTGAAGAAGAGTTAGTGGGTTGAGAAGAGTTAAGAAGGTCTGCTGAAGAGACAGTAACAGGAAGCAGCAGAACAGCAGAAGTGAAGCTAACAGGGAGGGCACCTCAACCTGGTGACTCAGAAGAGAAAGGGGCCAAGACAGAAAAGGGTAACCAAACACCCTAGCCCAGTCCAAAACCGGAGTACCGCCTCCGAAGTGGCTCAGCCGGCTAAATCCCTGAACCACAAACCCGGAGTGGTCGATGACTTTCTAGAAGCACGATCCAACCGCCTACAACCAGCACGGTCCCCACCAGAAGCACTAGACTGAGTTGGATTCTCCTTGGATAGATAATGGGATCCCATATATGTCAATGGGCCTGGTCTAACAAGTGGGATCCGTGCAGGGCAGCAGAGCAAGGAACAGAGAGTGTGATAGAGAAGGAACACCAGTGGAGCCTCAGAGGGACACTGCTCATTGCCAGACCCACCCGGTCCAGTACTCTGCAAAGAGAACTGCATTACCTTGTATGCCTGCAGAATACTGGAGTAAAGAACCCATTCAGAGTGAGCAGTGTGACAGTGATTTCTTCCATTAGTCTGCCTTGCTCCACAGTGACTGTGCTGTCATACTCCACCATTCCTACTTCCAGTACACTGGGGACATCGCCCTACCTGTAGAGGGCTACTACATCTGGCTGTCGTCCATCACCCCAGAGGTTCCCGCTGCATCGGTGCCATCACCAGGACCTACAGGTGGCGTCACAAACAATTCTTTATTTTTATTATTTGATTTTCCCCATTTTACATTGACCACCAGGGCCATAGCCTCAGATACCGCCATCCAGCCTCCAGCATGCGCCTGAGACCTGCGTACCCTGTCCTGGGTGAGTCATATATTATAACAGAGTTTTTTACCAGCAGTTTTTCTTAATATCAACTTTGCATGTTTAAAAAGAAACACACCAGCCTAATGTCTGTTGAAACTTAATAGGAAAATGCACCATAAACTGTGCAATGTTTGTGTGATGCTTTTCTTCTTATTTTGATGGTCAATGATGTTTTTTAACAGACGTCATGTGTGACATTTTTTGTTGTCTCTCATAAGACACTCCATACAATTGGAAAATATACAAATATATAAAAAATATATACGGTAAATGAAGCAAAAATGTATGTACTGTATAAACATCACTGACAGCAGGAAGTCCTAATAATATTAACAAGTGGCAAAGTATCAGAATTTGCAGTGAGGAACAAACAGGTGTCATGAGTAGGAGAGGAGCCAGAGCAATGAGACGAGTATAAGGCGTTTTTTTTTTTTTTTTTTATAGTCCATCATGGCTCAGAAAAATAGCAGTCAGTGGCCTCCATTTTACTTAAAGGGAACCTGTCACCTCATGCTACCTCCCTGACGTATCACTAGCTGTCCCTACACCTTCCTAGCTGCTCCCTAATCATCCCTGTCTGCTGTAAATGCACCCTATAAAGATGGTGAAAAATGAATTAGAGCTTACAGCCGTTGCTCAGTCAGGAGACTGGAAAAGCGGCTCCAGGCTCCATTCTCCCCTCCTCGCTACATCATTGCACGCCCTCTGGGCGTCATCATTCGTTCTTCATCTCCTCCTCCTGTTTGAATTTCACGCCATCTCCTGCTCCTATGATGCCCCAGCCGGTAGGTCATATCCGGTGTGGTGCATTGTGTCATCACGTAATACGACCTCAGATTCTGGCACATGCGCAGCGCGCATACTGAAGCTGACCTAGTCACTTGGTACAGAAGAAAAGTACAAAAAAATCTGCATTTTGTAAATGCAGATTTTTGTGACGTTTAAGTAGAATTTAATTTGTTTACAATTTATTCATACATATCTACTTAGTCATCTTGATGAAAATTACAACTTTGGGGCTGCAACTAAATTTATAGGAAAGTATAACATTTTTAATTTTTTTTTGCTAGTTTGTATAAGTTTATCTGTTAGCAGGTTTTTGCTATGTAATTTGAGGGTCTGAGAAACTGATTTCAGGGATCTGTCACTTATTGGGTCATGTGCTGTTGTTTCATTATGAATGTTTTATGAGCAGGAGATTTTCATTGCTGGAGTAGCTGCCTCCTAGACCAAGTCCGCCCCCAGCAGTGATTAGCAGCTCACTGTCAATATACAATGTATACAGAGAGTTGTGAGCTTGATTAGCTTTCTGAGCTCAGCTACATGCTACATCTAAGAACTGTGCATCACAACTGCTGCTTTCAGTAAATATAGTGATATATTGTTAGAATAAGGGTCTCTTTTTTCTTCACTCTACTGCTTTCATATGAGGTAGGAAAAATTTCCTTTAACTGCAAGAAATATGCCGAATAGTTTTATGCACATCTCTTTACTACCACTATGAATAGTTTCATGGTCAATTGTCGACCTTCATGATATAATGTGTTGCACTTTCATAAATCTGTGGAGCATGGACAGATGGACATACTGACCAAAGAACATTCTAATAAACTATGTGTTAATGGAATTATGGTGTTTTCTTTTCCAAATGATTGTGACTTTCTTTGCAACTAATTGTGTAAAAAAGATTTACTGTAACTGCATGCAGGCACAATGTGCAGTTACTAAGTAAAGTGTGGTACATATACAGGTGCATCTCGATTATTAACATTAGAATTACAATATCAAAAAGCTAATTTATCTCAGTAATTCAATAAGTAATGTGAAACGCATATAATATATAGACTCATTACAAACTATTTCAAGCGTTTATTTCTGCTAATGTTGATGATCATGACTTACAGCCAATGAGAACCCAAAGGTCCAGAAAATTAAAGTACGGAGAATAAAGGGTTAAAAACCACGCTGTTGTATATATAATTTACTAGTCAAGACTAGAGATGAGCGGTGTTCGATTCTAATTGTTCGCCAATCTCAAATTCGAGCTGTTTTTGGCGGTGTTTGAGTCATTCACCGAATTAGAACAATTTGCTTGAAATATGGCAGTTCTAGTATATGTTCGATAACGCTTCGATCCACAAAACCTTAATCTTCCTAACCCTAAACCTAGCCCTAATACTGCAAATGAATGTTAATATCCAGTTTGTGTGTATATTGTGCAGGGGGGCTTGTATCAGAGCTGCAGCAATAAGGTTGCTCTTTTTTTTTTTTTTCTCTAAAGCATGTACGGTACAGTGGGGCAGTTCAGGCTGCTAGCCAATCACAGTGCCACACTGCAAAGTGCATTTTTTCACACAACCAAGGTCATCATTGGCTGTGTCTGTCATATGTCCTAGCCCTATAAGACTCGGCTATTTTAACGATCGCCACCATTTTGCTGATAGCTGCTGCATGGTGTTAGACGGCACTGCTGCAGCTCTGTGCGACCACTAAACAGTGCCCACTCTAAATTGTGTTCTCTCAGTCAGCTAGTGAGCGAATACAAAGTTAGATAGATAGGTTTTGGGAGTAGGGACTGGAGGGAGGGTGCGAATCTTAGTAATATCTGCCCTTTTTAGGGCTGCTCCATAGGAGTAGCGATTGCGGATAGGGACTAGGGACTAGTAGTCTATCAGCCCTTTTCAGGGCTACTTCATAGAAGCAGGGACTACCGTATATACTCGTGTATAAGCCGACCCGTGTATAAGCCGACCCCCCTACTTTTGCCCCCAAAAACTGGGAAAACGTATTGACTCTCGTATAAGCCGAGGGTGGACTCCAGCACAGGTATACAACCCCCAGCAGTGAGGTATACAGCCCCCAGCAGTGTGGTATACAGGCCTTCCCAGTGGTATACAGGCCCCAGTAGTATCGTATACAGCAGGCCCCCAGTGGTATACAGCAGGCCCCCAGGGGTATACAGCAGGCCCCCAGGGGTATTCAGCAGGCCTCCAGGGGTATATACAGCAGGCCCCCAGGGGTATATACAGCAGGCCTCCAGGGGTATATACAGCAGGCCCCCAGGGGTATATACAGAAGGCCCCCAGGGGTATATACAGCAGGCCCCAGGGGTATATACAGCAGGCCCCCGGGGGTTTATACAGCAGGCCCCCGGGGGTTTATACAGCAGGCCCCTGGGGGTTTATACAGCAGGCCCCCGGGGGTACATACAGCAGGCCCCCAGGGGTACAAACAGCAGGCCCCGGGGGTACATACAGCAGGCCCCCGGGGGTATATACAGCAGGCCCCCAGGGGTATATACAGCAGGCCCCCGGAGGTACATGCAGCAGGCCCCCGGAGGTACATACAGCAGGCCCCCGGGGGTATATACAGCAGGCCCCCGGAGGGTACATACAGCAGACCACCAGGGATACATACAGCAGGCCCCCGGGGGTATATACAGCAGGCCCCCGGGGGTACCAGCAGCCCCCAGAAGGTATCCAGCAGCCCCCTGGGGGTATCCAAAAAACTGGGAAAACGTATTGACTCTCGTATAAGCCGAGGGTGGACTCCAGCACAGGTATACAACCCCCAGCAGTGAGGTATACAGCCCCCAGCAGTGTGGTATACAGGCCTTCCCAGTGGTATACAGGCCCCAGTAGTATCGTATACAGCAGGCCCCCAGTGGTATACAGCAGGCCCCCAGGGGTATACAGCAGGCCCCCAGGGGTATTCAGCAGGCCTCCAGGGGTATATACAGCAGGCCCCCAGGGGTATATACAGCAGGCCTCCAGGGGTATATACAGCAGGCCCCCAGGGGTATATACAGAAGGCCCCCAGGGGTATATACAGCAGGCCCCCAGGGGTATATACAGCAGGCCCCCGGGGGTTTATACAGCAGGCCCCCGGGGGTTTATACAGCAGGCCCCTGGGGGTTTATACAGCAGGCCCCCGGGGGTACATACAGCAGGCCCCCAGGGGTACAAACAGCAGGCCCCCGGGGGTACATACAGCAGGCCCCCGGGGGTATATACAGCAGGCCCCCAGGGGTATATACAGCAGGCCCCCGGAGGTACATGCAGCAGGCCCCCGGAGGTACATACAGCAGGCCCCCGGGGGTATATACAGCAGGCCCCCGGAGGTACATACAGCAGACCACCAGGGATACATACAGCAGGCCCCGGGGGTATATACAGCAGGCCCCCGGGGGTACCCAGCAGCCCCCAGAAGGTATCCAGCAGCCCCCTGGGGGTATCCAGCAGCCCCCTGGGGATATCCAGCAGCCCCCTGGGGGTATCCAGCAGCCCCCTGAGGGTATCCAGCAGCCCCCTGGGGGTATCCAGCAGCCCCCAGGGGGTACCCAGCAGCCCCCAAATGCTGGCACTCACCCCCCTTGTAAGGGCCCCCCCCCCGCTGCTTCTCTTACCATCCCGGCCTTCTGCTCAGCGCTGCTCCTCGGTGCTCCGTCCTCGCTGCTCCCGTCCTGCTACATCCGGGATCCCCGGCCGTCGCGCGATGACGTCATATGCCTGCGACGGCCGGAGATCCCGGATGTAGCAGGACGGGAGCAGCGAGGACGGAGCACCGAGGAGCAGCGCTGAGCAGAAGACTGGGATGGTAATATAAGCAGCGGGGGGGGGGGGCCCTTACAAGGGGGGAGAGTGCCAGCATTTGGGGGGCATATATGCACTGCTTCCCCCTGCCGCTGATTGACAGGGGGAAGCAGTGCATATATAATGAACGGCCCCACGTGACGGGGCCGCTCATACAGCAGCCTCCCCCCGCCTCCTCCAGCCTCCACAGCACCCACCACCGTAGTGACTCGTGTATAAGCCGAGGGGGAGACTTTTCAGCCCAAATTTTGGGCTGAAAAACTCGGCTTATACACGAGTATATACGGTACTTTTAATTGCAGCCCTTATCAGGGCTAGGTTAGAGCAGTCTCTATTAGTTTTTGCCAGGCTGGGGTGTGTCAGGTGTGTGCCAGTGCTGTGCAAGTCTTTCTCACAGCATCTGGCCACATTAATATAACTCTTTGAATCCATTAAGGCAGGTAGTGTAGCACTGGTGGGAAGAAAGCTACATCACCTGTCTTAATTAGGCATTTTTTTTTGCATCAGCTAGTCCGGGCACTTTGTTCGGGCTAGTAGCAGACTAGCAGTGTCCCACAGTGGTGTAGCCCACTTGTGAGAGAAGCTACACCGCCTGTGTAGTTCCTTCTACTAATTTTTAACTGCACCTAGCAAACCTGTCAGTTTTTGCCTAAAAGCAGTGTCCACAAAAAACTGTAGTGTAGGCCACATGTAATACAACCAAGTACACCTTCAGTGTAGTTCATTCTACTCATTTTTCACTGCACCTAGCAAACATAATTTTTTGTGCCTAGTACCACTGTCTGGCCACTCAGCTCTGCTCGATTTCCATCAGAATATTTTTTGCCAACAACTGTAGAGTTGCCAATTTGTTCATATACAAAATGAGTGGCAAAAGGCCTGCTGCTGGTGGAAAGGGGAATAGGTGTGGTGGAAAAGGAAAAGAATGTGTGTCCATGGGGTACGTGGGAAAGCAAGAGTAACATCTGCTGAAGAAAGACCATCTTCCAGCCAAAATAAGATGTCTACTTCTTTCCGTGGAGATTCTGATATGATCCCTTTCGTACGGACACGACTCAGACGACGATCAATACCAATTCTCGATGAAGTACAGAAAGAGCAGGCACTTGAATGGAAAGCAAGTGCTTCAGCAAGTGGGCTCTCCTCCACCTCCACCTCAACGTTTACATCACAAATACACCAGTCCTCAGAGGTGTCACCTCAATCCCACTTGCTTCCGCACAGCTCCCAAGTCTCCAGCCACCCATCTGAGTATGTTGTAAGACAGATGGTTAACTATGCATCGCTCTTCACTCATACTATAGCCTGGGAATCAGAGGTCTGCTCCAAAGGTTTTGTGAGTCAAGACGAGGAAATTATCTGCACTGATTAGGGATGGGCGAATCTACTCGCTAGGACTCGTTACTCGGCGAGTAGTAAGGGACTCGCAGGACTCGGTACTCTGCGAGTTTCCCAGTGATTACTCGCACGAGTCCAATGCAAATCAATATCAATCCTAGTTTTGTCAGAAACGCTGACAAAACTAGGATTGCCATTGTTTGCATTAGACTCGTGCGAGTAATCACTGGCTACTGTGCCAGTGATAGCAGGGAAACTCGCAGATAACTGCTGTTTCTTTGCGAGCCGAGTCCAGCTGTCTTCTCTGTGCAGCTCCAGGGTCCTAGAGCCCGCCTGCTGCCTGATGTAGCAGTGCTGAGATTGTTCTCAGTCTGCTCATTCCCTGTGTACAGACATGAATGTCTGTGCACAGAGATGATGTAGCAGTGCTGAGATTGTTCTCAGTCTGCTCATTCCCTGTGTACAGACATGAATGTCTGTGCACAGAGATGATGTAGCAGAGCTGAGATTGTTTTCAGTCTGCTCATTCCCTGTGTACAGACATGAATGTCTGTGCACAGAGATGATGTAGCAGAGCTGAGACTGTTCTCAGTCTGCTTATTCCCTGTGCATAGACATCTATATTTATGCACAGGAGATGTAGCAGAGAGGACATCGCGTTTTGGACTGTGTCGGACGGAAGAGGATTTTTTTAATTAAAGATGGAGTCCCTAATGGCTTTTTTTTTTATTTCTAATAAAAATTTTTCCTTGTGTTGTGTTTTTTTTAAAACAATTTAATAGAAATTCATGGCGGTCATGTCTAATATTGGCGTGACCGCCATAAATTTCGGGCTTAGGGCCAGCTGATAATACAAAGCTGGCCCTAACCTCTTTATTACCCAGCGTGCCACCGCTACCAGGGCCGCTGGAAGAGCGGGGTTCAGCGCCAGAGGATGGCACTTCAATGAACGCGCCATCTTCTGGGGCGGCTGCGGGCTGCAATTTGCAGCGGGGGGTGCCCAGAAAGCTTGGGCATCCCTGCGCTGCGGATTCCAGCCCCCAGCTGCTTAGCTGTACCTGGCTAGACATAGAAATTGCGCGGAGCCCCACGCATTTTTTTTTTATTATTTCATGAATTTCAGAGTCAGAGTCTCAGAGTCAGAGTCTCAGAGTCAGAGTCAGAATCTCAGAATTTCATGAAATAATTAAAAAAAAATGCGTGGGGCTCCGCGCAATTTCTATGTCTAGCCAGGTACAGCTAAGCAGCTGGGGGCTGGAATCCGCAGCGCAGGGATGCCCAAGCTTTCTGGGCACCCCCCGCTGCAAATTGCAGCCCGCAGCCGCCCCAGAAGATGGCGCGTTCATTGAAGCGCCATCCTCTGGCGCTGAACCCCGCTCTTCCAGCGGCCCTGGTAGCGATGGCACGCTGGGTAATAAAGAGGTTAGGGCCAGCTTTGTATTATCAGCTGGCCCTAAGCCCGAAATTTATGGCGGTCACGCCAATTTTAGACATGACCGCCATGAATTTCTATTAAATTGTTTTAAAAAAAACACAACACAAGGAAAATTTTTTATTAGAAATAAAAAAAAAAGCCATTAGGGACTCCATCTTTAATTAAAAAAATCCTCTTCCGTCCGACGCAGTCCAAAACGCGATGTCCTCTCTGCTACATCCCCTGTGCATAAATATAGATGTCTATGCACAGGGACTAAGCAGACTGAGAACAATCTCAGCTCTGCTACATCATCTCTGTGCACAGACATTCATGTCTGTACACAGGGAATGAGCAGACTGAGAACAATCTCAGCACTGCTACATCAGGCAGCAGGCAGGCTCTAGGACCCTGGAGCTGGCAGCCAGCAGAGAGGAGAAAGCAGGACTCTTATCTGTGCGAGTTTCCCAGCCAGCGATTACAGTTGCAAAGTAAACGAGTCCAATGCAAATAAATGACAAAACTTGGATTGCTTCAGGCTGAAGCTTCCGAGACACATCTGCGATTTGTAAATCTCACACTACTCGCTATTACTCGCTTCCCCATTCATTAACATTGGACTCGCTAGACTCGCAACGAGTAGCGAGTCCTGGGCTCGGACTCGCTAGAGTCAAGCGATTCCGAGTAATTTAGGATTCGCCCATCACTAGCACTGATGACCAGAAGCTTTTGGAGTCGGATCTAGGCCCAAAAAAAGAAGGTTCTGAGCAAGCATAATGTAGATCCTCATTCATAAACTGTGAACTGCACCTTGGAGATCTTGTGAGCCCTTCCGCATACGACGACTCCTGTACTTCCTTCCCCTCCTCTAGTGCCACCACCTGACTCCGAATACTGTTTAAAGTATGCTCCAGCATGTAAATGACGTGAAAAGTCATGCTGATAATGGCATCATCATCACTAAACATCTTCGTCGACATTTCAATACTGTACAGAATGGTGCATAGGTCCTTCATTTCAGACCACTCCAGCTGTGTGATTTGCCCCACCTCTGGATCTCGTAGGCCCAGGTTATACGTCATCACGTATGGCACCAGGGCTCGTCAGTGCTGCCACAGTTACTGCCACATGTGCAGAGTTGAATTCCATCATGTCGGCACATCGCATTTCAGCCAGTGAACTGGCAGGCTGAACGACTTCTGTAGAGATGTAAGGCGTTGAGCTGCGGGAATACAAATGGCGGAAATGAGCACACAGCCACGGTGCCCTCTGCTGAAGACCATCTAGGTCCAGATAGTGTGCAAAAATTGGCTGGACAACCAGGTTTAAGACGTGAGCCATGCAAGGCACGTGTGTCAAATTGCCCCGGCGGAGGGCTTCACCCAACATTGAAGCATTGTCGCACACGGCCTTCCCTGGCTGCAGGTTCAGTGGAGACAAGCATTGATGAGACTCCGTCTCCACAGCTGACCACAAATCCTCAGCTGTGTGACTCACATTTCCCAGACATTTCAAGGTAAAGACCGCCTGATGCCATTGAGCCCTGCTGCCATCATAGTAAGGAGGTGTGCAGGATTCCTTGTGCACAGTTAGAACATGGGTGGCATTACTTTGGGTGCAGGTGGAGGACCGAGACGAGGTTGAGGAGGCAGAAGCAGTGGGGGAACTTGTACATGCAGAGGATTGATGCACAACTCGTGGGGATGGCAAGACTTGGATAGCAGCCCCTTCTCCTGCTGTCTTCATAGTTGTAAAGACATACTAATAGGATGTTTAGATTGTGAGCTCCCAAGAGAGACAGCATTACTCATGTATGTAAAGTGCTATTGGATCAATAGCGCTATATAAATGAATAAATATTAAATATTATTATTATCCAGTGCATAGTCACCACCATGTAACGTCCCTGTCCATGCTTACTGGTCCAAGTGTCTGTGGTGAAATGCACCCTTTCACACAAAGAGTTTCTCAAGGAAGCGGTGATGTTGTGTGCGACATGCCGTTGTAGCGCAGGCACAGCTTTCTTGAAAAGTAGTGGCGACTGTGCATCTGGTACTGGGGCACTGTGACGGACACAAGGTCACAAAAATCCTCTGGGTACAACAGGCGGAGACGGAGCATTTCTGTAGCCAACAGCTTGCAGATGGTGAAATTCAACCTCTTAGCTTTGTCATGGCTAGAAGGAAATTATCTTTTACTTGTCCACATCTGTGGGACCGAGGGCTGGCTGCTGTGATGAGACACGGTGCAGGCAGACATATTATGTTGCCTTCATCCAAAGGTGGTGCTCTTGATGTCTGACAGCGCTCAACAGCAGCTGGTGTTTCCACTTCCAAAAGAACTGACGACCTTCCAATCACACTGGCTGTTGTGGGTAAAGAGTTGGAAGGTCTGCGTCCAACAGCATGTGTGACTGCTGTCCCCACAGTCACAGAGGTGAAGAGGCTGCAGGATGCACTTGATGGGTCAGACAGTGGTTGGCCCGGCCTGCTAGGCCGCATTGTAGCACAGTGAGCTTCCCACTGCTTTTTTCATATCCATGTGACGGTTCATACATGAACTCCTCAAACTATTGATTTTTTGGCCTCTACTTAGATTTTGGTGACAAATCTTACAGATAACAGGGGAGACTAAAGGCTTGTGGATTTTGGAATGTGATGCATGAAAGTCACCTCACCAACCATTTTAAGCTTGCAACTGTGGGGCAATTGATGCCACTAAAGTGGTGTCTGGGCCCAAATTTTTGGAAAAAATGGAGACTCTTGTTGTAGTCCCCTAAATTACATGGGAGCAGCAGACAGGCCTGCCTATTGCGGCTTCCTCAGAAACAGAGAACTCACACAGGACGAGGTGAATATAAACTTTTCTCTACTTTACAAAATCAATTTTCTCTGCAAAAGGGATGGCTAGAAATGATAAGAGGGGGTGCAGGGACAGGTCTAAAGATGCGGGGGAGGGCAGATTGTGAGCGCAGGATCACTTTAAGTGATATATATGGACTCAGCAAATCTGAAACCTTTATGTATGGGATTTTTAGGTATGGAGTCAGGGGGTAACAATCAGGTCGCAGAGGTCACAACCATGAATGGGCCGGGACTGGAGCTGGCTCACCAACCCCAGTACCTACTTCAGCTGGATGTGCATCGGTGGATGGACATCCAGCTGAAATGCATTGCTGTGCAGCAACTCATCAGGTACCTGCACTGAAATGCACCCTGTCAGCTAAACAGAGACCAGCAGCTCACATTGGTGGTACTGTGAATGGAAGAACATGGCAATTACATCATGGATTATCATAGCAGGCATGCATCATCAGCTACCTGCCACAGCACGGCTACAGAGGAGGATGACATGGAAACCAGAGAAAGTGAATAAAGTGCTTATTTATGCATTAGAGGCAGAACAGGAAACATATATAACATACATATGGGGCCTAGGATAAGGACATATATACCAGGAGAGCGCCCAGGTTTAAGACATATGTGGCACCCCTGCGGACTGGTGGCACAAAATAAAACAATGGCTGAGATGGTAAAACAAACACCCAACACGCTCCCAAATCCCTATACCTAGGACTTTATGCCAGGCAAGGGCGAGAAGTGGGAGAGAGCTCAGTGGTGGGTGGAGCTTAGAGGAGACACCTGTGGAAGGGGGAGGAGTTACAGTAGTTACCTCATGGAGAGAGTGACAGTTAGTCAGTTTAGTTGGAGCTGGAGCAGAGGACGGGAGTGACAGAGGACAAAGACAGTAACAACAAATGAGGAAAACCAGGACCCAGTGGCTGGTGTCATCTTATGGCTGACCAGGTTCGAGGCTACTGACCAGGTGTAGTGGAGAAGCAATCCAAGGTGGAAGACCGGCTTTATGGAGACACTGAGGGACTGGGTCGATGGACAGGGTACCGGCCCTGTAAAAGTGGTTGGCTGCTAAACGCCCTGGCCACAGATTAAAGGTGTGGTGAAGGGTCTTTATGCCCGGAACCAAACTGACCGTCACACTGAAGGAAAGGCCTCACATAGGACTAGGGATCCAAAGGAAGTATACCCAAAATAGCCCACGACTGCCCATAGGTTGTGAGCGGTTTTGAGGAGAGACCCAAAAGGACTGTGAAAGGGAGTGCATTGGCGATCAATTCAGCTGCTGTTTGGCTACCGGTACCGCTCACTGCAGGATTTAGACTGTGTAAAACGAGATCTAAGCCCAGAGGATAAACCAGTCCTGCCCATGGAGGGCTCATCACCTTGTGCGCCACACACCAACCCCCGGAGCTGAGATAAGCAGCGGCGGTCACATCTGGCCACATACCACGGGTGGAGTCACTGACAAACTTTAATTCTATTTTTCCCCCTTTTTACATTTTTCCCCTTTTTAATTGCGGTCTCTCCAGGGCCACGGAACCGGTCCATGGCCACAACTGTGACAATTCCCCCTGTGACCAGACAGCAGGGACCGGTGCCGAGTAACCCATGGCCCTGAGGGCTATGCACATATATACCAGGAATTTTACCAGAATAAGGACAAATATACCAGGAAAGGGCTCCAGAGGGAAACATATATGCCAGAATCGGGGACATATTTACCAGTATGGGTAACATATATACCAAATGGGAATATATATATCAGGATGTCGGACATATATACCAGGAATCGGCCAAGGATGTTTACTAGGAAGATGCCAAGTTGGGGACATATGTACCAGGGTGGGGGACATATATACTAGGAATGGGATCAGAATGGGGGATATATTTACCAGGAGGGGTCTAGTATGAGGGACATATACACCAGAATGGGCAGCAAATTTATCAGGAAAGAGCCCATGATGGGTGACATTAGTACAGTATGAGGGAGACTATTATATAATGAAGGAGAGGGGAAGCAACACATGTCTTTATAGGATTGAAATCACACAAGGGTGCATACATCTGACCAACATGCGAGAGGTTCAGTGCTCTGAAACCAGGCGGCCGATCTGGGGCGATATGTACACATCGCCCCATGTAAATGGCCGCCGGCGACGACAGGTGATGGGAGCCATAGGCTCCCATTGTCCTGCATCACCGCTGGGGTTTTGAGAGACCTGACAGAAAAAAGAGTAATACCAGGGTTTTCTAAAAGAGAGAAAGCACCTTCAATTTCAGAGGGATTTTAAGGAATTCTCAGAGGACTAAGCATACCTCTTTGTTAAGGAGAAACCAAAAGGATCATCTTCAGAGGGGGATTCTGACCCAGAGGGCCCGGGAGGTGGGGGTGGAGGGCGGGGAAGGGGGAGAGGAAGGAAGAGGAGACCAAAAGGTGGGAAATGGGGCAATGGTGATCCCCAAAGACCCCCTGGGAATCCGGGTCAACCAGATCCTCAATTCCCCCAGGGACCGCCACACCAACCTACACTGCAGGGTCCCGTGGTACCGGCTTACCCTGTAGGGCCCCCAAACCTGACATCTCCATTAAATCAGCCTGGATCGTCGGGTGGGGGGATCACTGGGGGAACGGGCCAGGGTGGAAACACGGGTTTTTCCGGCTTACCCTTCTCTGGTGCACCTATGGCTTCTTTATTAGGGGGCACGATTCCAAGAGATTACCCACTGAGGAACAGGGTGGGACTGCCAGAGCCACATTAGTGACTCGGCTGAATGGTGGACAGATTATCAATCTGTCCTCCTACCAGCTGAACTATCATGAGTATAACATCTTGAAGAAGGGACTCTCCTTCGTCCCGACAAACAGGTTTAACTGTTTTCGAGTGGGTGAAGGATGTTAACCTGTTTGGTCGAAAACTCAAATGGAAGAAGTTCTTCTCCAAACATAACAAAGATGATTGTTTGAGATTAGGACTAGTGATGGGCGAGTCCTAAATTACTCGGAATCGCTTGACTCTAGCGAGTCCGAGCCCGGGACTCGCTACTCGTTGCGAGTCAGCGAGTCCAATGTTAATGAATGGGGAAGCGAGTAATAGCGAGTAATGTGTGCTTTAAAAATCGCAGATGTGTCTCGGAAAGCGCTCGCATTGCCGTGTCGGAAGCCCACTCGCAACTGTATTTTGCTGCTGTCTCCGAGGCCAAACTCGCATGTGTTTGTCTTATTTGGCGCCGATGAGGCGAGGCAAGCGATTTTCTGCAGCAAACCCCATGCTTTTAGCAAACAGGAAATAAGCCGACTCGAGCTGCCCGGGCTGGACGCGCAGAAACACACAGAGCAAGAATGGCCCCTGTCAACACCCTGCAGTTGATTGCTCTGGTGGAGGCTCGGCCCCTGCTTTGGCTGCCCACTGACCCTGCCTATGGGGATAACGTCCAGCGGACTACAGCCTGGAGGGAGATCGCTCAGGTCGTGTTCCTACATTCCATCTTAGTGGCCATGATGCACAGAGCAATATGAGTGAGTTAAATGTGTTCACACGTTATATTGCATTTACCGTATATAGTCGTGTATAAGCCGACCCGTGTATAAGCCGACCCCCCTACTTTAGCCCCAAAAAACTGGGAAACCATATTGCCCGCCATCCTGGTATACAGCGGCTATCACTGGTAGACAGCCCCCCAGCAGAGTATACAGCTCCACCTGCAGAGTATACAGGCCCCCCATTGTGTATACATGCCCCCGATATTAGGGTATACAGCCCCCCCGTGGGTATACAGGCCCCTCAGCAGTGGGTATACAGGGCCCTCATAGTAGGTTCTACAGCCCCCTGGTATAAGGCCCCAGCGTGGGTATACAGGGGCCCCCCCTAGTAGGGTATACAGCGCCCCCGTGGGTATACAGGGCCCCAGCAGTGGGTATACAGGGCCCCCATAGTAGGTTACAGGCCCCCAGCAGTGGGTATACAGGGCCCCCATGAGGTATACAGCACCGTGGTATACAGGCCCCCAGCAGTGGGTATACAGGGCCCCCATAGTAGGGTATACAGCGCCCTCAATGTGTTATCATGCGCCGTCGCATGGTTGCCTATATTTGGATGGGGTCACAATAGTACACTTAGTTTAAGGGCTGGTCCTCCTGGCTCTGAAGGCCAGGGGGTTGGGTGTATATAAATACCACTAATGAGCGGAGTCTGGTGCCCGCACTATTACATTCTCTATGCGTTGACATGTGCCCTGCCCCATTTGTGATTGTGGCCACGTGAGCTCAATGTCCGTAATGCTGTTGATGATGTTCCACACTGTCGTGTCACTGTGCCTTGTATACACATTACACACACAACATGAATAAAATGTTATTGTTGATTTGTACACATACTTTTAGTGTTTCAAATGTTACAGAGGTCTAAACCCGGTTTGAAATCATTTCACAGTTGACCTCATTATCAAACGGTGGAGGAGCTGCCGGGATCAACACAAGCAGCAACACCGCAAGATCATAGAGGGGGGACCGGAAGCTCATCCAGGGCCGATCTATTGCCACTACGACCAGTTGTCCTTCCTTGAACCGGTGGTCCGTATGCCAAGGTATGTGTCTGCTGCACTGTTGTGTACTATTATTGTTATTATTATTTATTTATATAGCGCCATTAGGTTCCATGGACTTTACATGAGGATAAGGGTTAACGACAAAAAACAGTACATGAAGACAATCAGGTCATACAGGTACAAGAGGAGAGGACCCTGTTCACGAGGGCACACAGTCTACGTATGAAGCTCTATAATGAGTGTGGTGGTTTACATACCCACACTGGGGTTTTTTTCTGCCATGGTGCAACACAATTCTATTACCTTTGGCAATGATCCAGGACATACACATTTATAGTCACATTGTGACGTTGGGACAAATAAGCAATGTTCTGCAGGGTGGTCAGACAAATGTTCCGTGACCTCACAATTAGCTATTATTGTTGGCATGTTTGTGGAACAAAGCCATGTTCTTCCCTGCAATGGCCTCTAAGGTGTGTGGCCTTGTCTGGTTTGCCTGTCATAAGCCTCATTTGTATCAGTTCCTAATGGCCTCGACTTGCATAAGGGCCACATACATCCCTACACGTTTAGTTGTGGGTGTTTTTTTCGGCTAAATAACGTTGCAAGGATATACCCCTTTTGCACTAAACTGTTTGTACACCATCCCAGATTGTTGACACAGTCACACACATTTGAGGACATACCCTGTATCACTACAAATACGTGTGGGTGACTTTTCCCATGGGTATATTTGGGGCTGCAAGGTGATGGTGTAGATATTAGGGCCCACATGCAAATTTTTTTTTTTTTTTTCGTTCACTGATGGCCTCATTACGAATCCTCCGGAAAACATAGTGTATTAATGCTGTATAAAATCAAACTAAAGAGGGCCATATTTTAAGTGCAACAGGCTTTTATGTCCAAGGTCCTTTAGGAAACCCGAGGTTTGCCCTTGCTGCTCCCGGTTTTTTGTTCGGCCCCGTTGGAATAACTGTAAAACTGTCCATCTGTGCATACCACCTTGTTTGGCACCAACGATGTGTGACCTGCTGCTCAAAAACAACCCCATACTCTATGTCCATTACAGTCGTTTAAAAACCCAAGCCATCTGTTTGGTGTGTTTTATTTACCAAGGCATTCCTGATTAGCATACATGGCAGCAAAAAGGAGTGTAGGCCACTAACGCCAAATGCTCATGTGTCACCTATGCTGCATGACTCCATTTCCTGTCTTGCTCACCTGCCCTATAGATCTGGGTTATGTGCATTGAGACCAAGGCCGCCCACACTGTGTCTTTTTGTGTCCATCTGATGGCAAACAACCCTGAAGAATGTGTTTGCCTCACAGTGTCAGGCTATAGCTTTGTCCACATAAAGTTTCCACAAAAAGTCTAAGCAATTGTTGTGGCCACTAATATGTCTTCAAGTGACTACATAGCTGTCCTGCCTAAGGCAGGGCACAGTGTAATAGTGCAGACCAATTTTTAAATTTTTAATGTAATGGCAAAAAATCGTGGAGCAACACTACCCACACATAGAATATTAGTTGAGGCATGAGCCAAAATGTCCTTAATTTATTTGCTGCAATTCCATCTTAAGGGCAACAATGAAAAGACACAGAATACATAGATACACGGAGTCAAAAAAGCGTGCACATGTTATGTTTGGCCTATGGTTTTGTTTCCAAACGCAACCCATTCACCAAATGTTTTTTATATTTACCCACAGAGCTGCTCACTATCACAGGCGGCGGCGTAACCCGCCAGCACAGCTGCCTGAGGAGGCGAGGGAGGCCCCTGAACCACCACCAGAGGAGGAGGGAGTACCACCCACCACCACCACCGCCACCTTTGGGGCCACAGGAAGAAGAGGAGGATGAAGGGCCATACCAGCGGTCTCCCCAACGAAACCAAGCTGTGGCCATCCAGCTTCCTCCACTGCCGACTGCCAGCAGTGTGGGGAGTCACCTGAACCCCAGCAGCCCTGCTCAGATCCCGGGGGCACCAAAAGACCACCGAGGACAATGTAATGCTGACTTTGCCCGCAGTCTCATACCATTCTTGGATGAGATTCCATTCGAGAGACGACTGCGGGCTTGGTCAGCAATACACATTGTCATTGATGCCTGTCGGCCCCCAAACCACCCTGGCCAGGTATTTTCGTATTTGGAGGGGTGGCAGCAGTCTACCTCCAACAGACTGGACAGGCTCACACCCCGGGACAGGTACATGGCGACCCAGAGGTGGTGTCCACCAAACATGGACCTACCAAGGCAAGGTGAACCGGCCCAGATGACCCACCCTACAGGGTTCCAAACATTGGGGAGGCTATACATGGGCCCTGGACCTCCTCCACGACCAGGGTGATGGTGTCCTGGTAGAGGCAACCCCACACAATGTGCCAACCTACCACCAGCTGTAGGGCACATTTTTTTTTGTGTTTCTTTGTTTGTTTGTGTTGTGCATTGCACAATTTATTTTGTTTTTTTTTCTGTTTTATGTGTTACTTTTTAGAAAGTAAAAAAAAAAAAAAAAAGAAAAAAAAGAATCTGACATCTTTGCTATTAAGGCGTAATAATACACAGTTTACAAAAATTGCTTTGTGTCTGTCTTTTTTCAGGGAATGGATGTGTAGGTTTTTTTGTGGGTGGGCTTAAAGTCATCATCATTAGCAAGTACTTTACGGCCCGCATGGCGCCTGAAGGCACCTTGGTTAGTATGTGTAAAATCATGACTGCACATACAAATGTTGCTGACAAATAAATAGTGCCTGTGTTTGGGGGGGTTACTTAATGACTCGGTATGGCAACAACACTAGGACCACAGATGCGAGAGGCTGGGACGTCTACTTGCAACACAGCGCGTCTACGCGTTATCTCCGTAGCGTACAGTGGGACCCTTCGCCAGGCTCCAGCAGGATCATAGTACAAGCAACGTCTTCGATGCAGGCATAGGCTTGTTGCCTCAAAAAATTAGCCCAAGGGGCGGGATCAACTCTTTTTAGAAATAGAGGAGGGCGCGTGGCCCATACTATATTCTTGCTTGTCCTGAGAGCATAGTACAAGCAACGTCTTCGATGCAGGCATAGGCTTGTTGCCTCAAAAAATTAGCCCAAGGGGCGGGATCAACTCTTTTTAGAAATAGAGGAGGGCGCGTGGCCTATACTATATTCTTGCTTGTCCTGAGAGCATAGTACAAGCAACGTCTTCGATGCAGGCATAGGCTTGTTGCCTCAAAAAATTAGCCCAAGGGGCGGGATCAACTCTTTTTGGAAATAGAGGAGGGCGCGTGGCCCATACTATATTCTTGCTTGTCCTGAGAGCATAGTACAAGTAACGTCTTCGATGCAGGCATAGGCTTGTTGCCTCAAAAAATTAGCCCAAGGGGCGGGATCAACTCTTCTTAGAAATAGAGGAGGGCGCGTGGCCCATACTATATTCTTGCTTGTCCTGAGAGCATAGTACAAGCAACGTCTTCGATGCAGGCATAGGCTTGTTGCCTCAAAAAATTAGCCCATGGGGCGGGATAAACTCTTTTTAGAAATAGAGGAGGGCGCGTGGCCCATACTATATTCTTGCTTGTCCTGAGAGCATAGTACAAGCAATGTCCACGATGCAGGCATAGGCTTGTTGCCTCAAAAAATTAGCCCAAGGGGCGGGATTAAAAGTTTTAAAATTAATGCAAGGCACTTGAGCCAAACAATATATTTTATTGCAGTTTGAGAAATGCCCACAATGCAGGCATAGGCTTGTTGCCTTGAAAAATTTAGCCAAGAGACTGTATTGGTTTATCTGACATAAATCAACGTTCAAAAATCATCACAAGTGCATGCATTAGTAAAGTAACATTACTGAAACTGATTGTGTAGTTTTGTTGTCATGCAGCAAGTGTAGCAGGAACATTAGTTATCAAAGCTTCTTAGCAGACGCACATTGTTTATCCTTTGTGTCAGAAGAGGACATAATGTTTAAACCGCAGTCAGCCAAACATATCAAATTTGATTATGTCCCTCTAGGTTTGGGTACTGTCGTCTGGAGGGGTTAAGAACTTTGATGATATCCAGTCCTTGTTAAACTTAATGAGAGTGAGTCTGTCGGCATTTTCTGTAGTCAGCCGTGACCTTCTATCAGTGACAATTCCCCCAGCGGCACTAAAAACACGCTCTGATGTTACACTAGCAGCTGGGCAGGCCAGCAACTCCAAGGCATACAAAGACAGCTCAGTCCAAGTGTGAAGCTTGGAAACCCAGTAATTAAAGGGTACAGAGGGGTCGGTTAAGAAGCTGGTAGTGTCACACACATACATGTTTGACAATGTTTGTCTCCTAGACAAGTGGACAGTAGGCACAATCCGTAGCAGATTGGAAGGTCTGTTGAACATCGCCCAGTTGGTGGACATCTTACCACCACCTCTTCTTGACATTGTGGCCGTTTGTGTCCCAACCCAAGGCTGCTGTGGCAAAGAGCTGCTTGCTCGGGGTATAGCGGAGTCAGAGGGTGAAATTGACATTAAATTGTCAACAACAACACTTTTGAAATAATCCATCGTTAAGCCCCTTGGTGACTGCAACAGCAGCGATGGAAACTTGTCTTTGTAGCGTGGGTCAAGGAATGTTGACAACCAGTAGAGGTCGCTGTCATAGATGTTAATGACGCATGGATCTTGGAACAGACATTGAGACATGAAGTCTGACATGTCTGCTAGGCTACAAAGACTCATCTCTTCTGTGTCACCTGACTGATGAACAATAGACATCATGGTCTCAAAATCGGTCTCCACCTCCTCCTCTTCAGCCCACCCATGCTGTACCGACATAAACCTGGGGTTGGGAGTACCATCAGGGTGCACATCAGTACCATGGATAAATAAATCGTCTTCATCTTCCTCATCAGTGTCTTGTTCTGCAGCCAGTGTTGCCGGCTGAAATTGGCTTTGCTGGCTCTGATCGTGGATGTTAAAATCTGAATCCATAGCCCTCCGCTGTGCCCTCAATGATTCTGTTTTAAGATTCAGGAGAGAATCTTTAAGCAAACAGAGCATGGGGATGGTGAGACTAATAATGGACTGATCACCGCTGACCAGTTTTGTGCAGTAATCGAAGTTCTCTAGAACCTCGCAAAGGTCAGCCATCCAGACCCACTCCATAGTACCAATGTGTCTTGAATTACTTCCGGGGTGACGGGCATGTTGCAGCTGATATTCCGCTATTGCCCTCTGCTGCTCATTGAACCTTGCCAACATATGGAATGTAGAATTCCATCGTGTGGGCATGTCGCAAATTAACCGGTGTTTGGGCAAATTAAATTGCTGTTGAAGGGCAGATAGACTTGCAAGTGCCGTGGATGAATGTCGGAAATGTCCGTAATTTCTACGCACCTTGTCTAGTAGATCAGATAACTCTGGGTAATTTTTCAAGAATTTCTGAACGTGAGCCATGGAAGGCACGTGTTGAAGGTTACCGAGTTTTATTGCTGCAACAAGGTTTCGTCCGTTATCGCTGACAACAAGACCTGTTTGTAGTTGCAGTGGGGCCAGCCACTCATCTGTCTGTTGCTTAACACCTTTCCACAGCTCGGTTGCAGTGTGAGGTGTGTCACCTAGACAGATCAGCTTAAGAAGAGCCTGTTGTCGCCTTGCTGATGCAGTACTGCAAAGCTCCCAACTCTGACGTGATGTTGCGGACAAGTCAGCAGTGGTCAAGGAAGTAGAAGACGCACATTGTGTTGTTGAAGTATATGAGGACGCGGACACCCGGAATGATGCTGTGCCCGCTATTCGTGGAGTTGGTAGGATCGCAGATATTCCACTATTAGACTTTGGGACACTCTCGACAAGGTTGATCCAGTGAGCCGTTAGTGATATGTATCTGCCCTGTCCACAACTACTTGTCCAGGTGTCAGTTGTCAGGTGAACTTTTCCGCTCACAGCATTTGTTAATGCACGCTTCAAGTTGTTAACCACGTGCTGATGTAACGCGGGTACGGCAGTACGTGAAAAAAATAGCGACTGGGGACAGAGTATCGTGGTGCTGCCACAGCCAACAACTCCCGAAAAGCCTCAGTAGCCACAAGCCTAAATGGCAGCATTTCTACAGCTAACAGCTTAGAAATTTGCGCTGTCCTTTGTTGAGAAAAAGGGTGTGTGGACTGGTACTTCCGCTGCCTCTCATATAGTTGTGGAACAGACAACTGGACATTTGGGGCAGACTCACAAGTCACTTGACTACTGTCATATCTCTGGTCTAACGCAGCTTGTGAGGAGATCGTATGAGTAGGAGCTGCTGCATGAACAGTAGATGGTGAAGGGCGAATCGGAGGTGGCCTAACGGTGTTGAGGTCAGAAGGCCCTGATGTCGAACCCTGATGGGCCAACCACTGACTTGGGTGCTTAACAGTCATGTGCTTACGCATACTGCTGGTGCTCAAGTTTGCTTTGCTCTGGCCTCTGCTTAGCCTGGCATAGCAGATGTTACATATAACGACATTTGCTACTGATGGGCTATCTTTAAAAAATTTCCAGACAATGGATGTTCGTCCTTTTGGTTGTGTTGTAGGAACTGGAGGATAAGCCTGGCCAACACAAACTGTAAACACAGTTTGGCCAACTGTTGTTAAAGTTTGGGCAACAGTTGGTACAGTTTGTGCAACAGTTGACACAATTTGGGCTACTGTTGTCACAGGTTGGATTCTGGATAAAGGAGTAAGCCTGGGTGCTTTAGGCGGTGGTACATAACCACTTTCCTCCTCCTGACTGCTCTGTTGGCTATGCATGTCAACTGTCCAGGTTGGATCAGTGGTCTCATCATCCACCCCCTCCTCCTCAAAGTCTTCTGGATAACGTGACTGTTCAGGCTGGCCAGATGAGATGAGTGTCTCATCATCATCATCATCCTCCACCTCCTGAGACGGTCTATGGCTGGGGTCACACATAAGCCCTTGGTCCGTTTTTGGCTTCATTTTTGTCATTTTTTTTTCTAAGTCCAAAAACTGACAGAAAAACGGATTGGATGTAATAAACACCCTGTCCGTTTTTTTCTGGACCTCAAAACATTGCTCTGTCCGTTTTTGAGCCAAAAACGCTGCTAGCAACGTTTTTGGCATCAGTTAAAAAACGCATGCGTTTTTTTAACATGGGGCCCTCTGGGAAACACATGCGTTAACGCATGGCACATATAGGCACCTGCGTTAATGCATGCGTTAACGCATATGCGTTTTTAATGAAAAAATGACTAAGTCCAAAGACGTTTAGAGGTGCAGGAGGCTCAAAAAGCACCCTATAAAAAACGGATTGGTGATGAAAATCACTTCCAAAAACGGACTTCTATGTGTAACCCCAGCCTATGCCTTTGTTGAAAGGGACGTTCTTCAGGACGAGGTGAATCCAAACATGAATGGAATGTACGTCTTGTTCCAGTATCTGGTCGGGCAGTGGCAAAGAAAGGTCAGGTTGTATGAATGGCTGATAAGAACCAAATAAATCTTCCGAGTGTCCAAGTTCCCGGTCTAAATTTTCCTCTGTCTGGCGATGGCTTGAGGAAATAGGAAGATTTTGCAGATTAGATGACCCCGCGTTGTCAGTAGCGGCACTTGAATATGGTGTCAAGGATGATTGTGTGCTGCATGAACCAGTGGTTGAGGTCTTGTCAGCCATCCAAGATGTTATTTGGTCTTGCTCTTCCGGCCTCAAGACACGTTTAGGTTGAGTACCGGGAAATTTAGACAGCAGAAAGGTGGATCGATCAATCCTCGTCTGTCTACTTCTACCAGTGCCTTGTTGTTCACGACTGCTAGGGCCACGACCTCGTCCCTGTCCCTTTGCAAACTCTTTTTTGGGCATTTGGTGTTTTTGGGACATTGTTGACAAATGCACAGCCACCGAGATCCAGTTAGGTGTTGCTGCAGGCGTCACTTACTGGCGGGTTAAGTGTGTGCTAGCACTTGGCAGTGAAGCAGCACACTATTCCCTGAAAAAATTATTAAGTGCGCACAGCCACCGAGATGGAGTTAGGTGTTGCTGCAGGTGTCACTTACTGGCGGGTTAAGTGTGTGCTAGCACTTGGCAGTGAAGCAGCACACAGTTCCCTGAAAAAATTATTAAGTGCGCACAGCCACTGAGATGGAGTTAGGTGTTGCTGCAGGCGTCACTTACTGGCGGGTTAAGTGTGTGCTAGCACTTGGCAGTGAAGCAGCACACTATTCCCTGAAAAAATTATTAAGTGCGCACAGCCACCGAGATGGAGTTAGGTGTTGCTGCAGGCGTCACTTACTGGCGGGTTAAGTGCGTGCTAACACTTGGCAGTGAAGCAGCACACTACTCTCTCAAAAAATTGTTAAGTGCGCACAGCCACTGAGATGGAGTTAGATGTTGCTGCAGGCGTTACTTACTGGCGGGTTAAGTGCGTGCTAACACTTGGCAGTGAAGCAGCACACTATTCCCTGAAAAAATTATTAAGTGCGCACAGCCACCGAGATGGAGTTAGGTGTTGTTGCAGGCGTCACTTACTGGTGGGTTAAGTGTGTGCTAGCACTTGGCAGTGAAGCAGCACACTGTACCCTGAAAAAATTATTAAGTGAGCACAGCCACCGAGATGGAGATAGGTGTTGCTGCAGGCGTCACTTACTGGCGGGTTAAGTGTGTGCTAACACTTGGCAGTGAAGCAGCACACTACTCCCTCAAAAAATTATTAAGTGCGCACAGCCAACGAGATGGAGTTAGGTGTTGCTGCAGGCGTCACTTACTGGCGGGTTAAGTGTGTGCTAGCACTTGGCAGTGAAGCAGCACACTATTCCCTGAAAAAATTATTAAGTGCGCAACAGCCACCGAGATGGAATTAGGTGTTGCTGCAGGCATCACTTACTGGCGGGTTAAGTGCGTGCTAACACTTGGCAGTGAAGCAGCACACTACTCCCTCAAAAAATTATTAAGTGCGCACAGCCACCGAGATGGAGTTAGGTGTTGCTGCAGGCGTCACTTACTGGCGGGTTAAGTGTGTGCTAGCACTTGGCAGTGAAGCAGCACACAATTCCCTGAAAAAATTATTAAGTGCGCACAAGTAGTCGCACAAGTAGGTGGCGTACGTGCTATTTGCAGCTAGGAGAGCAGCAACGCACTGATCTGCCACAGACAAAATAAAGCTGAAGGGGTTTTTAGGACCCAAAATCTATCAGCTGCAAAAAAATTGTAAATAGTACCTCAGCTAAGCCTCTGACTTCAGCTATTAGGACAGCTGAGTGAGTAAGCGAAGCTATGAGGTCGCTCCTGTGAGCACTGTAAGGCTGCACCTCCCTGCTTCCCTGCCTGCCTACAGTCCTCTACACAGTACTCCTCTGTCCTCCTGCTAGCTCTCACAAGAGCTGTTTGGGGTTAATATAAGGAATTTTTAAAGTTCCCTACACTGACTGACAATCCCTATGATCTGCTCCAGAATCTACCTCACCCTGCTCTAGCTCAGATCTTCAGAGAAATGTGCCCAAAATGGCGGTGGCAAGGCTTACCGTATATACTCGTGTATAAGCCGACCCGTGTATAAGCCGACCCCCCTACTTTTGCCCCCAAAACCTGGGAAAATCTATTGACTCGCGTATAAGCCGAGGGTGGACCCCAGCACAGGTATACAGCCCCCAGCAGTGGTATACAGGCCCCAGCAGTATGATATACAGCAGGCCCAGTGGTATATACAGCAGCCCCAGTGGTATTGCAGCCCCTATATACAGCAGCCCCAGTGGTATTGCAGCCCCAGTGGTGTATACAGCAGCCCCAATATACAGCAGCCCCAGTGGTATTGCAGCCCCAGTGGTATTGCAGCCCCAGTGGTATTGCAGCCCCTATATACAGCAGCCCCAGTGGTATTGCAGCCCCAGTGGTGTATACAGCAGCCCCAATATACAGCAGCCCCAGTGGTATTGCAGCCCCAGTGGTATTGCAGCCCCTATATACAGCAGCCCCAGTGGTATTGCAGCCCCAGTGGTATTGCAGCCCCTATATACAGCAGCCCCAGTGGTATTGCAGCCCCAGTAATGCAGGGCCCCTATATACAGCAGCCCCAGTGGTATTGCAGCCCCTATATACAGCAGCCCCAGTGGTATTGCAGCCCCAGTAATGCAGGGCCCCTATATACAGCAGCCCCAGTGGTATTGCAGCCCCAGTAATGCAGGGCCCCTATATACAGCAGCCCCAGTGGTATTGCAGCCCCAGTAATGCAGGGCCCCTATATACAGCAGCCCCAGTGGTATTGCAGCCCCAGTAATGCAGGGCCCCTATATACAGCAGCCCCAGTGGTAGTATACAGGCAGCCCCAGTAATGCAGGGCCCCCCCCTCATGCTCCGGTCTCCTGTAAAGCAAGTTATACTTATCAGTGCCCGCTGCCGTCCGCGCCCGCATCTGCCGACATCCCGATCCTCCGTCTTCATGCGACTTCTTCCTGTTTCCTGTGCGCGTCGCCGGTAATGACGTCATTGCCTGCGACGCGCACAGGAGCAGGAAGAAGATGCATGAAGATGGAGGATCGCGATGTCGGCAGATGCGGGCGCGGACGGCAGCGGGCACTGATAAGTATAACTTGCTTTACAGGTGACCGGAGCATGAGGGGGGGGGGGCCCTGCATTACTGGGGATGCGGGGGCTGCTTTATACCGCTGTATACAGCAGCCCCCGCACTGACTCGCGTATAAGCCGAGGGGGGTACTTTTCAGCCCAATTTTTGGGCTGAAAAACTCGGCTTATACGCGAGTATATACGGTATATACAGCCTTGCCTGTCATACATGACATAGGCATCATGATGGACAGCAGCCAATCATAGTCCTGCCACAACCAACATGGCTGTGGCATTACTGAATATGATTGGTTAACATGCTTGTCCATCTTCACAAGTTTTCTGACCTAACACGCTAGGCTGTCTCGGAAGCTTTGTCGAAACATAACAGATTCTGTATTCGCGAGTCCCGAATACAGAATACAGGACTCGGAATCGTGGACTCGCTAAGACTCGCTCAGACTCGCTCAGACTCGCTGCTGAAAGCGGGTATCCGTGAAGCGGTGCGATTCTTTAAACGATTTTGGGGACATTCAAGCTACATAGCGATGTGATATAGCGAGTCTAGCGAGTGAGAAAAAGTAAACTCTGACAAAACTAGGATTGCCATTGACTTGCATTGGACTCGTTACTGTGCGAGTAATCGCTGGGAAACTCGCAGAGTACCGAGTCCTGCGAGTCCCTTACTACTCGCCGAGTAATGAGTCCTAGCGAGTAGATTCGCCCATCACTAATTAGGACTGGACGAAGATGAGTACCAATGTTTCCATGATATGGCATATCTGAACCACCAGGCAAGTGGATGCAACGAAAGAGGGCTTGGCCCTTTTACAGGGCACAAGAAGGTCAGTAGGAAGATGCCACCCCACACTGACGTCACTAGTGTAGACATTTTTATGAATCTCGTTGAAAGAGATCTGAAAAAGATCCCATGTACAAATCAGGATTTGATTGGCAATATGGATGAGGTTGAGACAAGGACCCTGTTGTCATTGGAACGAGAACAGGGGCTCGTAATTAAAGCATCAGATAAAGGTGGGAATCTTGTGTTGATGAACCATGGAAAATACCGAGAGATGTTTTACCGTATTCTCAATTACTCTTCCACGTATGAGATCCTTGATTCTAACCCTGTAATGAGATATACCGAGGAGTTAAATATATATCTTGGAGTATGCTAGAGAGGGAGGACTCATTTCCGGGAATGAGTATGAGTTCATCAAACCAGTGCATCCGGTTACCCCTACCTTCTATGCACTTCCCATGGTGCATAAGGGGGTTGAGGTACTGAAAGAGAGACCCATCGTCTCCGGCATTGACTCCTGCACCCAGAATGCAGGAGTTTATGTAGATACGATTTTCCCCCTTTTGTTACGGGTCTATCATCCTACACACGGGATATAGCCGACCTGCTAAGAAAACTTGATGGGGTCAATCTAGAGGCAGGCACCATACTGGCCTCAATCGACGTAGAGGCCTTATATAGCAGTATCCCTCATGATCAAGGACTACGTGCTGTTGAGTACTACCTCAACACGAGGACGAGGATCTGCAATAGTCATAATATCTTTGTCATTGATCTATTGAATTTCGTGCTGCATCGCAACACGTTTCTATTTGACAGGAAGTACTTCCACCAGCTCAGGGGTACAGCGATGGGGAGCTCATGCGCCCCATCATACGCTAATCTGTACCTGGGCTGGTGGGAGGAACCCATCTTGTTTAAGGATGGCACCAATTGGTGGGAACCCCACATTGTCCTCTGGTTCAGATATATAGATGATGTTTTTCTGCTGTGGACTGGGCCAGAAGACAGTTTTGCGGAGTTTGTCAGATGCTTGAATATCAACCAAATCGGTCTGAGATTTACCTTTGAGAGCAGCCCTACAGAACTCCCCTTTTTAGATGTCCTGATTAAGAAGGAGGCTGATGGGTCCTTATTAACTAGGACCTATAGTAAGTCGACATCAACCAATAGCCTCCTGAGGTGGGAAAGTCACCATCCAGTACCACTTAAGAGGGGCATCCCTAAGGGACAGTATCTGAGACTGAGAAGGAACTGTTGTAGTTTGCATGATTTCAGATTACAGGCTGACGACCTGATGAGACGTTTTCTGGATAGAGGCTACCCGCGATTGGTGCTGCAAGCAGCACGTAGTCACACAGAACATCAAAATAGGGAGGAACTGCTACAGAAGTGTGGGAGACGCCGGAAAGAGGACACCGGTATTACGAGACTCATTGGCACCTTTGACGCAGGTATTGGGATGTCCTTACTTCCGACCCAGATTTGAAGGGGACAATCTCCGTGACACCCAGTGTCACCTATCGTAGAGGCCGCTCTTTGTCAGATACATTAGTACACAGTCACTACAGGTCCCCTGTTGCGGGATCCACCAGGCTGGGGGCCAAACCGAAAGGTTTTTTCAGATGTGGAGACTGTAGCTTCTGTGGCAGTATGACACCCTGTAAGTCTGTCTGTAGCGTGGCCAATAACAAAACATTCTTTCTATGTGATTTTTCCAATTGTAAGTCCGCCGGAGTGGTGTACGTAGCCACGTGCACCTGCCGGCTAGACTATGTTGGAAAAACCGTCAGGGAGTTTAGGAGAAGGGTGGGTGATCACCTTGGAGACATTAGGAACAAAAGAAACACCCCAATCGTGAGGCATATGAATGAGACACATGGAGGTGACAAACAGATGACCTTCAGAATCTTAGAGGTGGTGAGGGTTAGTCTGAGAGGAGGAAACCACGATCTGAGCATCCTAATGAGAGAGGCAGAGTGGATATTTAGATTTGATTCTTTGACCCCCAAATGGGTTAAATGAGTAGCTGTCATACGTATGTTTCCTGTAAATGATTGGTATGTGTACAGGTTTTCATGGCAGAAAGGTAAAACTCATTTTAAAATGAGTATCTCATCGAACTAGTATATATCTTTGTACAATATGTGTGCCCTGGCACAGTCACTAATTCCTCCTGACCTTGCCTAACGGTTATCCTGCTCCATAAGAGAAGGATCATGGTAAATACAGGGGAGTACGTTCCCTCTCCACACAACCTCCATATGAGCCCTGTATCAGTGTTAAGACATCGGTGCACCAGTGCGCACTAGCATTGTTGAGGCAGTATAGGCGGACTACAATTTTGGAGGTTGCGCCCGCCCCTGTGTGAACCATGTAACCCTGACAACGGGTAATGTGTTCACGATCTGCGCGCAGCTGCACTGCGCAGACGGTGAATATCCGCTGACACTACGAGGTGACGGCTACTGCGCATGCGCGCGACGTCACTTCCGGTGACGCGTGCGGTCCACAGTGTGGATAATGGCGGCGGCAGAGTGCGTTCCAGGGATGCGGTGGCCTCAATAGACCTTAATTATGTGGTTATGACAGTGGCAGCATGACTATTACACTATATCAAGGAGGTAGACCCCACTTTTATCATGATTTGGAGTCTGGGTGTATGGTATATGATGGAGGGGGGAGTTGATTGAGGTCACAGGATGTGGGCAGCTTTGGAGGACAGAGTACTGGATATAAGGGGGTTGGAGTCATAGTAACACCACCCCCTCCTCATCAAGTTTGTGTGTACTTACACAGAACATATGGACACATGACATCAAGCCTCCTGATGAATTGTGAAACGCGTCGAGGTGCGCGGGGATGAGCACACCACCCTGTTAAGCTAAGTACCCCCATTTTCTCATATGTGTGATACCAACTAGGTATGGTTTGTTGTTATCAGAGGAGACCTTGCTGTTAGTAGGGTGAGAGACACACAGAATATGAGACTATATCATTTAAACATTACTATTATTATTATTATTATTATTATTAATAGGTATTTATATAGCGCCATTAGGATACATGGCGCTTTACAATTTGGAGGCAACGTATTACTTGTGAATCCAAATGGGTTGTTTACTACGGTGTATGTCCCTGTAAAAAGATTTATATAGGGTTGACTAGTCGTCAATTAAAAATACGTGTAAGGGAACACATACTGGGTATCGAGGCAGCCAAAGATATTGAGGACGAGACTTTGTTAAAGACCATCCCTAGGCATTTTAAGAAGTACCACCGCTGTAATGGGAAGGAATTTATGGTACGCGGTATTGAGATGGTTGATTTGGGCATACGGGGTGGAAAAGCCACAGTTAAATTAGCCCAACTGGAAACGCGTTGGATTTGGACACTAAAAACAGTTCAACCAGCAGGCCTTAATGAGACCATTAGTTATGTACCTTATTTGTGAAGTCTGGAATTGATATAGGGGTATATGTCGTTTGTTTTTATATTGTTTTTTGTTTTTAATCACATACTCATTGTTTTTATTCTTACCTTTATTCTAGCATTGAGACATTCAGGCCATTGTTTTGATATTGATATGATGACACAATACATCCGATGATTCAGCGATTGAACACTATGAAGAAGGAATTACTTGAACGGCGTCAGGGGAGACATATGTTGGAACTACTTATATGTGATTGATTCGTATTTTGCATATGACATGCGGATGATGCTTTGTATCTTCTGTATTGAGTGTATGTGATTGATTAACTTCAGTGCATACATATGGGTGCATTCGACTATTAGCAGGTGTATTCACTCTTGTAATATATGTGGTGTTATAAGAGGGGGATCACCTTAATGACATCTGGTGTACGATGATATTTAGACAGTAAGAGACGGATTCCTTCCCCTTTCCCCTTCCCCCCCCTCCCCCCCTTCCCCTCCCCCTTTTCCCCCCCCCCACTCCCTCCCCAAACCCCCCCCTCCCCACCCCCTATCCCCCATTCCTTCCCTTCCTTCACTCCTCCCAACCTATCCCCACCACAATCCTCCCCTTCCTTCCCTTCCCCCATCCATTTCTCCCCCTTCTCTAAGATATGGATATTGACTCAGGCATTCTGAATGTACAATAGTCAATGTAAATATGTGCACCACTGTCACGATTATGTACTCTCTTGTTAGATATGCATTGTAATTTACTGTATGTGGTGTATCCATCTATATGTATATATATGTAATCAGCATATATAGTCCTTTATTGATTGCCTATATGGGGTGCTTAGATTATGCTGTATGCAATATATGTATATATTTCTGAGGAGAAGTAGCTGTGATTGGTTCTCCATATACTGATATTTGTATTGCATTCAGCATTTAAGTCGTGTACCAGTGTATTAATGGACTCATATGTGTGCCCTATGATGAAGTGGATATTATCCCCCGTTTGATCTAATGTTCGGTTGTTTATCATTGGATGCTGTGCTTTCATATGTATTGAGTTAATATACCCGATTCTTTGAATCATTGTGAATTACATTTTATCTGTTTAGCTCCTGCTGCTGAGCGGGCGCTTCCCCAGTGGCGCCGTCCCGCTCATCGGCTTGGCGTTTCTATGGGGAGTGTGCTGTGGGCCAGCTGACCCACTGGCACACCTCTCCATGACGCCGCCGATGGTGCGTGGCCGGACATGACGTTGGGTTGTAAGTGTCCGCCGTCATAGCAACAGGAGCAGCGCGCTGATTGGTTATCGTTGCTATTTTATTCTGCCCCTTCCCCCTCACTCACTAAGCCCTCAGAAGAAGGAGAAATTCCGAAATGCGCATCAGGGCGCACGCATGATATGACGGCTGACACAACTAGGTATGGAATAGCGATTATAATAACTCTGTGGCTATAATTGGATGATGCAATAGATCCCCGAGTGTGTGCCTGAGGGGAAATTACCCTATTCTAGGATGTATTAGAGGTTTTTAGGTTGCATCAGCAGATATCCTCCACTTGTACCATTGAGATGCTGTTTTTTGCATATATAGGTGATTCTTATTTTGTGAATTGGATCCCCCATGTGGGAGATGATTTGACCAACATGCAATTGCTATGTGTAAGCATATAAATAGGAGGAGATGATATGGTGGTCATATAATGACATAATTTTGCATACTTAAACCAATTGATTATTTGCAATTATTGCTGTAGATACATCTCCTGGCAATTTCTTTCTGTGAATAGGCATCAGTAGATTTCCTCCATTAATATCATTGAGGTGCTTGCACATACAGGTGATTTCTATTAATTGGATCCCCTATGTGGGAGATGATTTGATCAACATGCAATTGCTATGTGTAAGCATATAAATAGGAGGAGATGATATGCTGGTCATATAATGACATACTTTTTGCACACTTAAACCAATTGATTATTTGCAAATTATTGCTGTAGATACATCCCCAGGTACTCCCTTGCTGTGAATAGGCAATATATAAGGTTGAATAATACACGGGATAGAGTTGTTAATTAATACTTTTCCTTACCTTAAATTCAATATATGTATACTATCAGGTGATATGTAATAAAATAAATTGAAATTGAATACTGTGTGTATACATATATGATGTACTTGAACAATGAAAAAATAATTTTGTATCATGCTGGTTTTCTACCTTGCTCCCACCCCTTATACCGCACATCCTTTAATTAATAATAAAATTTATACTTTCATAGAAATGACTATATGATTGTTTTCTTTTCCCTTTGGGAAATTTTTTCTATTAATTTGGAGGGTAGACAGAAACAGGTGGTCGAGGACGACCACAAACGACGACAAACGATGACATATCACAATTAGTCATACGGGTACAGCAGGGTCGGGGATCCTGTCCGCGAGGGCTCACAGTCTAAAGGGGGTGGGGAGGGAGACAGTAGGAGGGGGAGGTGAGATGGTGCAGTGGGTCTCAGTGTGTGTTATAGGCTTGTAGGAAGAGGTGGGTCTTCAGGTTTTTCTTGAAGGTTCCCAGGGTCGGGGAGTGTCTGATGTGATGGGGGAGGGAGTTCCAGAGTCCGGCAGAAGCACGAGAGAAGTCTTGTGTGCGGTTGTGGGAGGTGGAGATGCGGGCGGTTGAGAGGAGGAGTTCTTGAGAGGAGCGCAGATTGCGCGAAGGGAGGTAGCAGGAGACCAGGTTGGAGATGTAGGGAGGGGACAGGTTGTGTATGGCCTTGTATGTCAAGGTTAGGGTTTTGAAGCGAGATCGCTGGGGGATGGGGAGCCAGTGGAGGGCTTGGCGGAGAGGGGAGGCGGGGGAGTAGCGGGAAGATAGGTGGATGAGCCGGGCAGCAGAGTTGAGGATGGTGTGGAGAGGTGCAAGGGAGGAGGCAGGAGAGCCGGTGAATAGGAGGTTGCAGTAGTCCAGGCGGGAGATAATGAGGGCATGCACAAGTGTCTTAGCTGTGTTGTGGTCAAGGAAGGAGCGGATGAGGGCAATGTTTTTTAGTTGGAGTCGGCAGGCGGTGGCGAGGGCATGGATATGGGGCTTGAAGGAGAGGGAGGAGTCGAGGGTTACCATTTGGCATGGGGGATGGGTGAGAGGGTGCAGTCGTTCACGGTGATGGATAGGTCAGGAAGGGGGGAGGGTTGTGAGGGGGAAAGATGATGAATTCTGTCTTGTCCATGTTGAGTTTGAGGAAGCGGGTGGAAAAGAAGGATGCAATGGCGGATAGGCAGTGAGGAATTTTGGATAGAGGAGAGGAGATGTCGGGGCCAGACAGGTAGAGCTGAGTGTCGTCGGCGTAGAGGTGGTATTGGAGGCCATGTGACTCGATGAGGTTGCCTAGGCCGAGGGTGTAAATAGAGAAGAGTAGTGGTCCCAGGACCGAGCCTTGGGGGACACTTACGGAAAGGGGGTGGGGCGAGGAGGTGGTGTGGGAGAGGGTGACGCTGAAGGTCCTGCCCGTCAGGTAGGAGGAGATCCAGGAGAGGGCAAGGTCAGTAATGCCAAGAGATTCAAGGATTTGGAGTAAGAGGGAGTGGTCAACAGTGTCGAAGGCAGCAGAGAGGTCGAGAAGGATGAGGACGGAGTAGTGTCGTTTGCTCTTGGCGATCAGAAGGTCATTAGTGACTTTGGTTAGGGCTGTTTCGGTGGAGTGGTGCGGTCGGAAGCCGGATTGAAGGCGATCAAAAAGAGCATAGGTAGAGAGGTGGGAGGACAGTTCGGAGTGGACGTGCTGTTCAAGACGTTTTGAGGCAAACGGGAGAAGAGATATGGGGCGATAGTTGGGGACTGTTGTAGGGTCGAGGAATGGTTTTTTTAGGATGGGCGTGATTAGGGAGTGCTTGAAAAGTGAGGGGAATGTGCAGGATTTGAGGGATATGTTGAAGAGGTGTGTCAGGGCAGGGATGAGAACTGTTGTAAGGTTAGGGATGAGGTGGGAGGGGAGTGGGTCAAGGGCGCAGGTGGTGAGGTGCGATCGTGAAAGAAGGGAGGAGAAGTGGTCCTCAGTCATGGGGGTGAAACTGCATTTGGGTGGGGGGGGATGGGCTGGAGGTGGGATGGGGCGAGGGGAGTGTGGGTCAAAGCTTTGTCTGAGTTTGTCAATTTTGTCTTTGAAGAAGGTGGCGAAGTCGTCAGCGGAGATGAGAGGTGAGGGAGGAGGTGCAGGGGGGCGAAGTAAGGAGTTGAAGGTTTTGAAGAGATGTTTGGGGTTGTGAGACAGGGCGGTAATTAGGGAGGAGAAGTAGGCTTGTTTTGCGGAGTCAAGGGCAGTCTTGAAGGTATTGAGGGAACGCTTGTATAGGGCAAAGTGCTCTGCGGAGTGGGACTTCTTCCATTTCCGCTCGGCTGCCCTAGTCATCCGTCGGAGTTTTTTGGTGAGAGTTGTGAGCCATGGTTGTCGTTGTAGTCGTGTTGTGTTAAATGTGAGCGGAGCAACCTGGTCGAGGGCTGTGGTGAGAGTGGAGTTGTAGAGGGAGGTGGCAGAGTCAGCGTCGTGAGAAGAGGCCAAGTCAGAGACAGGGAGGAGGGATTCTGAGAGTGAAAGGAAGTCTATGAGCTTAAGGTTTCTGCGGGGGTGGGGGAGTGTGCGGGTGGGGGGTGTGTGGTAGGGGGGACGAGGGACGAGAAGGTCAGTAAGTTGTGGTCAGAGTGGGTGAGGGTTGAATGTGCAAGGTCGAAGAGGGAGCAGAGGCGGGTGAAGACTAGGTCAAGTGTGTGGCCACCAGTGTGCGTGGCGGAGGAGATCCATTGGGAGAGGCCAAAAGAGGAGGTGAGGGATAGGAGTCTGGAGGCAGCGGCTTTGGGGGTGTCAATGGGGATGTTGAAATCGCCCATGATGATGGTAGGGATGTCGGAGGAGAGGAGGTGGAGGAGCCAGGTTGTGAAGTGGTCAAAGAAGGTAGAGGGGGATCCAGGGGGGCGTTAGACAACGGCTAGTTGGAGGTTGCAGGGGGAGTAGATGCGGACGGAGTGTGCCTCGAAGGAGGGGAGGTGGGGTGGGGTAAGAGGGGAGAAGGAGCAGTCGCTGGCCAGAAGTAGGCCAACGCCACCGCCGCGGGTGTTGGTGGGGCGGGGAGTGTGGGAGAGAGTGAATCCCCCGTAGGAGAGGGCAGCCGGGGAGGTTGTGTCAGAGGGGGTAAGCCAGGTCTCCGTGATGCCGAGGAAGGAGAGTTTTCTGGAGATGAAGAGGTCGTGGATAAGTGTGAGTTTGTTACGGGCCGAGCGGGCGTTCCAGAGTGCGCCGGGTAGGGGGATAGGGAAAGCAGGGATAGTGGGAATAGGACGGAGGTTAAGGGGATTGCGAGGGTTGGTGATGGGTCGATGGAGTGGGGTGGAGGAGAGTGAGGTGGTATGGTGGGGTGGGCCAGGATTAGGGGAAATGTCACCGGAGAGTAGGAGGAGCAGGGAGAGGGTTAGGAGGTGGGAACAGGGAGCTTGCGTGGTGGGCGTGTACGTAAACATCTAACTACATATCAGGTGTTGGGGGGAACCTGATACATGGGTGGTGACACTCTGTTTTAATACTAGGACACAGAGACAGACCGGTTGCCCGGTTATACCCAAAAACCTGGGTGGGTTCATCATAGGGGGGAGCACTACCTCCTTACTTCCAGGGTAAGGTCAGGCACGACAGGGTCAGCCGTTGATGAGTGGGGGCACCACTACACAGGGCCGTATTTGCCATTAGGCACTCGTAGGCACGTGCCTAGGGCGGCGCCATTCACAGGGGGGCGGCGTCTCAGCGTGTTTTCTTTTTTTTTTTTTCCTGTTGCCCTGTGTCGGCCGGGTTGTAAGCCCCGCCCCCTCATACCTTCCCCCCGTTGTCATCAGGCCCGCTGCCCGCCCACCCCACCCAGCCTGCAGCCGGGTGATAAGTCCCGCTTCCTCTTCCTCCCCCCCTCCCCTCGTCATCAGGCCCGCCGCCTGCCCACCTCAGCCCAGCCTGCCGCAGCCTGTTCCGCCGGAAGGGAGAAGGAGGGGCCCGCTGCGGAGGAGACCATGGCAGAGAACGCGTGGGGGGAAAGGTCCGCCAGATGGCACGTGCGGCGGCGGAAGAGGCAGAGATGGGGATTTGAAGATCCCGCCGGGGCAGCACAGGCGGCGGTGGCTCAGGCCCGGCTGGGTAAGTCTGAGGAGCAGGCGGCAGGGCTCCAGTAGCTGGGAACAGCTGAAGATCGGGTGCAGGGATGAGGCTCAGGGGGTGCAGGGATGCGGCACAGGGGGTGCAGGGATGAGGCACAGGGGGTGCAGGGATGAGGCACAGGGGTTCCAGGGATGTGGCACAGGGGTGCAGGGATGAGGCTCAGGGGGTGCAGGGATGAGGCTCAGGGGGTGCAGGGATGAGGCTCAGGGGGTGCAGGGATGAGGCTCAGGGGGTGCAGGGATGCGGCACAGGGGGTGCAGGGATGAGGCACAGGGGGTGCAGGGATGAGGCACAGGGGTTCCAGGGATGTGGCTCAGGGGGTGCAGGGATGAGGCTCAGGGGGTGCAGGGATGTGGCACAGGGGGTGCAGGGATGAGGCTAAGGGGGTGCAGGATGAGGCTCAGGGGGTGCAGGGATGTGGCACAGGGGGTGCAGGGATGTGGCTCAGGGGATGCAGGGATGAGGCACAGGGGTGCTGGGATGGGGCACAGGGGTGCTGGGATATGGATGAGGCACAGGGGTGCTGGGATGGGTGCAGGGGATGGGTGCGGTGGGATGGGGTGCAGGGAGGGGGCACAGGGGTGCTGGGATATGGATGGGGCACAGGGTGCTGGGATATGGATGGGGCACAGGGTGGGATGGGCACAGGGTGCGGGATGGGGCGCAGGGGTGCTGGGATGGGGTGCAGGGTGCTGGATGGGCGCAGGGGTGCTGGGATGGGGTGCAGGGATATGGATGAGGCACAGGGGTGCTGGGATGGGGAGCAGGGATGGGGCGCAGGGGTGCTGGGATATGGATGGGGCACAGGGGTGCTGGGATGGAGCGCAGGGGTGCTGGGATGGGTGCAGGGATATGGATGGGGCACAGGGGTGCTGGGATGGGGAGCAGGGATGGGCGCAGGGGTGCTGGGATATAGATGGGGCACAGGGGTGCTGGGATGGGGCGCAGGGGTGCTGGCATGGGGTGCAGGGATATGGATGGGGCACAGGGGTGCTGGGATGGGGCCAGGGGTGCTGGGATGGGTGCAGGGATATGGATGAGGCACAGGGGTGCTGGGATGGGGAGCAGGGATGGGGCGGCAGGGGTGCTGGGATATGGATGGGGCACAGGGGTGCTGGGATGGGGCGCAGGGGTGCTGGGATGGGGTGCAGGGATATGGATGGGGCACAGGGGTGCTGGGATGGGGCACAGGGGTGCTGGAATATGGATGGGGCACAGGGGTGCTGGGATGGGGCACAGGGGTGCTGGGATGGGGCACAGGATGATATGATGAGGCGCAGGGGTGCTGGGATGGGGCGCAGGGGTGCTGGGATATGGATGGGGTGCAGGGATCTGGATGGGGCACAGGGCTGCAGGGATCTGGATGGGGCACAGGGGTACAGGGATTTGGATGTACACAGGGTGGTCCTGGTGCCGAGTGCAGGCGAGCTGGAGACTGGGAGCCGCAGAGGAAGAAGCTGCCGGGATGAGGGATCCGGAATCAGGAGCGTGGAGTCAGGTAAGGCGCTGTTACAGCCGAAGATAGCAGCCTGGGGGGGAATAGAACGGAAAAGATGTATGGATGGGGCGGCCTGGAAGAGGGGGCAGAATATGATGGATGCATAGATGGGGCGGCCTGGAAGAGGGGGCAGAATGGAAGGATGGGGCAGCCTGGAAGAGGGGGCAGAATGGGATGGATTAATGGATGGACGAGGCGGCTTGGAAAAGGGGGCAGAAGATGGATGGAGAAGGGGGGCATGGAAAAGGGGGCAGAAGATGGATGGAGGAGGGGGGCATGGAAAAGGGGCAGAAGATGGGTGGATGGGGAGAAGGTAAATGGAACGTAGGGGAGAAGCTACATGGATGAGAGAGAGGCTTTGTGGAACATGGGAGGGGAGAGGCTGCATGGAACATTGGAGGGGTATGGGGGGGGGAGAGTATGACCTGCATGGGACATTTGGGGGGTGAACAGTATGGGATATGTGGAAGGAGGATGAGCAGTATGGCATACACATTTAAATAGGGAACGTACTGTCCTGGTGATGTATTGATGGTGGTTCTGATTATGTATTATTGTATTGATGGTGGTTTTGGTTATGTACTGACGGGTTATAGTGATGATGTATTATTGAATTGATGGGGGTTCTGATGATGTATTGACTGGTTTTGGTGATGTATTACTGTATTGACAATGGCTCTGGCAATATACTGACAGGGGTTCTAGTAATGTGTTATTGTATTGCCGGTGGGTTTGGTGATGGAGTCATGTGGATGTTGTAATCTTTAACTTAACAGACTTGATCCTAAAACATTATAGACATTGCTTCCGGATTATCAACGACCAAAGGGGCGGCTGTCGCAGCAAATTTTTCGACCGCCCCGGTCGCCACAAACAGTTGCTACGCCACTGCCCGGGTGGGCGGCAGCACATTCCCGACAGGCAGGCAGCAGCTGAGCTCAGCTATGTTTGAGTCAGCGGCGCGTGTGTGAAGGTGCAGCATGGGCCAGGGCAGGGGGCATCAATCATCATGCATCAGATTCATGATGCATCATCATTGATGGCAATGGTGGATAGGCGGGGAGGCGCCGCGGCAGACATCAAGTACAGTGACGTGCACAGCACAACAACAACCCACAAGTCTATACTAGCAGTCTGTAACCAGCCAGCCCCAGCTGAGCCAGCAGGAGCAGGGAGGGAATCAGTAGTCAGGAGGACATAGGCAGCATGGCATGCTGGCAGCAGCAGCAGGGAATGGACCCTCTGGGTAAGGTCCCCGGCCTCCCCCCCCCATATGTATCTCTGCAATGCTGCAGCCTCTAGGTATGTATGGGCCGCTCCCATCCCCCACATATGTATCTATGCATGCCTGCAGCGGCCCCAGCCCCAGTTATGTGTGGGCCGCTCCCATATGTATCTATGCATTTTTGCAGCAGCCCCAGTTGTGTGTGGGCCGCTCGCATCCCCCACATGTCTATGAAATGCTGCAGCGCCCCCAGCCCCGGGTATGTGTGGGCCGCTCCCACCCCCCACATTATGTATCTATGCAATGCTGCAGCGCCCCAGCTCCGGGTCTGTGTGGGCTTCTCCCATCCCCCCTATCTATGCACTGCTGCAGTGCCTGCAGGCTGCTGCAGCCCAAGCCTATGTGGGCTGCTAACTCCCCCCCCCCCAATATGATATAGGGGTAGGGGGGTCGGGATGACAGCGGCCCACACACAGACCTTGGCTGCAGCAGGCACTGCAGGATTGCATACATATGGGGGGGATGGGAGCGAGTGGCCCACCCAGACCTGGGCTGCAGCAGCCTGCAGGCACTGCAGCATTGCATAGCTTGGGGGGGAGGTATGGGAGCAGCTCACACAGACCTGCTGTAGCATGCTATATGGGAGAGAGCTGGCTTTGGCCCATAGACTGTCATGTTCTTCTTGGGTTGTTCCGTATATGAGAATGTCATCACTGACGTTGAGGACTTCCGCTATTCCAGACAGGACCTGACTGATAACATTTTGAAAAATTTCCGCGGCTGATGAGATACCAAAGTTCAACCTCTTGAACCTACGCAGGCCCATATGAGTACTAAAAGTGGTGATGTACCTGGAGTCTGGATGCAACTCAAGTTGATGATAGCCGGATTTTAGATCAATTTTTGAAAACACCTTTGCACCATTCAGATCTGTGAGAATGTCATCAATAGTAGGCGTGATGCGCCTTTCTCTTTGAATAGCTAGATTGGCATGCCGCATATCCACACAAAGCCATATCTTACCAGGCTGTTTTGGTTTAGGCGCAACAACGATTGGCGAGACCCATGGAGTTGGGCCTTCAATCCGTGCAATAACATAAGATGCCTCCAGGTCTTGCAATTCTTGCTCCACAAGTTTGCGGACATGAAAGGGAATGCGCCTGTTAGGTTGGATGGAGGGCTGTATCGACTGATCAATATGTAACTTTATCTGAACGTCTTTTAGCTTACCAAGGCCTTTAAAGAGACTGGGGTACCTCTGCATAATATGTGGGACTGGAGAGCCTGTAACGCTGTTGACCAGGTTCACCAGGCCTAGAGACACTGTGCTGCTGCAGCTGAGAAGCGTATCTGCAGAGCACTCCACTACGTAAAAAGTGTCCGTGATGGATTTCCCTTCAGCTGTTAGTTCTGACTGAAATTTGCCACACAGGGGCAACGCAGCTGTGGAACCATAAGGGAAAATCTGTAGGCTGGTATTTTGTAGAGCAGGTCTATTCAGGAGTTGATTATAGATTGTATGACTGATGACATTGACTGACGCCCCCGTGTCACCAGGGCTTCCACTGGATTGCCATTTATAAGGATGACTCGTTTTGGATTGTTAATCATGTGCACAGCCCGAGATCCTTCCTCAGTCACTGATAATAAGTAAGTGCTTTGAGCCTCGTCATTAAGCTGCAGTGCTTGGACCTTCTGTGACCTGGGCTGTACTGTGGGACGAGCAGATTGCTGCGGTGTAGATCTGCACACTTTTGCAAAATGGTTTCATTTTCCACAATTATGGCAGGTTGTACCCTTTGCTGGACAAACGTTCTGGTGAGGATACGACCCACCGCAGTTGTAACACGTTGCCGCCTGTACTTGTGGTTTCTGTGTAAGCTTTGCTATAGAAGATGCTGCTTCTGGCTCACTGCTCTCTATGAGTTTTGTCTGTTTCTCTGCAGTATCATTTATACGTGCTGTGTCTAATAGTTTAGCAAGGGTCATAGTAGGGTCTCTGAGTGCTTGTCTTCTTAACTTTGAAGAAACACATCCTTGTAATATCTGCATTTGGATTTCTTTGTCTACGTCTGTAAACTCACAGTAAGCTGCAAGGTGCCGTAGCCGGACATGATATTCATCAATGCTTTCTGTGGCTGATTGCTTTGATTGTCTAAATTTGAAGATTTCAAATGCTGCATTTCTGTGCAGGAGAAGTGTTTGCAGTCTCTATTATGTATACAGCCATAAGCAGTCTCTTGCATATACAGCTTGTAGCCATCTCTATTGTGTATACAGTCATCAGCAGGCTCCATTGTGTATCCTCTATTGTGTACACAGCTACTGTGCATTTAGCTCAAAGTAGTTTCAGTTGTGTGTGTGTGAGTGTATAATATATACAGTATATGTATGTTTGGGTGGAGGCGAAGCCTGGTGGGGAGGCAGAGCTGGGGAGGAGGCTGGGCGGAGTCTCGGAGGGGCCCCAATATTCCTAGTGGCAGCCCTGCACTCAGGTTTTCTGCTGATTCAAGTGGCTGTGGGGATAATGCACCTACTCATTGTACAGCCAAGGAAATGGAAAGAAGATAGCATTCTTTCTATTAGTTAAGTGCAATTATCTGATTTATTATTCACAATAAAATTCTGTACAAACATAGTGAAGGGAAGGAAGACCATGCTTCTGCTTCAGAATTGTTCAATTAATTTTTGACCTGTGGATCTTTCATGGGTCATCTAATTTGAGAAGCATCAAAAATACCCACCTTTAGTTTTTCCATGGTCAGCGCTGGAAATTTCTGCATATGTAATCAAAGAATAGAGAATTGTTTATTTAAATTTTGTATATGTGCTGAGAGACACAGGCACTGCCACCTGAGGAGGAGGAGGAGCTACAGAATCAGAGGTGAGGGAAGTCAGGACAAGGTCCTGATGTTTCGGCACAGCAGGACTGAACCCTTAAATCAGAACAGTCAGGCTGACTCCAGAATGGTTGGAAACTATGCAATTCTTCTATTCTTTTCTTTTTAGCTGATGAGATTAACACAAATACCCCTAAACAATACCCTAGAGTTTGTCGCAAATCTCCACGTAGCACCTCTTGGGGTTTATTGTATGTTGCTGTTTCTGGTACCGAGAAGTGGCTGACTTGTTGGTCTAGTTATGTTCAGAGTTATTCTCCATGCTGATTCTGGAAAAGGATGGATCACTCAGGTGTTTCTACTTCCCGGGATTACTCTGCTTTTTAACTGAGCAACTGTCACCAGTTTGCTGCCCGATGTACACTTTGCCTGAAGCGATGTGTGCTCCATACTCCTGTGCCTATCCAGATCTCTGTTACTGACCCGGATTGACCTTTTGTTTTCTCTTTGCCTTTTTTCCTGTACCTGTTATCTTTCCCCTGGGTTTTGATCCCTGAACTGTGACCTATTTAAGCCTCTGCTTATATCCTGAATCTTCATTTCATTCTCCTGGAATAACTGACCTTGGACCCATATTTGACCACATCTCTGTCTTCTCCTGATGTACTGTGAACTCTCCTTGAACTGACTCTGGATTGCCTCACCACTGTCATTTCTAGCGTCACTGAGCTAACTGACAATACTGCTGAAGCATTGCTCTAACATAGAGACAATATTAATTGGATATTCGGGATGTATAAAAAATTGTGCCTAAACACCAACATGCAGGTAGTTGGCACCTACCTGCCTGTAGTGCCCGGACCATTTACCGCTAACCAGAGTGGTCACAGACCGCTCCTGTCATCGATTTTTCGATTCCACTGACGTCACGACTACAGAGGGGAGGAATCCTTATGTCACAGGGTAGCGTCAGAGCCGACATCATGACATGATGACTGACTGCCAGCTCCCCCAATCAGGTAGCGGGGAGTCGGCTGTCAATCAGCAGGAGATATATATATTGTATATTTTAAAACACACATACAATTTACACCAAATAGGAAAGATCTTCTTAGACATATTTGCACTTATTGTATGATATATACATGTTTGTGAGAGCTAGGGAAATTGACATATCTGAAAAATTCTCATTCATGGGGATTCCTTTAGCAGAAACATTCACAATTCATTCTTTGTAATGTAGACAAGTGGAAAGTAAATTGCCTCATCCTCAATTCACACTTGGCAATTTCATGCTTGTCCCAACATGCTCCTTGTAATGTAATACAAGTATCACTTTACTTGATGATGAATGGGTATACACTGCAATGCAATCCATTTCTCCTGAAAATAATTATTTTAAAACCCTGTTGAGCTGTAGGCTCAAAGCTTCATTTTTGATGATTAGCAGTAATGGTAAACGTTGAATGTTTTGCCACTAAAACACCATATACCGTACAAGCAGGGGTGAACCTAGCCTCTCTGATGACTGAGGCGTACAACAAAGCGGCACCCCCCCAAACACAAGGATATCAGTGCCATCACACACACATAGAAGAACCACACAGAAGAATCCAGAACAAGGATCATTACTGGCAATGGCAGCTTGGCACAAGCATACAGACACACAATGATGGCTGCAGAGCGGTGCTCCTGTAGGCAGATACAGTCCTGCATCCTTATAGCACAGGATTGCCAACCTATTATCTCTGGCCACAAAACTTTGGGCAGCTCCAATGTGGTGGCTGCCTGGCACTGGCTAGTCAGACATTTACAGCATGTTCACACACCACATGCAACGACCTGCGGTCTGAGCATCAACAAGTCACCATTGCACTAAGACTACACCTCCTCCTGGATTGCTTAGTGAATCACATGGGCCTGTCCTGAGTTAATAACAGGGGCCATACAAGAGCGTTAAGGAAGAGATGTGGGAGTGGGAAGGGGGACGAGCGCCATTGACCAATCGCAGCTCGGGAGAAACATGGCTGGACTCCTGTATGTACCGAGGGTGGCACTGGACCTGTAAGTTATGGCTAATCAGTCCTGCAGCAGAGGGACAATGCACCCTGCACCAGGGGCGTACATAGAAATCATGGGCCCCATAGCAGACATTCTAATTAGGTCCCGTTTCCCCCCCCCAAAAAAGAACAGAATATTTGGCGGGGTCACATAGATAAAAATCTCACAACTCTGCAGCCCTTACCAAGTAATTTTCCTCCTATTGAAGACCCTGGATTCCTCTTTCATTACCTCCCATACAGTATAACACAAACAAAAGTGCCCCACAAACACTGTATGTTTCCCCCCACAGTAAATTCCTCTACAGGACCCTATAGTGTAATGCCCCCCCAAAGTCCTTCATACATCATATTGTTTCCTCATAGTCCTCCATATATTATAATGCACCATTCATAGACCTCCATATAGTATAATGCACCCCATAGACCTCAAAACAAAGCTACTCATGGATCTGACAGAACCACACATCATACTTGAATGTAGCACAATAACAGAAACTGCCCATCATCAATACACTTCATATCATGGACCCAACAGCTCCATTGTAATAATAAAGTTCACCTTATTATACGAATGCGCCATAATACATGAAATGTACTCCCATTTAAAATACATTACCATATCATACAACCCAAACCCCTATTGAGCTGGCTCAATTGTCACTTTTAAAAGATTAGCAGTAGGTAACTTTGTTTTGCCACTCAAACACCATTACCGTACAAGCAGGTGAACCCTAGCCTCTCTGACTGCCTGAGCTACCCACAGCTCACCCTCCAAACAAAAGTCCCTAGTCCTCACACACCACATAAAACCACCAAAATCTCACACAGCGTCATTACCTGGCATCCATCTGCACAACTACCGTCCCCACATGTGCCTCGAGCTGCCTCTGTAGCTACAGCCTGCTCCCTCATACACACTTTCCACCAGTTCCTCTCACACAACTTTGGCGCTCCAAGTCGGTGCCCTGCCTCACTGGCTATCGCAGTCTACGCACCTCCTTCTCCCACACTCCCGCCCCTCCCAACATCCACCATGTCTTAAGACTACCCCTCTCCTGGATTGCTTAGTGAATCACATGGGCCTGTCCTGAGTTAATAACAGGGCCATACAAGAGCGTTAAGGAAGAGATGTGGGAGTGGGAAGGGGGACGAGCGCCATTGACCAATCGCAGCTCGGGAGAAACATGCTGGACTCCTGTATGTACCGAGGGTGGCACTGGACCTGTAAGTTATGGCTAATCAGTCCTGCAGCAGAGGGACAATGCACCCTGCACCAGGGGCGTACATAGAAATCATGGGGCCCCATAGCAGACATTCTAATTAGGTCCCGTTTCCCCCCCAAAAAAGAACAGAATATTTGGCTGGGTCACATAGATAAAAATCTCACAACTCTGCAGCCCTTACCAAGTAATTTTCCTCCTATTGAAGACCCTGGATTCCTCTTTCATTACCTCCCATACAGTATAAACACAAACAAAAGTGCCCCACAAACACATGTATGATTCCCCCCACAGTAAATTCCTCTACAGGACCCTATAGTGTAATGCCCCCCAAAGTCCTTCATACATCATATTGTTTCCTCATAGTCCTCCATATATTATAATGCACCATTCATAGACCTCCATATAGTATAATGCACCCCATAGACCTCAATATACTATAAAGCACTGCCAATATACATGACAGCACCCCCCATATACATGACAGCACCCCCATATACATGACAGCACCGCCCATATACATGACATTAACCCATGTACATGACAACACCCCCATACATAGATGACATTACCTCCATTTACAATACCCCCATATATACATGACATTACCCCATATATAAATGACATTACCCCATATACATGACAGCACCCCCATAATCCTCCTATATTATAATGCACATTGTCACTGTTTAAAAGAATAGAGGGATACTCTTTACCTCCTCTCTCCTCGCAGCCCGTCTCTCTCCCACCACTCCTCTCTCCTCCTGTCTCCCCGCAGCTCCTCTCTCCTTGAAGCTCCCCTCTCCTCGCAGCTCCCCTCTCCTCGCAGCTCCTCTCTCCTTGCAGCTCCCCTCACCTCCTCTCTTCTCACAGTTCCTCTCACCTCCTCTCTCCTCGCAGCTCCCCTCACCTCCTCTCTCCTCGCAGCTCCAGTCACCTCCTTTCTCCTCACAGCTCCTCTCCCCTTCTCTCTCCTCGCAGTTCTTCACACCTCCTCTCTCTTTGCAGCTCCTCTCACCTACTCTCTCCGCGCACCTACTCTGTCTCCTCGCACCCCCTCTACAATCACATCCCTTCTCCCCTCACACCCCCCTCTCCTTGCAGGTCCTCTCCCTTCTGCTCTCCTCCAGCTCCTCTCTCCTCGCAGCTCCTTTCTCCTCTGCTCTCCTCGCAGCTCCTCTCTCCTCCTCTCTCCTTGCAGCTCCTCTCACCTCCTCTTCTCCAAATCCCCTCTCCTCGCATCTCATCTCCCCTCCACTCTCCTCGCAGCTCCTCTCCCTCGCAGCTCCTCTCACCTCCTCTCTCCTCGCACCTCCTCTCTCCTCACCACCCCTTCTCTCCTTCCAGCTCCTCTCCTCTCTCCTCTCAGCTTCTCTCACCTCCTCTCTCTCCACACATCTCCTCTCTCCTCGCATCTCGTCTCCCCTCCACTCTCCTCGCAGCTCCTCTCCCTCGCAGCTCCTCTCACCTCCTCTCTCCTCGCACCCCGGCTCTCTCCTCGCACCCCCTCTCTCCTTCCAGCTCCTCTCACCTTCTCTCTTCTTGCAGCCCCTAATCGCACCCCATCTCTCATTCCAGCTCCTCTCTCCTCTGCTCTCCTTGCAGCTCCTCTCACCTCCTCTCTTCTCACACCCCCTAATCGCACCCCCACTCTCCTTCCAGCTCCTCTTTCCTCTGCTCTTTTCGTAGCTCCTCTCACCTCCTCTCTCCTCACACCCCCTCTCTCTTCACAACCCCTCTCTCCTTCCAGCTTCTCTCCCCTCCGCTCTCCTTGCAGCTCCACTCACCTCCTCTCTCCTCGCATCCCCTCTCTTCTTCTAGCTCCTCTCTCCTCTGCTCTCCTTGCAGCTCCTCTCCCCTCCTCTCTCCGTCGCAGCTCCTCTCTCCTCTGCTCTCCTCGCAGCTCCTCTTACCTCCTTTCTTCTCGCACCCCTAATCGCACCCCTCTCTCCTTCCAGCTCCTCTCTCCTCTGCTCTGTCCTCTCTCCTCGCACCCTCCTCTCTCCATCTAGCTCCTCACACCTCCTCTCTTCTCGCACCCCCTAATCAACCCCTCTCTCCTTCCCGCTCCTTTCTCCTCCTTTCTTCTTGCACCCCCTAATCACCACCCCCTCTCTACTTCCAGATCCTCTCTCCTCTGCTCTCATCGCGGCTCCTCTCCCCTCCTCTCTCCTCGCAGCTTTCTCACCTCCTCTCTCCTCGCAGTTCTCTCACCTCTTCCTCCTAACACCCCCTCTCTCTTTTCAGCTCCTCTCATCCCCTCTCTTCTCGCACTCCCTAACCACCCCCTCTCTCCTTCCAGATCCTCTCTCCTCTGCTCTCCTCGCAGCTCCTCTCGCTTCCTCTCTTCTCACACCCCCTAATTGCACCCCTCTCTCCTTCCAGCTCCTCTTTCCTCTGGTCTCCTCGCAGCTCCTCTCATTCCCTCTCTCTCCTCGCACCTCCTTTCTCCTTCCAGCTTCTCTCACCTCCTCTCTTCTCGCACCCCCTAATCACACCCCCTCTCTCCTTCCAGCTCCTTTCTCCTCTGTTTCCTCCTCTCTCCTCCCACCCCTTCTCACTCCTCGTACACCCTCTCTCCTTCCCGCTCCTCTCACCTCCTCTCCCCTCGCAGGTCCGGTCTCTTCCAGTGTGTGTCCCGCACTCTGCACTGCGGGAAGTTCACTGATGACATCACAGCCCTCTCCGTACAGAGCAGAGCTGTAGAGTGCGAGAAATTTGAACGCAGACAGCGGGTCCCATGGCAGTAGCTATCTGCAGGGCACCTGCCGCCTTGCCACCCCCTATATAGCGCCACCTGAGGCGACCACTTCATATCGCCTCATGGTTAATGCGGCCCTGTATACAGGAATAAGGCTACTTTCACATTAGCGTTTGTGATTGCAGCGGATCATCTGCATGTGGAAACGCACACCAAAACGCATGGTTAATTCTGCCAATGCAGCGTTGATTATTTGCATGCGTTGACAGAATTATTCTGCATAATATATTGCGGGCCATAGGAACGCATTATTCAGTGGTCGGCAGGAGAGGGAGATGAGAGAGAGAGAGACAGACTGCACAATATGGAATAGCAAATGGGCTGGGAGAAGCTGTGGATTTCTTTAGACATAAAAAAATGCTGCGTTGGCCTGCAAATGGCAGTGTGTCTCCATTCACTTGCATGCATTGTTTGTGTGCTTCAGGATGCTTGCGTACGAAGCAAGCATCCTGAGCCGCACAAAAAATGCAACATGTTATGTTCGGAGGGCGCAGGGAATAAACGCATCCGAACACCACGCATGTGAACGCAGCAAATGCTGGTACCATGCGTCCGCATGTTAAACATATTGACGTAGTTTGCATGCATTTGACTGCGTTTGCATACGCTGCGTTGTGAATGCAAATGTGAAACTGGCCTTATATGAATGGATAGATACAAACATAGAGTGCCTTGAAAAAGTATCCACACACTGTGAACTTTTAATTTTTTTTTAACGTTACACCTTTCAACATAAATGTATTTGGGGGCATTTTAAATAATATACCAACAAAGAGTAGCTAGTATCTGTGAAATGTAAAGGAAATAACACAAAGTTTTCAAAACATTTTAAAAAGATAAATCTGAAAATTGTGACCTGCATTTCTGTTTAGTGCCCCTTTATAGTACATTTCAGTGTAATTACTGCTGCAAGTCTTTTGGCATATGTCACTTTTTTTGTGAACATCATGTTAGTCTTTATAAAATTATATTGTATGTGGTACAAAACAGGGGCGGACATACCCATGTGCAGCCCGTTGCACTGAACTGGGGCCCAAAGTGGTAAGGACCCCTGAGGCCCAGCACCGCTAGTTGTCCACATGGCTAATTTGCATGATCTGCAAATTAGCCATTTGGAGCCCTGTGGAACCGGCGCAAGCAAGACGGCGGTGGATGTGGGGCAGGGCCAGTGTCGGGCCCGGACTGCTGGGGGAGAGGGGATTGCGGAAGGACCTTTGGTGACATCACAATCATATGACTCACCAAAGGCACTTCACTACACTGAGAAAGTCTAGGCCTGCAAAGTATTCATGCAGGACCTGGCTGCAGACTGCGCCTCTCTCGTTGCCAGGACAGAGGCAAAGGAGAACAGAGCAGTGCCCCTCAGCCCTGGCACTGATATGCTGCAGCTCTCTACACACTGCTCCCGGGGCTGCAGAGGAGGAGAGGACACACACGGCAGCACTGTCAGGTGAGCGCTGCAGAGGAGCCGAAGATCAGCTGCACAATCGTTTCAGTTAGATTGAGGATACTTTCCAAGTGATTTTTTTGGCTATTAAGGTACAGTATGGGTAGGTGGGAGGCTTTATAGGGTAATTAGGAACAGTATGGGGCGGTGGGGAGCTTTATGGGTAATTAGGAACAGAATGGGGTGGTGAGGGTCTTTATAGGGTAATTAGGAACAGTATGGGTAAGTGGGAGGCTTTATAGTGTAATTAGGAACAGTATCGGGCGGTGGGGGGCTTTGTAGGGTAATTAGGAACAGTATGGGTGGTGGAGGGAGATATAGGGTAATTAGGAACAATATGGGTAAGTGGGGGCTTTATAGGGTAATTAGGAACAGTATGGGTAGGTGGGAGGCTTTATAGGGTAATTAGGAACAGTATGGGGCGGTGGGATGCTTTATAGGGTAATTAGGAACAGTATGGGTAGGTAGGAGGCTTTATAGGGTAATTAGGAACAGTATGGGGTGGTGGGGGCTTTATAGGGTAATTAGGAACAGTATGGGTAGGTGGAGGCTTTATAGGGTAATTAGGAACAGTATGTATAGATGGGAGGTTTTATAGGGTAATTAGGAACAGAATGGGGTGGTGAGGGTCTTATATGGTAATTAGGAACAGTATGGGTAAGTGGGAGGCTTTATAGTGTAATTAGGAACAGTATCAGGCGGTGGGGGGCTTTGTAGGGTAATTAGGAATAGTATGGGGTGGTGGAGGGAGATATAGGGTAATTAGGAACAATATGGGTAAGTGGGGGCTTTATAGGGTAATTAGGAACAGTATGGGTAGGTGGGAGGCTTTATAGGGTAATTAGGAACAGTATGGGGCAGTGGGGGCTTTATAGGGTAATTTGGAACAGTATAGGTAGATGGGAGGTTTTATAGAGTAATTAGGAACAGTATGGGGTGGTAGGGTGATTTATAGGGTAATTAGGAACAGTATGGGTAGGTGGGAGGCTTTATAGGGTAAATAGGAACAGTATGGGTGGTGGGGGGCTTTATAAGGTAATTAGGAACAGTATGGGTAGGTGGGGCTTTATAGGGTAATTAGGAACAGTATGGGTGGTGATGGGCTTTATAGGGTAATTAGGAACAGTATGGGTAGGTGGGAGGCTTTATAGGGTAATTAGGAACAGTATGGGGCGGTGGGGTGCTTTGTAGGGTAATAAGGAACAGTATGGGTAGGTGGGAGGCTTTATAGGGTAATTAGGAACAGTTTGGGGTGGTGGGGGGCTTCATAGGGTAATTAGGAACAATATAGGTAGGTAAGAGGCTTTATAGGGTAATTAGGAACAGTATGGGGCAGTGGGGGGCTTTATAGAGTAATTAGGAACAGTATGGGTGGTGAGTGGCTTTATAGGTAATTAGGAACACTATGAGGCGGTGGGGGCTTTATGGGGTAATTAGGAACAATATGGGTAGGTGGGAGGCTTTATATGGGTAATTAGGAATAGTATGGGGTGGTGGGGAACTGTATGGGGTGGTGGGGGTCTTAATAGGGTAATTAGGAACAGTATGGGGTGGTGGGGGCTTTAAAGGGTAATTAGGAATAGTATGGGCTGGTGGGGTCTTTATAGGGTAATAAGGAACAGTATGAGGTGGTGGGGGGCTTTATAGGATAATTAGGAACTGTATGGGTTGGTGGGGCGTTAGGGTAATTAGGAACAGTATGAGGTGGTGGGGGCTTTATAGGGTAATTAGGAACAGTGTGGGGTGGTGGGGCTTTATAGGGTAATTAGGAACATTATGGGGCAGTGGGGGGCTTTATTGGGTAATTAGGAACAATATGGGTAGGTGGAAGGCTTTATAGGGTAATTAGGAACAGTATGGGGCGGTGGGGAACTGTAATGGGGTGGTGGGGGTCTTTATATGGTAATTAGGAACAGTATGGGCTGATTGGGGGCTTTATAGGGTAATTAGGAGCAGTATGGGGTGGTGGGGGACTTTATAGGGCAATTAGGAATAGTATGGGGCGGTGGGAACTTTATGAGGTGGTGGGAGGCTTTATAGGGTAATTAGGAACAGTATGGGTAGGTGGGAGGCTTTATGGGTAATTAGGAACAGTATGGGGCAGTGGGGGGCTTTATAGGGTATTTAGTAACAGTATGGGTAGGTGGCAGGCTTTATAGGGTAATTAGGAACAGTATGGGGCAGTGGGGAATATAGGGTAATTAGGAACAGTATGGGTGGTGGGGGTCTTTATAAGGTAATTAGATACAGTATGGGCTAGTGGGGAGCTCTATATAGGGTAATTAGGAGCAGTATGGGGCAGTGGGACTTTATATGTTTAAAGATATATTTATTAGTCAACAAGGAAACAACAAAAGTAAGTTGAGATGAAAGAATTTCAGCATATACATAAATTGTAAATATTATGAATGCATAGTATAAAAATTCAGAGAAGAAATAAATAATATAAGAGAAAAAACAATAAAGACAAAAGACATAAGTCGAAGAAATAAAATAACCAAATATTTACAACTGACACGACGATTACGAGTTTCTAAAAAAACAACAACTAAATAGCTCTTAGCAAACTACCGTATATACTCGTGTATAAGCCGAGTTTTTCAGCCCAAAAATTGGGCTGAAAAGTCACCCCCTCGGCTTATACACGGGTCAATACGGTAATCCTATGGGTCCGGGTGCTGGGGGAGGCTGGAGGAGGCGGGGGGGGGAGGCTGCTGACAGCGGCCCGTCACGTGGGGCCGCTCATTAGATATGCACGGCTCCCCCCCCCATCACAGCGGCAGGGGGAGCCGTGCATACAGCTCCCAGTGTATACAGCAGCCCCTCAGTGTACACAGAAGCCCCAGTGGCCACTCGCCCCCCCCATATTGAGAGGAGCCCCCACACTTTTCAGAGCCCCGCAGTGTATACAGAAGCCCCAGTGGCACTCGCCCCCCCATATTGAGAGGAGCCCCCACACTTTTCAGAGCCCCGCAGTGTATACAGAAGCCCCCCCCAGTGGCACTCGCCCCCCCCCATATTGAGAAGACCCCCACACTTTGTAGAGCCCCCCCGCTGCATAATCTTACCACCAGGGTCTTCACCGCGGGTCCTGTCATCATCGCGCTGTGTTCCGGTCTCACGTGACCCGGCGCGATGACGTCATTCGACTGCGACCGCCGGGTCACAAGAGACCGGAACACAGCGCGCGCGAAGATGGACTGCAGGACCTCCGGTGAAGAAGACCCTGGATGGTAAGATTATGCAGCGGGGGGGCTCTGCAAAGTGTGGGGGTCTTCTCAATATGGGGGGGGGCGAGTGCCACTGGGGGGGGCTTCTGTATACACTGGGGGCTCTGAAAAGTGTGGGGGCTCCTCTCAATATGGGGGGCGAGTGCCACTGGGGCTTCTGTATACACTGGGGGCTGCTGTATACACTCAGGGGTTCTGCAAAGTGTGGGGGCTCTTCTCAATATGGGGGGGCGAGTGCCACTGGGGCTTCTGTATACACTGGGGGGCTCTGCAAAGTCTGGGGGCTCTTCTCAATATGGGGGGGGGGGGCGAGTGCCACTGGGGCTTCTGTATACACTGGGGGCCTGCTGTATATACCCCCGTTGGCCTGCTGTATCCTGGGGGCCTGCTGTATATACCCCTGGGGGCCTGCTTACACCCCTGGGGCCTGCTGTATTCCCCTGGGGGCCTGCTGTATACCCCACTGCTGGGGCCTGCTGTATACCCCACTGCTGGGGCCTGCTGTATACCCCACTGCTGGGGCCTGCTGTATACCCCACTGCTGGGGCCTGCTGTATACCCCACTGCTGGGGCCTGCTGTATACCCCACTGCTGGGGCCTGCTGTATACCCCACTGCTGGGGCCTGCTGTATACCCCACTGCTGGGCCTGCTGTATACCCCACTGCTGGGGCCTGCTGTATACCCCACTGCTGGGGCCTGCTGTATACCCCACTGCTGGGGCCTGTATACCTGTGCTGGAGTCCACCCTCGGCTTATACGCGAGTCAATAAGTTTTCCCAGTTTTTGGGGGCAAAAGTAGGGGGGTCGGCTTATACACGGGTCGGCTTATACACGAGTATATACGGGTAAGTACAATCAAAATGATAAATGGAGAAATTCAGGCTAAATTAGGGCAGATGAAATGTAAGAGTTGGTATATACATTCGAACCCAACTCGCCCATTTCGTCATGTACTTCAATCTAGCATGCATACCCTCTCTAAGAGCAAACGTGAATTCAAATGAGTTGTGCAATGCTATGTAATCCATAAAGTCCTCTATGGATGGAACACAATCACTCCTCCACCTAGAGGCGATAAGATTTTTAGCTACTAATAGGATATGTAAGGCCAAGAATCTTCACACATATCCCAATCAACAATACAGCAGAGTCAAAAGTTAAGACCATGTCTAAGTCTAAAACTAAATTGATCAGGGACTGGACATCTAACCAAAAGGAACGTAACTTTGAGCATGACCAAAAAATATGACGGACAGATCCCACTAGTCCACATGTTCTCCAACATAAATTAGAAACAGTAGGGTCTATCTCATGCAGTTTTAAAGGTGTAAAATACCACTTGGCATATACTTTATATTGAGTTTCCAGAAGTGTTGAGCAGGGGACAGAGGAGTAAATATTTTTTTAAATTATAGCCAACTGGTTAGATAAAGTATGATTGTCGATGTCAAGTTGGTGATCCCATACTGTATAGAATCTAGAATTATTAAAAGTCACATCCTTATTAAAAGTTTTATAGATATTATTAGTTTTTCCACACAAGTTCGCTTACAGTGTGACGAAGTAGGAGGTCAATATTGTTAGGTAGTGTAAAGTCTAGATGTGGGTTGTTTAAAGTCTCATGCAGTAAAGTCCAAGTAGGTCTGTCAGATTCAGGTAGGCTGAAACGAGAAGAGACAACCTCAAAAGAGGCCAGCCTCTCACCATCAAACACGTCAGACACATACCTCATATTCCTACTCTTCCAGATAGCCAAATTAAGAGATGGGCACAACCAGGAAAAAATATCTATTGGGAGCCAGACAGGAGAAACTGGAGAGCAGATGGTTTTAGAGATCTGATTAAACGTCCTCCAAGCCTTGATAGTGGCCTTAAGTGGGGTTTCTGGGGGAAGTTTCTTTTTTGGACTAAGGAGGTATAAAACAATAAACAATGCAGGATTCTGTTGCTTCATGATGGATTGTTCTATATTTACCCAGGATGGTGAGTATTCAGTACTCCACCATCGTGAACTAATTTGAGTAATGATAGCTAGATAATAGGCCCTAAGATTGGGGATACCTAAACCTCCATGTAATTTATGTTTTTCAAGAGTGGTAGCTGCAATTCTAGGAAATTTCCCTCGCCAAATAAATCGGCTAAGTTGTGTCTGGAGACGTTTAAAATATTTCTGAGGGATGACCACAGGGAGGGAACGGAAGAGGTATAGAATTTTGGGAAGTAGCAACATTTTATAGGCCGCAATACGTCCCGTCCAGGAAACCTCTAAATTAGACAGATAAGACACATCTTTCGAAAGGGATTTAACAATATCTGATAAATTCTTATCAACCATGTTAGATAGAGGTTTAGTAATGGTGATTCCCAAATAGGGAATTTCTGACAGTGACCAGGAGAAATTAAATTCAGTTTTTAGAATATCTAATAGATGATGTTCAATATGATAGGGCAAAACCTGTGTCTTATTAGTATTCAATTTATAATGAGAGACTCCAGAGAATCTCTCAACAATGTCCATCAGATTCCTAAAGGATCCGATAGAATAATCAGTAAATCGTCTGCAAATAGAGATGCAACGTGTTGATGCCCATGTAATGGACATCCCTGGATCCCCTCATGTGACCGTATTGCCTCCACCAATGGTTCTAAAAAGAAATTAAATAAAGTAGGGGACAGAGGGCATCCCTGTCGAGTTCCATTGGTAATTCTAAAGGAGTCAGACACAACATTATTTGTTAGAATTTTGGCGGATGGATGGGAATACAAAGCTCTAATAATATTAAATACGAGACCAGAAAAAACGAATTTTTTAAGGGACTCAAATAAAAACAGCCAATTTACTTGGTCAAAAGCCTTTTCGGCGTCTATAGAAATCAGCAAAGTGGGAAGATTTGACCTTTCTACATATCATATAATATGGTATAATCTTCTCGTGGGGTCCATAGTACTTCTGCCACTGATAAAACCCGTTTGGTCAGTATTAGGGATGAGCGAGTCCTAAATTACTCGGAATCGCTAGACCCGCACGAGTCCGAGCCCAGGACTCGCTACTCGTTGCGAGTCTAGCGAGTCCAATGTTAATGAATAGGGAACCGAGTAATAACGAATAATGCTATTTCCAAATCGCTGATGTGTCTCTGAAATTGTGCGAGTCCAAACTCGCAGGTTTTTCTCTTATTTGGAGCCGATGATGGAGGGGGAAGCGATTCTCGGGCACACACCATGCTGTAAAAGCAAACATTTTATAATTTCTGGTGGCTTTCTGGGGGCTTGTAACAAGTAGCAGGTACTATTTCGTGAAAGGTACACACTAGAGGCTTAGGGCCCTTTCACATCTGCGTTTTTCGTAATTCACGACAGATGCGGTGAAAAAACCGCATCTGCCGCGTTTACCGCATAACCGTTCCACTTGCGGCGCGGTTGCGGTTTTTTCTATGCAAAGTATAGGCATACTTGCGGCAGGTGCGGCAAGTGCGGTTTTGCACTTGCGGCAGGTGCGGCCGCGAAAAAAACCGCAGTAAGCCGCACCTGCCGCACGTATGCCTATACTTTGCATAGAAAAAACCGCAACCGCGCCGCAAGTGGAACGGTTATGCGGTAAACGCGGCAGATGCGGTTTTTTCACCGCATCTGCCGCGAATTACGAAAAACGCAGATGTGAAAGCACCCTGCGATATTTTAAGACAGATGGATGGTACCGTGCGAGCTGCAGGCAGGACACCGTACAGCAACGCACTGGTACAGGAAAAAATTGTTTAGTACGCAGAACCAGGCACTGTTAGGCTGCGGTGCTGGCTGCGTGCAAGTTTACAAGTACCGTGCGAGCTGCAGGCAGGACACCGTACAGCAACGCACTGGCACAGGAAAAAATTGTTTAGTACGCAGAACCAGGCACTGTTAGGCTGCGGTGCTGGCTGTGTGCAAGTTTACAAGTACCGTGCGAGCTGCAGGCAGGACACCGTACAGCAACGCACTAGCACAGGAAATTTTTTGTGGAAAAATGGCACCAAAATTATTTGGTAGACTAGTGCCAAAAATAAGAAAAAGCTTAGGATTACAGCTCTGAGGAAAGCTGGGTGAACTAAGCTCTGAGGATGGTGCTGGATTCACTGTAAGGCTGCTCCTATCTCCCTTCCTTACAGTCCTGTACAGCAATCCTCCGTCCTGGTAGTTCTGAAAAGAACTTTTGGGTTATGTGTGAGGAATCTTGACTCCTACACTCCGTCCTGTTAGTTCTGAAAAGAACTTTTGGGTTATATGTGACTCCTACACTGCCTAACTGTCCCTAGATCTGCTCCAAGTCTCCCTGCACTAGGTCAGCTCTTCTCAGGAATGTGCCCAAAATGGCGGGGGCAAGCCTTATATACTGCCTTGCCTGTCATAGATGACATAGGCATCACGATGGACAGCAGCCAATCATAGTCCTGACACAACCAAAGCTGCTATGGCATTACTGACTATGATTGGCTATCTTCACAAGTTTTCTGACCTAACACGCAATGCTGACTAGTAACATAAAAGATTCTGGATTCGCGAGTCCCGAATAGAGAATACAGGACTCGGAATCGCAGACTCGCTAGGATTCGGACTCGTAGACTCGCTCAGACTCGCTGCTGTTTGGGGAGATTCAAGCTATATAGTGATGTGATAGAGCGAGTCTAGCGAGTCTAGCGAGTGAGATAAAGTAAACTCTGACAAAACTAAGATTGCCATTGACTTGCATTGGACTCGTTACTGAGCGAGTATTCGCTAAAAGACTCGCCGATTACCGAGTCCAGCGAGTCCCTTAAGAATCGCCGAGTAACGAGTCCTAGCGAGTAGACTCGCTCATCCCTAGTCAGTATGAATTAAGTGAGTTGTATACTTAGTCTATTAACAACAACTTTGGCTATAATTTTAGCAACAGTGTTTAAGAGTGAAATGGGCCTATAATCTCTGACATTTAGGGCATCCCCTTTATCCTTGGGAATGACTGTAATTAATGCTTCCTGCATTTCTGCAGGAAGAAGGGATGACATGGAGGCCGAATTAAGAAGTCTAGTTAAATAAGGTGTCAGGATGTCAGCAAAATTTTGAAATATTCATTAGATAATCCATCAGGCCCAGGCGATTTCCCAGTTTTGAGGGATTTCACTGCTTCTGTAATCTCTGAATTCTGAAAGGGACAATTAAGAAGATCCACCTCTTCAGTAGTCAGAGAGGGAAGGCTCAAGGAACCCAGAAAAGAGTTAATATCCAACAGAGAGGGTTGTACAGACCCTGGACTTAAATTTAAATTATAAAGGTTTTTATAAAAGTGCAGGAATTCACTTGAAATATCCTCTGGGTGTCTATAAATCAACCCCTGCTTGTTTTTGATTAGTAGAATCCTCCTCTTTTGTCTCATCAGTTTTATTAGATGGGCGAAAAATTTATTAGGTTTATTGTGACAAATATAGTAATTTAGTTTAGAAGACTGAATCATTTTGTTATAGTCAGAAATTAAAACGAACCTTAATTCTATTCTAAGCTTTAAGATTTTAAGCTGGGTAGACGGAGAAGGAGACGCTATTTGTGATTCTTCTAGGGTACGAATGTCAGCTACCAGAGATGCAAGTTGGGCATTAGATTGTTTTTTGAGATGTGAATTTAGTTCAATCAACTTGCCCCTAACTACTATTTTATGGGCTAACCACAATAATTCAATACTAACTGCATCACCATCGCTCTCTTTAAAGTGATAATTTAGAGTGTCTATCAATTCCTTTCTTGAGTTGGGATAAGAATAAAGAAAGGTATTGGCCCTTCAAATCCTAGTGGATGAAGCACCCCCTCTAGGGACCAACTCAAAAACTATCGGGGAATGATCAGACCAAGTCTTTGGCAGCGTATTGATCTTTTTAATTTCATATATAGAGACACTATCAGCTAGAACTAGATCTATTCTAGATAAGGAAACCTGGGAATCTGAGTAGTATGTGTATTCTCTAGAAGTGGAATGAATACATCGAAATACGTCATATAAGCTCTCTCTATCAATCCAAGGATTCAAGGTTAAATTAGAAACTCCACGAGTTCCAGAGGAATCCAAAAATGCATCAGGTATTATATTAAAATCCCCAAAGAGAATCAAAGAACCCTTATGATTTTCCGAAATTAAAATCATTAACTCTTTCAAAAATTTAATTTGACCCTTATTAGGGGCATACAGAGTAACCAAGGTATAATAGACACTACTAAGCCTACAGATTAAAATTATATATCTTCCCTCTGTATATGCAATAACAGTCTCCTGTTCAAATTGGATGTTACTTCTAATGAAAAAGGCGACACCCGCCTTCTTTTTTTTCTGAGAGGCTAAGATAATAGATGAAAATAACTTATTTTCAAATTTCGGAGGATTATCATTAGAAAACGTAGTCTCCTGCAACCCCGCAATATCTATTTTAAATCTAAATATATCTCTCCACAGTAGATACCTCTTATGAGGGGAATTTAGGCCATGTACATTCAGGGACATGAAATTAATGGCCATAAAAGTAAATAAACGAAGTAACGTCAGTAGAGAAAAGACTTACTAAACCATGAAGCCAAGAGGTTTCTGGAATGAAATATAAAACATTCATCGTGTCAATAAGTACTAAAAGAAAAAAAACAAAGAATAAAACAAGAACAGAATAATATCAAGAAATATATACAATAACGGACTAACGGACTATATGGAGCAGTTACAACTAACTGATGGAAAAGACATCCTTGGACCAGGAGACCGCCGAGAGAGAGACCTCGTGGACTGTTTGGTGAGGCCTCCCCCCCCTCGCTGCCCATTACCCGAAGTCCGTGGGCCTTGATACCGAGGTGACCCTACTGAGGGACCTCTGAAAGCCGCTCCACTGTAGATCGAAGGGGAGAGGCAGATCCGACCATCACATTGCTGCTGAGACCCGAGGGGAACTCAGAGGAGGAGGCAGCCGCGAGTACACGTGCGTACCGGACCTCCCCGGGTGCATCGCACCCGGCGGCTCCCTGGTGGCAGAGGCATCTGAGACGGAGATCGGAGGGGTGAGTGAGGAGTAACGGTCCCGTTGTGGCCCCCTGAAGAGAGCGCCATTGGTCGCGTCCCCACCGGGCGCCCTGGCAGACAGGGGAGATTGCCCGCTGCGCCCGTTGTGGAAGTGAGGAGAGGCTGCGGGAGCGGACCGGAGCTAGTCACAGGGGGAGCGGGAGCCTACATTAGCCTCCGGTGCCCGGGCGGGGAGGCGCAGGTGGTGTATGCAGTGGCCGGGACCCACTAGAGTCTAATTGCGGGCCTCTGAATAGAAGGGCTGGGGGCTGGATCGCACAGGCCAGCAAACCCCGGGACAAGGGCATAAATAAGAGACAGAGACACTCTGAGAGGGGCTGGTGAAGCCAGAACGGAATCCAGAGCTACACTATAAACAATAGTAAATCATCAGTCTATCTACAGCCTCATATCTAAATAAACAGATACTCTAATCCCTGTGCTGCCCTCTAAATCTCCCCCTCTGAGGTGCTACACACCGGCTTCCTTTGGATCCTGTTCCAAAATATACTACAATTAGACTTTGAACTACCAAGCTTCTGGAGCAGTATTAACCCCTGCAGCGCTGTAGCCAAGCAGTTCCGTTTCTCACCACCAGAGGGAGCAAATGCTCTATTAAATGCTACCTAACAATTACAAAGGGATTGAATTTACTAAACTGACCCACGCAATGTGCATCATGTCTACCTAGTCGATGACGTGAGACCCAGGGGAGGCTTAATAAAGACCGAATAAAAGAACATTCCACAGTACCATAGCTAAACATGGGGAAAACAAGCATTAAAACCCCCCGGGTACCATCTAAATCCACTAACCCAGTTACCCAAGCCGATGTGGATAAATTTCTCTCAAAACAGACTGACCTCATGACTCATCCTAAATCTACCAAACGTACATTCCAACTGATGGCTGATGCATCCGACTCTGACGTTGAGAGCGATTCGGACGCAGAAATGGACCCTAAAGATAATAAAGTCACTCGCTCTTTCATAAAGCGTATACTGACGAAAGCCATAGAACCGATCAGCAAAGAGCTCGCTGAGATAAAACTAGATTTGGCTCAACAAGGTCATAGACTGGGGGCAGTAGAAAATGACCAGACAACCACGATGATACAAACTAATAAATTACTGGACTGCCTAAATGCTCACGAGTCTCAAATACATGCCATCCACTCCACGCTCGAGGACCACGAGAATCGTGAGCGTAGAAACAATATCCGCATAAAATACCTTCCAGAATCAATTGCGTTTGAAGCCCTGCCCTGAGCTGTGACTGAAATCTTTAGGAAACTGCTCCGAGAGGATGACCCTAAAGATATGGAGATTATTAGAGTTCACAGAACACTACGCCCCAAGCCAAACCAAAATGACCCTCCCCGCGATGTACTGTGTCGCTTCCTAGACTACAGAACAAAAGAACTCATCTTACGGAGAGCCAGGGAGACAGAGACTATTGAATATGAGAACTCTCAACTGAAATTGTTCCAAGACATCTCTGCCATAACCCTAAAGAAGAGACGCTTGCTTAAACCTTTCACAGATATTTTGTCACAAAAAGGCTATCGCTTCCTCTGGCTGTTCCCTTTCGGCATCTTTATTACAGCTGGTAAAAAGAAACTAACGGCCAGGACGTCTGAGGACATCAGAGACGTCTGTCAATCACTCAGCATTGAATTACAGTCTTACCCAGACCTAGAAACCTTTCACACAGCGTCTTTACAGAAACCCCTCCAAGTCACCCCCTCATGGCAAGTCGCTGGAACCCCGAAATCACAGCGCCTTCGAAAAAAGATATCCAAAACACCACCGCCAAAGGATGGAGTAGAGACGACCTGATGTCTTCGCTCTAGGATACGAAGGACTCTTTCTCGTCCGCGTATTAGCTGACTATTCTTTAACATCGTGTCCACAGATCATCTTTACACACCCTTGATTGGAATGCTACTAATCCAATACTGAGTTCTCATACCCTTAAAACCAAACAATCCACTCCCTTAACCCCACATTTACCTACCGTCCATTCACCCAGCTCCCTCCTTTGCCCCCCCTCCCCTCCTTATCCCCCCCGTTCCCTCCCCCACCCCATACCACCACGACACTTGAACCCCTAAATAATGCACAGCTACTCTATGCCTCTTTGATTGACAGGCTAACTGCATTACCCGCGGCCTTACTTGAATAAAGAATGTGACCCAGTCATTCTTATAAGAAGGTCCCTTTTGTTATACAGGTTATACTGCGTTTTACAGTAAAGTTAGATTATATCTTTGTTTTGTAATATGTTTGACTTCTAGATCCACAGAAGTCCTGTTTCCATAGTTACTGTATAGGTGCCCTTACATACTTGCTGCCATTGACCCTTTCCCCTCCCCTCACCCACTACCCCTCCACTTACACAGTGGAACACATCCCTCCCCCCCCTCTCCCCAACTACTTAAAACTACAGCAAATACTATTTGGCTATGGTGGAACCATGAACGATCCTCCCATATGGTCCACGTTGATGTGTCGCTGATCGTTAGACATGTTGTACATGAATGCAATGGAAATGTTATTAATGTATCTCTCTTTTCTCTTGTCTTTCCTCACTACTTTTCTACTCTCTTTCCTTTCTTCCTACCCAACCCACCCCTCCCGGTCATGAGGCTGGAGTCGAGGACCACTCGAATCATATACCCACCTATCTGGATGGCGGTGACCAGAAAAATGCCCACAGGAAAATTGCCCACATCAAAAATGCCCACAGGAAAATTGCCCACAGGAAAAATGCCCACATGGAAAAATGCCCACATGGAAAATTGCCCACATGGAAAATTGCCCACACGGAAAATTGCCCACATGGAAAATTGCCCACACGGAAAATTGCCCACATGGAAAATTGCCCACACGGAAAATTGCCCACATGGAAAATTGCCCACATGGAAATTTGCCCACACAGAAATTTGCCCACACAGAAAATTGGCCACACAGAAAATTGCAAATTGCAGTATCACAAAGTTTCAGATCTCTGATATTTGAGGTGCAAAGTGAGGATGTTCAGCTGATATGTGAAAAATGCCCACAGACATGAATGTCAACAGGAAAACAGGGCTGGAGAATAATACAGAATTTTAGGTTATATGCTCTGCAAGACGAAGAATGGTATAGAGGTGTAAGTGAGATGCTTTGCAGGACTGCGGATGGTATAGAGGTGTAGGTGAGATGCTCTGCAAGATGAGGAATGGTATAGATGTGTAAGTGAGATGCTTTGCAGGACTGGGGATGGTATAGAGGTGTAGGTGAGATGCTCTGCAAGATGGGGATGGTATAGAGGTGTAGGTGAGATGCTCTGCAGAACTGTGGGATAGTATAGAGGTGTAGATGAGATGCTCTGCAAGATGGGGGATGGTATAGAGGTGTAGGTGAGATGCTCTGCAGAACTGGGGGATTGTATAGAGGTGTGAGATGCTCTGCAAGATGAGGAATGGTATAGATGTGTAAGTGAGATGCTTTGCAGGACTGCAGATGGTATAGAGGTGTAGGTGAGATGCTCTGCAAGATGGGGATGGTATAGATGTGTAGGTGAGATGCTCTGCAAGATGGGGATGGTATAGAGGTGTAGGTGAGATGCTCTGCAGAACTGTGGGATGGTATAGAGGTGTAGGTGAGATGCTCTGCAGAACTGGGGGATTGTATAGAGGTGTGAGATGCTCTGCAAGATGGGGAATGGTATAGAGGTGTAGGTGAGATGCTCTGCAGAACTGGGGGATAGTATAGAGAAGTAGGTGAGATGCTCTGCAGAAAAGGGAACAGTATAGGTGTAGGTGACAGGGCAGGGGGATAGTATAGAGGTGTAAGTGAGATGCTCTGCAAGATGGGGAATGGTATAGAGGTGTAGGTGAGATGCTCTGCAGAACTGGGGGATAGTATAGAGAAGTAGGTGAGATGCTCTGCAGAAAAGGGAACAGTATAGGTGTAGGTGCAGGGCAGGGGGATAGTATAGAGGTGTAGGAGAGATGCTCTGCAGAACAGGGAACAGTATAGGTGTAGGTGAGATGCTCTGCAGGGCAATGGGATAGCATAGAGGTATAGGTGAGATGTCATGCAATACAAGGGAATAGTATAGAGGTGTAGGTGAGGTGCTCTGCAGGGCAGGGGGATAGTATAGAGGTATAGGTGAGATGACATGCAATACAAGGGAATAGTATAGAGGTGTAAGGTGAGATGCTCTGCAGGGCAGTGGGATAGTATAGAGGTATAGGTGAGATGCTCTGCAGGGCAGGGGGATAATATAGAGGTGTAGGTGAGATGCTCTGCAGGGCAGGGGGATAGTATAGAGGTATAGGTCACATGGATGTCACACTGATGGTAGCTGATAAAAAAAATGCATAATTGCATCACACTCGTACCACAGTCGCATGACCATACAGAAAGCACTCACGCGACTGTCAATCATCAAAATCCCTCTGATAATGCATACCTTAGGGGCGCGTTACACACAGCGATATTGCTAACGATATCTCTGCAATGCCACAGGTTTTGTGACGTTGCAGCGACCTCACTAGCGAAGTCGCTGCGAGTGACATGCCGCAGCAATCAACGATGAGCTCGCTGATTGCTAGTCGCTGCGGATTGGCCGGGACCATTTTCCCATCGTTGGTCTCTCGCTGTCCAGCATCCATCGGCATGTGTGACAGGGGAACGACCAGCGATCCCCATTCTGCGCCCGAGACGTTGAGCGATCCCAGTGAGCGTCAGGGGACGCAGCATCGGTACGTGGATCACCCAGTGTGACTGCAGACCAGCGATCACATAGCGATGTTCCAGCGATACCGGTCAGGTGGGATTACTGGTGGGATTGTTGAAACATCGCTATGTGTAACGGGGCCTTTAGTGTGCCTGTACTCTATAGGTGAGATGTTCTGCAGGCAGAAGAATGGTATAGAATTATAGGTGAGATGCTGTGCAGCAAAGAATGTCAGTGGAAATTGCCCACTAAGATGATAATGTATTAGACCTGCAGTCCAATGTAACTCCACAGATAATCCAGTGATACTCCTGTGAGTACAGATAACAGTGATGGCTTCTCTGAATCTGCTACTGGTTCGGTTCTGCTGTTTTGGGCTGGTGGGAGGGAGGAGTAAGGCAGAATCACTCAGAGATGAGAGCAGACTGGATCTATCTATTGCAGATAATGATAGACTGCTATAAACCACAGATCTTCAGCATTTCTGCACTAGGTCAACTGTAATTCACAAGATGATCACAGATCATGGGAATCCTCATCTTGCACCTCAGAGATCTGAAACTTTGTGATGCTGCAAATGGCAGTTTTCTGTGTGGGCAATTTTCCATGTGGGCAATTTTCCTGTGGGCAATTTTCCATGTGGGCAATTTTCCGTGTGGGCAATTTTCCATGTGGGCAATTTTCCGTGTGGGCAATTTTTGCCATGTGGGCAATTTTCCATGTGGGCAATTTTCCGTGTGGGCAATTTTCCATGTGGGCAATTTTCCGTGTGGGCAATTTTTGCCATGTGGGCAATTGTCCGTGTGGGCAATTTTCCATGTGGGCAATTTTCCGTGTGGGCATTTTTCCGTGTGGGCAATTTTCCGTGTGGGCAATTTTCTTGTGGGCATTTTTCCTGTGGGCAATTTTCCTGTGGGCAATTTTCCTGTGGGCATTTTTCCTGTGGGCATTTTCCAGGGAACCCTGGATGGCGTCTCAACATAAGGTATTTACCTTTGCTACGCTCAATGCTAAAGGGCTAAATTCCCCCATACCGAGGAGACACACTCTAGACCTACTTAAGAAACATGCGGCGGATGTGCTGTTGATACAGGAAACTCACTTTACCCCTGAAAAACTACCTAACTTTGATCGGTCACACTATGATACCTGGTTCCATGCCACATCACCACAACCCCGGTCACGAGGGGTCTCGATTGCTATAAAGAAAGGAATCCCTTTCCAAACTCGAGAACATCTAATTGACACTAACGGCCGCTATATTTTTCTCAAAGGTCTACTAGCCGGTAATTTAGTTACAATTTGTTGCCTATATGCCCCCAACAAGAAACTCCTGAAATGGCTGCACTCGACTCTGAGGAAAATAGGAGATTTCCGTGAAGGCACGCTGATAGTAGGGAGAGATCTTAATATTGCACTAAACCCACTAATAGATACCACAACAAAAAAAGGTACTTACTCACAAGGTGATCTCAATAAAATCAAAGTCCAACTTCGCGAGCTCCAACTGTTGGATGTATGGAGATACTTACACCCAGACGATTATGACTATATACCTTTTATTCACACCCACACGCCTCTTACCATAGACTAGATTACTTCTTTGTCTCCAAAAACACCCTAGCCAAAGTGAGATCAACAAAAATTAACCCTAACATATTCTCAGACCATTCCTTCGTAACGATGACACTGACACTACATAAGACCTTCCCCACTCATAGATCGTGGCGACTCACTGAGTCGGTACTTGACAACCCATCCACCCTCTCACGCATAACCAAAACACTAGAGCAGTATTTTGCTCAAAACGATAATGGTGAGGTTGCAGTGCCGACGCTTTGGGAAGCCCACAAATCTGTGGTCAGAGGAGAATTTATTTCAATCACAGCATACATTCATAAACAGCAACAGAGACAGCTTGATCTACTATATGAGGAAATCTCCGACCTAGAAACAAAACACAAAAAATTAATCACCCCCCCAATAATGGAGCAACTAACCCTTAAAAGGCGTCAACTTAAAGATATCCTATTCCTACAAACGGCGAAATGGCTCGCTTCATGGCGCACTAAATTGTACGTTCACGGTGACAAAGCCTCGAAATTGATGATTTCTAGAATTAAACAGAGACAAACCCGCACTTCCATACACTCCATCAAAACTGCGGAGGGACGACCCACAACTAATTATGACCAAATAGAAACAACGTTTCTGCACTATTATACACAACTATATAACCTACGCCCCAAAGAAACAAAAACAGAAGAGGCGGCCAGAAGGCAAAAAATCAAACATTACTTATCCCGCCTAAACCTTCCGAGCTTTACCCCACAACAACAATTGCTTTTAAACAAGCCCTTTGGCCTAGAAGAACTCCGGTCCGCCCTGTCGAAGTGTCCCCCCAACAAGGTGCCGGGACCGGATGGACTACCCTGTGCCTACTACAGATCGTTCCCCTCGATTCTCCAACCACACATGCTGAATATGTATAATTCCATATTGCAAGGAGACCGATTCCCGGCCCAAACTTTAGAAGCAAAAATATCCCTAATCTACAAAGAAGGGAAAGACCGGGAAATGTGTAGCAGCTACCGACCGATCTCCTTACTAAATGTTGATTTAAAAATTTTCGCCAGTATGATCGCTCGTCGAGTAGCTGCCTACCTACCGGATAAAATCTCACTAAACCAAACTGGATTTGTGGGGGGAAGAGAGGGGAAGGACAACGTACTGAAGGTACTACACCTTATCCACTATGCCAACCGACAGAAAATTCCACTAGTCCTCCTGGGAACGGACGCTGAAAAGGCCTTCGACAGGGTAGACTGGCTATATTTAGAAGAAACGTTGCTAGAATTCGGCATCCCAACCCAACTAGTGGCGGCGATTTTAAAAATGTACACCAGCCCAACCGCTCGCATCAGCATCAACGGTTCCCTAACAGATACCTTCCCCATACACAATGGCACGAGACAGGGGTGCCCATTGTCCCCTCTATTATTTATCCTGGCAATGGAACCCCTGCTGATCGATATTCAGCTTGATAAAAAGATTCAAGGCATTACACTAGGAGTAACACATCATAAAACGGCTGCCTTCGCAGACGATTTACTTATATTCATGACTAATCCTCTTAAAAGTTTCCCCCCCTTAATAAAACTACTCGACAACTACAGTACCCTCACCAATTTTAAAATAAATACATCAAAGTCGGAAGCCTTAGACCTGAACGTCCCACTACCAATCCTATCCAGATTAAAAACCATGTACACGTTCTCATGGCCCAAAACGCACATCACCTATCTAGGCATAAAAATTAGCAGATCTCATAAAGCTCTTTTCTCCCTCAATTACCCCCCTTTATTAGACAGAGTAATTGCCACTATGAAAACTTGGCGAGACCCTTTCTTATCCTGGATGGGTCGTAAGAATATCCTCAAAAGCCTTATCCTACCCAAATTTACTTACCTTTTCTCTATGTTACCAATACATGTCCCTAATGCTTATTTACGAAAGGTCAACTCTCTCTTTTACGCTTATATCTGGAAACATAAGAGACACCGCTTAAATTTCCGCACTCTCTCTCTCCCAAAAATAAAAGGAGGCATGGGCGCACCTGATATCAGAATTTATTATCACTCAGCAGTTTTATCACGCTCTATTGATATCATACGAAACACACAAAACAAATTATGGATCGATATAGAAAACAAATTGTCCCCACAGCTCCTCCGCCCCCTCCTACTGACGCATTACAGAACCAAATTGTCTGAACACCAACATAATCCTCTTACAAACACACTCTTACGAATTTGGACCAATATGCATACCTACCTACTACCCCCATCGACTCCTCTTCTTACCCTATTGGATATACTAACGGGATCGAACCTACTATACAAACCTAGCAAATATCGCACCGGATTACTTGCCAACCTAACAGCAGACCAACTATACACAGACGGAGCACTTCTCTCGTTACCTAATCTACACAAAATACCAGGCCTCGAATCTATTAATTTTCTCCAATATAAGACTCTGCAATCCCTCCTACACAACATCCGATTTGATACGGCACTCACCCGCAACCCCACGGCATTTGAAACGCTCTGCGCAAGACAGATCAGACCTACTAAGATCCTTTCTACCATTTACCAAAGCATTTTGGATAGAGATGTACCCATGAAAAGAGCCTATATACATAGCTGGGAAAAAGATTTAGGTTATGAGTTCTCCCCTCAGCAGATTTCACACATCTACACCCACTCACACGGACCGACTAAATGCATCAAGGTACAAGAGAACTCTTACAAAATTCTCTCCCGCTGGTATACTGATCCGCAGAGAACACACAAATGGAAGACACAATTCCCTGCGAATTGCTGGCGTTGTGGTGATGCGAACGGGAACTACATCCACCTTTGGTGGCATTGTCCATCCCTGATACCCTACTGGAATCTGACGACACGCCAGATCAAAGATGTGACTAAACGAAATATCACGCTATCCCCTGAAGTAGTACTGCTGAATCTACCCCTAGAAACATCCCATAGTGGGTTCTCTGTGTTAATATGCACAATACTGGCTGCAGCGAAACTTCTCTTACCAACGGTTTGGGGATCTTCCCAAATTCCGACTCTTCGGTCGTTAATTGATAAAATTGACCAACTGTATTTAGTGGCGAAACTAGCTGCCTCAGTGAACCACACACAGGCGTCTGTCCGCAACCACTGGCGAGCCTGGGAACTCTTCAAAAAGACGCTTATAGTACCTTGATCTAGACCCCCTCCCACCTCACCAGAAATCCTCTAGGCTCCGCCTCATGACCCGCCTTTCCCCTCTCCTTTCTCCCCCTCTCACCCACTATACTCGCTCCTGTTCTCTTACATAACCTCTCTTTCTCTATCGTCTATCATTTCTTCTCCTTCCTATGCTTAATATTCGTTTTTGTTTTTTTTTCCTAGATAGTTTGACAATAACCGTATTTAAAAATATATCTGGAAATACCTAATCATTTTCAATTGATTGTTACAAGCTGAAATCTTCTGATTCTGTAATTATCTGGTTTCCATACTTATATCTTGTGAAATAATAAAAAGAATTTTTGAAATGAAATGAAACTGATGGAAAAAGCTCCTTGGGGAGAAAAAAGGCCTCTCACCCACAACAATTAATAATGCTTTATATAATTCTAAGGGTAATCACCTCAGCGTTTCAAAATGACAAAATGAAGTTCTGTTTAACCCATTATAAGTATTCAGGTTACTGGCGGGTCAGCAATGCCAAGCTCTCTTAAAAGTTGAAGACCCTCCTCCAATCCGTCTATCACATGAGAAGTAGGACCCCGCTTAAAGTTAAGTCTGGTCTGGGAGAGCCATCTATTCATAATACCATTAGCCCTCAATATCTTGGTGACAGGCATCAGAATTCTACGTTTGGACAATGTTTCCTTAAAGAGGTCTGAAAAAATGTTAATATCATAAAATGGTGTAGGTAACGTCTCATGCTTCTGCATGTAGGTGGTGAGGAGATTTTTTGTGTTTTTAAAGCTAAAAGTAACCAGAGTGTCTCTAGGCAACTTCTCCGGGACAGATGTGGGTTTAGGAAGGCGAAACGCTTTATCCAGCAGACACTCTACATCTGACAGTGAGGGCAACACTGTTTTAATCATTTTATTATGGTAAGGCTGTAATTCAGACCTCCGTGACTGTATCAGGAATTCCCCTCAATTTTAAATTGGACTGTCTATTAGTATTGTCAAAATAATCCAATTTACTGGACAATGTTTTATAATCCTGTTTAGTTTTGTCCAATTCTTTTCTAAGAGAGCTATTAATTTTAGACAGTCTTATTATCTCAGCCTCCATATCGTCAGCTCTGGTAGTTAGGGTGGAGAGCGCTTCTTTAATATCAGAGAACCCCATTTTCATCTGATCAGCGAAGCTGTGGAAGAGGTCAAGCAAAAAGTCCCTATCTACTGGCCCAGCCTGACCCCTCATTTTAATAGATAAGGGAGAGGAAGTGACCCTAGGTCTTTGTTTAACAGGGGGGGAACCAGAACTGTCACCCCCTCCCGAGTCCAATTCCTCCAAAGTAGATCCAACCAAAGCAGAACTCCCAGGGCTTATGTCCTTACATTTTGAGGTCTGCTTCAAGCTGTCACCACCCCTATTATCTAGGGTGTCCATATCTGAGCCCCGTATGTGAGAATCTATTTTATCCACCTTCTTTTTGTGTTCGCTATCCAAAATCAGCCTAGCTGTAGATGGAGTGCATTTAAGATGGGGTTTAGTGGACCCACCCGTAGGATTCATAGTGACCTTATGAAGATCTGTCTGCCTACGAGACATAGTAAATAAAAGGAAGGTGTCTAAACAGTATCAGGATTATAAAGCTTAATATAAAAATATTAGTGTGGCTATATATTCAACCTCAATGTTAGAATCTGGTCACCGTCAAAGCTAATTGAAACAATGCCTAAATCCCAGCAGCACCAGTACACTGTAATGCCAACCACACAGATAAGAAAACAGTTAACGTAAATAAACATATATATATTCTTGAGATCTGCTTCACACTCCGGAAATCTCAGGGTCTGCGAAGCTTGTGATCGCCGGAGGCCCTCCGACCTCACTTGCCCACGCAGAATCCTCAGATGTTATGAGTCTTGAATATTGCAGAAAAGTCACCAGTAATATGTATATATCAGATATACTGGACGAATACAATGGCTTAATATCGTGAATGAACTAGTAAAAAATCTAAATTTGTCCAATATAGTATAATCGTCACTAGTAGATGAAAATAGGATCCAGGTGAAAAGAGAAAGACAATATAATCTTCAAAAAGTAGACTGTGAAGAGTAATAGAAATATTTATTTTTTACTTCCGCAGAAAATCCTCAAAACTAAATAAATAAATAAATAAATAAATTTAAAAAAAAATGGAAAAAATTAAAATAAAAAAATTGTATGAGTATAGCAATAGTACAATACCTGCTACACTTCTCCTTAGGTGATAATGCAGGACAAAGGTGCAGTAGGAAATTGTCAATCTTCCGGTCAAAGTACCTTTGTTTAAATAAGATTGTATTCAGTATACTCTTGATGTTCCCTGAGGAAGGAGCTCGGCAATTGGCTCTGAAACACGTCAGAAAATAAAGTTACTCATTACTTTCAACCAGACATCCCGGTGTCTCTGGTGTCATTTACATAGATCCTGCAGCAGCGCGGACCTAAGGTACTTTGTCCGGAAGATTGACTGTTTACCGCAGTAACCTGTGGAAGTACAGTCCCTGCAGCAGCTGCATTTCTGAGCGATCAAGCTGGTTGTATGTGACACAAGCTTATCAGGTGAGCAATTCTGATTTAGACCATTTTAAACTGAATTATAAAAAGATAAGACCCTGTTGCGCATTCTCAACTTCTATAGATTATCAGTAGGAAATTGTGGGATATATAGAGAAAAGCAGGTCTACTTTATTTAAAATGGACCAAGAATTGCATTCCACATGTATAGTGCTGTGAGGAGCCAGCACTACTTAAATAGAGAGAAGGAAAGTCAGAGTGGTAAGCAGCAATTACTATGTGAGCTGCACAGCATCATATCAACTCCGGTGCAAGTACCAATAGATATAGGCGCTACGCAATATGCGTGAGTAAAGTTCTTAAGTATTGGTTTTATCCACAGGAGCACTGAGGCTGTAGATTTCTGTTAATAAAAACCACAAAACAAACAATACTAGTCCAAAAATAGTTCTGAGGGGTCTGGAGAGACCCAGGACAACTCTCCAAAGGGCTCTGAGAAGAAATTAGGGTGGCACAGCAAAGAACAAAGCTCTGAAAGCTCTGAAGTAATTCCGGTGTAAATTCCAACGTAAGCTCCAATGGACTAAACAGGAGCTACGCAATATGCATAAGTAAAGTTCTTAAGTATCGGTTTTTATCCACAGGAGCACTGAAGCTGTAGGTTTCTGGCAATAAAAACCACAAAACAAACAATACTAGTCCAAAAATAGTTCATGGGCGGTCTGGGGAGACCCAGGACAACTCTCCAAAGGGTTTTGAGAAGAAATTAGGGTGGCACAGCAAAGCACAAAGCTCTGAAAGCTCTGAAGTAATTCCGGCGTAAATTCCAACGTAAACTCCAATGGATTAAACAGGAGCTACGCAATATGCATAAGTAAAGTTCTTAAGTATCGGTTTTATCCACAGAAACACTGAGGCTGTAGGTTTCTGGTAATAAAACCACAAAACAAACAATACTAATCCAAAAATAGTTCAGGGGGGTCTGGAGAGACCCCGGACAACTCTCCAAAGGGTTTTGAGAAGAAATTAGGGTGGCACAGCAAAGCACAGAGCTCTAAAAGCTCTAAAAGAAATGCTGAATCTTGGATTTTTTGACAGGAAAAGTCCAAAATCATAGGTGCCAATCCAAAAATAGGTTAGGAGGGTTCAGACTATCCCAGGGTAACCTCCTGTAGAGGAACACCCTAGAAATTAAGAGGTACTTTATTGCTGCCAATAGAAGCCTGTCAGATGCCTGTCAGATGTCTGTCAGATGTCCCCAAATCATGGAAATCAATGGAAAAGTCACACAGGCTATCTCTCAAAGTTTCTTTCAGTATACTGAGAGATTTAAAGCCTAATTATATAAAATTTGGGGAGTATTACTCATGAGGTGACAGCACAGTCCTTTACCTCAGGCAAATTTGATGACTGCACTCTGAGGAGAATTCTTCTTAAAAGTGACCACTGACCCAAACAAAACGTTCCCAAGGTGATTACCAGCTTGATAGTAGATCTTTTTTCAGTTGTCAAAGTCTTTTTGAGGGCATTTAGCCCAGTCGCTTATTGTTGTGCGGAGAGCACAGGTAAAACCCTACCCATTACCATTAGGCCATGCCCCCTCCAGTGGGGGCTTTATAGGGTAATTAGGTACAGCATGGGGTGGTGGGGGGCTTTATAGGGTAATTAGGAACAGTATGAGGCGATGGGGGGCTTTATAGGGTAATTAGGAACAGTATGGGGTGGTGGGGGCATTAGGGTAATTAGGAACAGTATGAAGTGGTGGGGGCTTTATAGGGTTATTAGGAACAGTATGGGTGGTGGGGCTTTATAGGGTATTAGACAGTATGGTGGGGCTTTATAGGGTAATTAGGAACAGTATGGGGTGGTGGGGGCTTTATAGGGTAATTAGGACAGTATGGGGGGCTTTATAGGTTAATTAGGAACAGTATGGGGTGGGGAGGCTTTATAGGGTCTTTAGGAACAGTATGAGGCAGTGGGGGATTTTATAGGGTAATTAGGAACAGTATGGGGTGGTGGGGACTTTATAGGGCAGAGGTGTATCTAGGTTTTCTGGCACCCGGGGCAAGACTTCAGTTTGACGCCACCCCCCTGCAGTCTGAGTAGCCTTCATGTGACCGATCTTTCATTTGCGATTTGCACACTTACAGTTACATGTCGCTGCTCTACCTAATTCTCTCAATGTTCAGTGAAAAACAAATTATATTACATGCTGTTAGGATTGGGCTACAGGGCTTAATGTTTGAATTAAAGGGCTCGTCCAGGTTTGAGATGAAAGTCTGTAGCCCCTTTAGGTGATGGCATGCCTCTCAATTCTCACAGCGTGTGCACTGCCCACTGTCAGGATTCTCTCGTGCTGATGGTAAGATTGGACGGTTGTGTGAGCACAAGTATATGATTTATATACTTCTGGCCACATTCTGACTAGACGTGTCCGGCCTCGCTCAATTCATTTTCATTTGTCAGCTAGTCAGCACAAGACTGCATGTATGTAAATTGCACTTACAGTTTCATGACCTACCATGCTCACCGCCAGCACCAGGGAATCCTGACAGTGAGCAGTGTGCACTCTGTGAGAATTCAGAAGTCTGCAGTCACATAGAGGGACACATGGAGTAACTGCAGAATCATCACAGACTTGGACAACCCCTTTAATGCTCCTAACAAATAAACATAGTAACCATGGCACAAAACTTTATTAACATAGCCATATCTAACGTAATCTTACAAGTTATTAATTGCTACATGTGTACAGGATCAGAACCAATAGCAGCTCAAAACTACATCACCAGAGCGACTAGAGGTACAAAAATTCATCCATATAACCCCTATCACAATCCTCATCAGTGCATAAATATATCACCAGACCCACCAGAGGTACTGAAATACATAACTAGAACCCCCATCAGTGCAGAAATCACAACCCTCATCGGTAACAAAATTCATCATCAGAACCACTAGAGGTGCAGAAATACATAAGTAGAACCCCCATCAGTACAGGTATACAGCCATATAACCCCTCTTCACTATAGAAAAACAGCATCACAATCTTTATCAGTACAGAAATTCATCAGTACATGGTTAAACAATTGTAATGTCAGGTGAGACCCATACACATTTGTGCTGCATGAACCTACAATTCCCACTACATTCTTAACAATGGTGAGGACATACTGGGAGTTTTTGTTACCAGTCACCATCAGATCATGCAGGAACCTCAGTACTGATGAGAAATAGTATCACAAATAATCATTGACATCCAGGTACCTTATAGATGACCTTGTATCTGATCGGGGTCGTCTTTTTTTCTTCATCCTGTCCAGACACCATGATGAGGGGCACTGCAGCCATCATTGAGTTGCTGCCACCTGAACTGCTGGGCCCCTCCCCTGGTCTTGAAGAGGTCTCCCATGTGACGCTGTGGAATTTCATCATTTCTTGGCCGGTCCCCGCCCCCTGGGTATATAGGCCCATGCTATGTGAGCACGGGCCTCTCTCTCTCTGGAGGACCCGGACCGTTTGGGCTGCCGGTACTATGCACCCGCTTCGGGCGGTGAGAGAGCGGCTCAGCAGTTAGGGCTGGTATTACAGCACATTTAGCTGTCAGTGGCTCACTCCCTGCTGAAGCTCAAGCTGACGGCTGGCGGTCGGTCACATAGCAAAGTTACCCGACCGCCGGTGCCTTGAGCCCGCTACTTGATTTTCATAGGAGCTGGCGCAGTTTCATGCGCGCGCTTTGAGGACCGGGGAACGCCCACCCGCCATTTTCAAATCGCAGCGGTGGGTTGTAGTGGGAAAAGAGCGCTCCTGCAGTGGGGGGGTTTTCTGTGTATTCACTTAGAATTGTCCCTCTCCCTCGGGCCCCCGGATGCGGGAACCGATAGCTAACCCTTCCCTCAGCAGTTACAGTCACAGGGAGCCAGCAGGGGAAATGGTTGAGGGGGGAGGGAGAAGGTGAGAGTGCATGCCACAACACTATTATCACAGAAAGGCTAACTACAGAGGATTACAATCCTCAATGGGTTAATCCTCTCCCTGGGGTCACACATGAAGTAGAAAAAGGGGAAATGGACAGGTGGCCTTCTACCTGCACCAGTACGACCCAAATCCCAACTCAGGACCGACGGCGGAGTCTCGTACTCACACCCCCCACCCTTCCCCACCTTCTCACTTTCTTCCTTGTACACTTGGTCACATTATCACAGCACACGGAGGATTAACCCCTGGGAATACTTGGGGCATAGTTTACACAGCCACAGCCTGACAGGGGTTTTGGGTGACAGGCACACACGGTAGCAGTTTATACATGTGTACATTTTACCTATGTGTATTTTGCCCAGAAAACTTTTTCAAACACAGCCCCCTCCCCCTTCTTTTAGCATACGTAGAGGGACAAGTAGGATCGAAGGCAGACCCCTCCTTCTATATTCACCTTACCAATTTTATTTGCACACGCCAAGACGTGGTTTTTAACCCCGTACAAGATCCCGGGTGTTGCTGACGACATCCCCTATGAACCAGCAACCCCCTGACATAATTTTACTGTTCAGGGAGATTGGGCTGGTTGGTTTTTTCCTTTGTTGCAGGTGCTGGATCCTTCACAAAGGTGTCTAACCGCGAAGTACATCTTCAATCTCCGCAGGCGGCACCATTCTCGTGTTCCAGAATGGGTACTTCGATGTGGCCAGGTCCTAAACCCGAAGTCTGTTGTTGAGTCAAGCAACCAGGGTTCAACGTGTGAGTATCTGCTTACTGCGTTTGGGGTTGGTATGGAATCAGGGACAATGAAGAAGGTATATGTTATTTTCATTTAACAGGCAATGTGACACTTCTGATTTCACCACCTCCCGCAACTTAATTTCTGCATTTTGCTATTTTGATTAGACACTAGGAAGGTTTCCCCCACTGTGTTCTTCCAGGACTCACCTATGTGTGGCTGGACCGTACAAGTAGATGTATAGGCGTGCATGTATTTATAGACATCATATATGGGGTATTGGAGTCCGGGAGCCCTCGCGGGTCTCAGCCTTTTGATGGCCAGCCGAAAAGTTGGATTTTCAGAAAATAAATAATAAAAAATGCACAGCAAAGCTTTCGACACTATAGCTCCTTCAGCTCACTTAACGATACAAATTCTGGATGTATGGGGTCAGCCACAGTATGGGTCTCCAATTTTAGTTGTTTTTCCGTCGTCATGGCTATCACGGTAAAAACGTTTTACCTCATTTTATGCTGAGTGAATAAATAAATAGAATAATAAAATAGACACGTCACATGAGTTATACTGCACCCAGGGTCCTCCAGAGTTCTGCTGCTACAGAGGATGGTGCCGGCGATGCTTTGGCAGTACGGTGTGTAAGGTAAATAGCATGACCATCCTTATGTCCCGTCTTGCCTGGGTAGACACGTTGCAGAAGGCACCCAATGCACGGTTCTGTTATTTGCATTAGAAATGTGCTTCTGTACCTTTCGCAATTAGGGTAGGTGATAGAGTGTGTTTGTCTTCAGTAGAACGGCTATGTTTTTGAAATAGAAGGGCGGCCTTTGAACTCTGCTTAATATCAGCTCACCATGGCGGTCAACGGTTTTACGGTTAGCAGAATATTTCTGTCAGCTGTATTTAAAAAAAAAAAAAAATTAAAATTACATACATATAACTGGAACTATGTAGATATTATTGACTTGTGGATTTGAGCTTGTGGTAAGCCTAGTAACAGGTAGCAAAGGCACACACAGCTATGCGTGTGTACAACGTATATATATATTTGTAGGTAATACAGAAAAGAGAGGAGTTGTCCTTTGGAGTTTATTGTGGGCTGTTCGTGGTTTCTGGCACATGCAGATTTATTTACGTTTTGTGCGGACATCTTTCTCCGGAGCAGTTTTTTCTTTTCCTACACAGCAGGGGTAGGAGACCGGGTGATTTGATGAGCAATTTTGTTATTCCGACACTTTCTCTTTTAATGGTTAGTGCTGTTCAGAGTGGTTGGGCAGTGGAGTTTGCGCGAGAGTCCCGACTTCCTGGCAGTGCAGATCTCTGTGGCGTTATTTCCAAGACACAGGGCAGAATTTTGTTTATTGTTTATTACATCCCCTGTACGTATCAAGCAGACGTACCATTTGCGATAAATATACACACGCGAGACAAGGTTACAGATGGTACATAATATGTCAGTAATTTTGTTTTCTGTCCAACTGTTTGACAGTAAGGTAGTTTTTTCAATGGCAGCACATACGGTACCTTGGGGCGAGGCTGGCTGCTCGACTGTTCAGTCCCCACTCACATTTGTTTCATACACTTAAAATTTAGTTTTTGGTTAATGTATACCATGTTGTTTTAGGGTTACAGATTCTAACAAAGTGCATTTTATCAGTCAATTGTCCCTCAGTCCATGCAGGGTCAGGCTGACTGGGTTTTTCTTCAGGAAGTTAATTTCAATTTTGTGGTCACTCCTTAAAATAAAAAAATAAAAAATAAAAAAAAGGCGGACTTGTATAATCACAGAAGCCTGTTGGGGATGCTGGTGAATGACCAGGTACCACCCATGTTTTCTTTACTTAATTTCAGTGTTACAATACAGCAGTCGGGTATGTGGACACGCATAACTGCCAGGTGAACGCGGACTAATGGGCTGCGCCGCTTGAGAGTGACCTGTTATGATTACATGGCTATGCATATGGTCAGTTTGGTACCCATTTGGTATTTATATCTGTTAAGGTGGGGCCCCGAGGGCAAGGACGGATACACCTACGTTAAAATATATATGTACGGTCATAACAATGTTGAGGATACCGTTTCCCGATTCGGGGTCACTCAGTGTGGTGTACTAACTGTTTGATTTTCCGCTGATTTGTTTTGCACACTCATGCACTCGGACCGGTTCACAGGTGTTGGTTTTTTCAGTTCACTGTTGGACGCTAGCACATTAAGTTATCCTGGAAGCGGACTGCGGCGGTCATCTGGGCAGTTCTTAGCAGTCTGAATGGCCTGGTATGCCTTAAGCTACAGTATGGATGACAATTGATAAGTGGAGGATATGTAAATGTATAAGTTGAGGTTTTTTCTTTTTCAGGTACATTACTTTGCAGTTTGTTTTATATGTATATGGATAGGTGTGTATACTTACGTTGTAAGACCCTCCTCAGAAGAAGCTGGTGCGAAACGCGTCAGGGGGCGGTCACAGGAAGGTAAATGGGACCCTTGACTTGCATGTAATGTGTCATCCTCATTAGGTATAGTGTGCACCCATTTTGGGGCACTATTGTTTGATGGATAAAGTTATACCTGAGGATTGAATACTATTGTGGTGAACTTTGTCTTGCGGTCCTCCTTCTGTGTACCACTATATATTGTCAATTTTACATGGTGTTACTTTTAAAATAAATAATGAATTGCAATTGATTTGGCCTGACTCCTTTGGGTTTGTTTGTTTGGAAGATGTATTTATATGTACTGAGCACGTACGTTTTTGGATGTGTATTTACATAAGGGTGTATATATGGATGTAGGTGTGTATGTATATGCGTATATATTTATGGGTATGTGTGTAGATAGGTGGATGTGTTATGTATATATGTGTGTGTGTATGTATGTGTATGTATGTACGTATATATGCATGTATGTGTATATATGCGTATGTGCGTGTGTATGTACGTATATATATATATATATATGTATGTGTGTATATGCATATGTGTATATAATGTGTATTGATAATTAAATAATTGATTATGGATATTTGCATAGATGAGAAAAAGGGGTTTAGAAGCATTGGAGTCGACAAAGGATTATAGGTTTGGACGTGTGCAGTTTTTAAGGTTATTTGTAGCAGTAATAAAAAAAAAAAAAAAAAAGTGTGTATATGTGCATATAAGGGGTACATATATGGGCATATATATATCTATACAACGAGAGAGAAGAAAACAAAGAGGAATTGATGTGATTTAATGAAATATTGGTATATATGGGAATGGCTTGATGAATAAGGTAATTGGTATATATAAAAACGAGAAAAAGAGGAAGCAAAGGGAGGATGATCTGTTAGCAATGGGTATGTATGTGCATAGGTACAGGGAAGCATGCAAGTAGGTAATACATGTAGTTGAAGGTAACAAACATGAGAAGGACGGTCGGTTTGGGATCTGAGAGGTGGCTTTCAGACATGGATACGTTGATTTCTAACAGTTTTTTCTTTTCAGATGGATGTTTCTGTGTTGGTTTCGCGAAAGTGGTTTTTGGTTACTGGACAGCTTATTGCGCTGACTCCCGACCCGGGATGATTTTCACTGGCCTGCAAGATGGTGTGGATCAAGCTTCAGCTCGGTGGTGGGGGGTCGCAGCTTGGCTGTGCCGCGCTTCTCCTTGGCGGAATGGGTAGTGTTTTTGGTGGTGAAAAACCTGCGCCGGACGGCCGGTGGCAGAAACTCTCCCTACACCCTGCTTGGTAGGCAAATCATTTGCCTGGTTTTGAGCTGCGACCTTGTTTATGCCACAGTAAAAGATGAGAGTCTTGCTTTTATCTCTCCTAAATAAAGCTGTGTTTATGATGAAATTGGTGTCGCGTCATTCATGGGAGTGGAGGTGGTTGGGTCCCTGCAGTCTGAGGGGCACTGCAGCCATCATTGAGCTGCTGCCACCTGACTGCTGGGCCCCTCCCCTGGTCTTGAAGAGGTCTCCCATGTGACGCTGTGGAATTTCATCATTTCCTGGCGGTCCCCGCCCCCTGGGTATATAGGCCCATGCTATGTGAGCATGGGCCTCTCTCTCTCTGGAGGACCCGGACCGTTTGCCCGCCCTCCCTCCCTGATGTTATGTTATTTAAGTCGTAGCAGCGGAATGGGTGGTGGTTTTGGTGGTGAAGAAACCTGCGCCGGACGGCCGGTGGCAGAAACCTCCCTACACCCTGCTTGGTAGGCAAATCATTTGCCTGGTTTTGAGCTGCGACCTTGTTTATGCCACAGTAAAAGATGAGAGTTTTGCTTTTATCTCTCCTAAATAAAGCTGTGTTTATGATGTAATTGGTGTCGCGTCATTCATGGGAGTGGAGGTGGTTGGGTCCCTGCAGTCTGAGGGGCACTGCAGCCATCATTGAGCTGCTGCCACCTGACTGCTGGGCCCCTCCCCTGGTCTTGAAGAGGTCTCCCATGTGACGCTGTGGAATTTCATCATTTCCTGGCGGTCCCCGCCCCCTGGGTATATAGGCCCATGCTATGTGAGCATGGGCCTCTCTCTCTCTGGAGGACCCGGACCGTTTGCCCGCCCTCCCTCCCTGATGTTATGTTATTTAAGTCGTAGCAGCGGAATGGGTGGTGGTTTTGGTGGTGAAGAAACCTGCGCCGGACGGCCGGTGGCAGAAACTCTCCCTACACCCTGCTTGGTAGGCAAATCATTTGCCTGGTTTTGAGCTGCGACCTTGTTTATGCCACAGTAAAAGATGAGAGTTTTGCTTTTATCTCTCCTAAATAAAGCTGTGTTTATGATGAAATTGGTGTCGCGTCATTCATGGGAGTGGAGGTGGTTGGGTCCCTGCAGTCTGAGGGGCACTGCAGCCATCATTGAGCTGCTGCCACCTGACTGCTGGGCCCCTCCCCTGGTCTTGAAGAGGTCTCCCATGTGACGCTGTGGAATTTCATCATTTCCTGGCGGTCCCCGCCCCCTGGGTATATAGGCCCATGCTATGTGAGCATGGGCCTCTCTCTCTCTGGAGGACCCGGACCGTTTGCCCGCCCTCCCTCCCTGATGTTATGTTATTTAAGTCGTAGCAGCGGAATGGGTGGTGGTTTTGGTGGTGAAGAAACCTGCGCCGGACGGCCGGTGGCAGAAACTCTCCCTACACCCTGCTTGGTAGGCAAATAATTTGCCTGGTTTTGAGCTGCGACCTTGTTTATGCCACAGTAAAAGATGAGAGTTTTGCTTTTATCTCTCCTAAATAAAGCTGTGTTTATGATGAAATTGGTGTCGCGTCATTCATGGGAGTGGAGGTGGTTGGGTCCCTGCAGTCTGAGGGGCACTGCAGCCATCATTGAGCTGCTGCCACCTGACTGCTGGGCCCCTCCCCTGGTCTTGAAGAGGTCTCCCATGTGACGCTGTGGAATTTCATCATTTCCTGGCGGTCCCCGCCCCCTGGGTATATAGGCCCATGCTATGTGAGCATGGGCCTCTCTCTCTCTGGAGGACCCGGACCGTTTGCCCGCCCTCCCTCCCTGATGTTATGTTATTTAAGTCGTAGCAGCGGAATGGGTGGTGGTTTTGGTGGTGAAGAAACCTGCGCCGGACGGCCGGTGGCAGAAACTCTCCCTACACCCTGCTTGGTAGGCAAATCATTTGCCTGGTTTTGAGCTGCGACCTTGTTTATGCCACAGTAAAAGATGAGAGTTTTGCTTTTATCTCTCCTAAATAAAGCTGTGTTTATGATGAAATTGGTGTCGCGTCATTCATGGGAGTGGAGGTGGTTGGGTCCCTGCAGTCTGAGGGGCACTGCAGCCATCATTGAGCTGCTGCCACCTGACTGCTGGGCCCCTCCCCTGGTCTTGAAGAGGTCTCCCATGTGACGCTGTGGAATTTCATCATTTCCTGGCGGTCCCCGCCCCCTGGGTATATAGGCCCATGCTATGTGAGCATGGGCCTCTCTCTCTCTGGAGGACCCGGACCGTTTGCCCGCCCTCCCTCCCTGATGTTATGTTATTTAAGTCGTAGCAGCGGAATGGGTGGTGGTTTTGGTGGTGAAGAAACCTGCGCCGGACGGCCGGTGGCAGAAACTCTCCCTACACCCTGCTTGGTAGGCAAATCATTTGCCTGGTTTTGAGCTGCGACCTTGTTTATGCCACAGTAAAAGATGAGAGTTTTGCTTTTATCTCTCCTAAATAAAGCTGTGTTTATGATGAAATTGGTGTCGCGTCATTCATGGGAGTGGAGGTGGTTGGGTCCCTGCAGTCTGACGTTTCACATCCCCAGCTCATCTCTGGACACGTCCATCTTCTCCAGTCTTCAGTGCATCTTGGCACGATGTCCTTAAAAATAGCAGAATGATCAAAAGACTCCTGGATGAAGGCGCAAGCCGAAACGTGCATGTAGAGTGCAGCTATACTTGTATACACACCAGGTAATTAGTCCCTCTTGATCTTTGTTTATTTAGTTACACTTTGTACAGTCTTATCTATGATTTGTCACCTAGATGTGAGATAGGTGACAATTAGAATGAATCACTGAGATTTTATTTAACACATAGATTGGTTTATAATAAGGTTACTTGAACAGAGATCACTTCACTGTGTTTAGGGTTGTGTATACATTTTTCTTTTTTCCCTTTTTTAATTTTTCTTTATGTAAATGGAACTTTTGTAGATCTATAATATTTTTTATGTACTTTTCGATTAAATACTCACTGTCATTATTGTAATTTTTATTGGTCTGAAAGAAAAATATTTTCTAGTATTTATAATAAAATTTGGATATTTTTGCATAAATCACCTTGCTTTTTTCTGATAGGAACCTCAGTACTGATGAGAAATAGTATCACAAATAATCATTGACATCCAGGTACCTTATAGATGACCTTGTATCTGATCGGGGTCGTCTTTTTGTCTTCATCCTGTCCAGACACCATGATGACGTTTCACATCCCCAGCTCATCTCTGGACACGTCCATCTTCTCCGGTCTTCAGTGCATCTTGGCACGATGTCCTTAAAAATAGCAGAATGATCAAAATTCTTCTCACTAAAAATATTTGCCCTACACTGTGCCCCGGAATAATAATTGCTCCTCCTCACTGTTCCCTGCACAAAATTTGATTTACATGCTGTCCCTTTTCTGGAACATGCCTTCCACACTGCCCTCTCCTTTCCATACTGGGCTCCCTGATAACACTGTGTCCCCCTATACTGCCCACTGTTTATACTGTTCTCCCTCATCACACTTTCCCCTGCTCGATATACTGTCCAGTCCTGGCTGTGGCCTCACATTGTCCACACACACTGGCCCCTCTCCATACACCCCCACACTACTCACTCTCTATTCTGAGCCCCCTTACATTTTTCTCATCCCCTACTGTTTACTCACTACCTCACTCCCTCCCCCTCACTCCACATGCTGTGTTTACACCGATCTCCTCCTTACTCCACATACTGTGTCAGCAGTCATTCCCCCTCACTCCTCATACTGTGTCCACACTGTTACCGCCTCCCTGCATACACCGTTCCGCAGTCATCCCCCTCTCACTCCACATACTGGTGCCGCAGCCATCCCCCTCACTCCAAACACTGTGCCGCAGCCATCCCCCTCACTCCAAATACTGTGCCGCAGCCATCCCCCTCACTCCAAACACTGTGCCACAGCCATCCCCCTCACTCCAAATACTGTGCTGCAGCCATCCCCCTCACTTTAAATACTGTGCCGCAGCCATCCCCCTCACTCAACATACTGTGCCGCAGCCATCCCCCTCACTCTACATACTGTGCCACAGCCATCCCCCTCACTCCAAATACTGTGCCGCAGCTATCCCCCTCAATCCAAATACTGTGCCACAGCCATCCCCCTCACTCCAAATACTATGCCGCCGTCATCCTGCTCACTTTAAATACTGTGCCGCAGCCATCCCCCTCACTCCACATACTGTGCCGCAGCCATCCCCCCTCACTCCACATACTGTACCATAGCCATTCCCTCCTCACTCCACATACTGTCTTCACACCAATCTCCTCCTCACTCCACATACTGTGTTGGCAGCCATCCCCCTCACTCCTCATATTGTGTCCACACTCTTCCCACCTCACGCCACATATCGTACCGCAGCCATCCCCCTCTCACCCCACATACATTGCTGCAGCCATCCCCATCACTCCTCATACTGTGTCCACACTGAGTCCCCCTCACTTTTATACTGGATCATCAAATTTACCCCCTTTGTTTCACATATATTCCCCCCACCCTCTCCCCTCAGTTTGGTCCACATATTCTCCTCCCACCATCTCCCTCCAGTTTGGCTCCCACATTCTCCCTCACCCTCTCCCTCCCCCCCAGTTTGGATCAAATATACGGCCCCACCCTGTTCCCCCTTGTTTGGCTCACATATACTGCCCCCTCCCTGTCCCCCCAGTTTGGATCACATATTCTCCCACCATCATCTCCCCCGTTTACTCCTCATACTCCCACCACCTTCTCCCACCAGTTTGCTGCTCACACACACCCCTCCCCTGTTTCCTGCTCACACTCAGCCACTCCAGTTTCCTGAGCACACTCCCTCCCCCCAGTTTGCTGCCCATATTCCCCCCACCCTCCAGTTTCCTGCTCGCACTCCCCTCAAAGTATGCTCATATTCCCCTCTTACCCCAGTTTTCTGCTAACACCCCCAATTTGTTGCTCTCACGCTCCCCCCACCCTCTCCCTCCACTCTGTCCCCCTTCCCCTAATTACATTACTGCTCAGTTCAGCTCCTATGTGGAGCGGTTTTCTCCAGCCTTCTGCCTCGGTGCCTCTGCTGTGACGTTAGCAGTGTGGTCAGGTGATCTGATCACGCAGCTGACTGAGCTGAGGACCCGGAAGTGCGGGGAACAGGGCGGCAGTGGCTGAAGATGCTGCTTCCATGGTACAGGCGTCGGATAGATGCCTGTACATGGACTGCAGGAGCCGGCGGCTGCAGAGTCTCTGCTCCCGCAGTCAGCTGACTGCGGGAGCAGAGAATAGCCGACTCCCACTGCTGGGGGAAGGGCGCAACATGCGGCCGTGGGGGAGACTCCTCGGATGCTGCAGCAGGAGGCTTGACAGCACCCCCTGTTAAGCAAAGTATTGATATTAATCATAATTTTTTGGTGGTTTGAAGTCAGCTTCATTTTTGGATTCCTGTCAATCACGTCCAAACTTTTTTCTTGACTTTCTCTGTACACCCCATACAGACATTGTCCTCGGTCTGTTTACTTAAAGGGACACTGTCACCAGGTATTTGCCATCTCATCTGAGAGCAGCATAATGTAGAGACAGAGATCCTGATTGCAACGATGTATCACTTACTGGGCTGCTCAGTGTAGTTTCCATAAAATCACTGTTAAATCATCTGGAGATTATCATTAGAGGACTACTTAATTAGTCCAGTCATGTATAGGAGCTGCAATCTGCAGCAGAGAAAACAGTAATTTTATCAAAATGACAGCGGGAGCTCAATTAGTGACATATCCTGGACTCAGGGTCTCTATCTCTACATTATGCTGCTGTCAGATGGGATGGCAAAAACCTGTGACAAGTCCCTTTAATTTCCAAAAGAAAATAATTGCTACTTTAATGAAGTGAATAGTAAAATATTCGGGTTAGGATTAATTGTATCTAATCGAGTATTCATCACGAAGAATGAACTCAATGCAAGTATGAGAAACTAGAGAATTTTCAGGAAGATTTCCAGGAAAAATGCTCAAGATCCTCATTGAGTTGCATTACGTTCGTTATTTGTGACGAATACTGAAATAGTACAGGTATTTGATCCAAATAATCTGAACCTGAATATTTCACTATTCGCCCATCACTATTGATATTATATATGGTTACTGAGTAATAGCGGTGATGATAGATGTTTACATTGTAGGTACTCCTTCCCTCAATCATCCATACTATGTGCACTAATATTGTTTGTGACTGTTATAACACTGAGGACTTTATTATTAGATTTGTCTATACAAACTGATACAAATGATCAATTATTGCCACAATTCAGTATTAAATGTTTGATTGAAAAGAATGTTTGCATCCTATAAATATCTATGTATCACTATATGAGGACGAATTGACTTGTAAGTATTGAGACTGCGATGTGGCTATGTATAATAACATGCCATCTAAAGCTGTGTCCAGTGTTATTGATCTGCTATATCAGAAATCCTCTGGAACAGATCTTGCCTGTTTCTTCTGTACCTGTACACTAGTGTAGGGCAGACAGTGAGGAGTTAATAACTGTAGTAGTACTCCAGAGCATGGAGCTGCACAGCCCACTGCACAGTGCAGGCAGGGATTGGTTTGGGGGCACTGTCAGTCAGGAACAGAAGCCTGGCCACAGTTAGGAAAGCTGCTGCCCTGAAACACATGGGGACTTGGCCAGGCAATAGGAGGACAGAGGAATCCTGGCTCCAGACAGAGCTTCACACCTTGCTGGATCCTTACAATAAATACGACATTATGCAAAGCCTCTCCTTATAATATAAGAGCCCTGAAGGGTGTTGGCACACAATGAATTGTTAGGGCTTGTATGGCTGCTGAGCACTACCTCTAATGAAGCTGCCTGCTTACTGACAGGTGACAGCACTGCCTGAAGAGAGAGGGTAGACATGGCTGTGAGAGGTGGCACATGGTCCCTGCTGCTGGCACTTGCTTTATGTCAGGTGAGTCCTGTGTATTATCCTTTATTGCATGCCCCAATGCCAGCTAGATAACTGAGTAATGGATTCTTTTTCTATTCCCATGATGGTGCTGTGATCACACCCAGAATGCACCTGTATATGCTGCACATAGAGCACCTCTGATGGAGGGACACCTTACTTCTGCTCTGCACAACCATATTTTGGATTTTACAGCTCATGCTGGTAAGTGTCAGCCTACCCATGCCCATTCATTCATGGTCTCCAAGCCTATATGCACCCTTGGGTACTTTTGCTTAGTACTATCCAAAGTATACAATGCCCAGCTATTAAAAGCTTAAGATAACATCCAGCTTTACATAGCTAGAAAGGTTAAACAGTAACCAGTGCGGAGCATTTTACTACCGGAACTAAATGATGAATAAATCCTTGTAGAACCATACTACAACCATACAGCCAACACTAAGAATGTCAACTATCTGGGCAGTGCACTGGCAATGTGTTGATACTAAGGAAGTGTAGGACACGCCCCAGTGCACTTTGAGGCTGAAATTCTCAAGGCCGCTTTACACACACCAACTTCTGTGACCAACTTCTGAACAGATCTCTGGTTGCAGTGAAATCATGGACACATTGCTCCATTGTACACAGCCACAAAATAGAACAATGTGTCCATGATTTCACTGCAACCAGAGATCTGTTCAGAAGTTGAACACAGATATCTGTGTGTGTAACGTGGCCTTCAGCATTGGCACATCAGATTACTACAAGACAGGTATCATTTTTATGGTCATGCTAGGTTGAATACAGCCGTATTACTAGGTCCAGTAATAAACTGCTTTTTGAGTATAAACTGTCACAGTGGCTCAGTGGTTAGCACTGCTGCCTTGCAGTGCTGGGGTCCTTGGATCAATTCCCACCAAGGACAACATCTACAAGGAGTTTGTATGTTTCCCCATGTTTGTGTGGGTGCACTCCAGAAACATACTGGTAGGGTGTTTAGATTGTGAGCCCCAATGGGGACAGAATTTCTGATGTATGTAAGGAATTAAGTGCACTGTATGTCATTGATTGGGTAGCTATTATGTGGTTAATGAAATCTTCACCTTCAAAAGTATTTGTCAGTTGTTTCAGTACCATGGATGTAATGATCAAGTCTCATTGTGGATATAGCCCATTTAAGAATAGAAGTGGATACATTTTACATGGGCACCATCTGGCCATATCTCCACAGCCAGCTGTAATGTATAGCAGTAGGTGGCCAAGATGAAAGTCAGGGAGTTCCTTTGGAGAACATGCTTGTACTTATGACTTTTTATTATGGAGGACAGTCAGGCTTTTGTGACTTCTGATTGACTCCTGACAGTAGTTGGTCTAGTAACATTCTGGAATTCTGCCAAGGAGACATTTATTTTAGCATAATGATGTATCTGTCTGTCATGTGTCTGCAGTTCTGAACATATCACATAGACAGAATTGATCTGTTGCTGACAATATTTTGAGAAAATTGATTTTAAGTGTAATTTTGCAATCCTTTCTTCAGTTCTGTTGCTTTGTTATGATCTATATAAAGTCCACATATTTGGGAATAGGTCATTCTTAGTCAATTGCACCCCTGTGAAAATCTGTAAATCTTAATACTTGAGCCATATTTCTAAAAATAGTCCATACTTTACAACTGAGTTTCTTAAATTAAGAAATCTGCTAAATAAATCCTGTGTTATAGGCATCCCGAAGTATGATGTGTCTATTAAGAAAAATAACATTCATCATGCATTGTCTGCCAAGTTTAGCATAAAACTATATTCAGACTGAAGAAAGTCTATTGATTTTAATAAATGTGTGTAGTATAGCTTCAATGTACTAGTAAAGCATAGCGTTATTGGTTACCACCACTAGAGGGCGCTCACTGAATGACAGTTTACAAATGCTCCCTTTAATGTTGTGCCATGTAAAGCTACTTCAGAACTCATCACTTTTACACTTTTTGCTTATTAATGACTAAAAATAGTTCACAACTAGGGACAGATCCTAAAGAAATAGGAATATGGAGGAAAGCTTTATTTTCTTTCTATTTTATAATGAGATCTTGGATGGAAAAAAATGTTTGCAATGTTTGCAATGGGTGTGAATGAAAATAAGAGGCTATTACTCTAATTAATAGGACTATATAGTTAATGAGCCAGATGCTGTAGTCAGATAATGTGGTGGGCTATACTTAATTAATAACTGTGATTAATTATATATTAGACCAAGCTGTTCAACCAAATAGAAAGTGTACATTATCAGATTTCTCCTAGGACCCTTATAAATTAAACATTAGAATTTATATTGCACTGTAATAATTTTCCGGGTGATTCATGACTTCTTTCATATGTTTTTGAAATACTTGGTTATTTATTACATTTTTATCAGGTTTCATGACCTAAAATCCCTCATCATCTCAGGATGAAAGTCTCTGCCTCTGATCTAGTTGGTAGGATTTCTATTTAATTAGTAACTGTTGCTTCACGGGGGTTGCACTTTATGTTTTTCTGGTCAATGATTAGAAGCAGCCCTGGATTTGTTTTGGTTAAAAACGTCTTTCAATATTTTGTATGAAGTTTGTGGAGCCGATAGACATGGAAATTACAGATTACAAAAATTTGAGCTCACAATATTCTATAAAAATTATTTTTTTTAATTCACATCAAACTGATTTGCCACGAATTGAAGGTACTCAAATTGCCTTAGAGTGTAACCTCTTTGTAAATTTTGATTTAACTCCTTCATGAACCAGCCTTTTTGACCCTAAAGACCTTGGCATTTTTGTCAATTCTGACCAGTGTCCCTTTATGGGTGCCTTCACACTGAGGTCAGGTCCGATCCGGGGCTGTCAGGGATGAACCTGACAGCCCCAGACCGGATCAGCACACAGAACCGGAGGGCTAATATGCCCTCCGGTCCAGTGTACAACTGCCGCAGCTGCCACTGCTGATTATTCAGGACTGCGGCTCGCAGGTAGCTAGCCGCGGTCCTGAATTATAACAGCGACATGCAGTGCAGGTGTCCGGTTCCCGGATCCTCCCGGATCGGGGTAATCCGGCCCCATAGACTCCCATGTTAAGGGAGCACCGGATTGCCCCGGAAAGATCCGGGGGAATCCGGGATGATGCGGGGAAATCCGGGAGACACCAATTATGGGGAGGTTGGTCTCCCTGGACACAAAAACATTGCAAGCAACGTTTTTGCATACGGGAGAAAAATCCCACTTCTCCCAGATTCTTCCGGCGAGATGGAAGCCGGATGGCAGATACCCTCCATCTGGCCCCATAGACTACTATGAGACCAAAATCCAGTCCGGGACTGTCACCCCTGACAGCCCCGGATCGGACCTGACCGCAGTGTGAAGGCACCCTATGAGGGTATAACTCTGGAACGCTTCAACGGATCCTAGCGATTCTGAGATTGTTTTTTTCGTGACATATTGGGCTTCATGTTAGTATTATTAGTATAATTTTTGCGTTTATTTGTGAAAATTTAAAAAAATTGGTAAAAATTTAGAAAATGTAGCAATTTTCAAATTTAGAATTTTTGTTCTGTTCAAACAGAGAGTTATGTGACACAAAATAGTTAATAAATAACATTTCCCACATGTCTACTCTACATCAGCACAATTTTTGAAAAAAAAAAACATTTTTGGTAGGAAGCTATAAGGGTTCAAAGTTCATCAGCAATTTCTCATTTTTCCAGTAAAATTTACAAAACCATTTTTTTAGGGACCACATAACATTTCAAGTCCCTTTGAGAGGTGTACATGACAGAAACACCCAAAAATGACACCATTACAAAAACTGCACCCCTCAAGCTACTCAAAACTACATTCAAGAGATTAACAAAACCAGATTTGGCATCATTATACGTATGCTACCTGCCCCTATAGAAACCTATCTTAGGGACAGTGCAATAGGAAGTCATATTCCATAAATATCATATAAACCAAAAGAAAAATAGAGTACCAAGCAGTAATTTTCAGCTTTTTATTAGCTTGAAAAGAAGTGTAACAGAATAGAAAAAACAAGTTTTACCCACAACACTTTCAGCTGAATACCCAAATATAAATCAGCAAAGTACAGTGAGTAACACTGGAATTTCTATTTACCCCTGAAGAAACCTGCACTAAGCAGGTGAAACGTACGTTGGGTTTCCATGTTCTCTCTTCATCTCCCCCCATTTGGGCATGATTTACCTTGATACACTGGGTTCTGCCAGTCTAAACACAAGGTAATGACTCCTGTCTGTAAGCTATCTCATTTATCATATTGAATTACTTACAAGTATATGCTGCTAATTATGCACTGAGCACTTTGAGACTGCAGAATGGTTGTCATTACTTTGTATGATTTGTGTTCACAGGTCACTTTACTTAGGAACAATTTGTACATGCGGTGCTGATGCACTAACATATGTATCATATGACTGTACCTATAGTGCATTTTTGCACAGGTTCCTTGCATGGACACCTCTTGATTGCCCAGTTACTCACTGTACTTTGATGATTTATATTTCGGTATTCAGCTGAAAGTGTTGTGGGTAAAAATGTTTTTTTCTATTCTGTGACACTTATTTTCTTTTCAAGCTAATAAAAAAGCTGAAAATTAGTGCTTGGTACTCTATTTTTTTTTTGGTTTATATCAAAATTACATTCAAGAAGATTATTAACCCTTCAGGTGCTTCACAGGAACTAAAACAATGTGAAAGGAAAAAATGTACATTTTAATTTTTCTAACAAAAATGTTCTTTTAGCCTCAATTCTTTCATTTTCACATGGGCAACAGGATAAAATGGATCCTAAAATGTGTTGGGCAATTTCTTCTGAGCACACTGATACCTCATATGTGGTCATAAACAATTGTTTGTGCGCACTGCAGAGCTCAGGAGGGAGGGAGCACCATTTGACTTTTGGAGCTAATTTTCCATTCAAATTGTTAGCGGACACCATGTCGCGTGCCTAAATATTAGAGCTCACCCACAAGTGACCCCATTTTGGAAACTAGACCCCCCACAGAGCCTTTCTAGATGCATAGTGAGCACTTTAAACCCCCAGGTGCTTCACAAATTGGATCTGTAAAAATGAAAAAAGAAAAGTTTTGTGGAAAAAAGTACTTTTTAATTTTTATTGATCAATTTGTGAAGCACCTGGGGGTTCAAAGTGGTCACTATGTATCTAAATACATTCATTGAAGGGTCTAGTTTCCAAAATGGGGTCACTTGTGGCGGAGCTCCAATGTTTAGGCTCATAGGGGCTCCCCAAATGCGACATGATGTCCGCTAACAATTTGAGCTGATTTTCCATTCAAATTGTTAGCGGACACCATGTCTTGTTTGGAGAGCCCCTGTATACCTAAACATTAGAGCTCTCCCACAAGTGACCCCATTTTGGAAACTATACCCCCCCAGGGAATGTATCTAGATGCATAATGACCACCTTAAACCCCCAGGTGCTTCACAAATTGATCCGTGAAATTGAAAAAGTACTTTCTTTCACAAACATTTATTTTTCATTTTACGGATTAATTTGTAAAGCATTTGAGAGTTCAAATGCTCACCACCCATTAGTTAAGGTCCCTGTGGATCTAGTTCCAAAATGGGGTCACTTGTGGGGAGCTCCAATGTGTAGGCACACAGGGGCTCTCCATACATGACATGGTGTCCGCTAACAATTGAAATTGTTAGTGGACATTATGTCGCGTTGGAGAGCACCTGTGTGCCTACACATTGGAGCTCCCCCAAACGTGACCCCATTTTGGAAACTAGACCCCCCAAGGAATGTATATAGATGAATAGTGAGCACTTTGAATCCCCAGGTGCTTCACAAAATGATCTGTTATAATGAAAAAGAAAGGTTTTGTGGAAAAAAGTACTTTTTCATTTTTATTGATCAATTTGTGAAGCACCTGGGGGTTCAAAGTGGTCACTATGCATCTAGATACGTTCCTTGCAGGGTCTAGTTTCCAAAATGGGGTCACTTGTGGGGGAGATCCAATGTGTAGGCACACAGGGGCTCTCCATACGCGACATGGAGTCCGCTAACAATTGGAGCTAATTTTCCATACAACTTGTTAGCGGACACTGTGTCGCGTATGGAGAGCCCCTGTGTGCCATCAGCATAAGGGCAACTGGAATAGTTGGGGTACAGCAGCAGAAAATGGCGTCTCTAATTAATGCGCTATTTTCTGGGGTGGCTGTGGGTTGCAATTTGCAGCGTTCAGGGCCCACAACATTTGGGTCTCTTCACGCTGAGGATTTCAGTCCCCCAATTGCCAAGTTGTACCTGGCTGGCAACCAAAAATACGGCAAAGCTCCATGTCATTTTATTTGCAGAAGTAATTAAAAAAAAATGACATGGGTCTTCGCCATATTTGTGGTCCAGCCAGGTACAACTTGACAGCTACGGATTGCCACCAACCCCCAGCTGCCTCATTGTACCTGGTTGGCAACCAAAAATACAGCAAAGCCCAGTTTTTTTATTTCTAGAACTAATTCTAGAAAAAAAATGACGTGGGGCTCCGCTATATTTTTGGTCCAGCCAGGTACAACTAGGCAGCTGGGGGCTGGAATCCTCAGCATGGAGAGGCCCAAGCGTTTTGGGCCCCCATGTTGTGAATTGCAGCCTGCAGCTGCCCCAGAAAATGGCGAATTCATTGAAACGCCATTTTTTCCCGCTGTACCCAGACTCTTCCAGTTGCCCTGGTGCTAGTGGCAAACTGAGTAATAAAGGGGTTAATGCCAGCTTTTTTATTGGCAGCTGGCAATAAGCCCGAGATTCATAATGTCGGGCCAATGTTAGACCCAGCCACCAGGAAAGTAAATAGTCAAAAAATACACCACACAGAGAAAAATCTTTTTATTTGTAAAAAAAAACACAAACAAAATTTGAACTCCATCTTTATTTGATGATCCAATGTAGTCCACAATGAAGGTCCCACGATGCTCGATCGCCTCTGACGTAGTCCACAACGAAGGTCCCACGACGCTCAATCGCATCTAATACATCCAGAGACTGCAGCAAGGGATCAAGTGTCCTCTTGTTGCAGTCTCTGGTGTCATAGTGATGATGAACTGTATGGCACATCATTGCCATACAGTGCAGCATCAGTGTGCAACCCAAGCATGGAGATCGCTTTCTGCAGCTGGATCTCCATACAGGGGGATTAGGCTGCAGAGTAGCGATCTGACAGCCCTGTCGCAATGATCCATATATTGGATCACTGCATCGGGGCTGTCAGATCACTTCTTGCAGCTGGATCTCCATGCAGGGGAATCAGGCTGCAGAGAAGAGATCTGACAGCCCCGGCACAGTGATCCACATAGTGGATCAGTGCGCCGGAGCTGTCAGATTGCTTTCTGCAGCTGAATCTCCATGCAGGGGAATCAGGCTACAGAGCAGAGATCTGACAGCCCCGGCACAGTGATCCACATAGTGGATCAGTGCGCCGGGGCTGTCAGATCACTTTCTGCTGCTGGATTTCCATGCAGGGGAATCAGGCTGCAGAGAAGAGATCTGACAGCCCCGGCACAGTGATCCACATAGTGGATCAGTGTGCCGGAGCTGTCAGATTGCTTTCTGCAGCTGAATCTCCATGCAGGGGAATCAGGCTACAGAGTAGCGATCTGACAGCCCTGTCGCAATGATCCATATATTGGATCACTGCACCGGGCTGTCAGATCACTTCTTGCAGCTGGATCTCCATGCAGGGGAATCAGGCTGCAGAGCAGAGATCTGACAGCCCCGGCACAGTGATCCACATAGTGGATCAGTGCGCCGGGGCTGTCAGATCACTTTCTGCAGCTGGATCCCCATGGAGATCTGGCTGCAAAAAGTGATCTGACAGTCTGGGCGCAGTGATTCCATAATGGATCACTGTGCCTGGGCTGTCAGATCCCTTCACTGCTGCCTGATCCCTGGATCCCAGGGGATCAGGCAACACTGAAGGGATCTGACAGCCCAGGCACAGTGAACCATTATGGGATCACCTGGCACAGTAATCACATAATGGATCACTGTGCCAGGGCTGCAGAGAGAGTCCCCGGAACGAACCTGCGGTGATGGCGGCGGCGGGGACAGAATAACCGAAGAACCGGCAGCAGGAGGAAGACTGGAACTGAAGGACCGACACGGAGGACGGCGGCGGGAACACCGGCGGTAAGTATGAGGATGTGATCACCCGTGATCACCACTGTGATCACAGCCGTGATCAGATCACTAGATCACCGCTGTGATCCCAGCGGTGAAAATATCACCGCTAATAGTCACTGCGGGCTGTGGTGACAAGCAGGGGGCAGAGGGAGACACCGGAGGACAGGGGGACAGGTGGGGTCAGGGGAGAGACTGGAGGACAGGAGGGACAGGCGGGGGGCAGTGTAATGAAAGTGGAGGACAGGAGGGAAAAGCGGGAGGGCAGAATGGAGACCGCAATAATACAGCCGTGGTAATTAGCAGTTTCAATTTCAACTGTCAATCACCGCGGCTGTAGCCTCGGGGGGGCAAAGCCACCTCCCTGGGGTTTATTACAAGTGCCCATGTACCTGCAACTCGAGTGACAGGTCAGTGAGACCCTCACTCGAGCTGCAGGAGCGGAATCCCGCCATGACACAGCATATGCGTCATAGGTCGGGAACGCATAGGTTTCCATGGCGCATATGTGGTGTCAGGGGTTGGGAAGGGGTTAATAATAATGTAATTATAAATGAAATCTGGAAGGAAACCATTCACAAACCTTCCACAAGATTACCCATTACACTGTGTGCGTGAAGCTCATTCTCTGCGAGATCCGTCTTCGCACTGAATATGGCCACGTAAAGGAGGTCGCATGGCCTATACAGTGTGAGCTCCTGGCTACAGATGGTGAAGAAACAATGTATCAGATCAAGTCAGTCTACAGCACAGGGCTAAGCTCTGTCAGGATCAATGTAAACTCCTCTGCACAAGCTCTGACATCTGCCTCCTTCTCTGCTCAGTCACAATCTCTGGAAACCCTTCTCTGCTCCACATCATACTGCTGACACTTATTAGGTGTTTGCTCCACACAGCTCACGAGACCCTTCTCTGCTGACACATCACATTGAAGGGCCCGTCACATGCTATGATATCGTTGAAACGTCACGGCTTATGGGGCAGTGCAATGACGTCATTATGACGTAGTTGCGAGTGACACATAGTTACAATCAACAATAAGTTGGTTGATCGTTGATCGCAAGTTTATGAACCGGACCATAAATCAGTTATTGTTCGTCCATTCAACCTGCAGCATCGTCGTCTGTGACACCTTGATAACGATGTCGTTTACGACTTCACCTATTCAGAACTGAGGAACATAGGCATCCAAATGACTGCTAATATTGTTCGCTTATCGCGGAGTCGTTGCTGCGTTGCTCATGATATCTGTACGTGTGAAACCTCACTAGCTATCAGTGAACAACATTCAAGCGATCCAGGCCAAGTCGGATTGTTGGTCGTATCGCTGCGACATTAAAGCGTGTAACGGGCCCTTAACACTGTGTGCAGTGCAGTGCAGTGTTATTAGAAAACCCCCTGTCTGTGTAGCTGCATTACCATGCAAACAGCCAGGGTCACACATGCCCATGCGCTTTTTAAAGCCCTTAGAAAACCGGTTTTTCTAAGGGTGCCAATAGAGGTCCTGGACGTTTTTGGGAAATTTTTGGACTTAGTCATTTTTTCACTAAAATTGCATACGTTAACGCATGGTGCTTATATGTACCATGCGTTAATGCATGCGTCTCCCATAGGGCCCCATGTAATAAAAACCGCATGCATTTTTTTAATGCACCCAAAAAACGCTGCTAGCGTTTAATGCCTGAGCACAAATCACACACTCTCGTCCGCACCAGGAATGCAACATGTAGCGTGTGTGATTTGTGCGCATTCATCCGCCTGCGTACAAACCACACAGGCAAATGAATGGGAGCGCACGGTCTTGCGCAGTCAAGTGCAGCACCGTGCGTCCCCATTATAAACATAGGGGCTTGCGGTGGCTGCACTCAGCTTGCGGATCCCCTCCGCAGAACGCTGTGGAGGGGTCCACAAGTGTGAACCCAGCCTAACCAAACTTTTCCCTCTTCCCTGATCCATCCTTCTAAATATTAACTACAACCTGCTCCTTCGTATTCATCTGCTTCAACATCCTCCATAAAACCAATAGCATGTAAGTGCATACACAGTACTAAGAAAGATTAGAGAAAGAGGTACTGAAAAAGGAAGCACTAAACCCATAAGTGTGCAAAAATGTAAACAATTTTATAAGTGCATCATATTAAAAACAAATACCAAACATAATAAAATAATATTCTACACCGGAGCTAGCAAAATGTATGGAAGGATATGCTGCTGCCAAGAGCCAAGGGGGTGCCACGTATAACCCACCTGATAAGTTGATACTCTGTGTCTATCTACTATATAATTGCCGTAGGCACGTTTGTGTCGGACCCCGGCACGCCGTGGCTTTGTCACTATGTGACGTCACCACGCCGTGCGAGGCATTGCCCGCGTAGCGGGCATTGCGACCCCTCGCCGCTGTCATCCCGCTCCGGAGCAGCTGCTGTCAGCACATGCTGACACAGTGCTCCGGAGCCTGTGCCCCTGTGCCCCCGCTCCGGAGCAGCTGCTGTCAGCACATGCTGACACAGTGCTCCGGAGCCTGTGCCCCTGTGCCCGTGTCATGCCCGCGCCCCCCTGGGTCGGAAGTTTCGTCTGCCCGCCAGCCAGTACCATAGCTAGCGGGTGGGCAGGGGGTCTAGTGCATCGTGCCACTCGGCATGAGGGGCCCATTGCCTCCACCCCCTGGGGGGCCCCGTGCTGACACCAGCCGCCCGCCGTGCGCCCGGAGAGGAGGGAGGACGGAACTTCCTGTCCGGCAGCTCTGCCCGCCCCTCCTCTCCTCCTACAGCACACGCATGCCGGCCGCGGTGAGTCTGCACTCCCCCCGGCCCTCACATCTGTCTGACAGCACCCCCCCCGGTCCTCACATGGGGGTCCTGGGTGCTGATCTTGCCCCAGGGCCCGGAGCATGCCAGCTACGCCTCTGCGCTCCAGCCTCTGCCCTCCAGCCTCCGCTCTCCTTTCCAGCCTCCGCTCTCCCCTCCAGCCTCCGCTCTCCCCTCCAGCCTCTGCTCTCCCCTCCAGCCTCCGCTCTCCCCTCCAGCCTCCAGCTCCTCGCCCTCAGCCTCCGCTCTGCCCTCCAGCCTCTCCCCTCCAGCCTCCGCTCTCCCTCCAGCTCCCTCTCCCCTCCAGCCTCCCTCTCCCCTCCAGCCTCGCTCTCCCCTCCAGCCTCCGCTCTCCCTCCAGCCTCTGCCCTCCAGCCTCCGACTCTCCCCTCCAGCCTCCCTCTCCCTCCAGCCTCTGCTCTCCCCTCCAGCCTCCGCTCTCCCTCCAGCCTCCCTCTCCCTCCAGCCTCCGCTCTCCCCTCCAGCCTCTTCCTCCAGCCTCGCTCTCCCCTCCAGCCTCCTCTCCCCTCCAGCCTCCCTCTCCCTCCAGCCTCCCTCTCCCTCCCCTCCTCCCCTCCAGCCTCCGCTCTGCCCTCCAGCCTCCGCTCTGCCCTCCAGCCTCGCTCTGCCCTCCAGCCTCCGCTCTCCCTCCAGCCTCCGCTCTCCCCCCAGCCTCCGCTCTCCCCTCCAGCCTCCCTCTCCTCCAGCCTCCGCTCTCCCCTCCAGCCTCCCCTCACCTTCCCCTCACCTCGTCTCCCCTCCAGCCTCCGCTCTCCCCTCCAGCCTCCGCTCTCCTCCCAGCACTCGCTCTGCCCTCCAGCCTCCGCTCTCCCTCCAGCCTCCGCTCTCCCTCCAGCCTCTGCCTGCCCTCCAGCCTCCTTCTGCCCTCCAGCTCTCCCTCTCCCTCCAGCCTCCGCTCTGCCCTCCAGCCTCCGCTCTCCCTCCAGCCTCCGCTCTCCCTCCAGCCTCCGTCTCTCCCCTCCAGCCTCTCCGCTCTGCCCTCCAGCCTCGCTCTCCCCTCCAGCCTCCCTCCGCTCCTCTCCCCTCCAGCCTCCGCTCTCCCCTCCAGCCCTCGCTCTCCTACCTCTCGCCTCCGCTCAGCCTCGCTCGCCTCCAGCTCCCTTCGCCCTCCAGCCTGCCTGCCTCCCCTCCGCTCCCCTCCGCCTCTCCCCTCCAGCCTCTCCTCCCTCCAGCCCTGCCTCCATGCCTCAGCCTCCCCTCCAGCCTCCCTCTCCCCTCCACCTCGCTCCCCTCCAGCCTCGCTCTCCCTCCAGCCTCCGCTCTCCCTCCAGCCTCCGCTCCTCCACCCGCTCTCCCTCCAGCCTCCCTCCCTCCAGCTCCGCTCTCCCTCCGCCTCCGCTCCTCCAGCCTCTCCCCTCCAGCCCTGCTCCTCCCTCCGCCTCCCTCCGCTCCTCTCCCCTCAGCCTCTGCCCCTCCAGCCTCTCGCTCTCCCCTCCAGCCTCTGCCCCTCCAGCCTCCGCTCTCCCCTCCAGCCTCCGCTCTCCCTCCAGCCTCTCTCTCCCTCACCCGCTCTCCTCTCCCCTCCAGCCTCTCCTCCACCTCCACCCTCTCCCTCCAGCCTCTGCCCTCCAGCCTCTCCCCTCGCTCCCCCTCCAGCCTCCCTCTCCCTCCAGCCTCGCTCTCCTTCCAGCCTCGCCTCCAGCCTCCCTCTCCACCTGCCCTCGCCCTCCTCCCCTCTCCCCCCGCTCCCCCTCCAGCCTCTCTCCTCCAGCTCGCCTCCACCTCCCCCTCCAGCCTCCGCTCTCCCTCCAGCCTCCGCTCTCCCCCAGCCTCCGCTCCCTCCGCCTCCCTCCAGCCCTCCCTCCCCTCCACCTCGCCCCGTCTCTCCCTCCAGCATCCCTTCCCCTCCAGCCTTTCCCCTCCAGCCTCCCTCTCCCCTCCACTCCCCTCGCTCTGCCCTCCAGCCCTCTCCCTCCAGCCTCTCCCTCCAGCCCTCTCCCTCCAGCCTCCCTTGCCCTCCACCTCCGCTCTCCCTCCACCTCGCCTCTCCCTTCCTCCCTCCCTCCAGCCTCCTCCCCCAGCTCTCCCTCCAGCCTCGCTCCCCCTCCACCTCCCTCCCTCGCTCCCCTCCAGCCTCCGCTCCCTCCAGCCTCTCCCTCCAGCCTCCGCTCTCCCCTCCGCCTTGCCTCCGTTGCTCTCCCTCCAGCCTTCCCTCCAGCCTCGCTCTCCCTCCAGCCTCTGCCCTCCAGCTCCGCCTCTGCCCTCCAGCCTCGCTCCCCTCCAGCCTCCCTCTCCCTCTCCCCTCTCCGCCCCTCTCGCTCTCCCTCCAGCCTTCGCTCCCTCCCTCTCAGCCTCGCTCCCTCCCTCCCTCCAGCCTCCGCTCTTCCCCTCCAGCCTCTGCCCTGCCCTCCCCCTCCAGCCTCCCTCCCTCCAGCCTCTGCCCTCCAGCTTCGCTCTCCCCTCCAGCCTTTCCCTCCAGCCTCCGCTCTCCCCTCCAGCCTCTGCCTCCCCTCCAGCCTCTGCCCTCCAGCCTCGCCTCCCCTCCAGCCTCTGCCCTTCAGCCTCCGCTCTCCCCTCCAGCCTCCGCCTTCCCTCAGCCTCCGCTCTCCCCTCCAGCCTTCGCCTCCCTCTACCTTCTCCCTCCAGCCTCTCCCTCCAGCTCCGCTCTCCCCTCTGCCTCTGCCCTCCAGCCTTCGCTCTCCCCTCCAGCCTCCGCTTCCTGCTCCCCTCAGCCTCCAGCCTCTGCCCTCCAGCCTCCGCTCTCCCCCCAGCTCGCTCCAGCCTCCGCTCTCCCCTCCAGCCTCTCCTCCAGCTCTCTCCGCTCCAGCTCCGTCTCTCAGCCTCCGCCTCCTAGCTCCGTTCCTTCAGCCTTCCTAAAGCCTTGCCTCCAGCCTTCCCCTCCAGCCTTCCCTCACTCTCCTTTCCAGCCTCCAGCCAATCCCTCCAGCCTCAGCCAATCCCCTCCAGCCTCCGCTCTCCCCTCCAGCCTCTGCTCTCCCTTCCAGCCTCCGCTCTCCCTCCAGCCTCTGCCCTCCCCTCCAGCCTCTGCCCTCCAGCCTTGCTCTGCCCTCTAGCCTCTGCCCTCCCCTACAGCCTCCGCTCTCCCCTCCAGACTCCGCTCTCCTCACCCCTCCATATGCAATGTACAGTATCTACTATATAATTGCCGTAGGCACTTCCGTGTCGGTCCCTGAAAAGACCGTGGCTATGTCACTCTGTGACGTCAGCACGGCGAAGCATTGGCCGCGTAGCAGCCAATGCGAGTCGCTGGCCTGCGCGAGCAATGGCCGCGAGGCCATTGCTCGCGCAGGCTGACTACGAGCAATGCGAGTCGCTGGCCTGCGCGAGCAATGGCCGCGAGGCCATTGCTCGCGCAGGCTGAGTACGAGCAATGGCCGCGAAGCGGCCATTGCGAGTCGCTGTCCGAAAATCGAACCAGAGGCTCGGCCTCAAAGTTAACGATTTACCGGTCAGGTAGCGCGAGCAATGGCCGCGAGGCCATTGCGAGTCGCTGCCTGAGCCGCGCTTCTAATTGGTCGGCGCCAGCGAGTCGTTACACTTGCGGCGCGCTTGCGGTAATCCTCATACAAAGTATAGTATTCTAGACACCCGATGCATTTGCATCGGGCTCACAGCTAGTTAGTATATAATTAGGCTCAGCACCAGACATACAGAATCAATGGCGTGTGTGACAAAGCAGGCTTACTAACTTTTATTTTCTTGAAAGCAGGCTTACTAACTCAATGTTAATTAAAAGGAATTTAATTAAGACAGACTTAGGCTGGCTTCACACTACGACTGGGATCCGATCAGGCTGGATTCACACTATGACTGGGATCCTATCCGTGGCTGTCCGCTTGAGCCAGACTGCCCCAGACCGGATTGGCACACATGACTGGAGGGCTAATTTGCCCTCCGGTCCGATGTTCAGCCACTGATAGGTCAGGACCGCAACTAGCTCTCCGCGAGCCGCCCTCCTGACGTATCAGCGGCGGCAGCTATGTGCGGCTGCACACCGGACCTGAGGGCAAATTAGCCCTCCAGTTCTGTGTGCTGATCTGGTCTGCGGCTGTCTCCCTCAAGTGGACAGCCACGGATCGGATCCCAGCCGTAGTGTGAAGCCAGCTTTAGTGATAACTAAGTCTTTGCTCCCTTGCTAACCTCTCAAACTCATCCCTCCCCATCTCTGACCACAATCTACTGACCTTCTCCTCCCTCTCCTCCCCTACTACGCCACCTCCCTTCCGCAAACTCGATCACCCCCGTAGAAACCTAAAACACATTGATCTACACTCACTCTTTGAATCCCTCCTCCCTCTCACCGACATAACATCTATACGCTACACAGACACTGCCACCACCCTCTACAACACCACGCTAACCAAGGCCCTCAAACTAGCCGCACCCCTCACATACCACGCTACACGCACTAACAGGCAACCCTGGCACACCACCCTCACTAAAGACCTGAGACGAGCATCAAGGGTAGCTGTGAGGCGATGGAAAAAATCACATTCCGCTGAGCATTTTGCACTGTTCAAACAGTCCCTCATCGCCTACAAGAATGCTCTTGCTACTGCCAAACAAACCTTCTTCTCATCCCTAATAACCTCCCTGGCCCACAATCCCAAACAACTTTTTTAAACCTTCTATTCCCTACTCCGCCCGTCCGCTCCCCCTCCATCTCCCCTTATCTCTGCTGAAGACTTTGCCTCCTTCTTCAAAGAAAAGATTGAGAGAATCAGAGGCAGCTTTGATCCACTGTCCCCACAGCCTCCCCTCTTGCCTATACTGCCCTCTGCTTCCTTCAACTGCTTCCCCCCCATAACTGAAGATCAGCTCTCCTCCCTCCAGTCAAAATCACACCTCACCACCAGTGCCCACAACCCGCTCCCATCCCACTTCATTGCCAACCTCTCCTCCATCATCATCCCAGCCCTGACCCATCCTATCACTCACCACCAGCACCTTCCCCTCAGCCTTCAAACACGCCTTGATCACACCCATCCTCAAAAAACCCTCCCTTGACCCCATGGCTGTCTCCCAACTACCGCCCTATATCTCCCAAATCTACCTGTTTGGACCTGACATCGCCTCCCTACTATCCAAAATTCTGCAATGCCTATCCGCCATCTCTTACTTCTTCTCTGCTCGCTTCCTTAAGCTGAAAATGGACAAAACCGAATTCATTGTCTTCCCCCCAAGCCGCTCCCCTTCACTACCTGACCTATCCATTGTCATCAACGACTGCTCTCTCACCCCAGTACCCCATGCCAAGTGCCTCGGAGTTATCTTCGATTCTTCCCTCTCCTTCAAGCCCCACATCCAAGCCCACGCCACCTCCTGCCGACTCCAGCTCAAAAACATCTCTCGCACCCACGCTTTCCTTGACGACGACACCGCTAAAACCCTTATTCACGCTCTCATCATCTCTCGCCTCGACTACTGCAACCTCCTGCTCACCGGCCTCCCCGCTACCTCCCTTTCACCTCTCCAATCCATCCTGAACTCCGCTGCCCACCTAATCCATCTGTCTCCCCGCTACTCCCCTGTCTCCCCCCTCTGCCAAGCCCTTCACTGGCTCCCTGCTTCCCAGAGATCCCGGTTTAAAACACTAACCATGACATACAAAGCCAGCTACAACCTGTCCCCTCCATACATCTCTGACATGGTCTCCTGATACCTACCCTCACGCAACCTGCGATCCTCTAAAGCACTCCTCCTCTACTCCCCCTTCATCTCCTCTTCGCACAACCGCATACAGGACTTCTCCCGTGCATCACCCATACTCTGGAATTCGCTGCCTTACCACATTAGGCATTACCCTACCCTAGGAACCTTCAAAAGAGGCCTGAAAACCCACCTCTTCCGCCAAGCCTACAACCTGCAATGAGACCCGATCCACCGCACCGCCTCATGACCAACACCTCCCGCCCCTACTGTATCCCCACCCGCCCCTCATAGACTGTGAGCCCTCGCGGACAGGATCTTCTCCCCTATTTTATCTGTACGTTAGAATTGTGCACAGCCATTGTTACTTGTATTGTTACTATGTTACTTGTCCTAGTCTGCCCTCTTAACATGTAAAGCGCCATAGAATATTATGGCGCTATATAAATAAATAAATAAATAATAATAATAATAACATTAAACTGGTTTAAAATATCTATAATATATTAAAATAATTGATTAGAATAAAATAAAAATTAAAAATTTAAATTAAAAATAGAATTAAACTTCTATGCCGCTAGATATATATCCTCCTGAGTGGTAGGAGACTTCTGTTCATGTGCCTCTTGTCGGTTGAATATCTAGAAGTTGCAGGGCGCTATTTCGAGTGGCACCTAAGAATATACAATACTGAGTAAGTGTTAATGCAGTTTGTTAACCATGTTAGTGCAGGTGAGAATACTAACAGAGTAGACCTGCACTAACAACAAATGCATTAATACTTAGGGTGCCTTCACCCTGCGGTCAGGTCCGGTCCCGGGCTGTCAGGGGTGAACCTGACAGCCCCGGACTGGATCAGCACACAGAACTGGCGGGCTAATATGCCCTCCGGTCCGGTGTGCATCCTGCCGCAGCTGCTGCTGATTATTCAGGACCATGGCTCGAAGGGAGCTAGTCGCGGTCCTGAATTATAACAGCGGTGTGCAGCCGCCGGAATCCGGTTCCCGAATCTTCCCGGATCGGGGCAATCCGGCCCCATAGGCTCCCATGTTAAGGGAGCGCTGGATTGCCCCGGAGATATCTGGGGGAATCCGGGAGGATCCGGGGGAATCCGATGGAATCCGGGAGACACCAATTAGGTGCAGATCGGTCTCCCCGGACACAAAAACGTTGCAAGCAACGTTTTTGGATCCGGTAGAAAAATCCCACTTCTCCCGGATTCTTCCGGCGAGATGGCAGCCGGATCCATCCGGCCCCATAGGCTACTATGAGGCCAAAATCCGGTCTGGGGCTGTCACCCCTGACAGCCCCAGACCGGAACTAACCGCAGTGTGACGGCAACCTTACTCAGTATTATATATTCTTAGGAGCCACTCGAACTAGCACCCTGCAACTTTTAGATATTCAACCGACAAGATGCACATGAGCAGACGTCTCCTACCACTCAGAAGGATATATATCTAGCGATATAGAATTTTAATTCTAATTTTAATTTTTTATTTTTATTTTATTCCAATCAATTATTTTAATATATTATAGATATTTTAAACCAGTTTATTGTTATCACTAAGTTTGCCTCTAATAAATTCCTTTTAATTAACCCTATTTGAGTTAGTAAGCCTGCTTTGTCACACACGCCATTGATTCTGTATGTCTAGCGCTGAGCCTAATTATATACTAAAATACCAAACATGCTCATCCTAATACCTAATCACTAGAATATTCAATTGAGAAAACAATAATAATGCATGATTAAGTATAACATGTATAAATTAATCCCACAATAAGAGCCCAAGGGATTCACAGTTACTGCAAATTAACTCAATCTTATATCCACTAAATGGCTAAAATAGGAAGCACAAAAAACATGCAAAGAATAGCGGAGTGCCTCTAAAACGTGCCATGTGCAAATGAACAATGATGACTAGATTATTCAGTTGAAAAAATGGTAATAATGCATGATAAGGTATAACATGTATACATGAATCCTATAATAACCCAAAAAATATGACAAATATGTTCCAGCAAATTAACACAATATTTTATCCACTGCATAGCTCAGATAGGCATTACAACAGGCGTACAAAGTGCCTGTAAAATCAATAGGGTGTTTCTGGACAAGAAAACCTGATCCCACGCATATCGATAGGGTAGCTTTATCAGGGAAAGGTATTCAGATGCAGTGGGTATAATATCTTGTGCTTGGAACGTCTGACTTCTATTATGTTAAAAGTGCTCTATGCACTCCTATGAAAGCCAGAACATTGCTCATATAGAGATGTGTGAAAAAATTACCTCCAAGAAACACTTGAGCTGCAGGTCACTTTTCACCGCACACCACCAGAGTGGCACTGGAAAAGGATGAAGGCAGCGGAAGATGAGTATAACACTGGGCAGGGGACTAACATTGAATGCACCATTACAGCAGAGCAATTTAAAATATACACTGTAGTCAGGGGCGTAACTACAACAGGTGCAGGGTTGCGATCGCACCCGGGCCCTGCAGCCTAGGGGCCCCAAAAGTCCTCTGGCCCATAGAAAAGACTAATATTATTATAGATTTGCAATAATTGGGGCCCGTTGGAACTTTCGCATCGGGGCCCCTGGGCCTGAAGTTACGCCACTGACTGTAGTGATGGTTTAATCTTGATGCACAGCCTAAATGTGCATCTTTTCAATAGAGTTATTTTGTGAAATGACAGCAACTTAGGGTTTTATGCAGTCCACATTGGAGCACATTCCATCGTCGCCTCCTTCCTGTTGGTTGCGCATCTCTTATGTGCTCCACACCAGAGGGATATTATATTGGCCTCTGCCTGGCCATGCAGAAACATTATATGATTGGTTAGCTAATATTTAACCCCTCCACGACCAAGGACATATAGATACATCCTTTGTTGTGTTCTTCTCCTTGATGCAAGTGTGGCGCCCAACTGGTCAGTGCGTCACAGTAGGGGTACTGCACCCAAGTTAGTGTGTGTGGTGTCCCAGTTATTGGACGTAATGTTAAACTGAGGCTTTCATCCTGCATCCACACACTCTAGAGCAGGGGACAACAGGGTTAATTCCTCTGCTAGGAGACCCAGTCCCAGTGGGAGGAGTTTCAGGCAAGAGCAGTGTGAGAGCAGAAAGAAGTTAGGGAGAACGTCTGTGGAGAGAGACAGAGGAGGACCCTTCAGGGGAACGTACAGAGAGGGCACCCAGGAAGAGTAGTGACCCAGACGAGAAGGAGGGTGCCTGAGGGTGTCGATGGACACTCAGCGCCAGATCGTAGTATTATCCGGTCTGGGTTGATCCTAGTCCCGAACCGGGGAAGTGGCTCCAAGAGCTGTACAGGCGAGTCCAACCCTGAGCCGCCAACACCAGTGGGTCGCAGGTCTGTCAAACAGCCCCCAACCTTGTCCACAAAGCACAGCCCCACCAGGAGCTCCAAACTGGGTTGAGCCCCTTAGAGAGAGAAGGGTACCCTCATTACACCTAACTGGCCTGGTAGGAAGAGGGTTCGTGCAGGGCTGCACAAAAAAGAAAGGAGAGCGCAAGGAAAGACACAGACTGAAAGTAAAGTGGAAGAAATATCTAAGAGAGCCTTAGGGAGACATTGCATCCTTCAGTGACTACCCCGCCAGCTACCCGAATCAGTGTGACTGTATACTAGAGAAATGTGTACAAGTTACCAGTAAACACCTGTACAGAGCCAGCAAGTCTCCTGTGTTTCATTTCTATTAAGGTGCAGAACAGCAAGTGTTATCAGACTCTTCCCTGGGGACCCCGTTCCGCCTGCAGGCAGCGACCACATCTGGTTGCCTACCCATCATCCCCAGAGGTCTGCCGGCAGCGCTGGTGCAATCACCAGGCACCGCAGGTGGCGTCACAAGACTTTATTATTTTTCTTTTGTTTATATTGCCCAACCCTTTTAAGCGACCACCAGGGCCACGGCCCCAGGCAGGCCACCAATGACATTCCCTTACAGTAACCGCCGAGTCCCGTGTCCCCACGGCCTTGGGGTGGGTCACAAGCTCACGCGCAGAGCTTAAATCATCCCCCACACTTCTCAGCTGAGATGTGTAGCTAACCGCACCGATTTGATCACTATTGTCATTAATATATATATTTAAATACTAATTTGCATTAATAAGTATTTGATACAATAAAAAACTAAACTTAATTTTAGTACAGAAACCTTTGTCTGTAATAGCATACTGTAGTTCATACATTACTTGTAGTACTTATCCAAGTATGCACACACTGCAGCATGGATTGTGGCCCATTCCTCCATATAGATCTTCTCTAGATCTTTCATATTTCAGGGCTCGTCACTGCGCAACATTGAGTTTCAGCTCCTTCCAAAGATTTTCTATTGGATTCAGGTCTGGAGTCAGGCTCCAGACCTTGAAATGCTTCTAATGGAGCCACTCCTTAGTTGCCCTGGCTGAGTTTGGATCACTGTCATGCTCGAAGACCCAGACACAACCCATCTTCAATGCTCTTACTGATTTAATGAGGTTGTTGAACAAAATCTCATAATACTTGACCCTATCCATCCTCCCTTCAATACGGTGTAGTTGTCCTGTCTCCTTTGCAAAAAAGCACCCCCAAAGTATGATATTTCTCTTTCCCTTGCTCCACAGTTGGGACGTTGTTCTTGGGGTTGTACTCATCTTTCTTCTTCCCCCAAACATGTCTAGTGGAGTTGATACTAAAAAGTTCTAATTTGATCTCAACTGACTACATGACTTTCTCCAATGACTCCTCTGGATCATTCAGATGGTCATTGGTGAAGTTCAAATGCTGCAAAGGCTGACCTTCTGGTAAGGCAGACCCCGAGAACCCCTGGGATGCTTTAACCCTATACAGAGATTTGGAATTACAATGGATCCCAGGTGGTAGCTGCTTATATGTGAGCAGCAGACCAGAGCAGGGAGGTCGCCATCAAGGGACAAGGTTAGGAGGTCAGGGAATAGATAAAGTCAGGATCCAAAAGTGTAGTCATAAGGCAGCGTCAAAAACCGGGAGGGCTGCAAAATTACAAAATTGTCAGGCGGTAGAAGGGTCAGAATCCAGGCAAAGGTTAGAGTCAATATAATACAACGCAAACTAGATATCTGGGAAAACAAGAATATATCTGGCGGTTTGCAGTACATACCCCAAGGTATTTGAAAGGTGTGGTTCACTCTCATAGGCTGGAGCTCACAGCCTGATGACCTCATCCAGACTTCCCCTACGACCAGGCCAGACAGTGATGCACGACTGGTACCAACCAACCCACTTCTGACAGAAGAATGAAGCCGGCGCCTACCAGATGCCTCTGCAGGGACCTCTCTCCTGTCACCAGCATCACTCAGAGGAGGAGCACGGCGATACCCAGCTGACAGAGGCAGGAATCAAAGGAGCAGGCCCCGATGAGGAAATGCCCCTACAATTTTGTCCATGGTGTCCTTAGATCTTTGGTCTTGGACTGGTGGAGAGGTTGTAGTGTGATTGATTGAGTGTGTAGACAGGTGTATTATATACAGGTAACGAGTTTAAACAGGAGCAATTAATACAGGTAACGAGTGCAGAGTAGGAGGACTTCTTAAGGAAAACTAAGGTTGACTTCACACTTTCGGTCCGATCTGTCCTGGGCTGTCAGGGGTGACAGCCCCGGACCGGACTTTGGCCCCATAATATCCTATGGGGCCGGATGGAACCGGATGGCAGCTATCTGCCATCCGGCTTCCATCTCGTTGGAAGAATCCGTGAGAAGTGGAATTTTTCTCCCGGATACAAAAATGTTGCTTGCAACGTATTTGTGTCCAGGAAGACCAATTTCCCCATAATTGGTGTCTCCCGGATTCCCTTGGATCCTTCCAGGGCAATCCGGCGCTCCCTTAACATGGGAGCCTATGGGGCCGGGAGGATCTGGGAACCGGACACCTGCACTGCACACCGCTGTTATAATTCAGGATCACGGCTAGCTACCTGACAGCCCGGACCGGATCGGACCGCAGTGTGGAGCCCCCTAACAGGTCTGTGAGAGGCAGAATTCTTGCCGGTTGGTAGGTGATCAATTACCTGTTTTCATACAATAAAATCCAATTTAATTATGTAGAAATCATACAATGTGATTTACTGGATTTTTTTTTTAGATTCTGTCTCTTACAGATGAAGTACAGCGAAGATATAAATTAAAGAACTTCCATTCTTTGCAGGTGGGAAACTTGCAAAATCGGCAGTGTACTTTATTTCCCCATGTATACGCAGAGATTTACTAAAGGTGAAGCTCAGTGTAGGGTTATATACTTTACAAGGTTTAGTTTAAAAAATGTATTAATAAAAAAAATACCACTTGTACTGATGTGCTTATTTGCTGCTAACATCTTCTGTTTGTTACTATGACATTAAATTAGATATGATACTGTACAAAATGTTCGACACAATTCCTACAGTAAGCTAGATAAATTTGATACGTTTACCTTTTTTTCATAACTCTGTGTCCCAGATCACAAATAATAATGTTTGTTAAGTTGTGTGTTGACATATTATTGTACTTTGTCACTTACAGAATATGATATTGTTGAGGCGTATGAAGTGGACAACGATGGAAATTACATCACCCATGACATCAGCCACAGTCATAGACGCAAGAGATCAGCAGATACTGGCGCTGTTCATCTCAAGATTCATGGATTTAGAAATGATCTGCATATGAAATTAAAATATGCAAATAATTTAATGGCTCCAGGATTTACAGTACAAACATTTAGAGATGGAAAGACCAAGTCCACTGAAGTATACTCATCTAATGACTTCTGTTTTTATCAAGGAACACTGCTGTCCTATAAGCACTCATCAGTAGCACTTTCAACTTGCAATGGCCTGGTAAGTGAGTCATCTATGGGGAAAATGATGTTTTTCTTTACTGCTGCTGTTAGGTTATTTGAGAATTATTAATATGGTAGCTGAATGCTTTTTGTTATCAAGTGACTGAAGAGACCCTGTGGATCCAAAATACATAAAAAGATTTGCACTTTATATTTTTGCTGAAACAAGCTTTAATTTTTAGAGAACTGATTATATTTATTTTTAGTGGCATAGACCAATCTCTTTAAACAACCAATACAAGCTGACACAATATCTTTATTTTACGTGGGTAATCTAAAGGCCCTGTCTCACATAAAGAGATCGCTAACGAGATCACTAATTGGGATCGCTGTTGCGTCACGAAATTCATGATGCAACAGCGATGTCGTTCTGTGTTACACGCACCGACGATCTGGTCCCTGCTGTGAGATCGTTGATCGTTACACACTGCTCTGGGTCATTCCTGCGTCGTTGCGCTCCCGCTGGGAGCGCTACATCGTTGTGTTTGACAAAGATAGTGGGCAACAATTTCAATGCTACGCTATGGAGAGAAAATTCACAACAACCTCGGTATAATTCTGGATTGCTAGTGCATTATTTTTCACATCGCTGGTGAGATACCTGTTTGACATCTTACCAGCGATGTGTAAATGACGCACCAGCGATCTCTGCACATCGTTATCAAGATCGCTGATGCGTCGGTATGTGAGACTGGGCCTTTATGCTTGTATTTTAGTATAGTGATAAGTGAGTAGCAAAATATTAGCACTTGCTATACTTGTAACGAGTAGTTTTTCTTTCTTTCAATGCTCTTTTCATTGATTATTCAAAGTGATAAGAAACTATTACAGTAACTGTTAAAAATCAATCAATCAAAAACAATATTGCTAAAAATAATAAGCTGCATAAAGTTGGAAAGCCAAAACCATTGACATATCTTAAAGTACAGATCTGTGCATTCAAATCTTAAAGTTAGATTAGGTCAAGGGATGGCAAGGAGTGTAAAGTTGTGAAGTGCAAGCAGAAAAGATAAAGGTAGAGAGAATAGAGAGTTGGGGAGGGAAAGAATTGAGAGGAAGAAAGAGTGATGGGTGCCATGGAAGGTCAGTTCGATATCTACAGGTAGCTTTTTGTAGTAGTTCAAATCTCATTCTGCGGTAAGAATTCCAGTGAATTCAGGGGTCGATCTGTAAAATATCCTAGGTGTCCATGTTGTTTCAAAGAGAGAATAAAAACAATATGACAAGGCTGCTAATTCAGCAGTGCGGTATAGAGAGTCTATCTCCTTGATGATTTAGGCTTTAGTGGGGAGAGAGCTAGTGTTCCATCTAGTGGGCACCAGGAGTCTGCCTGCGGCTACTATGTTATGGGCCAGTCGGGAGGAAGAAGCTTCCCTAGGCCACACCGGGAGATTGAGGAGAGCTGTTTGCGGTGATAGTGTGACTTCTCGGTTCAGTACTTCCGAGATTATGTCGGAGACCACCTTCCAGTACGATTTTATTGCGGGGCATAGCCACCAAATATGTAGATATGTCCCTATCTCTGCGTTGTATCTCTAGCATTGTCCCGGCGTGGAGGGACTCCATTCATGTATTAATTTTGGGGTTCGGTGCCATCAAGACACCACTTTATACGATTTTTCCTGTACCCTAACACAGGGCAGTGGACCGGGGGATCGATTATAGATCTGGGTGATCTGGTCATGCGTAAATTGAATGTTTAAGTCACGTTCCCAAACTCCTAGAAAGGCTTGTTTAACATTAGCATTTTCGTGCATCAAGAGTTTGTAAAGTCTGAAGAGAAGGTTGTGATTGTACACAAATCTGTTCGAATGGAGTTAGGGGTCTAAGCAAGTCGGTATGCGTCTCCATTTATGTACATAGGCCTTCAATCTGTTAAATTGCAGGAAGGACATCATGCGTAAATGGTCAGATTGCTATATTTCCGCAAATGACAGGAAAGCACCATCGAGGAACAGCTGGTCTATTAAGATGGGTGAGGCTCTAGTGGGTCTCGCGTCAAGATTGGCCTCCGTATGTGGTTGCAACAATAGAGGCCCTGTAAAGTCCTGGAGAGTGAGAATAGGGGGCAGAGGAGGCACCAGTTTTGTGTTGTTCTTTTTTTCAGTCATTGAGAACTGCACGTGTCAGAGTATTTGGGGCATGTAAGACTTATTTTGGAAGTCTATCAATAATGCTTGGGGTCTCAACGACATTGGCGAAAGATGTTCTTCGGTTGATAGCCAAAGTTTGTTTGGGGAGCCTCTAATCCATTCCACCACTCTCATTAGCATGGCCACTTTGTAGTATTTAGATATGTCTGGGGCTCCCATCCCTCCCTGAGAACGCGGCAGCGTCAGAGTCGAGAAATTGATTCTGGGTCTTCTATTGTTCCATATAAAATGCGAGAAAAATTAATGCATCTTAGAAAGAGTTCGGTCAGGAATATGGATTGGGAGTGATAAGTAGAGGAATTTTGGTAGAATTATGCTTTTAAGTAAATTTTTCCTCCCAATCCAAGAGATAAAAGGGACTCTCAAGGACTTCACCATCTCCACCATCCCCACTAATGCTGGGAGAATATTAAGACTAAGAAGGTCGTCGGCCGAGCGCCCGATTTTAACCCCAAGATACGTAATGTAGCCGGGTGGCCACTTGAATGGATAACTCCTTTTGAATCTATCAATGGACATTTTAGGGATATTAATCGCAAGCGCTTCCTATTTCGACAGGTTGATTTTATAGTTGGACATGTAGCTATAATGATCCAAAGTTTGCACGAGAGCAGGGATACCCCCATCCGGGTCGGAAATAATCACCAGCAAGTGATCCGCAAATGCGGCCCACTTATGATGAACCGATCGTATCTGGACTCCCTTGATGTCTTTATTTAGCCGGATGTTTCAAAGAAGAGGTTACATGACTAATACAAAGATAAGTGGTGATAAGGGGCACCCCTGTCTTGTGCCGTTCTGGAGGAGAAAGGGGTCGGACAACATATTGTTGATTCGGAGTCTCACCGAAGGGAAAGAATATATTATAAATATCGCCTCTATAATGGGCAGTGGGAAATGGAAGGCTGATAGAGTTCTGTGTAGGAATGTCCAGTCCACCCTATCAAAAGCCTTCTCGGCATCTGTACGTAAAAGAATCAGAGAAGACGGTGTAGCTTTGCCCGTTGCATTAGATGAAGAATCCTGCTCATGTTGTCTCTCCCTTCTCTCCCCTGCACAAACCCAGTCTGCTGTAAAGAGACAAGTTGAGGCAATAACCCCGCCAAACGTCTAGCCAATAAACTTGCATATATTTTTAAGTCTACGTTTAGCAGGGAAATAGGCCTGTACCTCCCGCAAAGCATAGGGTCCTTGCCTTCCTTATGCAGAAGGCATTTATGCGCTTCCAGAGATTGAGGGGGAAGAGAGCTGTGTTGCAGCAGGTATTGAGTAGTTTTTAATACTCGCATATTCATCTGAATAGCGAGTCCAATGTTAGTCAATTAGTGATAGGCTCCGCCCACACACTTCCGGCTATAAAATGAGTCTTTCTGGGACAGGGGGTGGGCTTTTCTATGATTTTAAGGCCTAAAACAACTTGCAGTGAGACCAGTGCCCAGAGAGACCCTAACATTCAATCTGCTCTCCCTGAGGTGCCAGCTCACTTTGTGTACTAAAGGGAGCTGTCAATTTGTGTCAGATAGATAGGGATCGATACATCCCTCACGAGCACCAGAGATACTCACTGAGTAACGAGCATCGCGAATACCGTACTATCTGTGTGAATAGGGAATAGTAACGATCACACTTGCTCATCACTATTTCAGTACATAATGCAAATTCTATGCTATGAAGTATCCACTCACCAGGTGAATTTGCTTCCAACACCACAAATCTTTTAGAGTCCAGTTAGTAACCAGTCACAGGTTAATAAACAATAATTCAAAGTAGAAAGAAAAACTGATTTCTCCTTAAAACTTTTCTTTATGTCAATTCATAAAACTAGCCATCACAGATGCGATTACAGGCGTTTATATGTTTTGACTACTTAAAGGAATTGCGTCATAAACAATTGTTTATTTTATTTAAGAGATCTTTTAATAAAAATAAGTTCCACAATGGGTTGTGATAAAAAAAAATGTTCCTGTCCCGAGATATTCTTATAAATGTGCCCCTGCATAATGTATGTGTCCGACCATGCAGGAACAGTCGGATATACCACAACTCCTGAGCAGCGGAATAAGTAAGAGAGTATACAGACATTACAGCCAGGGATCACAGCTGATTCTTCGAGTAATGAAAAACATTTAATTGCTGTCTAAAAACTTGTTTTACATCACAGAAAAAATCAGCTGCAATCCCCGGCTGTAATGTCTGCATACTCTCTTTTACTTCCTCCCCACATACATTACACAGGGGCACATTTTTAAGAATATCGTGGGACAGGAACATTTGGAGCAGTTGGACCTCAGCAATCAGGAAGATGCCCACTATCCTATGGATAAACAATAACTTCCAAATTTGGGAATACCCCTTTAAAGCTGCTTCTGCATCAGCGATTTTTCATAATCGCGGCAGATCTGGCAAATTTCGCCACATCTGCCGCGTAATGGCCGACTTGCGGCACGAATCCGGCAAGCCCCATTCATTCCCTATGGGGCTTGTGGTCAGGTGCTGCAAGTGCAGTTTTGCTGGATCTAGCACTTGCGACCACGCAGTCCCACCCAGGGACTGCTTATGGACGTCCCAATGTCAGGGTCTCCCAGATTTGGACGACAAGGAAAAAGAGAATTTTGTTTACTTATCGTAAATTCTTTTTCCTTTAGTCCTTAAATCTGGGAGACCCAGCACCCTCCCCTTTGCCCTTCGGGCGTACCTGTGTCTCTAGTACAGCACTTGGTTTTCGCTGTTGGCCATTGTTCTGGCCTTATACTTTTCCTTTCGGCCAACCGGGATTGGTTTTACAGTGCAATGTTTTCCTCCTACTGCTTATATAGCAAACTGACAGTATTTCCTGTAGAGGGCGTATATGCTGCAGAGGAGAGGGAGGAGTAATCTCTCCTATAATTGGTGTGTCCTCCAGGGGGCAGCATATAACACCCAATGTCAGGGTCTCCCAGATTTAAGGAAAAAGAATTTACGGTAAGTAAACAAAATTCTCTTTTTTTCATGTAATGTATGAATAGAGAGGAAGGAAACAAATGTTAACACAGAAAGTAGGATTTGCAAAACATAACAAATATGAACCTCATGAAAATAAAGTCCTTATACCCAGGAAAGGGGCACTGCAGAGCCCCATCTGTACTTCTGTTCAATTGCTTTAAGGGTATGTACCCACAGGACGTTTTTCCAGAAGCCCTGAATGCAGCAAAACCAGTAATGGTTTCAAGGATCTCTAGAGTCCTTGCCATGGGAACACAGCCTCCCTTGCCCTTTAATATAACAGATAAATAAAAAAAAGGCAAGACTCAAAAGTGTGGCTTAAAATAGCCGTGAGGCTTTACTTAAGGTTCTTATAAATACATGTCAATACATAAACCGTAAAACATTCCAATAAAATTCAGATGGGAAAACATCCATCCCTAAGATTCTCAGTCTACATAAAATTAACCTTCTATGCACATTTGTTATTGGGCGAATTCTCACCAACAAGTAAAGCCTCTCAACATATCTTGAAGTATCCAATCCAAATAGTAATCCATCTCAGAGAGGGTGGGTGATGTCTGATCTGTCATCAACAGATTGACTGACAGCTCCCTCACAGCTGAGGGTATAAATACTGCGGACTTCCCGCTCAAAACTGCTTCAGCCAATCATGCTCCTCCATTCACCAGCAGCCCAGGCGGCCACTTACAGCATGCCTGGGCTCTGTTACTAAGCTGCTGCAACCAATCGCAGCAGCTTGACACCTGAGGATACCTCAGATCAAATTAACAAGCTTAGAAAACATAGAACAACAAATCTAATTAACCCATTGATAACCCTACTATAAAATGTAACCACTGTTTAAGGGGGGGAGCGTGTGCCCATGAGACCTGCACATTTTATGGGTCAGCCATAGGAACACAGCCCCCCCATACCCTTTAACATAACCCATAAATAAAAAATAGGCAAGACTCAAAAGTATGGTTTAAAATGGATGTGAGGCTTTACTTAAGGTTCTTAAAAATGCATATCCAATAAATAAGCCGTAAAACATTCCAATAAAATTCAGATGAGAAAACATCTATCCCTCCGAATTCTTCCCATGACACCTCTCAAGCCCAAAAGCAATTTTTCAACCACATTCTGGAAGCCCAAATTCAAAATATCTAGGCTGACGTTGCTAAGATGTATACCATCGGCTCTATAAAATCCTGGCAAAAATCCTTCTAAATCCAAGTGGCGGAAAGAAAACCCGCACTCCAAATGCATGAACCTTGACATAGCGTATATACTCGTGTATAAGCCGACCCGTGTATAAGCTGACCCCCCTACTTTTGCCCCCAAAATCTGGGAAAACCTATTGACTCGTGTATAAGCCGAGGGTGGATCCCAGCACAGGTATACAGCCCCCAGCAGTGTGGTATACAGCAGCCTCCCCAGTGGTATATACAGGCCCCAGCAGTGTTACAGCAGCCTCCCTAGTGGTATATACAGCAGCAGCCCCAGTGGTAGTATACAGCAGCCCCAGTGGTAGTATACAGCAGCCCAGTGGTAGTATACAGCAGCCCCAGAGGTATAAACAGCCCCAGTGGTAGTATACAGCAGCCCCAGAGGTAGTATACAGCAGCCCCAGTGGTAGTATACAGCAGCCCCAGTGGTAGTATACAGCAGCCCCAGAGGTATATACAGCCCCAGTGGTAGTATACAGCAGTCCCAGAGGTATATACAGCAGCCCCAGTGTTAGTATACAGCAGCCCCAAAGGTATATACAGCCCCAGTGGTAGTATACAGCAGCCCCAGAGGTATATACAGCCCCAGTGGTAGTATACAGCAGCCCCAGAGGTATATACAGCCCCAGTGGTAGTATACAGCCGCCCGCCCACCACCCCCATCAGTATACAGGCCCCCCATCAGGATCCAGGGCCCCCCCTCCTTGCTCCGCAAAACCTGCAAAGGAAAATCATTATACTTATCACTGTCCTGTCGCCGCCGGACCGCCGATGCCATCGCGATCTCCGTCTTCTTCCATCGTCTTCCGGTTTCCTGTGGTCGGCGCAGGCAATGACGTCATTGCCTGCGACCACAGGAAGCCGGAAGAAGACGGGGATCGCGATGGCAGCGGCGGTCCGGCGGCGACAGGACAGTGATAAGTATAATGATTTTCCTTTGCAGGTTTTGCGGAGCAAGGAGGGGGGCCCTGGATCCTGATGGGGGGGCCTGTATACTGATGGGGGTGGCGGGCGGCTGTATACTACCACTGGGGCTGTATACTCGCGTATAAGCCGAGGGGGGACTTTGCAGCCCAATTTTTGGGCTGAAAAACTCGGCTTTTACGCAAGTATATACAGTAGTTCTATTCACCCTTTTTCTAATATTATCTAGAAAACGCCATTGCTGATCATTACATACGAGGGGGGAACTACCTCAGAGAAAACCAAATCCGTAGCCAGTAAACTCTCCCTTATGAGCTGTAAATCGTGTTTAATCATCCAAAGGAGATCCAAAGTTTTTATCCTCCACAAGTCACTTCCCGCCAAGTGAAGAATAACCAAATCAGGAGGATAGAAGGAAGAAAAAAGCCTAAGTAACAAAGAAATTAATGAATCCCATGTCATACCCCTCCTGCCAAACAAAAAAATGGTAATTTGTGTTGGATCGAAAGATAAATTCGTCGAATAAGTCCTTTTTCTGCGTGCTTCTTCGCCCAGTAAACCAGATAATCACCTACAATCCAAACGGTTTTGATACCTGAAAAAACAAATATAAAAATTAAATGATTGTGTTATGATGAAGTGCCTTCTGATCCGTGTTGTTGAGAAAGAAAGACGAACAAGTGAATTAGTGAAAAAGTGAAAGAATGACGAACAAGTGAATTAATGAGGGTGTTTTTGAATGAAAGAACATTCAATGCCATAACTAAACCTCTATCTGCCAGGGAGTCCGGTCCAAAAGATGTTTTAATCCGACGCGTTTCAGAGCAGTCTCTGCTCCTTCCTCAGGGACGAATCTTTTTTTTTTTTTCCTCAGGTTTGTCCCTGAGGAAGGAACATTGTTCTAATACAATTATTTCTACCACGGTGCTCGTGTAGGTGTGGATCCTGCAGCAGCTGATCTGAGCATTCATACTGGCTGTGGGTGCACACAACCTGTCCAGATGAGCAGATTTCATCATATTTGTGCTCCTCTATGCTAAGGAGATAAGACCATATTGCGCAATTTTGTTTCACATTCTAAATTAAATGATGGCATTTGGGTGAATATAAATACGCATTCTATTAGACGACCATCTACCTATCTGTCTTATTTCTGCATCAGAAAAGCCCGCCAACGCTGCTAGTGTCGCTGCCCTGACACGAAAATAAATGCGCTGAAATACGGGACCTAGCCAAGCCTAGCGCCTGAATGCATTTATGCAAAGCCGTGTTAAACTGAAAAATAGTCAATGGAGAACCATCGTTATGAATAAACAAAGGCTCAAAACCCACAGGGCGAACTTCCACCCAAGTACAAATATTGGCCAAAGGGGAAAGGACAGAATCACTGCATTTAAATGGATGATCGTACCACTACCCAGTTGCTCAGTCTTTGACCACCTTAGAAATATTTCACAAAAATCTCGATGAAAGCAGAGGTCTTGAAAAAACAGGCCTGCGTGAACATGCCTATTTCAGCATGTTGGCAATGCCATCACCAATTATCCCATGCAGTTGCATACGCAGCCCAGGCAGATGGAGAAACAGAAGTCTTGATGTGATCAGCCACTATGACCATAAATGATTCCATTGGTGTCCTGGGAATTAAATAATTTCCTGATCCATCGCTGAATGCGGCGCTGCGCATTCTGGCGGGCTCTGGTAAAAAACAGAAGTGTGATATATCAAATTCATACAGTCTTGCAGTTGTCCCTTTAACCATATATTAGACGATAAACACAAAAACACAATTTGACAAACAAGTGAATTAATAAGGGTGTTTTTGGAGGAAAGAACATTCAATGCCATAACTAAACCTCTATCTACCAATTGTAGTACTAGTCTTCTGTTTAGCAACTGTTGATATGAAACTGACAGAGCTACAATGACAGCAAAAACCTTGCAACAAGTAATGCTGAAACCAGGTGCACCAGCCCACCACATCACAGGCCATGTGCATACAACTGCCTTAGAGCCAAAAGATACCCGAAGTGTATAAGTATCGGTTTCATCAATGAAAAGCCATAAAACCGAAGAAGAAATAAAAACCTCCTGTATACAGCATATACCATTAAATTGCTCAATAAAAAGAAGCCAGACTCGAAGATCTTCTTTCATGGCTTTGGATAAGCGAATATGAGCATTCTGGGACATAACGCCTGTAGTGGCGTCATACAAACGCCTACAAAAAGCTCAGCCCATTGGCATAATGCGCAGACCAAAGTTTAGGCTACCTAACAGGAATTGTAATTGACATAAGTAACCTTTTCCCTTTCCACGGCTTCCAAAATCTTAAGTCAAATATTATTCCTTTTTTCACAAGGCAAACTCAATTCCATCTTAGATGAATCGATGCGAATTCTCAAAAAAATATAAACAAACACATGTAAAAAACGTCTTTTCCGCTGCCAAAGGAATCCTGAAAAATTCCATCAACTGGCAAAAACCCAAAACAACAGTAAAACAATCCTCAGTCCCCAGAGCACCCATCAAAAAGAAATCGTCAAGATAGTGTAGAACACTACCTTAAGGAAATGCCCGGGTAGTTGCCCACTCAAGAAAAGAAGAAAATTATTTGAAATAAAAACAAGAAAACGCAAAGTTCATAGGAAGGCAACTTCTCAGTACACTAAAACCGGATCCGGTAAACAATCCGATTTTTTTTCCCGGATCCGGCGCCCATGGACTCCCATGGCATGAGTGCCGGATCACCCCGGATTCATTTCTGTCCGGTTTGGTTCGATTTTTTTCACCAGAGCCCAAAATCGGAGCAGTCTCCGATTTTTTGGCCTGGGAAAAACAGGACAGAAATGAATCCGGGACTGAATTCACAATACCGGATGGCCATGTATGACCAATCCGGCACCATAGGGCTACATGGGAAGCTAAAAATGATCCTGTTCTGTTCTTTTAAAAACGAACAGAACAGGATGGTAAAAACCGTGGTGTGAAGCCAGCCTTAGCTGTACAGAAACAGCAGGGTCAATTTATGAAGCAAAAAAAACTTGAGCTCACTAAATGAAATATGAAACATTTTTTAAATTGTTATTTGGTGTATTATTCCAGATATTTTAGAAATGATATGATTTAATACACACAACCCTTTAGCAAGATCTAAGCTAGTTGGTTATGGTTTACAGATTTTCTGTGTTGCTATAGATTTGTTAAGTTTTGTGCATATAACACTTTCTATTTTGTGTTTTATGTAAACAGTGTCCAATTCCATGGGAACACCATAGGCACAGACCATTCCTGTGAAGTTGTCAAAGAAAATCTCTTCAGTTTTATTTACTTTTCTAACAATGAATCCATGAACTCAAATGTTCTGTTGTCATTTCTTTGAGAAGAGGATTAATCTTGGCGATTGCCAAGTGTTCTTCTCAAACCAGAATCAGATGATGTCGTCTAATTGATGCCTTATGTAATTAACGCTTATAAGATGACTTTGGTGTTAGAGGAGTAAGACAGTGAGCGTGGGTCTGGTTGTGAGAAGTAATAATTTTCTACTTCATTGTAAATTTAACAATGTAATATGTTATTTTGGCACATTGGGCAAAATAATTTTTTTAGCTTTTACAGTTACCGTATATACTCGTGTATAAGCCGACCCGTGTATAAGCCGACCCCCCTACTTTTGCCCCCAAAACCTGGGAAAATCTATTGACTCGCGTATAAGCCGAGGGTGGACCCCAGCACAGGTATACAGCCCCCAGCAGTGGTATACAGGCCCCAGCAGTATGATATACAGCAGCCCCCAGTGGTATATACAGCAGCCCCAGTGGTATTGCAGCCCCTATATACAGCAGCCCCAGTGGTATTGCAGCCCCAGTGGTGTATACAGCAGCCCCTATATACAGCAGCCCCAGTGGTATTGCAGCTCCAGTGGTATTGCAGCCCCTATATACAGCCGCCCCAGTGGTATTGCAGCCCCAGTGGTATTGCAGCCCCTATATACAGCAGCCCCAGTGGTATTGCAGCCCCTATATACAGCAGCCCCAGTGGTATTGCAGCTCCAGTGATATTGCAGCCCCTATATACAGCAGCCCCAGTGGTATTGCAGCCCCTATATACAGCAGCCCCAGTGGTATTGCTGCCCCAGTGGTGTATACAGCCCCAGTGGCAGTATATTGCAGCCCCAGCGGTAGTATACAGCAGCCCCAGTAATCCAGGGCCCCCCCAGCCTGACTCCGGTCACCTGTAAAGGAAACTATACTTATCACAGTGCCGCTGTCTGTTCGCGCCCGCTCGCACCCGCTCGCAGCTGCCGTACGCGATCCTCCATCTTCATGCCTCTTCTTCCTGTTTCCTGTGCTCCTCGCAGGGAATGACGTCATTGCCTGCGACGAGCACAGAAACAGGAAGAAGACGCATGAAGATGGAGGATCGCGTACGTCAGCTGCGAGCGGGCGCGGACAGCGGCACTGTGATAAGTATAGTTTCCTTTACAGGTGACCGGAGCGAGGCTGGGGGGGCCCTGCATTACGGGGGCTGCTGTATACCGATGTATACATCGGTATGTACCGATGTATACATCGGTATACAGCACTGACTCGCGTATAAGCCGAGGGGGGTACTTTTCAGCCCAATTTTTGGGCTGAAAAACTCGGCTTATACGCGAGTATATATGGTATCTATTTTTAGTGGGTCCCAAGCATACATACACCGGATACATGTATGATAATGCATATAATCTGCGGGTACAATATGTTGAATCCATAGAAAACAAGTTTAGTTACAGAAAGCTATTGGATGCACTCAGGGCCGCACCGTCCATTGGACAGTGTGAGCCCTGTCATTCAGGCGGCAGCCGGCAGGGGGAGCGGCTGTGCAGAAGGGGGCGGCGCCTCATGCAAACAGCCTCCCCCTGTCATGGCGCCGGCCGCTCACCCCGCGCACCGGAGGTAAGCGGCGACCGCCGGGGGAGAGGCACAGAAGGGGCGGCAGCCCCAGGCATCACTAGCACCCCCCCCCCCCGGTACTCACTCACGGCCGCGGCGGGCAATCACTGGCGACCCGGTCACAGAAGGGGCGGCAGGCCCAGGCTTCACTAACACCCCCCCCCCCGGTAACAAGTGCCGCGGCTCAGGCGGCAGTGGGGCTCGGTGCACCCCTGGATGCACTGAATCTATGCGCAGCTTGAGAAAACAGCTGGAAAGTCACAATTTGGAAATCTCTGCTCTATGCATTTTATGAAATCTGTTTGAAACATCAAGTACACAAGCAGGATAGGGTTCGGCGAAGATCATTTTCATATTCCCAGTGCATTCTGAGATAAGTGAAGAATCTCCGCAAACTCAAGGAACACCAGATTTTAGCATTGCAGCAGAAATGAGAAAATCACGTAACCAGGGGAGGAGTCACATGAAAATATTTAGCATATTCCCAGTGCATTCTGGATAAGTGAAGAGTCTCTGAGAACTCAAGTAACCTCAGATTTTAGTGGTTGCAGTGAAAAGGAGAAATCCAAAAATCAAGGATGAGTCCTGTGAAGATCATTTTTAAATTCCCTGTGCATTCTAGGATAAGTGAAGAGACTCCACGAACTCTAGAAAAAAACGAATTTAGGCCATGTCAGTGGAAAAGACAAAATTGCAATTTTGGCACAATCTTCACTGCTTTGATGTCAAAGAACATGGAAAAGGCAAGGGGCTATTTAGGGGAGATGTATCGCTTGCTAAATGTTCACCAATAGGAAAGCCAAATGTATGGCTCGTGTAAATGCAAGAGGGGTGGGGGACAAGAGGTGCAATAGTGTCCTATCACTAGAAGCACTAAGATATGAAGGTGGTGCTGTGGATCCACTCACCTGGTTCAGTTGTGGTACCCACAACTGGTTTGAAGAGCATCAACAAGCAGGCTGCTGCAGGACCTCCACCGACCACTCGCACGTGGTAACGTCCAGAGAAAAGCTGGGATTGAAGAGGTGTATCACGGTCCGCGCTGCTATGTCCAAAGAAAACACTCACATGGAAGTCAGGATTTCAAAAGCAGTAGAATAAAGGAATAAAGGAAAGGAACTGCTTTTGAAATCCTGACTTCCATGTGAGTGTTTTCTTTGGACATAGCAGTGCGGACCGTGATACACCTCTTCAATCCCAACTTTTCTCTAAACCTATGGCTTGTAATGCAAGTTTATGTCCCTGAAAGTTCCAAAGTCTAGAAGAGAAATTGGCTACATAGAAAATTATAAGGGTAAGTGCACACTGGCCGGGTTTTCGGCGGTTTACCAGTGTAAACCGCCGTTTTGTTTACATTAGTTTTATGTTAATTTATGTTAATCCAAACCGGCGTTTGGATTAACATTAAAACTAATGTAAACAGCCCAAGGCTGTGCACACACCGGCGGTTACCCAGCGTCATCCGTTCCTAACCCGCAGGTTTCCCAGCGGGTTAGCAAAGAATGACCATGTTCTAAAAACCGGCGGTTCTGCAGCGGCTGCAAGCAGAATCATGTGCTGCTTCCAGCCGCTGCAGAATCGCCGCCGAGAACCCGCTGGGCAGCCGCCGGATACCGCCCGCACATACCCGCCAGGAAGCCGGTGGACGGCGCCGGAGCTTCCTGGCGGGTCCCGCCCAGCCGCCGCCGACCAACCCGCCGGGTAATGTGAACTTACCCTAAAGGAAGGTGAGTTCTTAGATTGAGCAGAAATATCTCTTCAGATCACAAAAAAAGAGGAGAAATATATAGTGCATTTGAAGAAGAAGAAGAAGAAGAAGAAGCAGGAGAATCAGGAGACGGTCAGCACCCATTCTGCTCAGGAACCAGTACTAGGCTCTCATGCAGGAGAATGATGATCAAATGTATCAACATAAGACTTTGCCCACAAAGATCAACCTTGTAAGCACTCAGCGTCCTCTTGGATGCTTCACTAATCAGGAGAGTTTTTAACTAGAACATCATGGAAAGTGAAGCAAAAGCCCAGGGAAAGCCATACAGCTGACACGTAGTATTGATAACTTTGCTATTAGAAGTGGAAAGGAAGAACAAAGACAAAAAAATCAGAATAATAAAAATACTGGAGAAAGAGAAAAAAGCTAAAATGTTTCTACAGCAATGCACAAATCATGGGCAACAAACAAGGCAAATTGAAGCTACTAATTCAAGAAAAAAAATATGATGTAATTGACATCACTGAAACTTGGTGGGACAAAGCACATGATTGGAATACAAGGCTAGACACAACCTATTCGCAAGAAACAGAGTTAATAAATAAGGAGATGTCACCCTGAATGTTTGAAGCTTCAATCGGGGTGGAGATATATGCTTTTCTGCGACTGGGAATTTTGTGGAAACTGGGTAAGAATACAAGGAGTAAATAACAAAATGAACAGGCATTTACTACAAGACGCCCTGGGCAAGCTGAAGATAAGGATGAACTCTTGATGCATCAAATGGCCATGTTCTCCAAAAAAAGATACAACGTAGTGGTCATGGGAGAGTTCAATTATTCAGATGCTTGTTGAGAATCTCTGTCAGGCAAAAGTTAGAGTTCCAGCAAATTTTTATCCTCTCTTGCTGCCAACTTTATCTTCTAAAAACTGCAGGATAAAATAAAAGGATCTGGTAACTTGGATCTAATCCTTCTAAACAGGAAAGAAGTGGTTGACAAGGTAAGGGTGACTGAGACCCTAGGAGGCAGAGATCATGCTATCATAGAATTTGGATAACTAGAGGAAGAAGACCTGTGTAGACTCAGACTTCGAGGTTGAATTTCGGAAAGGCAGATTTTAAGGGACTAGAGACAGAAATGTCCTAGAAGGATGGGACATATTGAAACATTACATTCTCAAAACACAATTGTTACCAATCACCCCCATAAAGCAAAAAATGGGTAGCATTAAAGGAAATCAGGAGGGATGAACACAGAACTTAAACACATGCTAAAAGGGAAGAAATTAATGTTTTATCAAATCGAAAGAGGGAGGCATATCTAAAAGAAGAATATAACGCAGTCTGCAGAACCTGCAGGGCATGCATTGTGTAGCGCCCCTGTGACTAGGCGCCACAGAATGGTATTGCATTTATTATTTATGTGTAATATTATTGTAAGTTGCTAGTTTAGGATTTCAATCTTATGGAGTCTATTTTTAGCACTCACTTAGGACCGCACCACTTAGAGTAGGGGGAACTGGTAATATGGTAGGTTCCACAGGTGGGGCGGAACTTAGGACTGAGTAGAGTAACAGTTGACAGTTTACCTCAGTCGGTGCTGGGAAGGCAGACAGATTGGTCAGGCCTGGCAGCCCAGCTGAGTGGAGGGTACCCCATCTTTATGTGGGGGCCCAGGACAGATGGCAACGGGCCAGGGCTGGTAGGAGCTAGCTGGTCATGTTGAGGGACACTGGTGACACGGACAACCGAGGCAGCCAGGAGTTCAACCCTGACTGCAAAGCCGATGAGCTGCAGGCCCAACAGAACCGGGTTGCTGACAGCCCCACAAAGGTACCTCACCCCTCAAGCCCAAAAGACGGTCCTACACTAGTGAAGGAAGACTAAAACCCGGTGTCAGGTGGGAAACTTGTGCGTTCCTGCTGTTCCCATTTGGACCGGTATAAGTCTAGCTAAGCCTACTAGATACAGACTGCAGGACTGGCGGGTGAGCTCTTCAAAGGTGGGAAAGACTGAAAGATCTAGAGAAAGTAGAAACCCTGAAAGACAGAGAGAGAACATCTAAAGACTCCTTAAAAGAAATCCTGAGTTGGTAACAACACCCTAAACCAAACTGTACCGTGTCTTGTTATGCCATCAGCCGGTACCAAGTAAAGCAAAGTTAAACTGGAAATGGTTTCTGTTATTCTTCCTGCCGCAGCTCAAAGGACTTAACATCATCAACATCAACAGCAGAGGGGTAAGAACTGCACCACATTTCCATCACTGTCCTCCCTCACCGTCTCACCACCATAGCTGCCCTGAGGTAAAGCTCCACCTGTGGGGAGCTGCACCACACTTAGCTGCCTCATCCATCACCTCAGTGGCCGGCTGGCAGCGCCGGTACCATCTTACCGGACTCTACAGGTGGCGTCATGTTCCCCTGTAAATAACCCCTTTAACCCCCACCGATTACCATCAACATCTGGTATAGTTGATCACCAGGGCACGGCACCGGGGTAACGACCATCCGTGACTCCCCACACAGTAGCCCCGGTGTCCGAGTCCCTCATCCACCCTAGCTCTGGTTGAATCAAATACATTAGCTATAGCTGATAATAAATTAAGGCTTACAAGAAAGGTCAAAAGCAATAAAAAGCAAATTTGGGAGTATGTTAAAAAAAACGAAAAGTCAAAGATGCTAAATGTTTTTAACGGATGAAAATGGTGAAGTGGTAAAAAATGATGTTGAGAAGATTGAACTATTTTGCATCCGTTTTTTTCTCAGAAAGTAAATGTAACATTAACTGACTATTAATTACCGTAATAGAAGAATCCTGGCTATCTACAGTGGAGAAAAAAGTATTAAGTCAGCCACCAATTGTCCAAGTTCTCCCACTTAAAAAATAAAATAAGCCTGTAATTGACATCATAGGTAGACCTCAATTATAAGACAGAAAATGAGAAAACAAATCCTAAAAATCGTATTGTCTGATTTGGAAAGAAATTATTTTAAAATTTTAGTGGAAAATAAGTATTTGGTCAATAACAAACGTTCATCTCAATACTTTGTTATATATCCTTTGTTGGCAATGACAGAGGTCAAATGTTTTCTGTAAGTCTTCACAAGGTTGGCACTCACTTTTGCTGATATGTTGGCCCATTCCTCCATGCAGATCTTCTCTAGAGCACTGATGTTTTGAGGCTGTCGCTGGGCAACACAGACTTTCAACTCCCTCCAAACGTTTTCTATAGTGTTTAGATCTGGAAACTGGCTAGGCCACTTCTTATGAAGCCACTCCTTTGTTGTCCTGGCAGGGTGCTTGGGATCATTGTCATGCTGAAAGACCCAGCCACGTTTTATCTTCAATGCCCTTGCTGATGGAAGGACGTTTGCACTCAAATATTATGATACATGGTCCCATTCATTCTTTCATGTACACGGATCAGTCGTCCCTCTCCCTTGGCAGAGAAACAGCCCCAAAGCATGATGTTGCCAAACACGTTTCATAGTAGTTATGGTGTTCTTTCGATGCAGCTTAGCATTCTTTCTCCACCAAACACAACGAGTTGTGTTTCTACAAAACAGTTCTACTTTGGTTTCATCAGACCATAGGTTATTCTCCCAATACTCTTCTGGATCATCTAAATGCTCTCTAGCAAACTTCAGACAGGCCCAGACATGTAATGGCTTAAGCAGGGAGACACTACTGACTCTTCAGGATCTGAATACCTGGCAGCGTAGTGTAGTACTGATGGTAGCCTGTGTAACGTTCGTTCCAGCTCTCTGCAGGTCATTTACTAGGTCCCCCCCATGTGGTTCTGGGATTTTTGCATACCATTCTTGAGATAAATTTGACCCGCAGGGTGAGATCTTGCATGGAGCCACAGATCGAGGGAGATTGTCAGTGGTCTTGTATGTCTTCCGTTTTCTAATTATTGCTCCAACAATTGATTTCTTCACACCAAGCTACTTGCCAATTGCAGATTCAGTCTTCCCAGCCTGTTGCAGGGCTACAATTTTGTTTCTGGTCTCCTTTGACAGCTCTTTGGTCTTCACCATAATGGAGTTTTGAGTGTGACTGTTTGAGGTGGTGGACAGGTGTCTTTTATACTGATAAAAAATCAAACAGGTGCCAATACTACAGGTAATGAGTGGAAGACAGAGGAGCCTCTTAGAGAAGAAGTTACAGGTCTGTAAGAGCCAAAAATCTTGCTTGTTTATAGGTGAACAAATACTTATTTTCCACCAAAATTGGAAGAAAATTTCTTTCCAAATCAGACAATGTGATTTTCAGGATTTGTTTTCTCCTTTTGTCTCTCATAGCTGAGGTCTACCAATAATGTAAATTACAGGCCTCTCTCATGTTTTTAAGTGAGAGAACTTGCACAATTGGTGGCTGTTTAAAAACTTTTTTCCCCACTGTATTAAAAGAGAGAGACAGTGCGGGAATAGTTAGCCAACATATATTAATTCAAGTTTCCAGGTCCAGATGAAGAACACCCCAGGGTATCGAGGGATATAGCAGAGGACATCTCTTACCCACTCTCCATAATCTTTGAAAATGCTTGGAGAACAGAAGTTTCAGAAGACTAGAAGAGTAAATGTTGGCCTTATTTTTTGAAAGGGGAAGAAGATAAAGCAGGGTACTATAGACATGTGACCCTGAATTATATACCAGGAAAGATCTTTGAACAAATTATTAAACAATATGTGTGCAAATATGCAAGTTTCTGGATGAGAATTAAGTCATTAACCAGAGCCAGCATGTGTTTTGAACTAATCGGTTATGTCAGAATAACTTCATTTCCTTCTATGATAGAATCATTGACTGTTAGATATCTATTATATAATTGCCGTAGGCATTTTCGTGTCGGCCCCCGAAAATGCCGTGGCTATGTCACGCTGTGACGTCACCACGCGCGAGCAATGGCCGCGAAGCGGCCATTGCGAGTCGCTGGCCGAAAATAGAACCAGAGGCTCGGCTACAAAATTAGCGATGTACCGCTGAGGTAGCGCGAGCAATGGCCGCGAGGCCATTGCGAGTCGCTACCTCAGCCACCGCACCTGCCGCAAGTCTCTCTATACTTTCAATGGGGATCCATTGAGAGTCGCTGTGTAGCGCGAGCAATGGCCGCGAGGCCATTGCGAGTCGCTACCTCAGCCGCGGCGCGCTTGCGGTAATCCCCATACAAAGTATAGGGGGACTTGCGGCAGGTGCGGCAGCGAGTCGCTGGCTGAGTGCGAGCACTTGCGGCGCGGTTGCGGTAATCCCCATAAGGATTACCGCAACCGCGCTGCATTGCGAGTCGCTGGCTGAGTGCGAGCACTTGCGGCGCGGTTGCGGTAATCCCCATAAGGATTACCGCAACCGCGCCGCATTGCGAGTCGCTGGCTGAGTGCGAGCACTTGCGGCGCGGTTGCGGTAATCCCCATAAGGATTACCGCAACCGCGCCGCAAGTGCAAGTTGCGGCGCGGTTGCGGTAATCCCCATAGAAAGTATAGGGGGACTTGCGGCAGGTGCGGCAAGTGCGGTTTTGCCGCACCTGCCGCAAGTCCCCCTATACTTTGTATGGGGATTACCGCAACCGCCCCGCAGATGCGGTTTTTAAATAAAATAAAATAATTTGAATACAAATAAATTCACTTAAAATAACAAATAATAAATAAATTTAATAATAATAAAAATAGTAAAAAAACAAAAAAAATAAATAAAATAAAAAATAGCTATCTACTATAATCAAATTAATGCACGTTCTAGAATCCCGATGCATTTGCATCGGGCTCACAGCTAGTAGTATATATTTGACAAAGTAGCTTATACCAACCTTATTGTAAAAATGATCAAGTATGAAATGCACAAGGCAACGGAAAGGTGGATTCATAACTGGCTTAGTGATCTGACCCAATGAGTGGTCATAAATGGCTGTACATCCAGTTGGAAGAATGTCTCAAGTAAGGTACCACAAGACTCTGTCCTGGACCTTGTGCTGTTCAACATCTTTATTAATAATTCAGATGAAAGAATTGAGGGTAAACTGAATTACCGTATATACTCGTGTATAAGCCGAGTTTTTCAGCACATAAAATGTGCTGAAAAGTCCCCCCTCGGCTTATACACGTGTATATACGGTAATAGCTTTACAGCGCCCCCCCCCGTGGTATCCCGCCCCCCCCACGTATATACAGCCCCCCCGTGGTATCCCGCCCCCCCCCCCGTATATACAGCCCCCCCGTGGTATCCAGGGCCCCCCTTGCTGCACCTGTAAAGGAAGATGTCGGTATACTTATCGCTGCTGCTGTCGCCGCCTCCGCTCCGCTTCTCGGTCACCGCGCTGCTCCGGCCGGGTCTTCATGTTTCCTGTTCCTTCTCCGGCGCTCAGGAAATGACGTCATTGTTCGAGCGTCGGAGAAGGAACAGGAAACATGAAGACCCGGAGCATCGTGGTGACCGAGAAGCGGAGCGGCGGCGGCGGCAGCGATAAGTATACTGACATCTTCCCTTACAGGTGCAGCAAGGGGGGCCCTGGATACCACGGGGGGGCTGTATACAGCTGGGGCTGCTGTATACAGCTGGGGCCCCTGTATACTAATGGAGGGGGTCTGTATACCCCTGGGGCTGCTGCTGTATATACCCCCTGGGGCTGCTGCTGTATATACCCCCCCTGGGGCTGCTGCTGTATATACCCCCTGGGGCTGCTGCTGTATATACCCCCTGGGGCTGCTGCTGTATACTACCACTGGGGCTGCTGCTGTATATACCCCCTGGGGCTGCTGCTGTATATACCCCCTGGGGCTGCTGCTGTATACTACCACTGGGGCTGCTGCTGTATATACCCCCTGGGGCTGCTGCTGTATATACCCCCTGGGGCTGCTGCTGTATACTACCACTGGGGCTGCTGCTGTATACTACTACTGGGGCTGCTGTATACTACTACTGGGGCTTCTGTATACTACCACTGGGGCTGCTGCTGTATATACCCGTGGGGCTGCTGCTGTATATACCCCCTGGGGCTGCTGCTGTATACTACCACTGGGGCTGCTGCTGTATACTACTACTGGGGCTGCTGTATACTACTACTGGGGCTTCTGTATACTACTACTGGGGCTGCTGCTGTATATACCACTGAGGCTGCTGTATACTACTACTGGGGCTTCTGTATACTACCTCTGGGGCTTCTGTATACTACCACTGGGGCTGCTGTATATACCTCTGGGGCTGCTGTATACTACCACTGGGGCTGCTGTATATATCTCTGGGGCTGCTGTATACTACCACTGGGGCTGCTGCTGTATATACCACTGGGGAGGCTGCTGTATATACCTCTGGGGCTGCTGTATACTACCACTGGGGCTGCTGTATATATTTCTGGGGCTGCTGTATACTACCACTGGGGCTGCTGCTGTATATACCACTGGGGAGGCTGCTGTAACACTGCTGGGGCCTATATGTACCACTGGGGAGGCTGCTGTATACCACACTTCTGGGGGCTGTATACTACCACTGGGGAGGCCTGTATACCACTGCGGGGGCCTGTATACCACACTGCTGGGGGCTGTATACCTGTGCTGGGGTCCACCCTCGGCTTATACACGAGTCAATAGGTTTTCCCAGATTTTGGGGGCAAAAGTAGGGGGGTCGGCTTATACACGGGTCGGCTTATACACGAGTATATACGGTACATTTGCTGATAACAGAAAGCTAGGAGGGATAGTTAATACTAGAGAAGAGAGAGAGGATTCAAAAACATGTAAACAAACTGGAACAATAGGCAAAAAAGTAACAGAATGGTTTTTCACAAGGAAAAATGTGAAGTCCTACATCTGGGCAACAAATCTGAAAAAAGCATATTCACACTGGGAGGAATAGAGCTAAGCAACAGCAGATGTGAAAAAGACTTGGGTATACTAATTGATCCTTAGACTGAACATGAGTCACCAGTGTGTGCAGCAGCAAAAAAGGAAAACACAATTCGGTTATGTATTAACAGAAGCATACAGTCTAGATCACATGAAAAAATTATCGCCCTCCACTCTTCTTTGGTCAGACTTCATCTGGAATACTGTGTCCAGCTTTGGGCACCACATTTTAAAAAAGACATCAACAAACTGGAGCAATTTCAGAGAAGAGCGACCAGAATGTTAACAAACCATGTACTATAAGGAATGGTTACCGGATTTGGGAATGTTTAGCTTGCATAAAGAATATTGAGAGGACACTTAATAGCTGTCTACAAATATCTCAAGGGCTGTCACACTGTACAGGGATCAGCTGTATTCTCATTTGCATAAGGAAAGGCTTAAGGAATTGGGAAGAAACTGAATTGGAGGAGACACAGATTAGATATTAGAAAAAACTTTTTGGCAGTGAGAGTGATCGAGTTGCAACAGGCTCCTAGAAGAGGTAGTAAGTTCCTTTTTAATGGAAGGATTTAAACAGAGACTGGATAGACATCTATCTGGGATGATTTAGTGAATCCTGCTTTGAGCAGGGGGTAGGACTAGATGACCCAGGCACTCCCCTTCCAAGTCTACCATTCTAGAATTCTATGATTTATGGTATACTATAGATACATTTATGCCTATTTCAATTGATTTGACAAGTATTAGGATGCCTGTGACATTTACTGAGAAGTCGCTCACTGAATTAAACCTTGAGTTCATGTAATATAATAATTTTTAAAATGTGCTGAAAGATTAAAATGAAAACTGATCTCCTTTCATCTAAAACCCCACAACATTGGACAGCAATTCCAAAAATTTGCAAAGTTCTTCCAAAATCCATTAAGATGATGAGATTGTGTGATATTTAGTGTGCAACTAATTCTTTTTTTTTTCTTAAACCAATTAAGTATTTATTGGATTTAAGAAAAAAAAGCATACAAACACAGTCACAAAGGGAAAAGACAAGGATTACAGATGGAGGGAAGGAATCTTCAGGATTGCGTACACATATCAAGAAACAATATGACCAAAATTTACATGAAACGTACATGGATTATACAGTCATAAAATAGGGAGAGGTAGACCAAGGATCCCACCAAGCGAGTATCTTATTTTTTCTGGGTAATGAGCCAGCAAAAGTGCATTCGTACTGAAACATCAAATTTAATTGTGCAATCAATTCATCTCCAGAGGGAGTTATAGTCGATTTCCAATATTTGCTAATGCATTGTCTAGCTGCAATTAGTATAATAGACATTACCGGCCTGATGGGGGTGGGGACATCCGAGAGAGAAATACCCAAAACTGCCATAGGGCCAGATAATTTAATGGGAATTCCTGTAACAGTTTGAATGACCGTTTCTACCTGGAACCAAAAGGGAATAATCCTCGGGCACCCCCACCACACATGGGCCGAATTACCCTTCATACCACAGCCCTTCCAGCACCCCGAAGAAGAATTTGCAAATAAGTGAGATATATGGGCAGGGGTATAATACCAGAGAAGTTGTATTTTTTTGCCTTATTCAAAATGATTGATACAAGATGTATATTTATAAGGGAGTGTAAATGAACGCTGCCATTCCTCGAACGAGACTGAGAAAATATGAGAGGACTCCCATTTAAGCATAAATGGCAATTTGCTATCATTGTTAGGAGTGAGGAAAGCTTTATATAAAATCGAGATACCCTTGGGGGTTACAGTGCCTGGTTTGAAAAAACGTTGCAAAGGATCATCAACGGGAGAGGGTACATTATGTAGGAGACGACAGGTTTGCAAACAATGCCGAATCTGAAGATATTGGTAAAAAACTTTACTTGGAAGAGCAAATTTAGCGGACAGAGATGAAAAAGAGCAAAGAACGCCGTCTTCATAGTGGTCTGAGAACAAAATGATCCCCCTAGTTATCCAAAGGGAGAGATAAAGACCGTCCACACAGCACTCAATGGCATTTAGGGAAATATATCTAAAGAGACCAGTTAACGAGAGAGAGCGCAGGTGAACCAGAGATCCGTCAGTGCACGCATTGAAAGAAGAGCCGATGGGCAAGGAGTTCGACGTAATGGAGACAACTCTAGCAGGAGTCTCAAAGAGCCGCGAGGAGCAAATTTGGACTCGATCTGGTACCAAATCAAAGATGAGCTGCCATCCCACCAGAGCTTATCGGGTTCCAACAATGCGGCACGGTAGTACGCTTGAATCAACGGAACCCCCTCTAGAGTATGAAGACGACATAATCAGGCGGGAAACCCTATAAGGTTTGTTATTCCATATGAATTGGTCAAGCAAAAGACAAATTCCTCAGACGGTCTCCCACTCTGGATCCAGCTGCTTTCTGCTAGAAGGACGAGATGAGGACTTGGACGTATCCGGGGAGGACTGATGATCTGGAGGCAACAATTCCCATCTATGGAACAACTTGGAAGCTTGTTCTAGGAGCAAACACAAAGAAGTGGATCCATGTTTACGTATCAGCAGTCTTGTAGGAAAGCCCCAGCGGTAAGGGATTCCCTTATCGCGCAACACAGCAGTGTAGGGGGCAAAGGCCCTCCTGAGTGCAAGAGTGCCCGGAGAGAGAACCAGATAAACTGAGATTTTGGCAAATTTAGCAGGAAGGGAAGGATTGCCTCTCAGAGCATGCAGAAAGTCTTCTTTTAATTCAAAAAAATGTATGCGAGCTAGGACGTCTCTGGGGATGGAGGGGCCCAGGGCGGCAGGCTTTGGCACTCGATGAATGCGATCAATGATTATATCTTTTTTATCCACATGAGACATAGCAGCCATAACAAAATCCTGTAAAAAGGAACTTAAGTCTGCAGGCAGGACGGATTCTTCAACTCCTTTCAATTTGATATTATTCCTCCTAGACCTGTCCTCTAGGTCCAGAGTTTTAGCCTGTGTCTTAGACGCAGATTGTTAAAGGGATTCATGTGCATCCCATAGTTCATTATGTGAAGTAATCAGCTCTGCTAACTTGCGTTCCAAATGATCAGTGCGAACCCCCAGTTTCTCCACATCACCCTTAATTTCTGCCAACATGTTGCGCATATCCTCCTGAAGTAAACAGCGGAGAGAGGCCAGCATGTCCCTCATAATGCCCTTGGTGATAGGGGCTTCAGCCTGCTCCTGGGCGAGGGAGCTAGCAGTAGGCTGAGATTCCCTCCTTGCAGCTCGGGCAGCGCGAGGAGAAGGAGGCGCCATGTTTAGTGTGTCAGCGGGAAGCCAGGCGCCGACAAAGAAATCAGTCACCCGCTTAGCCTGCTCGCATGCCGCAGGTCTGGACTTCCCCGTAGACTCACTGGGGTTACCGGAGGGACTGGACAGAGGAGAGGAGCTGGGGAGACTTCCAGGAAAGCTGCTGTGAGCCGCTTCTAGCATCAAGGATGCGGAGCTCCCGCTCTATGCGACCGCCATCTTCAGCAGGCAAGCCACGCCCCTGTGTGCAACTAATTCTGAGAGTTCTAATAATTGAAAAATTACACTTCATACTGATGTGTTTGGGAAACAATGTCATGTGTATGCGAGTCCCTGACAATTTTTATTGTCAAGGCAATTATCAATCCTGCATGTCCGATTTCGGGCTGATGATTACCGGTATATTGTCTCCTAGAGATAAGCTGCAGACAGACATATTTGACCTTTTAGCTTTTTCAGGCAGGTCCACCCCGGAAACCATCTGAAAAAGAACTCAGAAAATGCTCAAAGTGTGAACATATGTAATTTTAAGTAAAAAAATAACTTGCAGTTTGTGTTCAAGCTTCCTAGCATCTTTTAAAGGGATCCTGTCACCCCCAAAACACCTCTAAACCTATTAAAAGCTGTCCCTAGAGCATATTAACACTTTCCCTACACTCCTTTTAGCTCCTAAATGCCCTTAGTCAAAGTGAAGAAAAACGTTATAATAGTACCTCATTAGTGATGATAATGAGTGACTATGCTATTCATAGTCACTCATCAAGGCAGCCCCTCTTCTTCATATCACGGCTATTCAGGCGTGATCGTCATCCTAGATTCAAAATCGCGCCTCCCTGCGCGCCTCCCCACTCTCCCATAGCGTCCGTGCTTCATTGTGGGGCTGTATGACGCGATCCGCGTCATTCCCGGCGCCGGGTGACGTATTTGCAGCCGCGCCACGCTGTCAGCTTCAAGTCCCGCACTGCGCATGCCCATGCGCATGCGCAGTGCGTATTTTGAAGCTGACAGCGCGGCGCGGCTGCAAATACGTCACCCGGCGCCGGGAATGACGCGGATCGCGTCATACAGCCCCACAATGAAGCACGGACGCTATGGGAGAGTGGGGAGGCGCGCAGGGAGGCGCGATTTTGAATCTAGGATGACGATCACGCCTGAATAGGCGTGATATGAAGAAGAGGGGCTGCCTTGATGAGTGACTATGAATAGCATAGTCACTCATTATCATCACTAATGAGGTACTATTATAACGTTTTTCTTCACTTTGACTAAGGGCATTTAGGAGCTAAAAGGAGTGTAGGGAAAGTGTTAATATGCTCTAGGGACAGCTTTTAATAGGTTTAGAGGTGTTTTGGGGGTGACAGGATCCCTTTAACTACCGTACTTTAGGTTTTAAAAGACAAGTGACAAAAAAAGTGACCTGACCATTCCAAATGAGTCTTCTGCCCATAAGACTATCTACACTATCGTTCAAAAGTTTGGGGTCACTTAGAAATCTCCTTATTTTGGAAAAAAAGCACATTTTTTTCAATAAAGCTAATATTAAATGAATCAGAAATACACCCTATACATTATTAATGTGGTAAATGATTATTCTAGCTGCAAACGTCTGTTTTTTATTGCAACATCTACATAGGAGTAGAGAGGCCCATTTTCCAAAAGCCACCACTCCAGTGTTTTAATGATACATTGTGTTTGCTAACTGTGTAAGAAGGCTAATCATGTTTAGAAAACCCTTTGTACAAGTATGATTTTAAAGCACAGCTGAAAACATTATGGCTGATTAGAGAATCTACAAAACTCACCTTCCTTTGATCTAGTTGAGAATCTGGAGCATTACATTTGTTTGTTGTATGAAACCCTCAAAATGGCAAGAAAAAGAGAACTTTAATGGAAACTCGGCAGTCTATTCTAAGATTTCCTAAAACGGTGTGTACTACTCCCTTCAGAGGAGAGCACAAACAGGCTCTAACCAGATTAGAAAGAGAAGTGGGAGGCCCCGCTGCACAACTGAGCAACAAGAAGTACATTAGAGTCTCTAGTTTGAGAGATTGACGCCTCACAGCAACTCAACTGGCAGCTTCATTAAATAGTACCCACAAAACGCCAGTGTCAACGTCTACAATGGAGAGGTGACTCTGGGATGCAACCCTTCAGGAAAAAGCCATATCTGAGACTGGCTAATAAAAGTAAAAGATTAATATGGGCAAAAAAAAACAGACATTGAACAGAGGAAGATTGAAAAAAAGGGTTATAGACAGACGAATCAAAGTTTGAGGTGTCTGGATCACACAGAAGAACATTTCTGAGACGCAGAACAATTGAAGAGGAAATTATTATTTCAAATAAAAATCATTATTTCTAACCCTGTCAATGTCTGGACTATATTTTTCATTCATTTTGCAACTTATTGTGTAAATAAAAGTATGAGTTTTCATGGCAAACACAAAATTGTCTGGGTGACCCTAAACTTTTGAACGGTAGTGTATATTTTATAATGAAAATCAATGCAATGGATCAAAAGTTAGTCATCCGGACATCTTTTTGAGCACTTTCCCAAACGTCTTCCACATGATAGCTATGTCCCTATATCAAAGGTCCCCAACTTCAGTTCTCAAGGCCCACAAACAGTGCATGGTTTCAGGATTTTTTGCATTTGACCATTGGAATCATTACCTGTGCAGGAGATTGAATTACGAACTGTCAAATGCTAAGGAAATCCTGAAAACCTGGACTGTTGGTTGGCCTTTAGGACTTGAGTTGGGGACCTCTGCCCTATATGGCCGGTGGAAGAAAGTGCTTTGGTTAGGTAAGACCTAAGCAGAAATTTATGGTCTAAATGCAAAATGTTATGTTTGGCATAAAAATAATAATGAACATCACCCTGAAAATGCCATCTCCATCTTCAAACATGGTGGCAGCATCACGCTGTGGGGATGCTTTTTAGCAGAGACAGGGAAGCTGGTTAGAGCTCATGGAAAGATGGATAAAGACAAGGCAATACTGGAGCAAAACCTGTAAGAGGCTTCAAAACTGTTGTGTAGATTTACCATCTAGCAGGATAACAACCATAAACATAATGGCAAAGCTACAATGGAGTGTTTTACATCAAAGCATATTTATGTATATTACTTTGATTTTTGACGATATTCTTATTCATTCAGATGCACTAGTAACTCCCATTTAGAATCTGTGGCAAGACTTGAAAATTGTTGCTCACAGATATCTTCATCCAAACTCACTGAGCTAGAGCTATTTTGTAAAGAGGAATGGACAAAAATTTCAGGCACTAGATGCGTGAGATTGGTAAAGTGGGACACACCCCAAAAGATTTGCAGCAGTAATATAAGGAAAAGTAGTAATTGATAATACAAAGTGTTGACTTAGGGGAACTGAATACAAATGCATATCACGATTTTCAAATGTATATTTTTAAACTAAAATGCCATGTACAAAATATCACAAAAGTGTGTACACCTCTCATATTTTTGTTATATTTTTTCATTGGACATTTAGTGTAACGTGGGGACTGCACACCGGGAAAAATAGTGGCGGCTGGGAACCGAATATCGTGGGGCAGCCACAGCCAGCAGATCACGGAAAGACTGTGTCCCTACAAGCCTAAATGGCAACATCTCCACGACTAGCAACTTGGCAATATGCGCGTTCAGTATTTGTGTTTGTGGGTGCGTGGCTTGGTATTTACGCCTCTTTTCATAGATCTGGGGCATGGAAAACTGGACACTTAGCTGGGACAAACAAGTGGATGAGATTGTTGTGTCCTGTGTCTGTGCACCCGCAACTTGTGAGCAAGAGGTAGGATCACCTGCTTCCTTCCCAGCATATTGGGAAGGACGGATCACAGGCAACATGGCAGTGGTTTGACCCGCATACATCGATTTGGTACCCTGTTGTTCCGCCCACCAACTAGGGTGCTTGGCTGCCATGTGTTTCCGCATACTGGTGGTGCTTTGGTTGCCTTTGCCCTGCCGTTTGCTCAGCTTCGTATGGCAGATGCTACAGATGAAATTTAGTTCAGAAGGACTATCTGAAAAAAATTTCCGGACAGCGGCTGAACGCACCCTTGCCTTAACTTGGGGCACAGAGGGATTGCTCTTGGCAACAGTTGACATACTTCGCACTCTGCTCAAACCAGTAGCCCTTGGTGCCTTTGTTGGTGCTACGTATCCTCCTTCTTCCTCTGTGCTGCTGTGCTGGCTATGCGTGCCAGCGGTCCAGGTCGGATCGGTGGTCTCATCATCCACCACCTTGTCGTCCATGTCATCCTCCTTCCCGTGTTGATATTGTCGGCTAGCCAGATGGCAACTGTGTATCATCACCATCTGCCTCCACCTCTTCACACAGTATATCACGTCGATGAAAGTGGCTTTCTTCTAGTCATGGGTTTTCAAATATTTGGCCATGAACAGACGATACCTCCTCACGTTCCTCTTCAATGTCTCGCGGTGAGAGGCCAAAGGCAACTAAAGGATGTGGACCAAACAGATCCTTGGAGTGTCCAAGATTGGAGTCAAATATTTCCTGTGACTCCTGACTGGGTGATACAGGGCACCGGAGTTTCAATGTGCCCTGGCCATGGAGCTGATGCTTAAGTCTTCAGCACCATGGAGAGCGGCGGGTACAGTACGCAATTAGCCTAAGTACCTTGGACAGCTCCTTATTCAGAACGCTGCCCAGCAATGTACTTACGCTAATTGCGTAGCATACCGGCGCGCTCACTGACAGGAGCCACCGGATTTTATGAATGAACTGGCGAAGCCGACAATTACCGCCTTGCCAGAAATATAGCGATTAACCCCTGAACTACCAATGAATTAAGGCAGCATGTCTCTAGGGAGGGTGGTCACTCCCTGGAGACATGATGCCAACATATTTTGAACACATTAACCCTTGATTCTTGGGGTTAATTACCGCATATACAGCATCTGTGCTGATATGCCGCACAGATGCTGCATATGCAGGGCCGTATTTGGAGTTCCTGCTGCCCTAGGCACTCTCAGCGGCTGCCGCCTGCCCCGTCATGGCTCCTCCCCCCATTGTGGCCGCTCCCCCTGTCACGGCCCTCCCCCTGTTGCAGCCCTCCCCCATCATGGCTCCTCCCCCCGTTACAGACAATCTTCCCCCCCAAGCTTCATGTAGCTTCTACCCCCACATTTCATCATGTAGTACATATAAAAGGTTTGTCCAACCACACTACAGAGACATACTGATAGGATGTTTACATTGTGAGCCCCAATGGGGACAGTGTTGATGATGTATGTAAAGTGCTGTGGAGTTCATAGTGTAATATAAGTGCAAAAAATATTATTGTTAATATGATGTCACAATACCAGGATCTGAGGATCTTGTATTTCGAGGTCAGGGGCTCTCTGACGCCGTGTTGCTGGCTGTCTCGTTGTCTACCTCTTTTGACACTGCAGTGCAGTGGAACAAGAGAGCATTAACTGGTTAATAACAAGAAGTATGGTGTGTACTAACTGAGCCATAAACCCTCCCCATACCATGTCCAGCAGACATTATAGGATTACTATATGGATTTTAGTATTAGGGTACGGACACATTGCGTGAAACTCTGATGAGTGCAATGTGTGATTTCATCACATTACACTCGGACCAATGTTAATCAATGTCTGAGAGCACACTGACGAGTGTCGGAGATTTTTTCTCATCCAGATTCAGGATGAGAAAAAAGTCGCAACATTCTGCGACAGTCTGCGATTCACACCGAGACTCACCAATGCAAGTCTAAGGGTCTGACAAAATTACATACCGCACACTGACAGCACACGGACCATCGAGAGGTATCAGTTTTTTTTCACTGATACATTCTCATTCTGCAGCTGAGAACAATGTAAAATGTTCCTGTAAATGATTCTACACTAATAGCTGCTGAGGAAAGAACAGATTGCACACGGATGTGATCTGAGAGAAATGTCGGACACTTGCACAGCAGTTGGATGCCAAATGGACCAAAAACCAATGACACTCATCCGACTCTCCTGGATGAGAAACAGACCGATTTTAAGGCGGCGGGAGACAGTGTAGCACCATGTCCTCAACTCTGTGCTGTGCACAGACAGTGTACCACCATGTTCTCAGCTCCGTGCTGTGCACAGTGTACCACCATGTCTCCCAGCTCCGTGCTGTGCACAGTGTACCACCATGTCCTCAGCTCCGTGCTGTGCACAGGACAGTGTACCACCATGTACCCAGCTCCTTGCTGTGTACAGTGTACCACCATGTCCTCAGCTCTGTGCTGTGCACAGTGCACCACCATGTCCCCAGCTCCGTGCTGTGCACAGTGTACCACCATGTCCTCAGCTCCGTGCTGTGCACAGTGTACCATCATGTCCCCAGCTCCGTGCTGTGCACAGTGTACCACCATGTCCTCAGCTCCGTGCTGTGCACAGACAGTGTACCACCATGTCCCCAGCTCCGTGCTGTGTACAGTGTACCACCATGTCCTCAGCTCTGTGCATAGACATAGTACCACCATGTCCTCAGCTCTGTGCTGTGTACCACCATCTCCCCAGCTCTGTACTTTGCACAGACAGTGTACCGCCATATCCTCAGCTCCGTGCTGTGCACAGACAGTGTACGGTACACTGTGCACAGCACGAAGCTGAGGACATGGTTGTACACTGTGCACAGCACGGAGCTGGGGAGATGGTGGTACACTGTCTGTGCACAGCACGGAGCTGAAGACATCCTAGAAGAGACAGACAGGCCACAGACGGGCGGCAGGACAACACTGAGCCCACCTGGAAGAACAACAACACCCAGCACACTGCCCAGAAATCATATAGGACAGGCAGGTAGGAGAACTACAACTCCCGGCATGCCACACCCTGCCAACTCAGGAAGGTGGTGGCAGCTGCATGGAGGCAGACACACGGTACAGCGCCATTATCACCACACACAGCGCCAGCCACAGCCTCAGTCCTCATGCACCCCCGTCCTTCTCTCCTCTGTCCCTCCTGCTGCTCCTGTCCTCCTGCACCTCCGTCCTCCTCTCCTCTGTCCCCTCTCCTCTGCCCCTCCTCTGCTCCTCTATCCTCCTGCAACCCCATCCTCCTCTCCTCTGTCCTCCTGCACCCCTGTCCTCCTCTCTTCTGTCCTCCTGAACCCCGTCCTCCTCTTCTCTGTCCTCCTGCACCCCCGTCCTGCTCTCCTCTGTCCTCCTGCACCCCCGTCCTCCTCTCCTCTGTCCTCCTGCACCCCGTCCTCTCTCCTCTGTCCTCCTGCACCCCCGTCCTGCTCTCCTCTGTCTCCTGCCCCCGTCGCTCTCCTGTCCTCCTGCACCCCGTCCTCTCCTCTGCCCTGCCCTCTCCTGCTCCCTGTCCTCCTGCACCCCCGTCCTGCTCTCCTCTGTCCTCCTGCACCCCCGTCCTCTCTCCTCTGTCCTCCTGCACCCCGTCCTCCTCTCCTCCTGCCCTCCTCTCTTCCCTGCACCCCGTCCTCCTCCTCCCCTGCCCTCCTGCTGCTCTGCTGTCCTCCTGCACCCCGTCCTGCTCTTCCTCTGTCCTCCTGCACCCCGTCCTGCTCTCCTCTGTCCTCCTGCACCCCCGTCCTCCTCCCTCTGTCCTCCTGCACCCCGTCCGCCTCTCCTCTGTCCCTCCTGCTGCTCCTCTTGCACCCCCGTCCTCCTCTCCCTGTCCCTCCTGCTGCTCCTCGTCCTCCTGCACCCCTGTCCTCCTCTCCGCTGTCCCTCTGTCCTTCTGCACCCCAGTCCTCCTCTCTTCTGTCCCTCCTGCTGCTCCTCTTTCCTCTCCTCCTGTCCCTTGTTTCTGTCCCCTGCCCCTCTGTCCTCTTCTTCTTTGTCCCCCTGTTTCTGTCCTTCTGCCCCTCTGTCCCCCTGTTTCTGTCCTCTTCCCCTCGGACCCCTGTTCCTTTGTCCTCTTCTCCTCGGTCCCCCTGCTTCTCTGTCCCCTGCACAGTTCCCCCATACTTCCCTCACCTGGTGCTGGCTGCTGACATTGGCCGGGCTCCCTCACAGTGATGCGCAGCCCACCATCCTCCAGTGCCTCTGGCGGCGGCTTCCCGTTTCTCCGGGTCCGGAGGGGGCGGCTGGGTGCAGGAGCCGCCAGTACCGCCACCGGCGCCACCACCGCAGCACTTGGGCGCACGGGAGAGGAGGGAACAGAGCGGGAACTTCAAGTTTCCTCTTCTTTGTGGGCCCCTCCTTCTCGTGTCTTCCGGGTCTTCTGACTGAGGTGGATGGGCGGGAAGGCAGGCGGGGCGGCCATAATGATGAAGGGAAGGGATGGGGGGTATGGGGGCGGGGCTTGCGACCCGGCCGGCCCGGAGCCGGAAAAAAAAAAAAAGAAAAGAAAACACGCTGAGACGCCGCCCCCTATGAAATGGCGCGCCTAAGCACGTGCCTACGAGTGCCTAATAGCAAATACAGCCCTGTGCATATGCAGTTTAACCCTGAAAATTGCAAATAGGTGGCCCGCAGCTGGGTGCTTATTAATATTAGTGACAGCGTGCATGTCATATGCACAGGAAACCGGCACATTCATACTCTGCGGCTTGACAGCCACGCAGTTTAAAATGCGTGTAAATGCTGTCCACGGTCCTGAAGTTTGTTTCAGGACTGCGGACAGCATCACACTCACACGCAGCACACACGCACTCACACAGCCCACTCTCATTACACTCGCAGCACACTCACATGCATACAGCCAGGCACACGCACCACACTCACACCACACACACCCAAAACATGAATCACACTCTCATCACTGTCATGCATCAAACACGCTCTGTGTTTGATGCACGACAGTGTGCCTTCAGCTTTAAGGTCATATATTACTCATGCCAATCACCACACAAGACAGTGGTGCTGGCTGTGTGTCAGTTGTGCAGTACCGTGTGTGCTATTTGGTTTGAACACAGCACTGCAACAGCACTAAAAATTGCCCTGAGCTTTAAGGCGATACTATTAGCATGCCAGTCACCACACAAGACAGCGGTGCTGGCTGCGTGTCAGCTGTGCAGTACTGTGGTGCTATTTGGTTTGAACACAGCACTGCAGTGGCACCAAAAATTGTCCTGAGGTTTAAGGCGGTACATTACACGCACCATTCACCACACAACAAATCGCTGCTGGCTGCGTGTCAGTTGTGCATACCGTGCATGCTATTTGTTGTGAACACAGCAACACAACGGCACAAAAAAATTGGCCTGTAGGGGAAAATGTGACCCCAAAAATAGCTGGAAAACTGTCACTACTGCAATCAGCTTATATTTTCAGCTTTGGAAAAGCTGAAATATTGCTGACTGTACTATGTGGAACTGTAACATTCCTGCTTGTTTCCCTGCACTACAGTCACCTATTACTACAAAACTGGTAGCTCTCAGGAGAGCTTTTGGGTTTTCTGTACAATTTGCACAAGCACAACTCTCCCTATTAGCTGCTCACACTGTCCTTACACTGTGTCTGTATGCAATGGGCAGAAAATGGCTGGCGGCAGGGCTTATATAGAGCCTATGAGTCATAGGCTATGACTCGTGTATGACGCTGGGCGGCCAGCTAATCATAGTAATGCCACAACCAAGAAGGCTGTGGCATTACTGTGATTGGCTAATGCTGGGCGGGAGATCCGAATATTGTGAGTCGAGTGGTGAAATACTTGCTATGTTTTGAGTACCACGAGTACCGCATTACTCGCCAAGTACCAAATACTTGCGATTATACTCACTCAACCCTATTCAATGTACTTTTTGTTTAACAGTGTGAATTTGGTGTGCCCTATAAATAACTCGGCACACACGCATTAACGTGTAAACTGCTGACAAGAAAAGTCTGCACATCCCTAGGTGAAAATGGCCAAATTGTGTCACATTAGTCATTTTCCCTCTCTGGTGTCATGTGACTTGACACGCCCACTTCAGGGCAATGGGGATACTTGGAACCAGGCCAGTTGTTACGGTCCTTTTGCATTCGGGGGATGTCATGGCGGTGGCCCAGCTTCATGGCCCTGGCGATGTCATTTAATAAAGGGATGCTGGACTTTATTGACGGGGGAATTGGAAAAGGGGTATTCATGATGCCACCCGCGGTCTGCAATCAGTGTTGTCACCACTGCTGCAGAAACTCTGAGGATGATGACTGGCAGTTTGGATAGCTTTGCTCCCCACGAGCGGGGTCCCCAGGGCAGTGGATAGTGAAGTCAGTTCATTCTTGGCCGGTGTTCATCAAATCATCAGAACTTTGGTGGTCTCAGGTGGCCTCTGCAGCCAATGGGCGCCACAAAGAAAAGTCTCACACACTTCAATTGTAGTTCTGTACCTTTTACTTCAACATTTTAACCAGGCTGCCAGGTGCTTCTCTCTGCCACTCTCCGGTCCAGCTGTTTCTCAAGAATCGGGACAGTGTCGTCGAGACCCTTAGGTGTTCTTTTCCCTCTCTCTCGATGTTCCCTTTACTCTCAATGGTACACTCAGTGCCTCTAGCTTCTCTTGCTTCTTTTGTCAGTGCTTCCGTGCAAAGAGCTCTTGTACTGACAGCCACAGGCATCGCTTGGCACACTTTCCTAGAGCCGCACCTTAGTACAGCCGCCTTCTCTGAGGTATGCCAGGTGTTTGGGCCACAGTTCTCCTTTAGGAGCTCATGACCTCCGGTTCAACGGTTCAGGTGTGGTTCCCTGTGCCGTTTTCAGGGCCGGTCCCCTGTTTCGTCCACCAGCCCCTCTGTTCCCCTGCCAGATACGGGCATGCGGGGGTGATCTTAAACTTTGTCCACACCCCAAGGGCTCCTCTCTTCTTTCCCTTTCGTCCTTTCATCCCGGGGTGAACGTGACCGTGCTCCAATCCACAGGAGCTAACACCTCCACCACCTCTTGACTCCCACTCCAACTTCCTACTCCTTTGCTGTCCTCCTCACAACTCTTCTCTCCTTTCTCACCCATGTCCCCCCTTCCTGAAACTGGGCCGACCCTCCCGGGTCTGCCCATCATCCCTGCCCGGGGTCCTACGTGTGTGTTGCGGTGTTGAGTCTCAACTTCATCGTCCCAATTCAGAGAACAGGAGCACTACTCTCCCGCTAATGGTGGAGTGCAGTACTCCCGGTGGCGGCCAGACCAGTAGGGCACCATATGACTCATTATGATTGCAAGGTCTCAGGTGTGTATGGGAGCAGGTGTGTTAAATGTTGTATTATCGATAATACACTCTTCTCATACTGGTCACTGAAAGTTGAAAATTCCACTGCACCTTATGGCAAAAAATTCTTCAAAGGATCTAAAACCATGAAAGCCGGTATGTACTGTGAGATACTGAAGCAGAGCATGATCCCCTCTCTTCTGAAACTGAGCTGCAGAGCAGTATTTTAATATTATAACGACTCAAAATACACCTCAAAAAAACCATTGCCTTGCTTACGAAACTGAGGGTAAAGGTGCTGAACTGGCCAAGCATGTCCAGATCAAAACTGTATTGAGCATCTGTGGAGCATCCCCAAATGGAAGTTGGTGGAGTGCAAGGTCTCTAACATCCACCAGCTCCATGATGTCATCGTGGAGGATTACAAGAAGATTCCAGTCACTTCTGTGAAGCTCTCCTGAACTCCATGTTCAAGATAGTTAAGCAATGCTTCTTCTCTGCTCGCTTCTCTGCTCGCTTCCTTAAACTCAACATGGACAAAACTGAATTCATAGTCTTCCCCCCAAGAAATTCCACCCCACCTCCCAACCTATCCATCTGCGTCAACGACTGCCCCCTCTCCCCAGTCCCCCAAGCCAAGTGCCTCGGGGTAATCCGTGACTCCTCCCTATCCTTCAAACCCCACATCGAGGCCCTCTCCACATCCCTCCGGCTCCAGCTCAAGAACATCTCACGGATCCGCTCCTTCCTCACCCACGACACCGCTAAAACACTCATCCATGCTCTTATCATCTCCCGCCTTGACTACTGCAACCTCCTTCTCAATGGCCTCCCAGCTAACTCCCTCACATCTCTCCAGTCTATCCTCAACTCCGCTGCCCGACTCATCTATATGTCCTCCCGCTACTCCCCTGTCTCCCCCCTCTGCCAACCCCTTCATTGGCTCCCCGTCTCCAAGAGGTCCCAATTCAAAACACTAACCATGGCGTACAAAGCCATACACAACCTGGCTCCACCATACATCTCCGACCTGGTCTCCCGATACCTACCCTCACGCAACCTCCGCTCCTCCCAAGAACTCCTCCTCTGCTCCCCCCTCATCACCTCTTCGCACAACCGAGTCCAGGACTTCTCCCGGGCATCTGCCTTACTCTGGAACTCCCTACCCGAACACGTCAGACACTCTCCTACCCTGAGTAGCTTCAAGTGTCACCTGAAGACTCACTTGTTCCGTCAAGCCTACAACCTGCCATGAGACCCAGGCGAACGCCCCATACCTGACATTCCCCCATCCTACTGTATCCTAACCCACCCCTCATAGACTGTGAGCCCTCGTGGACAGGGTCCCTGCCCCTCCTGTACCTGTACGTCCTGATCGACTAGATTTAGTGTACTTGTTCTTGTCTCCCTCATCCTCATGTAAAGCGCCATGGAACCTAATGGCGCTATATAAATAAATAAATAATAATAATAATGGTGGGCACAGAACATATTGAGATTTTGGGCACAATTTAGCTATTTTCACTTAGAAGTGTAGTCAATTTTGTGGCCAGAAGTTTAGACATTAATAGCTTGCTGTTGAGTTATTTAGACGGACCACCAAATTTACACTGCTATATAAGCTGTACACTGACTACTTTACATTGCATCAAAATGTCATACAATAGCTTCAGTGTTGTCCCATTCAAAGATAAAATAGAGTATTTATAAAAATATGAGGAATGTACTGACTTTTGTGATATACGGTACTCTGTCATTTCCTTGACAGTTCACAAGTATTTGCTTCTTAGTGTTGGTATAGCACATAAAATACTAATAAAATTAATTTCAGTTTTTGTGTGTTTTAAAACATGGAAAAGTTCACAGGGTATGAGTGCTTTTTCATGGCACTGTAGTCTGGCTTTCTCAATTGCTACGAGTATAGGTTCAAGTGAGTAAGGCTATTTGATCTATGAATATACTATTAAGCATGAGTTTGCTATTAATAATCTATGCTTTAATATAGTAAAATTATATGGACTGGAGCTATACCATGGAATGTGTCTTCTCAATTACGGTTACGGTTAAGAATTCTTTGTATTGATCTCTGTTGATCAATGTTTTTGGGTGAAATTCTTGTAAGCAGCACATGAATGAACAATGACTATTTTATTCTGAAGTATCATTGTGTTCAGGAATCCCATTTTTCTGTTCCTGACCAAGGCAGTGATTTGACTTATCATATGAACATACAAAATGTGCTGTTCTCGTCCATTAACCTATCCACATTGAACTCTAAAAAGGACTAGTTTATACCATTCTACCACTAGCCTGCCAAGTAATTAATAAAGGTTTCTTAAAATACCCATTACATTTTCTACAAAGGGTTTCAAATTTGACCTCAACCACTTAAGTGGATGAACATTCTTAGTTAACATTCTGTAGATAATTATGTTATGACCTTAATAAGTGAACCGCATTATACTAGCCATATTAACTTCAAAGAGTGTCTAAAGTTGTTAACAAATGTTTGAATTGCTGGGCTGTTTTATTGTTAGTGCTATTAGAATTGATGGGCTTCAAAATATATTCTTAGAAATAGCAGACATTCTGTTTTTATAATAATTAAATTACCTTAACAAAGCAGCACTGACAGAAGATCAATGCTGGCATCACGTTATTGCCTCAAAGTTCAAAAGTGGGAAAAATGCAAATAATAAAGCTATATTGTAATCTAAACGACCACCCACAGAATTCCTATAGCCTTAGAGAGACATCTAATCCTCTTAAATCTTTACCGTGTACATTTTCACTAGCTCCAATGTCCATCTGACAATACTTTTCAATCAAAAAGTTTATTTCCAACTTGTTTTTTGTTTTTAAATAATTTCTATTTCTCCTTGCCTTACCACTGATAAGTCACCAATACATGTACTCTACCTTCTTTTCAAACTTCTCATATAAAGAGCTACTTTAGTGCGTGCCACCTTTTGTACCAGTTTTTAGACATGATTCTTAATCTGACATGGAATAATAATATTGAGACACAAGATTTAAGATTTCTTCCAATATTAAAAATGGCACAGGTTTTTAACATTATTATTTCTAAGTGCTTTTATGCTGTTAATTTTACATCACTTTGACAATACCTTTCCTTTTCATGCATGTTATCAAGATGAAAAGAGAACAATATTATTTGAAAGAAAAAAATATTAAAACATCCCAAATTCCCCAAAAACTGCTGATTTCACTGTTGTCCCAATTCTTCAAGACTGGATTTCTGCATACCAGTCTTGTTGATTGGTGCATTGGAGTAATACAACCCCTGCCACAAATTATGGCTCGGAGGATGTCCATTCAGTTGTTTAATATTTTAGAATAAAAGCAGATCACATACATGGCACAAAACTGAAGTTATTTCAAATGGCAACTCTCTGCCTTGAAGAAACACTTAAAGAAATATTGAAAAAAAATATGCTAGCCAGTAACGCTTACTTTTGTAGACCAAGCAGGGGGGGAAAATTATGGAATCACTCAATTCTGAGGTAAAAATTATAGAAACACCCTGTAAATTTTCATTCCCAAAACTTAAGGCCCCGTCACACTTGGCAACGCACCAGCGATCCCTACAATGATTCGACTTGTTAGGGATCGCTGGTGCGTCGCTACGTGATCGCTGGCGAGATGTCAAATAGTCAGATCTCACCAGCGACGCAGCAATGATACAGCGGTCGTTGGGACCCTGTCACTCTCTGGCGTAGTATTGAGATCGTTGGTCGTTGTCCCTGTCAAACACAGCGATGCACGCTGCCCAGCGGAAGCGAAATGACCAAAAAATGGTCCAGAACAGTTTGTGACGATCAGTGATCTCACAGCAATGGCCTGATCACTGCTATCTGTCACAGAAAGCGAGATCACTGTTGAGGTCGCTGTTGCGTCTCAAAACTTGTGACTCAGCAGTGATCTCGCTAGCGACCTCGCTTAGTGTGACGGGGACTTAACACCTGCATCAAATAAGATCTGCTTGTTAGTCTGCATCTTAAAAGGAGTGATCACACCTTGGAGAGCTGTTACACCAAGTGGACTGACATGAATCATGGCTCCAACACGAGAGATGTCAATTGAAAAAAAAGAGAGGATTATCAAACTCTTAAAGAGGGTAAATCAACACGCAATGTTGCAAAAGATTTGGTTGTTCACAGTTATCTGTGTATAAAATCTGGCCAGTTTGGGGTTTTGATCTGGCACAAATCCTAAGTCATATTAAAAGGCTTGTTGAAGAGTTGATTATGTCTTTAAGGATTGCTACCCTTATTGGGTGGCATTAAAGTTTCTCACTTCCTCACTGAAGTGACAATTTGCATATTTCCCAGAGGAGCATTGTGGCTAGAATACTTGCTTATCATCTTATCTCTCTATTTATGGTGGCAGCAGATTCCTCTCCATAAAATAGAAAGCTAGTTCCCCAGACCTCGTCTCAGCCTTCATACACAGGTCTGCAGTTTGGGGTTCTGATCTGGCACAAAATCCTAAGTCATATTAAAAGGCTTGTTAAAGAGTGATTGCTACCCTTCATGGGTGGCATTAGAGTTTCTCACTTCCTTACTGAAGTGACTAATTTGCAAATTGACATTGATATTTTGGACACTTGTCTTATACCATCAATTAAAAGAATGTTTGGGGATTATGAAATCATTTATCAAGATGATAATGCATCCTGCCATAGAGCAAAAACTGTCAAAACATTCCTTGAAAGAAGACACATAAGGTCAATGTCATGGCCTGCAAATAGTCCAAATCTCAATCCAATTGAAAATGTTTGGTGGAAGTTGAAGAAAATGGTCCACGACAGGCTCCAACCTGCAAAGCTGATCTGGCAACACAATCAGAGAAAGTTGGAGCCAGATTGATGATGAGTACTGTTTGTCACTCAATAAGTCCATGCCTCAGAGACTACAAGCTGTTATAAAAGCCAGAGGTGGTGACAAAATACTAGTAATGTATTTGAGTGTTATATTGTTTGTTTATTTGTCATGATTCCATAATTTTTCCACCTGCTTGGTCTACAAAAGTAACCATTACTGGCTAGCATATTTTTTTTTCAAGATTTCTTTTAGTGTTTCTTCAAGGCAAAGAATTGTTATTTGAAATGACTTTAGTTTTGTGCCTTGCTGTAGTTTTAAATATATTGCAGAAACCTTGGGCCAAAATTCCCCCTGCCCAGAACTTCATAAAAAAAGGCCATGCCACTGTGTCAAAGGCCTTTTCGGCATCCAGACTCATCAGCATTGCGAGTGGTCTCAATGCGTCTTGGGCCAAGACCGTAGCAGTGACCGCTAGTCATATGTTTGCAGCTGCTACTCCGCCCCTGAGTAAAGCCCATTTGAGCCTCACATAAAAGACCGGTAATATCAGTTGTAGATGGCTTCCTAAGGTGCAACCCCCTTTTATTTGATGTATTTAGTTATAGATCTGGACCAATGCTGGGTTACGATAAGAATATAAAATCCACTTATATTATTTCAACTAGCTGTAGTCTCTGGCATTGCCCAGGATAATAATTAACAGTTCTTAGCTATAAGAAAATAGAATGGGTTAACAAAGTCTTGCTTCTCTCTGCTGAGATGCACAGGTTGCAAGTATAATACAGGGCCCATATGTGGGCTTCTTGTGTAATACAGGGGCTATGTATGGTCACAGACTGTAATACAGGGTGCTATGTGTAAACTCCTGCTCTAAAACAGGGGCCTATGTGAGGCCTCCTGCTGTAATAATGGGGTCTGTTTGTTGCTTCCTGCTGTATAGAGGGGCTGTATATGGGCTCCTGCTCTATACAGGGGGCTGTGTTCCACTTCCTATTATATACAGGTCGCTGTGTAACCTCCTGCTGTATACTGGGAGCTGTGTGCGGTCTGCTGCTGTATACTGTATAAGGGGGGCTGTGTGTGACCTCCTGTAAACGGGTTGTGTGTGGCCTCCTGCTGTATACTGACGGCTATGTGCAGCCTTCTGCTGTATACTGAGGGTTGTGTTCATCCTCCTACTGTATACTTGGTGCTGTGTTGCAGGCTCCTGCTGTATACTAGGGGTTGTGTGTGGGAGGTTGTTAGAAGAATAGTAAAGAGGTGTCTTTGTTGATTTGGGGTTTGGTGGTGGTGCTTCACTGTGACTTATGTCCCAGTGTGCACCATTCTCCAGACGTCTTTGCCATTGGCAAGCTTCCTGAATGTTTCACTGACGTGTAGCTGTGTGAATGTCCCTCACTGCCTATAGCAGCCAATCAGAAGCTGAGCTGTGATTGGTTGCATAGGACACCTGATAAATATCCTGGCTCACAGTTACAAGCTTACAAGCTTTTTTGCCAAATGACTGTAAAGCAGGGGGTTAAAATTTCCCCTCAAAACATAGTCTATGATGTTCCTTGAGTCAAATGAGGTAGCTGTGCAAACCTTTGTGATTGTAAATGCAACAGTGCAGATTCCTTTAGTGGATATACATACACACACATACACTTAGCATTATATATTAGATTAGCATATTTATATACACCTTGTAACACATGCATTACTCACAGCGCTGCACTTACTATACCATATACAGTGGGTATAATAAGTATTGAATATCACCCAGTTTTCTAAGTAAATATATTTCTAAAGGTGGTATTGCCATTCATTTCTCACCAGATGTTAGTGACAACTCATCCAATTGTTTTCTTGAAACAATTGTATCTGCTGATTCCAAGTCTTTCTATAGCTCACCCAGCCGATTCTTGGCTCTTGGACAACTCTTCTGATAATTATTTTCACCCTTCTTTCTGAAATCTTTCTGGGGATCTTTGTGGTCATGGCTATCTTAGGGTGAAATTATGTTCTTTCCACTCACTGGAGTCTTCAGTGGTTCTCCTGTAACCAATACCATTAGTATGTTTTTCAACAATGAGGTTTTGAAGTCAAGAGTCAGATCACTTGTTTCATCCATCTAGAATGTTTCTTGTGTGGCATCTTGGTAATAAGAACTTTTTATAGGCCATCAGTTGAACCAGCTGATAATTAGTTTTCACTAAATGGCAGGATTGCTTTATAAATACTTAAAAGATTTCAGTTGGTGTCATGACTTTCGATGGCTTTTGCACCTCTTTTTTATATTTAAGACTTTTTTCATGTGTAATTTCTCACTATTACACATATTAGCTTATATTTTTTTGCCTGTGTGGATTGAATTCATGTCACCATCTTTAGAAATATATTTACTTTTAAAATTGGTGACATGTTCAATACTTATTTCTCCCACTATATTTGTGACTGTGTACTGTATCTTTCTAGTTTGAAGCAGATTTTCATGTTGATATGGAGAATACCATTTTACATTGCTGGAATATGATGCAATATACAGAATATTTTAGCCCCTTTGTTACACCCTCATGACAGGATTCTTTTTCTTGTCCATGACATAGTTTGAGATTTTTAGTGGATTTTGTAAAAACAGCTGTTGAAGTTATCGCCCAGATACCTGCTGAGGAATGTAACATCTCTGTTCTCCAGTTGCCTAATACATTTTCATTTCAGAGATGTGGACTTTAGAAGCAATTTAACTATTAATTTCCTGTTTTCAGTTGTTATTCTAGTCCTAGACAGTGACAGAAGTGTAGTAAGGGAAAACTTGAACCAAACCCAAAAGTTACTTACAAACTTGATGCCATTATTCTCTATTGAACACACATGACTTGTAGTGAATTGTCTGGGCATTATCCTCAAATAACATCTTTGCTCCCACTGAATTGATGTACAAATCTCTTTAAATGAACATATATATGGGCGCCTAGACAGAATTTTTTGTCCCATAACTTATGTGCACATTGCAGATATTGCCAATGACTAATATTATATGTTGTGTTCAGTCAATGTATGTGCATTTAGACAGTACTGTCTAAGGTGCTTTCACATCAGCATTTTTTGCCATTCGCGGCAGATCCAGCAGTTTTGCCTCATCTGCCACATAATGGATCACTTGCGGCAAGACTGCGTTCGGTCTAATTCGTTCCCTATGGGACTTGCAGACATGTGCAGCACTTGCGGCAACAGACTTGCCAGATTTGGCGGATCACGGCAAAGCGGCAAGTGCTGCACATGTCCGCAAGTCCCATAGGGAATGAATTAGGCCGAACGCAGTCTTGCCGCAAGTGATCCGTTACATGGCACATGAGGCAAAACTGCTGGATCTGCCAAGAATGGCAAAAAATGCTGACGTGAAAGTAGCCTTAATCATGAAAGTTAGGAAATTTGGTTTTACTAGTAGTTGTTACCATAGCAGTGAAACCTATTTAAAACAATCTTTTTTTAATGTGTAATTATCTACTTACATAAAAGCCTTAGTCTTTCTGTCTTTCTGTATGTTTGCCTCCAAAAGCCTTAGTCTGTCTGTCCAGTGGCCCTGATGGAAAAGCTCCAACGGGGCCCCCTATTATTGCAAATATTTAATAGCAACAGTCATTTTCTATAGGTGAAAGGGATATTTGGGGCCCCCTAGGCTCCAGAGCACAGGTGCGATTGCAATCCCTGCACCTATTGTAATTACGCCCCTGTGTCTGTCTCTTTGTATGTTTGTCCCCAAAAAAGCACCACCTAGAAGACACTGGCCGCAGCCCATGCAGACCAAGGTATCTACTGATTGGCCAGATTGTGATAAAAATGTCTTTCCATGCTCATGCACAGTAACTGATGCAGTCTTTGTGCCAGACAGTGATAAAACCTTGTCTATGTAAGGTGGGGTTGTAGGAGGGGCCAGGTCCCCCTTGCATAGGCTACATTGCTACTCCCACCAACAAAGATGGTCACACCCATCTCAAAGCACAGCATGCATTCAGTGGGCATGACCGCTTTTATTGGTGGGTGTGAAGGGCTTCTTTGGTTAGTGTGGTGATATTTCCTTCCATCCACTAGAATCATGCAAGGGCAGACTTCAACCTTCCCTCAACCACCCTCCTATGTCGTCACGCATGTCATGTCGGACCTGGAAGGAGCACATGCAGTCTAGCATCTACCATCAGATTATAGCTAATGTGCCCACCATATTACTACACCTGCCAATACGCAATAGCATTCAGGGTGTTAAGGCTGCCATATTAGTTCTGCAAAACATTCCCAATATCGCTACACTTGCCAGATTTGAGGTCACACACATATTCAATACCATTTGGATACCATTGCCTGTTACAAAATACATATTGGTCACACACATAACCAATTCCATTGGGATACTGTTTTTAATCAATACCAACATTCAACATATTTTCCATATATATACACTTCGCATTTTAAACAATTCAATTGCTATTTCACAGTTTTACATACACCTATTATTTTTTCATTTAGTAACCTAACCTCAATAATTTATGTGAACTACCTTATTTTCGGGGAAACAGGGTAATATATAATCTCACACATTGTAGAATCTCCCAATGCGATAGAATCAGGCCCATGTTTAGTTAATGTATTAGCCACATGAAATGTTTATATGACAGTGAATTGAAAAGTATTCATACCCGTAAACATTTCCATGTTTTTTTCATGTTACACCCACAAATCTAAATTTATTTTATGTGATGTACCAACACTAAATAGCAAGTGTTTGTGAAGTGTAAAGGAAATTATACATGGTTTTCTATATATTTAAAAATTATAAATCTGAAATTTATGATGTGCACTTGTATTCAACCTCCCTGACGAAGCCGCCTTGTGCGGCGATACGCGTGGGATCTAGGGGCCCCCACTGCTCATGCCTGCACACACCGTGCTTCTTACTAGCAAATACCTATTCCTATTCCCTGGGATCACTGAGGGATATAGGGATCTCCTTTGCTGTGCTGCAAGCTCCATGCTGTCTATGGACAGGTGAGGGAAGAAATCTCCAGCTTTGACTCTTTGCTGACAGGCAGCACAGCTCACAGGAGCTGCAAAAGGCTGAATGTCAATTGTCATTTTAGCTTCACCAAATATCAGGTTTTGTTTGTCATCATTTCTGTGCACCATTTATTCTTTGTACAATTTGTCATTTTATATAGCTCACTGTTTCCAGGGGCAAGGTGCAATAAGATTAACTATTTGGTGCAGACTTGTATTGTTTGACTTCAGTGTATGATTATTGTTGTACCATTGGTGTTAATGAATCAGGCATGAATACAGGGTTTGAAGGGGCCCCCTTCCCCTATGTGGTATTATACCCATTATTTTTGTGGTTTTTTGTAATGTTTGTTATTGGTTTTAAATGGTTTTAATTTGTGTGTCATTTTGCCTCAAATAAAGATATATTTTTTCATCTTACATTATTCGGATGTGGAGTGCAGGTTTTCTGTCAATTCTTTTTCTTCTAATGACAATTATGTTCTGTTGACAAGCAGCACCCCATCCTTTTATTTATCCTAAACATCGCATAACGGTGGTGCACCCATAAGTAATCACAGTGCACTTGTATTCATTCCCCCTAAATCAATACCTTGTAAGACTACCTTTCACTGCAATTACGTGTGGTGCCCTTGTGTCTGGCAACCACAAAATGTTATTGCTTTAATATCTATGTAATGTCATATCTGATGGGAATTGGGGTCCCTCCGCTGGAAGTGTGAAGCGAACACACACTGCCTGATGCCTGAGTCTCTCTTATTAGGAGACTGAGCACTTGGTGCCTGTTTTGGCTTGTGACTCAATCCCAGGTAGGTGGGAGTGGTTAGGTGAGTATAGTAGGGCTATGTTGGTGTGGCACCCTGGTTGGGGCACCACAGGAACTCTTAGGGTACCTTTACACGCGGCTACATTTCTAGGGTGGCTACAGGTAACTTACTGGTTGCAGTGAAATCATGGAGACAAGGTTCTATCTTGTTGCTGTGTACAAATGGAATAATCTCTCCATGATTTCACTGCAACCAGTAAGTTACCTGTAGCCACCCTAGAAATGTAGCCACGTGTAAAGGTACCCTTAGGACACGGATTGGAAAGTACACACTTACTAACAACACCTTTCACCCCAGACCTGTAGGGGGAGCTCCACTGGTTGCCTTAAGCCAGTTTCCCCTATAAATACCTGTCCTGGAGGGAGAAACTGCGGAGTGTGCAGTCACTTGAGAACTGTAAACAGCTAGGAGTGCTGATCTGGTACTGGTGCCACGTTAGGCCGATACCAGCACACCCGGGAAGTGGTAGACCCTCGGAACAGGGGTCATAGGAACAGGAGGCAAATACCGAATAGGGGCAGAGGAGTCATCTTGACTCACCCTAACAAAGTCCGGTCACTGGGTCCGAGCTGCAGTAGCCATAGCGCAGGCTGTAGAGAAACCAGCACCACAACAAGGGGGTTTAGCTCAATGGACGCCCGAAGCACCGCCAGATGAGAGCCCGGAGTCGAGAAATCGATAGTATTCCTTTAAAAGTGCCCTCACTGCAGCAAACTCAGGTGTAACCTGTCACACCAGAAAGTGCAACTCCGGATTGGTTGGGTTTCATACCTACTAAACCCCACTAGAAGCTACGTATACCAGGAAGCCTATACCACTGCTTGCTGTGGAACATCCAGAAATGTCTACTTCATCCCCCGGTCGAGTGTACCTGTCAACACCAGTAAAGGTACCGAAAAGACTTTATGTGTCTGTATATTCTTTCCGGACTAACACTAAACTAGCGGAGCTGCCGCATTCCGTCCAGTACAGCTCCTGGTCCCGGGGATTATTACTCATCCTGTGGGGAGCATTCCATCTAGCACATCCCCCGGAGGCCCAAGCAGCGCTGGTGCCATCACCGGACACCCACAGGTGGCGTCACGAGACAAATAAGACTTTATTCCACATTTCCCCAACCCGTCCATGTGACCACTGGGCCCCACAGTCTCAGGCACGGAACCATGACAGTTCAGCAGCGCCTGAGACCTGAGAACCCGGCAACGGTGAGTCATTGGCAACAGGAGGAGAGGTCCAGTGAGGAGGCAGCAGGTGCTGCTCTGAAGGGACCAGTTTCAAGCAGAGAACCAGTCCCTTGGTCATCCAGGCTTTGAGGGCACAGATAGGCACAGATATCCACAATGATCCCCACTACAAGCCTGCAGGAGGTAAACCAAAGCAATGTAGGAGTACTGGAAACTCAAGGCACCAAGAATCACAAAACTCAGGAACTGTCAGCAGGGAGGCAAGATTACTCACCCAGCAGAGTGGACTACAGTTCTCATCAGACTGGCTGAACCACCTGTCTCGTAATGGATGTACTACCCTGAACTTGACACAGAAATCTCAGTAAAAAGAGAAAGCAAAGACTGATTCCGGGAGTCTGCTTCTTCCACTAGTTCAATTAAAGGTTATTCTATAGCGAGCGCACTGCCTTATCTGTGCCCCTGCTCTCGCTGTAGAATAACCTTTAATTGAACTGTTGGATCTCACCTTTGTGTGAGTTATTCAGAAGCTGCGGGGCACGTTGCTGAAATTCCTTTACTACCTGTGGAACACAGGACCTGTGGGAACGTCGACACCTGTGATTGGTGGATATCGTTTATGTGACCGCAGACACCACGTGACTGACAGGCGGCTGGCCCTGGACGGCTCTCCCAGCCCAGGTGGCTTTGAGAATACACTGGGGTTGTGCGGAGGCGGCACAACCCGAAAAGGTGAGAGCTCTCCCCTGTCACAACCTTCCCTTCCCCTTCAATGTGCATGTGGGTTCTCCCTATGGGAGCGCTTATCTCTCTCTTTTTGTATTGCTTCTTCCACTACACCTTTTACCATGACCATCATCATATCCCTCGGAGCCAGCCCTGGTTGAGAAGGGTTTTACATCTGCACTGCAATACCAGCTACCTCTCAGGGATCCCCTGCAGTGCCAGCTATATCAGGTCGATTATCTCAACTGACATCATGAACAAACTTTATCCCTACTACTATCCCTTTACAGGTGCGGTTAGGACCACAGCTGCTGGGCACTGCTACAGTGAACTGAACTTTGGCCCAACTGCTGAGCACCCTGGTCCTTCTTACCGACATATATTTCTGCAAGATTTTTGGGATTTGGCTTAAAATTTGACAAATACTTGCTACTTGGTGTTTGTATATCACATAAAATACATTTAAATTTGAGGGTGTAATGTTAAAAAATGTCAATGTATGAATTCTTTTTCAAGGCACTATATATTGCAAAACCTACCAAATGATAGTTAAGTGTACGATTGATTCAGGATTAGCTCCAGATGATCGTGGGCCACAGGCGAAAGAGACTCAGTGGGCCTCATGCACATGCACAAACATATACACAGATACATACACATACAGACATATATACATATACTCGCTCACCTCCCCTCAGTTTCTCAACTGTCCAGCTCCTTCTGGGCATGAGGCTGTGTTAAGGTCATGTGAAGCCCACTGGGACAGGGTACTCAGTTTTGGACCGGAGGTATCACGGGGTATCACGGCGGTCTTGGTCCGGACCATGTCCCGAGCCCACAAATAAAGGGGGGTTTTAGGGGTTATTTACAGGGGATAAAGTTGTGACGCCACTCGTGGTATGTGGTCAGGGTCACCACTGCTGCTGCAGGACCTCCAGGGATGATGTTTGACAGCCGGTGATGTAACGGCTCTCCACGGGCAGAGCCTGGTTCCCCGGGGCAGTGGTGATGATAGTCTATGGATGATGCAGGGTAGGGGTAGTGGTAGGGATGATAACAGTTTGTGAGGGAGAATAGGGCTTGAGCGCAAGGATTGCACAGACTCACGGTTTTGTAGTTGTCCAAGTCTTTATTGCAGATCGTATTCAGTAGATATTGTCCACAGAGTCTGTACCGGGGCCGAGTTGCTCCCACCCTAGCCAGGTCCTTGGCTTCCTACTTCTGCGCTGTGCGTGTGGCCCTGCTGCCGCTTTAGCTAGGCTGCCGGCCCTGTCTGTCCTCACTGTTACCAAACTTGCTAGGTAACTTGAGTCTAATCTTTGTGTCTCTGACCCCGCCGTGTTGCTTCGCTGTGGTACAGTGAAGATATATAATCTTCACTTATCCGGTGTTTTCTGTGCTGCTTGTGTCAGGCACAATTGTGGATCCGGTATCCAGTCTTTGCGCTTCACCAGGGTGAGTTTAGGGTAACTCTGGGTCCCGGGTGTGTTCCTCAGCTTCTCCTACTCCTTTCCTCAGACCTCAGCTGGACTGGAAGTGGACAGTGGACCATAGGTTGGGGCTAACGCAGCCCTTTTACACCCAGGTCCTTTCCCTCAGTCCTCTCAGGAACTGAACTAACTGCCACTTCCTCTCCACCCAGAACATATAGGGTAGCAGCTTTAGCTCCCCTTTCTGGCCTGGAGGCGCTAGTGTAGTGTTGTGGGTTGTGTGGGGAATTAACCCTTAGTGTTGTTACTGTGGCACATAAACCCCTGGGGTGCCACATTCCCCCTTAGTAACAAACGGTACTCCGGGACTGTAGAAAGACAAAGAATGGTATTTCTAAACATGCCAGCTCAGGGTGAGAAAAATAAACCCTCACATACACCCTTTTTTTGACAAATATCGAAATAGTTTTCACCATATAAATTAAAAAACAGCTATACACGTTTGGTATCTACGAACTTAGACTGACCTGGGGAATCTTACTTCCAGGTCAGATTTACCATATAATGAACGTAGTGAAAAAAATGACAACATTGTGGAATTGGACTGTATTTCCAATTTCAACAGCAAAAAATCCGCACAGGAATCACACAAAAAGCTCTCTGTTGTAATAAAAAGTGTTTTTTTTCCAGTTTTTAGCAAGTGCTATAAAAAAAGTATCAAAAACAGGGCTATTGGTCTGTCTGTTTTTTGCAAAAAATATACTGCAAGCTGCCTCACCTCTTCACAGTTGATAGCACTTGCTAAAAACTGGAAAAAAAATACTTTTTATTACAACAGAGAGCTTTTTGTGTGATTCCAGTGCAGATTTTTTGCACTGATTTTTTGCAGTTTTTCTGGTGGTGGATGAATGTGTTTAATAATCGCATTCATCAGTGTGCACTACTCATTATTGTCTGGTGAATGTATTTTCAATTTCACTGCACTTGGAATTTTTTCCCAGTTTCCCAGTACACTATATGATTAAAAGAATGATATATCATATTTTTCGCTTTATAAGACACACCTGATTATAAGACTCACCCCCACATTTGGTTAAGGAAAAGAGAAAAAAAGAATTCTTAATGTTAAATGGGGTCTTATAATGCCAGTGTCCGTCTTACATTTAGTATATATGTCCCTCATCCATGTATATACAACTCTGGCGAAAATTTAAGAGAGCACTACACAGTATTCTAAAAATCACCATCTCTACATGTCTGACAGCCATTCCATTCCAGTGTCAGTTGAATTCCAACCAAAGTACACCTCATTCTAATTAATGTGCTTCTGAATAGGTGATCACCTGAACCAAATCTTATTTAACGAGGGAAAATATAAAAATCACTACTGGTGTCTTCACACTCCTCTTGCAATAAGACAAGCTGGGTGGCAAAACAAGTGCTAGGAATAGCCCAAAAGTAATTTGAATGAAAAAATAACTTTTAACCATGTCATGACTGGTGGAAAGCATGCCAAGATGCATGAAAGCTGTCATTAAAAATCATGGTTATTCCACCAAATATTGATTTCTGAACTCTTCCTGAGTTAAAATATTAGTATTGTTGTTTCTACATGAATATGAACTTGTTTTCTTTGCATTATTTGAGGTCTGAAAGCACGGTGTCTTTTTTATTATTTTGATGATTTCTTATTGCTGCAACTAAATACAAAATTTTTAGCTTTGAAATTTTAAGTTGTTAATAGTTTATAGAATAAAAGAACAATGTACATTTAACTCAAAAATAGACCTATAAAGGGAAAAATCAGAGAAACTGAAAATTTTGCAGTGGACTCTTAATTTTTGCGAGCGCTATATATCCCCTATCCTGGTATATATGTCCCCCAATCCTGGTACATGGCCCCCCCATGCTGGATATGGCCCCCATTGACAGTACATAGCCCCCAGTGATGGTACATAGCCCCCCATCATAGATATGGACCCCAGTGTGGTACACACAACCCCCATCCTGGATATGTCCCCCAGTCATGGTATACACAGCCCCTCATCAAGGATATGACCCCAGTGATGGTGCATAGCCCCCATCCTGGATATGATCCCTAGTGATAGTATATACAGCCCTCCATCCTGGATAGGGCTCCAAGTGATGGTACATAGCCCTCCCACTTTGGATATGCCCCCCCATCCTGGTCTCACCCCTTATTCTGGATATGCCCCCTGTCACACTATATGTCTCCATGCTGGCGCGCACACAGTAAAATAATGAACAGCTGATAACTTATCTTCCACAGCTCCATGCTAACAGCTTGCCCCTTTCTTCCTGTCTCAGTGCTGCTTGATATCTGATCATGTGACCAGGGCCTACAGCGATGACATCATCGCTGTGGGCCTCGGTCACATGGTTGGAAGATTCCGGGCACAGAGGCAGGAAGTAAGCGGATGCTGTGAGCATAAGGCAGTGGAAGGTAAGTTATCAGCTGTTTATTATTTTACTGTGTGCGCGCCAGCATGGGGTCATATATAATGTGACAGGGGGCATATTCAGAATGGGGGCAGGTGAGAGCAGACTCATATAATATGCGCTGTTCCCCCCATACATCTCCCTGCGCAGTTTCAGCACTAAGAGGTGGAGAGTGGCGGGTGCAGTGAATATTTTATGAGTATACTGAGAGGGGTCACTTGACCTCCCGTTGTCTCTGCAGCACACATCCAGCGTCCTCCAGCCCTGGACAATGTTTCAGAGCCGCCCCCCCTAAAGTACAGTAGATTCGGACAACGCCCAGGAGATCCACTGAATAGAAGCGTCAGAAACGCGTTGCCTGACATAGCTTAGCAGTTATCTTCTGGCTCTCTGAACATAGACATCAGTCACATTATGCTGTAATATTTTTAATTAAACCTTGGAAATGTAAAATAAACCTATGAATTTTTGCACCAGAAGCTGGATCGCTTGTCTTTCTAATCATTAAAAAAACATGGCTTGCAAACTCCTTAAATATTACCACCCCTAACCATAGATCAATAAAACTGTGTTGCAATACCATGTATGACCCATTATCAAGGGTGCTTTTTTTTGTGAAAGAAAGTTTTTCTAATTCTGTTAACCTGGTATTTTTTCATTTTTGCACTTTCATTTTTTCCTCCCTTTATTGCTAGAGCGAAAACATATTTATTTTTCCATCACCATAGCCATATGAAGGCTTGTTGTTGGCATGATGAGTTTTACTTTTGAATAACACCATCTTTTTTTTTATATGTGTTGAATTGGAAAGCTGTAATAAAATTCTGAGTATATACCATACAAGATGGGCCCAGGATGAGGGCCATGTATACCAGGATGAGGTCATGTATATCTGGATGGTCTGAGGATGAGGGTTATATAAACTAGGATGAGGGCTATATATACCAATATTGGACCATATATACCAGGATGATCCGAGTTTGAGGGTTATGCATACCAAGATGATGGCTATATATACCAGAATGGTCCGCGGATGAGGGTTACATATAACAGGGTGAGTGATATATTTACCAGTATGGGGGCCATTTATACCAAGATGGTCAGAGGATGCAGGTTATATACACCAGTATCAGGGCCACATATACCAGAATGGATCCATGATGGAGATCATATACAGTATATCAGGATGGGACAATGATCAGGAATATATATACCCAGATGGAGAACATATACACCAGGACAGGCTACATATATTTGTATTACTGGAAGGACCCAAGAGAAGGGACATTAATGCAGAATCGGGGAATACTATCCCTATGAGGCCATGTGCACACGCTGAGTATTTGATGAGTTTTTTATCTCAGGATTTGTAGCCAAAACCAGGAGTGGGTGATAAATACAGAAGTGATGCAGGTGTTTCTATTAGACTTTTCCTCTGATCGGCCTTGTTCACACATACCAGCGTTTTTGCCATTCTCTGCATTTTTTAGCTGTTTATAAAAAACGAAGATGCGTTAACGCATGGTACACGTAAGTGTAGCAGCGTTTTTTAGCTACACATGCTTTTCTTTCACCATTCCAAAAAACACTGCATGCAGCGTTTTTTGGGTGATGTAAAAAAACGCATGGGTTGCATAAAAAACGCATGCGTTTTTTTTAACATGGGGCCCTATGGGAAACGCATGCATTAATGCATGGCACATATAGGCATCTGCATTAACGCATGCGTTAACGCATATGCGTTTTTAATGAAAAAATGACTAAGGCCCCTTTCACATCAGCGTTTTTTTCAAATCGCTGCAGATGCGGTGAAAAAAACGCATCTGCCGCGATTACCGCATAACGGCTGCACTTGCGGCACGGTTGCGGCAAGCCCCATACAATGTATAGGCGGGCTTGCGGCAGGTGCGGCAAGTGCGGTTTTGGCACTTGCGGCAGGTGCGGCCGCGAAAAAAAACGTGGTCAGCCACGTTTTTTTCGCGGCCGCACCTGCCGCAAGTGCCAAAACCGCACTTGCTGCACCTGCCGCAAGCCCGCCTATACATTGTATGGGGCTTGCCGCAACCGTGCTGCAAGTGCAGCCGGTATGCGGTAATCGCGGCAGATGCGGTTTTTTCACCGCATCTGCCGCGATTTGAAAAAAACGTAAGTCCAAAAACTTCTCAAAAACATTCAGAACCACAGGGGACACTATTTGGCACCCTTAGAAAAACTGATAAGTTTTTTTAAGGGCTAAAAAAATGCATAGGTATGTGTGAACAAGGCCATCGCACCACTCCTGGTTTTGTCTACAAATCCTGAGGTAAAAAAAACTCATCAAATACTCAGCGTGTGCATGTGGCTTAACAGCGTCAGCAACAGATCTACCCCATAAATGTGCATTATACAAACATTTCCTGGCAGGAAAAATGCACCAAACATTTACCGTATATACTCGTGTATAAGCCGAGTTTTTCAGCCCAAAAATTGGGCTGAAAAGTCCCCCCCTCGGCTTATACACGAGTCACTCGGTATGCTGTGGGGGTGGGGGGCTGCACCGGTGGCTGGAGGAGGCACGAGGGGGCCACGGTGACCGCAGGCAGTCACGTGGGGCCGCCTCATTAGTGCAATGAATATGCACGGCATCCCCCCGTCCATCAGCGGCGGGGGGATGCCGTGCATATTGCACTACACAGGCCCCCACCAGTAACACACAGCCCCTCCTCCTTAGTATGTCCCCCCCTCCTTAGTATGTCCCCCCCAGGCTGCGGCACCTGTTAAAATAACAAACTTTAATACATCACCTTCTGGCGCAGCTCCTCCGGTCCCGGCTCCTTCTTCTTGCTTCCGGTGTCATGTGACCGGGCGCAGGAGATGACGTCATTTCCTGCGCGCGGTCACAGAAGCCGGCACAAGAAAGAAGAAGATGCCGGCGAGCGGAGGAGCGGAGGAGCTGCGCCGGAAGGTGATGTATTAAAGTTTGTTATTTTAACAGGTGCCGCAGCCTGGGGGGGGACATACTAAGGAGGGGGGGCTGTGTGTTACTGGTGGGGGCCAGTATACCACCACTGGGGGGCCTGTATACTACCACTGGGGCTGTATATACCTCTGGGGCATCTGTATACTACCACTGGGGCTGTATATACCTTTGGGGCTGCTGTATACTACCACTGGGGCTGTATATACCACTGGGGCTGATGTATACTACCACTGGGGCTGTATATACCTCTGGGGCTGCTGTATACTACCACTGGGGCTGTATATACCTCTGAGGCTGCTGTATACTACCACTGGGGCTGTATATACCTCTGGGGCTACTGTATACTACTACTGGGGCTGTATATACCTCTGGGGCTGCTGGATACTACCACGGGCTGTATATACCTCTGGGGCTACTGTATACTACCACTGGGGCTGTATATACCTCTGGGGCTGCTGGATACTACCACTGGGGCTGTATATACCTCTGGGGCTGCTGTATACTACCACTGGGGCTGTATATACCTCTGAGGCTGCTGGATACTACCACTGGGGCTGTATATACCTCTGGGGCTGCTGTATACTACCACTGGGGCTGTATATACCTCTGGGGCTGCTGGATACTACCACTGGGGCTGATATAACCTCTGGGGCTGCTGTATACTACCACTGGGGCTGTATATACCTCTGGGGCTGCTGGATACTACCACTGGGGCTGTATATACCTCTGGGGCTGCTGTATACTACCACTGGGGCTGTATATACCTCTGGGGCTACTGTATACTACCACTGGGGCTGTATACTACCTCTGGGGCTGCTGTATACTACCTCTGGGGCTGCTGTATACTACCTCTGAGGCTGCTGTATACTACCACTGGGGCTGCTATATACTACCTCTGGGGATGCTGTATACTACCATTGGGGCTGCTGTATATACCTCTGGGGCTGCTGTATACTAACTACTGGAGCTGCTGCTGTATATACCACTGGGGCTGCTGCTGTATACTACCACTGGAGCTGCTGTATATACCTCTGGGGCTGCTGTATACCACACTGCTGGGGGCTGTATACCTGTGCTGGGGTCCACCTCGGCTTATACACGAGTCAATAGGTTTTCCCAGGTTTTGGGGGCAAAAGTAGGGGGGTCGGCTTATACACGGGTCGGCTTATACACGAGTATATATGGTACGTGTTTTTGTTGCATTTTGGGTGGAAAAACAAAGCAAAAATGTTGCAAGAATTGCCATACTGAAGATTTATTTCTGCATCAAATGTGCATGGGGAAACTAAAGCAACAGCAACATGTGCACAAAACATCAGGAGTTTCATTGAGCTTGCTGGCATAAGGATTGCAATGAGTTTTGTGCCAAAACGGCACTCAAAAACGCATTAAAAATGGAATCAAAACACACTTTGCGCACAGGTCCTCATAGTCTGGTGTGTCTTATATTCCAGCAATATGGTATGTGTTTTTTTTTCATTTCTTAATTATTTAATGTGGGGGAGGGAGGTGGTTGATTTAAAGTTATTATTCTTTTAAGATTTTGTTTTTATTTCTCACAGTTTTTTCACTGTCTGTTAGGGCCCTTTCACATCAGGGTTTTTCGCTGATCGCGACGGATGCAGCGGATTTACCGCATCTGCCACCTAACGGCCGAGTTGCAGTTCACCTGCGGCAAGCCCCATGCAATGTCTATGGGGCTTGCGGCAAGTGCGGTGTCGGCAGTTGCGGCCGCGAAAAAAAACGCGGTAAGGAGCGGTTTGTTCATGGCCACAGCTGCCGCAAGTGCCGAAACCACAACTATACCACACTTGCCTCACCTGCCGCAAGCCCCATAGACATTGCATGGGACTTGCCACAGGTGAACCACAAGTGTGACGGTTAGGCGGCCCATGCGGCAGATGTGGTAAATCCACCACATCTGCCACGATCAGCGAAAATCGCTGATGTGAAAGGGGCCTATGTCCTCCTAATCCCGATTGCTTGTGCTGTATACGTCACAGTATTTCTGTATAAAGCAAAAATCACAGTCTCCTATAAATAACTGGCAAAGGCTGCCTTTCACAGGAGTACTGACATGACAGGCACAAGGATCTTCAGCAGATTATTATTATTATTTATTTATTTATATAGCAGCATTAATTCCTTAGAGCTGTACATGAGAAGGGTTTTCAAACAAAATTATAGATACAGTTTACAGTAAACAAATTCACAGTGACAGACTGGTACAGAGGGGAGAGGACCCTGCCTTCTCGGGTTTACATTTTATAGGATGATGGGGAGGAGACAGTAGGTCAGGGTGCCATGATGTAGTGGAAGTGCTGGTGAGGAAATAGCAGTTATGGTCAGGGTAACCAGGGAAAACTAGTCTGTCCCTAGACCAGGAACCTTGAATAGCCAAAGGTATCTCTGATAGTGAGAAGGTTCAGGTTTCCACCCTAAGCCCTAACTCCTCCACCAGCCCTGCGCTATTCCCCTTCACCTCCCTCCACTGAACCAGGGTACAGCAAATCCAGAGGGAACGTCCTCGGCAGCACAAACTATCAGGTCTGCACAGCATGGCTTCCAGGCATAGAGTGAAACTCTATCAGCAGCACTAACTGGTGGAAGGAGAGACTACTTAAAGGGTCGGGGAGGAGGCTCTCACATTAACTTCACATCACCCATGACATGGCAATAGAACTGGCAATAACTCATGCAGTACTAGAGGGAATTTTACACAGTTTAAGTTACAGCAGCATCAAGAATAGACCGCATATAATCAACGATAGCGTCTGACACAGGGGTGGAGCAGATCTGGTGGTGAGACAGCAGGTCCCTGGCTGTCACTTATACCCATTGGCATCCCATGATTACGTAGTAAGTTAGCGGTTAGAATGGCACATTGCCATGCTGGCAAACTGCAAATGTCACTATCACAGATTAACAACAGCATTTAACAGGTTAACAGCCATGGACAGAACTCATGTCCCCTCGCAGCTGTCAGAGGCAGATGATACTTAATTATTGCATAGGAAAAGAAGTTCATGGTGTCATTCCTCAGTTTAAAGGTCCTTTATTGACACAACATGTTTAAAAACATCAATGAACCCTTGCAGGGGATCTGCTAGACGCGTTTCGAGGATATACCTCTTAGTCGTTGGTGCTAACAACTAAGAGGTATATCCTTGAAACGCATCTAGTGGATCCCTGCAAGGGTTCATTGATGTTTTTAAACATGTCATATCAATAAAGGACCTTTGAACTGAGGAATGACACTGGGAACTTCTGTTCGTATGCACTAATCAAGTGGATGCTAACCATTACATTGGAAGTCTGTGCGTATATGCAGAAAAGTTGCCACTCCCTCCCTCCTTCCCAAAGATAATTGATAGTTGATTATCGCAGCCATCATCTGCCGGCAAAAATCCAGGCTTGGCTTGCAAACCCGTATCAAATTCAGAAAGCCTGTATATGACATACTGTAAATATACAGTTGTGCAAAAAATTTTACATACCCCGGCAGATTTATTGCTTTCTTGGCTTTATTTCAGAGAATATGAATGATAACACAAAAGCTTTTTTTCCACTCATGGTTAGTGGTTGGGTGAAGCCATTTATTGTCAAACTACTATATTTTATCTTTTTATATCATAATGAAAACCAAAAACATCCAAATTACCCTGATCAAAAGTTCACATTCCCCAGTTCCTAATGCAATGTATTACCCCCTCTAACTTCAATGACAACTTGAAGTCTTTTGTGGTAGTTGTGGATGAGGCTTTTTATTTTTTCAGATGCTAAAGCTGCCCATTCTTTTTGGCAAAAAGCCTCCAGTTCCTGTAAATCCCTGGGCTTTCTTGTATGAAGCGCGCGCTTGACTTCTCCCAGAGTGGCTCAATGATATTGAGTGCATATTTGCTCCAGTATTTGCTGATAATGTGCTGGATTCATCTGCCTTCAACTTTGACCAAATTTACTGTGCCTTTGTATCTCACACATCACCACCTCATCAGCAATCCTCCATGCTTTACAGTAGGAATGCTTTTTCTTTTATCATAGGCCTTGTTGACACCTCTCCAAAGGTAACGTTTATGGTTGTGGCCAAAAGTGACACTATCACCAGGTTTTTGCCATCCCATCTGACAGCATGTAGAGATTGAGACCCTGATTCCAATGATGTGTCACTTACTGAGCTGCTTGCTGTCACTTTGATAAAATTACTGTTTTCTCTGCTTCAGATTTAGCAGTAAATAACTATGCTGGACTATTTGATTAGTCCTACAATGTTAATCTCCAACTGATTGAACAGTGATTTAATGAAAACTACACTGAGTAGCCCAGTAAGAGACACATCACTGGTATTAGGGTCTCTGTCTCTACCTTATGCTATCACATGGGATGGCAAAAACCTGGTTACAGTGTCCCTTTAATATTGATTTCATCACTCCAAATTACCTTGTTCCAGAAGTTTGGAGGCTTGTCTCTGTGCTGTTTGGCGTATTGTAGGCGAGATAATTTGTGGCATTTCAGCAGTAGTAGCTTTCTTCTGGCGACTTGACCATGCAAACCATTTTTTTTCAAGTACCTCTTTATTGTGCATCTTGAAAGAGCCACACTACTAGTTTTCAGTGAGCCCTGTATTTCAGCTGATGTTATTTGTGGGTTTTTCTTTGCATTCCGAATAATTTTCTTGGCAGTTGTAGCCGAAATTTTTGGTGGTCTACCTGATCCTGGTTTGGTTTTTACAGAATGAATGATTTTCCTTTTGTTAATCACAGTTTGAACACTGTGGACTGACATTATCAATTCCTTAGATATCTTTTTGCATCCCTTTCCTGTTTTATGCAGTTCAACTATCTTTTCCTATAGATCCATTGCCAATTCTTTTGCTTTCCCCATGACTCATAATCCAGAAATGTCAGTGGCTGGATGAAAAATGCAAGAGTCTATCTGTATCCCAGAAACTCACTGAGCTTTTAGGCATTCACTGATTACAAGCAAACACGTCACAAGTGAGGATGTTACCTTTATTAGCCATTCAAACCCATTTGTGTCAACTTCTGTTCATGTTATCAGGTCAAAATCACCAGGGTATGTGAACTTTTAATCAGGGTCATTTGGATGTTTTTGGTTGTCATTAGGATTTAAAAAGAGAAAACACAGTAGTTTGACAATAAATGGCTTCACTCAACCATTAACCATGAGTGGAAAAAAAGGTTTTCGTGTTCTCATTCATATTGGCTAGGGTCACAGATGCCAATCAGTTTTTTCCACTGGTTTCAAAAACAGATCCATTATTATAAGGCTGTTTTTTGAGCAGCTTTGCATTTTTTGGACTTTGACATTTTTTGCCAAAAAATGCTAGCAAAATCAGATCCTTTAACGGATGGTGCCTATTTGTGCCATTTGTTTACGGATCTGTTTCCCATAGGGCCCCATGTTTAAAAAAATGAATCTGTTTTTTTACTGCACCCAAAAAACGCTGCTTGCCGTGTTTTTTGGGTCCTGTTAAAAAACGCAAAGCAGAGCAGTCACAAGTCCAGGATCCGTTAACAGCATCAGATTTGGACTTAGAATTCTAAAGTTGAAAAACTGATGCAAATAATGGATCCAGGGCTTATGTGTGACCCTAGGCATAGTTGGCAGAAAGTAAAAAGAAATCCCAGGAATTGGGGAGATTTCGTGTTAAGTATGAATTCTTTATGGCTATAACTTTGTAGCATTTCCACATTGGTTTATACTTACCGTATATACTCGTGGATAAGCCGAGTTTTTCAGCCCAAAATTTGGGCTGAAAAGTCCCCCCCTCGGCTTATACACGGGTCTATACGGTATATAGGCTGCTGTGGTGGGGGCTGTGGAGGCTGGAGGAGGCGGGGGGAGGCTGCTGTATGAGCGGCCCCGTCACGTGGGGCCGCTCATTATATATGCACTGCTTCCCCCTGTCAATCAGCGGCAGGGGGAAGCAGTTCATATAGCCCCCCAAAACCTGGCACTGTCCCCCTTGTAAGGGCCCCCCCCCCGCTGCTTATACATTACCATCCGGTGTTCTGATCGGCGCCGCTCCTCGGTGCGTCTTCATCCTCCCGTCCGCGCTGGCTGCATCCGGAATCTCCGGCTGTCGCAGCGATATGACGTCATCGCGCGACCGCCGGAGATCCCGGATGCAGCCAGCGCGGACGGGAGGATGAAGACGCAGCACCGAGGAGCGGCGCCGATCAGAACACCGGGATGGTAATGTATAAGCAGCGGGGGGGGGGGGCCCTTACAAGGGGGGACAGTGCCAGCTTTTGGGGGCTGTTGGTACCCCCAGGGGGCTGCTGGTACCCCCTGGGGGCTGTTGGTACCCCCAGGGGACTGCTGGGTACCCCCTGGGGGCTGTTGGTACCCCCAGGGGGCTGTTGGTACCCCCAGGGGGCTGTTGGTACCCCCAGGGGGCTGTTGGTACCCCCTGGGGGCTGTTGGTACCCCTTGGGGGCTGTTGGTACCCCCTGGGGGCTGCTGGTACCCCCAGGGGACTGCTGGGTACCCCCTGGGGGCTGTTGGTACCCCCAGGAGGCTGTTGGTACCCCCTGGGGGCTGTTGGTACCCCCAGGGGGCTGTTGGTACCCCCTGGGGGCTGCTGGGTACCCCCTGGGGGCTGTTGGTACCCCCAGGGGGCTGCTGGGTACCCCCAGGGGGCTGCTATATGTACCCCTGGGGGCCTGCTGTATACCACTGGGGCTGCTGTATACTACCACTGGGGCTGCTGGGGCTCCTGTATACTACCACTGGGGCTGCTGGGGCTCCTGTATACTACCACTGGGGCTGCTGGGGCTCCTGTATACTACCACTGGGGCTGCTGGGGCTCCTGTATACTACCACTGGGGCTGCTGGGGCTCCTGTATACTACCACTGGGGCTGCTGGGGCTCCTGTATACTACCACTGGGGCTTCTGGGGCTCCTGTATACTACCACTGGGGCTGCTGGGGCTCCTGTATACTACCACTGGGGCTGCTGGGGAATCTGTATACTACCACTGGGGCTGCTGGGGAATCTGTATACTACCACTGGGGCTGCTGTATACTACCACTGGGGAGGCCTGTATACCACACTGCTGGGGGCTGTATACCTGTGCTGGGGTCCACCCTCGGCTTATACACGAGTCAATAGGTTTTTCCAGATTTTTGGGGCAAAAGTAGGGGGGTTGGCTTATACACGGGTCGGCTTATACACGAGTATATACGGTACATTTCTATCATATACATTTGTGATTTACAGGAGCTTTTCGCATGGTCTTGTATGGGAAGGTTTAATATCCATACTTTGTAAGTGACTGGTGCTGAGTTGCCTGTCAATGTACAGTGACACAGGTTAACCACTCCATTATAGCCACGTGTGTGTTGCTTTTATGTGCTTGTTTCTTTGTATGGTCCGTTAGATCTTTGGCTGGGGTCAGACTTGGCATGAGTTTTTTTAGTGACTTAAAAAAACTCATGCATTTTTGCATGCGTTTTTCTATTTCAGCATGAGTTTTTTAAGGTGTGTGATGGCACCCTGCGTTTTTGCATGCGTTTTTAAATGAGCACCAAAAAATAGTGCAAGCTGAGTTTTTCTATGCTGTTTTAAAACGCATGCGTTTTTTTAACATGGGCCCCTATGGAAAACGCATGCGTTTTTTAGAAAACGCATGCGTTTTTGGATGGTACTAATGTACCATGCGTTTTTGTATGCATTTTTGATATCAGCTACTCACATAAGTGCAAAAATTCATGCCAAAAACGCAAGGCACTTTAGACATACGTTTTTGCTATTAAGACATGCGTTTTTGCTATTAGAGCATGCGTTTTTTAATATGGGGGCCTATGGGTGCGTTTTTACATGCTTTTTTTAAAAACACAGGTCTCCAAAAAAGCATGGAAAAAACGCAAGTGTGACCCCAGCCTTTGTGTATGTCTTATTTTTAACAATTATTTGGACTACTTTGCCCAATTTTAATATATTTATTAAAAGCTGTATTATATGTGTATTTACTTCACAGGATTTACCTCCACCATCTAAATATGATGTACCCGATACATCATATGTCGTTAGGGGTTAACAAGAGTGCAGTCACTAGGTGAAAAGTGGCCATCTTTTGTCCTTATTTTTCTCCCATTTCTCCCCCTAATTATGTCATTTCTTTATTTTCATTTTTTATCCACCTGTGAGGTAGCGCACGCCCAAAGCACACGGAGGACTCGCTTGGCAATGGAATTTGACACAACAACTGTGTTTTTAAAGCAACACTATATACAGCACTTTATTTTTAACGTCATAAACCGCATACATCACATATATAACAGAACATTAAAGTTCCCATAACCTTCATATATTATATCATACATCAAACAGGAACATTAATCACAGTTCCAAGGGCGGTTACGGCCGCCTAGCCTTATCTACACTCTGTACAACATACAAGACAATATTTACATCAGAACAATATACATAGCAGTATTTACATTTATCATATCGACGGAACCTTTCCAGGACAGTTCCAATAGCGGCTATGCCCTCCTGGCATTATTTACATAGTTCACTATACACAGAACCCACATATGTACAGGGGTCAACATACACAGAGCCCAACATACTTACAGGGATCATTATACACAGGACATACAAGATATACACAGAGCCACAGGGATCCGGGACACAGCCGGTACACCGCTGTTCTCACAGTCCTGCACAGTCTCTGGCCTACAACCAGGTTCCTTCCTTGGAAGGGACAAGTACATGCTAACAGGTTGTGTCAACTGGCACACAACCACTACATAGAGCTCTTGCTGCTCTATACTGTTCCTGAGCACCTTCTGGGGAATACATACCGGCCCATGCATGTGATAACAGACAGATCCAGGCTCAGACCAGGGTTTAGCTACCTGAGCTCAAGGGCAAGCCTAGCGTCCCCAAGGTCTCCTCACCATGTGTCTTAACAGGTCGCCAGCCACTTCCAAGTCTCCATACCATGCAGACCTACAGGATAGCAGCTGCGCCAAACATGCCCAGAGCGAGCACCCTCCAGGTTGTGACAACTTCCCAATGTCAGGAGCTTCCAAAATCTCCGCATCTGGCCTCAAGGCTTCTCTCACCAGAGAAACCTGATGTGCTCTGACATCACAGCAGCAGGCTGACTATATCTCACCTGACACACTAACACCTGGGAAGCTGTGATCCAATCAACCATACACTCAATGCACCTGAATGCACTTAACTCTATGTGCACCATTCGAGGCCCCTGTGACATGTGATGTATACCGGCCATAGGCTATAGTGCCGGTCATACCTCACATACCATATACCGTAGTTCCAGATATATTGGCCTTTTTATTTAGTGACATTTTTATGACCTTTACTAATAGGGTGTTGCTCATAGTATTCTCTAGGGATATGGTTTTAGGCTGCTCTACATGATTATTTCTTCATGAAAATAGAAAGATTCATAAATACTGCAAAGTTGTTCTCTCCTCCACTTTTCTAGAAAGTTGGAAACCGCTTGATGTAGTAGTTAAGTCCATACCAGGACTAGTTAGAGGAGTTGTCCACTATTAGGACAACCACTTCTGAATCCACTTATTTCCCCCCGTTAAAATAAAAGCCTGTTCTCACCTCACATGCTGCCCCATTTCCAGGTCTGTCGGTAAACACTGTTCATTGCTTATGTGACATTGTAATATCACGTGAGCCCCACAATGAGTAATCACTGACTTCCTTCCCCCTGTTTCGTGCCAAACAAGCTATTAACAGGAAATAAGCGACAGCTGCATCATTTCCTGTTAATAGCTAGTTTGTTCTGAAGGCGGGAAGCCGCAGTGATTGGACGCATGCTTGCGTGATACCACAATATCATGTGAGTCCTGAACCGTGTTTACTGACAGTGCTGGAATGGCCGCAGCACCGGAGGTGAGTACAGGCTCTTTTATGTTAATGGGGAAAACAAGTGGATATAAATGGGTTTGTCCAAATAGTGCACAACCATTTTAAGTCTAGGAGATGAACCATATGTAGTTTGTTCCTAGATTCAAGAATAAAATATTATCATGATAGCAAAAGCAACCATCCAATCACAAAGTGAATGAACCAGTTTATTTTATGTTGATGCCACATTCATATGTTGGATTCATAAACCAAACATGGTCAAATCCAATACTTTTTACAACATATTTTGTCTCAGAGGAATTTGACTGAATGAATATAATTGCAGTCAAGTGATTCCTATTAGATTCCACCTGTGCTCATGCTGCTGTTTCAGTTTTTTGTTACTTTTAATTAGGGTTATTCAGGAACATTATATACGGTAATCTCAAATCCTAAGAGTTTTATTGAATAATAGTAAGTGCAGTTTTTTGCAGATTCCAGTAAAAGACCCAATACAAGAATGAACTGAATTCAACTCCACTCAGACTCACAGGATATAATGCTATTTGTGTCTGTCCAGTGTGACTTCATAAAATAGCTACATTTGGACAGATTTTTGTAGTATACCTTCAGCACTGGTCAAGCATCTAGAGTCAGAAGAAAAACATAGTGCATGCAAGCTTTTCCTGCTCAGTCCAAATATTACAACTAATGAATCAGATGCCAACACTACAGATGTTACATGTGGTCTACGGTTGTGACACCGGTTAGATGTAGTGCCAAATTTTCTAAAACGCCTTTGGAGATGGCTTATGGTAGAGAAATGAACACTCAATTCATGGGGAAGATCTCTCATGGGCATGGCAGTCAGCATGCCAATTGCACATTCCCTCAAAACTTGCAACATCTGCGGCATTGTTAATAACTGAATTACCAGTGGACAGTACACAACAATTAAATGGCTTCTCTTACACATTGTTTAAACCAAGATACTTCCATGAGAATTTATGCCAAATATAGAAAAAAGCACCTTATATTGCCAAAGTATTGCAAAAATATTTTATTTATGCTACATATAAATGGCAAACATAGTGACTTACAATAATGAATAAAGTGACAGTGCGATTCAATATGACAGAGTCAGACCATGCAAGGGCTGCCAACAATCAATAGCGGTTACATAATGATAGGTAACCCATAACACAAGGTGAGGGGGGACGGTTTGAGGGCTAAGATGTTCTAGGATAACTCCTATTGGTATCCATACAGCACTACCCCCTTGTCCTCCCTAATACCCGTGCCTCCAGAGATCACCTACCCATGTTCCTATGCCGGATCGTTACTGCAGCTCCACGGACGCCCCGACGCGTTTCCCTACAGTTAGCTTCTTCAGGGGGCCTTGTGCTGTGTGATAAAACTGCACATTTTAGGGAGGCCTTTTATTGTGGCCATCCAAGAACTGTGTAATAATCATGCCGCCTAATCAGCATCATCTCAAATCTTTGAGTGCTACTCATGAAAAATGGGAGCAATACAAAAGTATTGTACATATACTTTTGTTCAGTGTAATTGAAGAAATTAACTTTACCATAAATAAAGTATTAGTTTTTAATAATTTTTAGAGAATCCTTTGCAGGCAATGACCACGTGAAGTCTAGAAGCCATGGACATCACCAAACGCTGGCTTTCCTTCTTCGTGTTGCTTTGCCAGGCTGTTTGTGGATATTTTTGCCTTATGTTTTGTTGTAAACGTGCAATGCAAACTTGATGGGGTGATATCTGGTGATTAAATCAACCATTGCAGAATATTTGCCTTAAAAACGGCATGGGTTGATTTTGCAATATCTTTTGGGTCAATGGAGCAGACAGTCATGGATAGCATTAGTCACACTCTTTTTGTCCTTGATTCAGACTCTTCGTGCAGAAACTACAGCTTCACTTTATAAGATCACTGTAATGAAACAAAACATATATTATATATATATTTATTCATTTATATAGCGCTATTGATTCCATAGCACATTAAAAGTATTGTCCCAAACATCTACAGAACTTGATGTTAAAGAGTTAGTCACAAACTAGAATTATTTTTCTTACCTTCTTGTCCAATTTAGCCCTATAATCCAACCTATTTTGTAACAAATTTGCTTTAAAAATTCCCTACGGTTCCCTAACTACGCTAACAGCTATTATGTTTTTTCTTTCCAATTTCCTGTCTGGTGACGTATTGTGCGAGTGCCCCAGTGCATGCTGAGATACTCACACAGAATGTCATTTAGCAGGGAGGGGAAGAAGTCACAGACACTTGCTCGCCCTCAGCCCCTCCCTGAAACAAAATGTCACTTTGATACTGGTTTTTGGGGGGGTTGTCATTATTGTATCCACAAGGGTCGCTAGCCTCCCTCTCCCCTCCCTTCAGTGCACCGTTTCAGACCCCGCCTCCAGCCTCCCTGGAGTGTGCTGTCTCGACTTCCCCATGCCTTGTCTCTCCACCAGAATGATTGCACTGCTGTCAGTATACTGGTGCAGATGGGTGGTGCAGGAGGACATTAGGGAGATTGAGACAGCACACTGTGGGGAGGATGGGGAGGCTAGAGATCCTTGTGGAAGCAATATTGACAGCCCCAACCCTGAAACCAATGTCACAGTGACGCTTTGTTTCAGGGAGGGGCTGAGACTGAGAAAGTGTCTGCGGCCTCTGGCAATGCTCAATGGCGTTCTGTGTGAGTATCTAAGTATGCACTGAGGAACACACACGATATGTCAATGGGCAGGAAATAGGAAAAAACACAATAGCTGTTAGATAGTGTTGTTAGGGAACCATAGGGAATTTTTAAAGCAAGTCTATTAGAAAATAGCTTAGATAGGGATAAATTAGACAAGAAGTTAGTAGAAAAAATTCTGGTCTTGGACTAACCCTTTAAGTCTAACTTGAAAATCCTAACAGTGTAACATTCCCATTATTAGGATTCCATGCTTTTTACCACTCCATGTGCACAAGACATCTTCATATGTGATATTAATGCTTGCGATTATGTGTTGATCACTTTCTCTTGAACTTCCCTCAGTTGAGATTAAAGATGAACGAACCTTTGGAAGTTCGAATTTGGCTTGGTTTGTTGAACGGGTAATGTTCATTGAACAGTTCAACAAACAGCCGAACATCCAAACCCCATTCAAATCAAACGGAGGCAAAATGAAGGGCCCAGAAAACACCTTCAAGGGGTCCTAAAAGCTGCCAAAACAGTTCAAATTACAGACAGACACCACGAAAAGTGCCACCTATTGCCCACAGTTAACATTTTCATAATTGTGCATCATGGATCCATGGGACAAGGCTAGGCCTAGAATTTCAAGGTTCAGGTGTAGGCATGGTGCTCAGAGAGCCCTGCTAATTTCAGGAAACAGACAAGAAGGAGACCCCCCCAAGAAGAGTGTCCACATTTCAAAAAATGATGGTCAGATACCACCAAAGTGGCATCAGTTGACCCAGAATTAAATTGGAGAATGGGTGCAGCCTGCATACATGGCACAGGGTCTGGAACAGGACCTAGCTTAGCATTTGAAGGTTAAACATTCATTAGTATCAGGGCAATGAGTGAAGGCATCGTATTCACATAGCCCTGCTAATCTCAAGAAAGAAAATAGACAAGGAGACCCCAAAAAGAGTCTCCACATTTCAAAAACGTAGGACCTGATATCGCCAAAGTGGCATCAATTGACCCAGAATAAAATATGGAGAATGCCGCGATCAATGCAGCACACTGAAAAGTGCATCTATGTGATTCATCCTGAAGAAGGGTTTTTTTGGTTACCCTGAAATGTGTAGAAAATAAAATCACATAATTTTTAATTTTTTGGTCAAGAAGAATTTTCTTTCTATGCCAACAGGGGCGCAGTCACACTCCCAATTTCTTTGGTCTTTTATGGTTTTAAGTACATCTCCTAGTCAGAGCAGTCTGCCACTAGGGTGGAAACGTATTTGGAGATCCATGACTTGTTCATCTTGATGAACGTTAAGTGGTCAACACTTTCAGGAGACAGTCGGATGGGCTTATCCATCAGAACACCACCAGCAGCACTGAAGACATGTCTTGGGGATTTCAAGACTTGGGGAGTAGCCACCTCCCCACCTAACCCCGCAGTTACTTGAGTCACCTAGTGGCCAGTGAGGCAAATGTAATGTCCCTGGTCATGTTTGTCAGTGGTTATATGAACCCTGTCACACACAGAGTTTCTCAAGGTGAGGTTGTCTGCAACATGCTGGTGTAGTGTAGGCGCAGCTCACTTCAAGAAGTAGTAGCCACTGGGCAACTGATACTGGGGGTTTGTGACAGCCATCAGCTTTCGGAAACCGTCCTTATCCACCACACGGAGAGGCAGCATTTCCATAGTCAACAAATGGGAGATGGTGAAGTTCAAGCTTTTTGCTTTGGGATGTGTAGGAGGAAATAATCTTTTCCATCACCACAATTGTGGGACTGAGGGTTGGTTGCTGTAATGAGATAGCGAGGAGAAGGGTGTACTCGACAAACTGCTGCACTGTGAAGAAGATGCAGGCCCACATGTTATGGTGGGTTGACAAATAAGTGGTGTGCTCATGGTCTGGGATCCGTCAAAACCAGCAGGTGTGTCCACTTCTGTAACAGCTGAGGGTCTGTCAGTTGCCCCTACTGTAACAGGCAAACAAGTGGAGGTCTTGCATCCGGACACCTGTGCCATACTGTGTCCAGTCTAGAAAAGTGTATTCCTACAGGCGTGTTCAGCTCATTTTTTATTTTTTAGCTGGACACGCCTGTAGGAATACACTTTTCTAGACCTGGACAGAATATGGCAGACCTAAAAGTCTTAATACTGAAAGGTCACTTTAAGAATGAGGGAGATCGAAAAATCTGGGAAATCAAGTTAATAAGGATGTTTTACTCTTTAATAAAAGGACTCAATTTGACACCTGGATTCATGAGTCATTACTTGGACACAGCTCACACCTCTGCAAGGTCTTCAGATCTCTAATAGAACACTTCCACCTTATCTTTGCCAGAGGAGCATTGTGGCTTTTAAGCTTCCTCATGCTGGCAAGACACATCTGGTGGGTAAGTCTCCACAAGAAGAAACGCTTACTCCGAAGATATCTCAATAAACATATACTTCATACAACAATGGCTTTTAGTTCTAGCACCTTAGATGATATCTGTTTGCCAGTTACATCATTCGTCTATGAGTAAACTGTGTGTTAGATAATTTAATTGTATTGTCCTATGTTCTTTTAGGATGCATCTTTAGGCTTTAAAGTGCAGTATGTCCAATTGCCAAACAGGCTAAGGCTAGGGCCACACTTGGGAGGTTGCATCCATCTACTGGATCCGTTACTGGATCCAATTTTTTAAGTTGTCATTTTTGAGCCATTTGTACCGCATGGATTAACGCATGGTACCTACGAGGGGCGCCTGAAAAGTTCGAGGCCCACCCATGAAATCTTTTTTGCATTGTCTTGTTTTGCAATGCAACATGTTACTTAGTTAGTTGAATGGTCTCATGAGCAATCTGGATTTATTTTGATTTTTTTTGTTTCCGTTACAGCATTTTAAAGTTGAGTCGCAAGGCTGAAATATGGAAATGCGCCAGTTCACACATCGGCTGTTGCAATGGCTGCAATTCACTCCTGTGGTTTCCAACTGCTTCAGTACCCACCCTATTCCCCCGATTTGGCTCCCTTGGACTATCACCTATTCCCACAGATGAAAAGGCACCTTGGTGGAAGTCGTTTTTCTTCTGATGAAGCTGTCATGAACGCCGTAAAGGACCCAACTTTAAAATGCTCTAACGGAAGCGATAAAATCAAAATAAATCAAGATTGTTCATGAGACCATTCAACTAACTAAATAACATATTGCATTGCAAAACAAGACCATGCAAAATAGATTTCATGGGTGGGCCTCGAACTTTTCAGGCGCCCCTCGTATATGTACAATGCATTAACGCATGCATTTCCCTTAGACCCCCATGTTAAAAAAATGCACGCGTTTTTAACAAAACACCAAAAAACGTTGCAGACCCTTTTAAAAACGGATTTCTCAAAAACGCAATGCGTTAAATGGATTGCACTTTTGCACACTTTTGCAATGCGTTTTTTGCATTGGAGTATATGGGTGCGTTAACAGATGCGTTTTTACACATTTCCACATGTCAAAAACGGATCCAGTAGCAGGATTTCAGACGCAAGAGTGGCCCTGGCCTAAGACATTCAAACCGCAAAATATAGAAATATGGGCAAAGCAGGCACTATTACCTTAAGGTACAGTTCACTGGGAGCTCTGTGTGGCTCTCTGCTGTATATTGTGGGCTGCGTGCGGCCTCCTTCGGTATACTGTGGGCTGTTTGTGGCCTCCTGTGGTATACTGGGGGATTTGTGCAGTATTCTTGTATTTCCTATTTGTGGCACTTTTTGTTTATGAGCTAATATAATTTCATAAAACTGATTTCCCACTGTTACCAAGAGGGACACATATATGGGCACAGGGGGTAGTATTACTTTAAGGTCCAAAGAGTCCTGTTACCAAATATGGGCACAGGAAGCACTACTACCATGAGAGACAGAGTACTATTACCATATATGGGTAATATTACCATATATGGGCATATCGTGGACATACTTGCACATATACACACAAATATACACTCAGCTTTATATATTAGATGCTGGCTGCCTAGGTTACTAACCAATAAAGTAGTCTATTAGTGGTAACTTGTCTCGTAGGCAAGGAGCTTAAACTCTAATGCCACTATTGATGGTCAGGATGTGGAGATGGTGGAGAATTTCAAATATTTGGGGGTTCACCTGGACAGCAAGCTTGATTGGAGGTGCCATATGGAGAAGGTTTGCAAGAAAGGGATGAGTAGACTTTACTTCCTAAGGAAGTTAAGGTCGTTTAATGTGTGTAGCAAAATGCTTGAAATGTTCTACCAATCTATTGTGGCGAGTGCAATCTTTGCTGCAATAATATGCTGGGGTAGTAGTGTGCGCACAGCTGACGCTAATAAGCTGAATAAACTTATCAAGAAGGCTAGTGCGGCGGTGGGTCTACAACTTAGGACTTTCGAGGAGGTATTAGAGGATAGAATTAATAAGAAATGCAAGGCTAAATGAGCAACAATACACACCCGCTCTCTGAACTGTTTGCGAAGCAGAAGAGCACATTCAGCAAGCGTCTAATCCAACTAATGTGTAAAAAGGAAAGATACAGAAAATCATTTGTTCCGACAGCTGTGGGGATGTTTAACAAATGTATAAGTGTAAAGCATCCCAAGACTATGTGAAGTTCTATGTGTATGGGGGGAATAGGTGGGGTACATGTACCAGTCTACCCGCATCTGCTGTCCATATAGACTTATTTTGTAAAGTGTGTAATGTTCTTGATCTTTGTTCTGCTGCTGTAATACTGTAATTTCCTCCGGGATCAATAAAGTTTATCTTATCTTATCTTATCTTATCTCTTGGAAATAACAAGGAGGAAATTACAAAGACCAGCACAATAGGGTCTTATCAAGATAAATACAATGGAGGAGATCAGAATATTGCTTACCTGTCTTTGGTTGTGCACCCACAACCACAGATGTAAAGAGGCTTCTACAGACACAAGATAATGAAGAAAGAAATACTGAGGAAAGAATGGATTAATTCCTGCACCACAATATTGAGAGCTGTGGAAAGTAGAGCCTTATATGTGATGAATTCCAATATTACAGTGTAGTTTATTAGTGAATGCATTTTGTAGTCATATACTAGTGAATTTCGATGAATTATATCATCATGAACAATCAATGTAATATTGCCATGTTTCAGGGCATTTCTGGGAGCATTGAAACACGTTGACAAATAAATCAATATTATATTCACCCTTTGATGTTTCAAGGAAAACGGCAGCACACTTCATAACCCTTCATCCTCCCTACTTTAATTTTCTATTAAAGCATTGGATGAAAGGTGGTAGTTCGTGTGCTGCCGTCTGTTCGTTGGTTCCAAGAAATCCAAGGAATCACAAGATGTAAAAAGCAATACCTTTAATGTTTAATTCTTACGAGTTTCGTTGTACTACAGACCACTTCATCAGAGATCCACAAAGCTTTACCTTTGTTGATCTCTGATGAAGTGGTCCATAGTACCACACAACATGTAAGAAAGGTAAACCTTTGTGGATCTCTGATGAAGTGGTCTGGAGCACCACGAAACGCTTAAGCAATAGACATTGAAGGTATTGCTTTTAACATCTTGTGATTCCTTGGATTTCTTGGAACCAACGGACAAACGGCAGCACACGAACTACCGCCTTTCATCTAATGCTTTAATCGGTTTCCTTGGGCGGAGTGCTGCAAGCCGGCTTATGCTTCAATAGTTGTTGTGACTCTCACAACAATATAAGGTTAGTACAACAACACACAATACAACACCCCGGTTATACCCGGATAAGACCCTATGTGCGCTTTTCTACTTTTCTTTTACTTTAATTTTCTGAAATAATGGGTTTTCATTGGCTGTAAGCCATAATCATCAACATTTACAGAAAACCACACTTGTAATAGATCACTCTGTAATGACTCTATATAATATATGTGTTTCAATTTTTCTATTGAATTACTTAAATTAACTTTTTGATGATATTCTAATTCATTGAGATACACTAGTATATAAGAACTCTTGATAAAACCATTGTGCATGGTGATACGTGAAGATTGTTCCTCCCACTTGGCTACATGTGAGGTGAATCTAGTGTTTATTGTGGTCACAATGAAGTTACTTGTATCTACAAATTGAATATGCTTCCAATACATAGTTAAAAGGAGTTTGCCCGAATAAGTTTATACAGTATATGACTTTGAAACACCTTGACTAATAAACTATATTGGAATTCATTAAATATGAGGCTATATCTTTCCATGGCTCTATATTTTAGCAGTGCAGGAATTCACCCATTCTTTCCTCATTATTTCTACCTATTGGAAGTTGAAATCCTAAAAGGTAACACCTAGGCAACAGCCTCGCTGTCTGGATGTTGACACCATACTTTCCTTCACCTGAAGAACATCTCTAGAATCCACCGCTTTCTCAATATGGAAACAACAAAAACTCTCAACGTGGCCCTGATCCTCTCTCACCTTGATTATTGGAACTCTCTATCAATTGGCCTCTCCCTCACTAGGCTTTCCCTTCTCCAGTCCATCCTTAATGCAGCAGCCAGGGTCACCTTTCTGGCTATCCTTTACTTGGATGCTTCACTCCTATGCCAGTCATTGCACTGGCTGCCCATACACTATAGGATGCAATTCAATTTGCTTGTTCTCACCCACAAAGCTCTTCACAGTGCATCACCTCCCTATCTCTCCACCTTCATCTCTGTCTATCACCCCACCCATTCCCTTTGCTCTGGATGTGACTTTAGACTCACTTCTGCATTAATCTGAACCTATCACTCAAGGCTCCAAGACTTCTCCCGAGCTGCACACATTCTATGGGAAGCTCTACCCCAAGAAATTAGGTCTATCCACAACTTAGGCTGCCTTCACATTTGCGCTCCCCTCCGCAGCGTTCTGCAGAGGGGATCCGCAATGTGACCGCAGCACCGCAAGCGCCTATGTTTATAATGGGAGCGCACGGTGCTGCGCTTGACTGCGCATGACCGTGCGCACCCATTCACTGCCATATGTGATTTGTATGCCGGCGGATGCCTGCACACAAATCACACACTCTCGGCTGCATCCTGAACGCGACATGTCGCGTCCCTGGTGCGGACGAGAGTGTATGATTTGTGCACAGGCATCCACCTGCGTACAAATCATCACTGCGCTGCAGAGGGGAACGCAAATGTGAAGGCAGCCTTACATAGTTTCTGGCACTCCCTAAAAACACATCTTTTTTTATGGCGGCTTATCATGCTCTTCAAAGTCATTTAGAAATAGCCTATTCGCTCCACCAGTCTCAAAACCATTACAAATAATGGTTGGTGGCCATTTATGCAGCTCTTATCTTTTCCCCATTTCCTCAAGGTGGCTGGACCATCATCTATTATATAATTGCCGTAGCGACTTCCGTCGGAGCGGCGCGACTTCCGGTGGCTTTGTTAGCGAGTCCTGGGTGCCTCTCTGGGACTCTGTCCGTGGCCGCTACGCGGCCATGGAGACTCGCGAAGCAATGCCCGCAAAGTGGGCATTGTGAGTCGTTGCCGACTCGCGAAGCAATGCCCGCAAAGCGGGCATTGCGAGTCGTTGCCACGCACCGCTAACAAAGCCACAGCAGGGACTCGCATAGAGCTGTAGTGTACACCGCTATGGTATACTACAGTCCCATGCCTATACGCCTGTCCGCCCCTAACCCTAAGCACCAACGACTCGCAATGACCGCTGGCGCTTCAGGCCTGACAGGCGTATGGCCATGGGACTGTAGTATACCATAGCGCTGTACACTACAACCCCATGCTGTCAGCCACCCCCTCAGTGCGCCGCACCTAAGCCCCTACCCCCTAAGTCCGCCGCACCTAAGCCCCTACCCCCTAAGTCCCTACCACCTAAGCCCCGCCGCACCTAAGCCCCTACCCCCTAAGCCCCGCCGCACCTAAGCCCCGCCGCACCTAAGCCCCTACCCCTTAAGCCCCGCCGCACCTAAGCCCCTACCCCCTAAGCCACTACCACCTAAGCTCCGCCGCAGCTAAGCCCCTACCCCCTAAGCTCCCGCCGCACCTAAGCCCCTACCCCATAAGCTCTGCCGCAAGTCCGCCGCACCTAAGCCCCTACCCCCTAAGCCCCTACCACCTAAGCCCCGCCGCACCTAAGCCCCTACCCCCTAAGCCCCGCCGCACCTAAGCCCCGCCGCACCTAAGCCCCTCAAGCCCGCGCGCACCTAAGCCCCTACCCCCTAAGCCACTACCACCTAAGCTCCGCCGCACCTAAGCCCCTACCCCCTAAGCCCCGCCGCACCTAAGCCCCTACCCCCTAAGCTCCGCCGCACCTAAGCCCCTACCCCCTAAGCCCCGCCGCACCTAAGCCCCTACCTCCTAAGCCCCGCCGCACCTAAGCCCCGCCGCACCTAAGCCCCTACCCCCTAAGCCCCGCCGCACCTAAGCCCTACCCCCTAAGCCACTACCACCTAAGCTCCGCCGCACCTAAGCCCCTACCCCCTAAGCCCCGCCGCACCTAAGCCCCTACCCCCTAAGCCCCGCCGCACCTAAGCCCCTACCCCCTAAGCCACTACCACCTAAGCTCCGCCGCACCTAAGCCCCTACCCCCTAAGCTCCGCCGCACCTAAGCCCCTACCCCCTAAGCCCCGCCGCACCTAAGCCCCTACCTCCTAAGACCCGCCGCACCTAAGCCCCTACCCCCTAAGCCCCGCCGCCTACCCCCTAAGCCCCGCCGCACCTAAGCCCCGCCACACCTAAGCCCCTACCCCCTAAGCCCCGCCGCACTTAAGCCCCTACCACCTAAGCCCCGCCGCACCTAAGCCCCTACCCCCTAAGCCACTATCACCTAAGCTCCGCCGCACCTAAGCCTCTACCCCCTAAGCCCCGCCGCACCTAAGCCCCTACCCCCTAAGCCACTACCACCTAAGCTCCGCCGCACCTAAGCCCCTACCCCCTAAGCCCCGCCGCACCTAAGCCCCTACCTCCTAAGACCCGCCGCACCTAAGCCCCTACCCCCTAAGCCCCGCCGCACCTAAGCCCCGCCGCACCTAAGCCCCTACCCCCTAAGCCCCGCCGCACCTAAGCCCCTACCCCCTAAGCCACTACCACCTAAGCCCCTACCTCCTAAGACCCGCCGCACCTAACCCCCTACCCCCTAAGCCCCGCCGCACCTAAGCCCCTACCCCCTAAGTCCGCCGCACCTAAGCCCCTACCCCCTAAGCCCCGCCGCACCTAAGCCCCTACCTCCTAAGACCCGCCGCACCATAACCCCTACCCCCTAAGCCCCGCCGCACCTAAGCCCCTACCCCCTAAGTCCACCGCACCTAAGCCCCTACCCCCTAAGCCCCGCCGCACCTAAGCCCCTACCCCTTAACTCCGCCGCACATAACCCCCTACCCCCTAAGCCCCTACCACCTAACCCCATACCCCTAAGACCCGCCGCACCTAAGCCCCTACCTCCTAAGCCCCGCCGCACCTAAGCCCCTACCCCCTAAGCCCCGCCGCACCTAAGCCCCTACCCCTTAACTTCGCCGCACCTAAGCCCCTACCCCCTAAGCCCCTACCCCCTAAGCCCCTACCACCTAAGCCCCTACCCCCTAAGCCCCGCCGCACCTAAGCCCCTACCCCCTAAGCCCCGCCGCACCTAAGCCCCTACTCCCTAAGCCCCGCCGCACCTAAACCCTAAGCCCCGCCGCCTACCCCCTAAGTCACCTGCCCCTAAGCCCCTATGCCCCCTGGCATCCTAAGCCCACACTAATAACCCCTAAGCCCCGCCGCCTACCCCCTAAGCTCCTACCACCTAAGTCCCTATCCCCTAAGCCCCTAACACCTAAGCCCCTACCCCCTAAGACCCGCCACACCTAAGCCCCTACCCCCTAAGCCCCACCGCACCTAAGCCCCTACCCCCTAAGACCCGCCGCACCTAAGCCCCTAACCCCTAAGCCCCGCCGCACCCTTCTCTAACGACGCCGTCGATCACTTACATGTCTTCTTATTCATCTGATCGTCCGTCCGATCCACAACTCCTCCGTCCGGCCAGGCGTCTTCTTCGTCCGGCCCCGGGGGTCTTCTCTCTTCTTTCCGCCATCTCCGGCTCTTCCTTCGGCCCCGGGGGTCTTCTGTCTTCTTTCCGCCATCTTCCGGCTCCGACGTCCTCTTCACTTCTCATTGCGATACAATGGACGAAAAATCCTCCATTCTATCTCTATGAGATGTAACGCGCTCTTCTGATTGGTCGCTGTCTACTGCCGTCAGCCAATCAGAAGACCGCCTCACTTCCCATTGACATACATTAGCGGTGTCTCTGGGATTTTTAAGGCCGGGCCCATGGTTCTATTTTCCGGACATAAAATCGCCGACACACCGCTAATGTATCTCTATGGCATTTTTAAACATGGCGCCGCCATTCTGATTGGACGGCGCCTTCCCATAGAGATACATTGAGAAATGAGGCGCTATTGTGATTGGTCGGCGTCAGCACACAGGGACCAATCAGAACAGCTCCTCGCTTCCCATAGACATAGATTAGCGGTGTGTCCGCGATTTTATGGCCGGAAAATAGAACCAGGGGCCCGGCCTTAAAATCGCCGACACACCGCTAATGTATAACGATTGTATAGATTCCACAGCACCCCGTGACAATCGGAACTCAATGAGTTCCCAATGGAGGCGCCCGTCACCAACCAGGGAGCTCCACCTGGCACAGGTATATAAACATAAAGAAGGACAGCGCCTCACCAGCCGGTAAAGTTCAGATTTGCATGTTTTATTCCGTCATCTCTGCACGACGTTTCGGTCAGGTGACACTTCAAGTGTCGTGCAGAGATGACGGAATAAAACATGCAAATCTGAACTTTACCGGCTGGTGAGGCGCTGTCCTTCTTTATGTTTATACACCGCTTATGTATGTCTATGGGATTTTTAAAAATGGCGCCGCGATTCAGATTGGTCGCTGTCTGCTAACGCCGACCAATCAGATTTCGCCCTCACTTCCCATAGACATACATTAGCGGCGTCTCCGCGATTTTAGGTCCGCAAAATAGAACCAGGGGCCCGGCCTTAAAATCGCCGACACACCGCTAATGTATGTCTATGGGATTTTTAAAAATGGCGCCGCGATTCTGATTGGTCGCTGTCTGCTAACGCCGACCAATCAGATTTCGCCCTCACTTCCCATAGACATACATTAGCGGCGTCTCCGCGATTTTAGGTCCGCAATATAGAACCAGTGGCCCGGCCTTAAAATCGCCGACACACCGCTAATGTATGTCTATGGGATTTTTACAAATGGCGCTGCGATTCTGATTGGTCGCTGTCTGCTAACGCCGACCAATCAGATTTCGCCCTCACTTCCCATAGACATACATTAGCGGCGTCTCCGCGATTTTAGGTCCGCAAAATAGAACCAGGGGCCCGGCCTTAAAATCGCCGACACACCGCTAATGTATGTCTATGGGATTTTTAAAAATGGCGCCGCGATTCAGATCACTTCCCATAGACCTACATTAGCGGTAAATTTATGCCCGAGCCCCTGGTTCGATTTTCGGCCACGGGGCTCGGCTGTGGTCGGTCTTTGGACGGTGCTCCCAATCTATCTCTCTTTATCTATCTATCTATCTTTATCTATCTATCTATCTATCTATATCTATCTATCTTTCTATCTATGTATTTCTATCTATCTGTTTATCTATCTATCTATGGATCTATTTATACTATCTATCTATATCTATCTATCTATCTATCTATCTATATCTATCTATTTATCTATTTCTCTATATCTATCTATTTATCTATCTATCTTTATCTATCTATCTATATCTATTTATCTCTCTATCTATTTATCTATTTTTCTATCTATATCTATCTATTTATCTCTCTATCTATCTGTCTATATCTATCTATATCTATTTATCTATCTATCTATCTATCTATCTCTATCTATTTATCTATCTATATCTATTTATCTATTTATCTATCTATATCTATTTATCTATCTATCTATCTATATATCTATGTATCTTTTTCTATCTATCTATCTATCTATCATCTATCTATCTATCTATCTGTCTATCTATCTGTCTATCTATTTATCAATCTATCTATCTATCTATCTATCTCTATCTATTTATATCTATCTATCTATATCTATCTATTTATCTATGTATCTATTTCTATCTATCTATCTATCTATCTATCTATCTATCTATATATCGATGTATCTTTTTCTATCTATCTATCTATCTATCTATCTATCTCTATCTATCTATCTATCTATCTATCTATCTATCTATTTCTATCTATCTACTTCTATCTATTTCTATCTATCTATCTATTTCTATCTATCTATCTATCTATTTCTATATATCTATCTATATCTATCTATATCTATCTATCTATTTATATCTATATATCTATCTATCTATTTCTATATATCTATCTATATATCTATCTATATATCTATGTATCTTTTTCTATCTATCTAACTATATATCTATGTATCTATCTATCTATCTTTTTCTATCTATCTATCTATATATCTATGTATCTTTTTTCTATCTATTATCTATCTATCTATCTATCTATCTATATCTACAGTGGTGTTCAAAAGTCCTGCATAGGCGTGAAGAAAACTATATATTTCATACTTCTGCATCTCTACAGTGAAACTGGTGGAACATATGTTTTTGTAATCCCTCATTGTGTGCCATACTCATTTTTGAATGTCCCAAGTGTATAAATTGTTATGATATATGAATTTTTGATAATTTTTTTTTACAGCATAACCATACCTACACCAGTACAGTGTGTAGAATGGTGAACAGGTTTCTAAGTTCATTAACTTTCAATGCAAGTTCACACAGACTTAAATTTTACTTTTTAAGATTTATTATTTTTTATTTAATTCAGAGTCCTGAAAAGGGCCTTTTGAGTGCATCTTTAGCTTCTAATACTTTATTGGCCGGTCTTTGCTCTTGAGCACCAACTTGCATCCCTGTGGCATTGAGTGAACAAGCTTCTGCAGATGTTCATGAGTGACGATGTGGTTCCAGGCCTGTATCGGAGCCTCAATCAACTCTCTCTTGGTCCTTGGCTCTTTTTAAGATATCTCTATTGATACCTTGTGCCACAAATTTTCAATTGGATTGAGGTCCGGGGCCTGGGCTGGCCAGTCAATAGTAGCCACCTTGTTCTTTTTTTTCCATTCCGTTACTGTCTTAGCTCTTTGACAAGGAGCATTATCATCCTGGAAGATATAATTCCCTGAAAACAGGTGTTGAGCAGAAGGCAGCATTTTCTTATTAAGGATGTCTATGTATTTTTTTGCATTAACCATACCCTCCACAATATGAAGCCTTCCAACACCATTGGCTGCCATACAGCCCCAGACCATTACTTTCATCGGATGTTTCACAGAGAAGCTCAAACACTCTAGCTTGTACTCTTCATGTGGAAACCTTCTCACATAAGACTTGCCATTATTTCCTAAAATGCAAAAAGTGCTTTCATCACTAAATAGCCCTTTTTCCCACTCCTCCTTCCTCCATTTTGAATATTTCAATGCCCACAGTTTTCGCCTTTGTCTTTGTATGGCTGTCATCAATGGCTTCTTTCGGGCCTTGCACCCTCTCAATCCTGCTTCCAAACATCTCTTCCTAACAGTTGATGTTGCTACCTCAATATTGCACTTTTCGTGCCGTTCTCACAGAAGCTGAGGAGAGGTGAGCTTTCCATTGGCAAGGTATGTTCTTATCAGTACTCTATCCTCCCTTTTAGTTGACTTTCTGGGCTGACCAGATCTGGGCCTGTCCTGGGTAATTCCAAGCTGTTTATGTTTCTGCAAAATTCTTACGACTGTACTCTGATTACAGCCGACCTTCCTTGTGATCTGGGGGCCAGTATAACCCTCTTCATGTAGCACCACAACTCGCACACGATCCTCCGCTGACAGAAATCTGAAGGCTCCAATCATAAAGCTCTACAGTATGATTCACTAGATAGACCAGCAGATAAAACAAACAAACAAAGCAGCAGATGTGATGCAATGTAATGGAATGTGATTGGCTGCCATATCCAGGTTATGATTGGTCACAAGAACTTCATCTGTGATTGGCTAATTTTGGATCTGAAGCTGTACAATATTTAGTTGTGCTCTCAATTCCCATATTGTTGCAATAATTTCAGGCAAACCTGCTTCAAAAGCTAAAAATATTACAGGGAGAGAATGCAAAATTGTATTCTGAACAAAACCATATATAATATGTCATATTAGCATCAAAGATATTCGACAGAAAACGTTTAAAACTTGAAAAATCTATTTATCCTATGCCTATGCAGGACTTTTGAACACCACTGTATCTATCTATCTATCTATCTATCTATCTTTTTCTATCTATCTATCTATCTATCTATCTATCTATTTCTATCTATCTATCTATCTATCTATATATCTATGTATCTTTTTCTATCTATCTATCTATCTATCTATCTATCTTTTTCTATCTATATATCTATGTATCTTTTTCTATCTATCTATCTATCTATCTATCTATCTATCTCTATCTATCTTCTTTCTATCTATCTATCTATCTATCTATCTATCTATCTATCTATCTATCTATCTATCTATCTATCTATCTATATATCTATGTATCTTTTTCTATCTATCTATCTATCTATCTTTTTCTATCTATATATCTATGTATCTTTTTCTATCTATATATCTATGTATCTTTTTCTATCTATCTATCTATCTATCTATCTATCTATCTATTTAAATCTATCTATCTATCTTTTCTATCTATCTATCTATGTATCTATCTATCTATATCTATCTATCTATCTATCTAGTATCTATCTATCTATCTATTTCTATATATCTATCTATATGTATCTATATCTATCTATCTATCTATTTCTATTTCTACAAATCTATCTATATCTATCTATCTATCTATCTATCTATCTATCTATGTATCTATCTATACATCTATGTATCATTTTTTTATCTATCTATCTATCTATCTATCTATCTATCTATATATCTATGTATCTTTTTCTATCATATCTATCTATCTATCTATCTATCTATCTATTTCTCTCTAGTTATATCTATCTATCTATATCTATCTATTTATCTATGTATCTATTTCTATCTATCTATCTATATATCTATGTATCTTTTTCTATCTATCTATCTCTATCTATCTATATCTATCTATCTTTTTCTATCTATATAGCTATGTATCTTTTTTTATCTATCTATCTATCTATCTATCTATCTATCTATCTATCTATGTATCTTTTTCTATCTATCTATCTATCTATCTATTTCTATCTATCTATCTATTTCTCTCTATTTTATATCTATCTATATCTATCTATATATCTATGTATCTATTTCTATCTATCTATCTTTATATCTATGTATCTTTATCTATCTATCTATCTATCTATCTTTATATCTATGTATCTTTATCTATCTATCTATCTATCTATCTATCTATCTATCTATGTATCTTTTTCTATCTATCTATCTGTCTATCAATCTATCTATCTATCTATCTATCTATATCTATCTATCTATTTGTTTTGATCTATCTATCTATATATCTATCTATCTATCTATCTATCTATGTATCTTTTTCTATCTATCTATCTATGTATCTTTTTCTATCTATCTATCTATCTATATCTATCTATCTATCTATCTATTTCTATCTATCTATCTATCTATCTATATCTATCTATCTATTTGTTTTGAACTATCTATCTATCTATCTATATATCTATGTATCTTTTTCTATCTATCTATCTATCTATCTATCTATCTATCTATCTATCTATATATCGATGTATCTTTTTCTATCTATCTATCTATATATATATCTATCTATATATCTATGTATCTTTTCTATCTATCTATCTATCTATTTCTATCTATCTATCTATCTATCTATGTATCTTTTTCTATCTATCTATCACATTCTAGAATCCCGATGCAATCGCATCGGGCTCACAGCTAGTTGTAAATAAGCATCTGTACTTTGTGTCAACCCACCCTTATTGTTAGATTGTAAGCTCTTATAAGCAGGACCATCATTATTTTCCTTTAATTATTGTATTTTCTGATTACTGTTATTTATGACTGTTTGAATATTAACCTCTAAATTGTATAGTGCTGTATAAATAAAGATTATTATTATCATTATTATTATTATCAACAGTCAATAGTGACCCTTTATCAAGTCTTGCCACATAATAATATAAAAACCAAACTGGAATTATCTGCAGAATTTTTTTTGCGTGCTTATGATTCGGCTCTCAAAATGGAGAGATGTTATTAGTTCCGAATCAGAGGCCTCCTATACTACCAAATCAGATCTCTTGCTTTGCAGTCAGGAGGAGCAACACCCTAAAACATATGTCTTTTATCATAAGTCGTGTGAATAATGGTACCCATATAAATGAGGTAGCTACTTCTGCCAGTATCAAATTCTTTCATCCCACTCATACACATGTTCTCAATGAACAGGGGAGTCTAATAATAATAAGTGATAAAAATCTTGCAATATTAAGGTCAGATTTCCATCTCTAATAATCCAAGTGACCCCATGCTTCATTTTAAGATATACAGTTAGGGCCAGAAATATTTGGACAGTGACACAATTTTCGCGAGTTGGGCTCTGCATGCCACCACATTGGATTTGAAATGAAACCTCTACAACAGAATTCAAGTGCACATTGTAACGTTTAATTTGAAGGGTTGAACAAAAATATCTGATAGAAAATGTAGGAATTGTACACATTTCTTTACAAACACTCCACATTTTAGGAGGTCAAAAGTAATTGGACAAATAAACATAACCCAAACAAAATATTTTTATTTTCAATATTTTGTTGCGAATCCTTTGGAGGCAATCACTGCCTTAAGTCTGGAACCCATGGACATCACCAAACGCTCCTTCTTAATGCTTTGCCAGGCCTTTACAGCCGCAGCCTTCAGGTCTTGCTTGTTTGTGGGTCTTTCCGTCTTAAGTCTGGATTTCAGCAAGTGAAATGCATGCTCAATTGGGTTAAGATCTGGTGATTGACTTGGCCATTGCAGAATGTTCCACTTTTTTGCACTCATGAACTCCTGGGTAGCTTTGGCTGTATGCTTGGGGTCATTGTCCATCTGTACTATGAAGCGCCGTCCAATCAACTTTGCAGCATTTGGCTGAATCTGGGCTGAAAGTATATCCCGGTACACTTCAGAATTCATCCGGCTACTCTTGTCTGCTGTTATATCATCAATAAACACAAGTGACCCAGTGCCATTGAAAGCCATGCATGCCCATGCCATCACGTTGCCTCCACCATGTTTTACAGAGGATGTGGTGTGCCTTGGATCATGTGCCGTTCCCATTCTTCTCCAAACTTTTTTCTTCCCATCATTCTGGTACAGGTTGATCTTTGTCTCATCTGTCCATAGAATACTTTTCCAGAACTGAGCTGGCTTCTTGAGGTGTTTTTCAGCAAATTTAACTCTGGCCTGTCTATTTTTGGAATTGATGAATGATTTGCATCTAGATGTGAACCCTTTGTATTTACTGTCATGGAGTCTTCTCTTTACTGTTGACTTAGAGACAGATACACCTACTTCACTGAGAGTGTTCTGGACTTCAGTTGATGTTGTGAACGGGTTCTTCTTCACCAAATAAAGTATGCGGCGATCATCCACCACTGTTGTCATCCGTGGACGCCCAGGCCTTTTAGAGTTCCCAAGCTCACCAGTCAATTCCTTTTTTCTCAGAATGTACCCAACTGTTGATTTTGCTACTCCAAGCATGTCTGCTATCTCTCTGATGGATTTTTTCTTTTTTTTCAGCCTCAGGATGTTCTGCTTCACCTCAATTGAGAGTTCCTTTGACCGCATGTTGTCTGGTCACAGCAACAGCTTCCAAATGCAAAACCACACACCTGGAATCCACCCCTGACCTTTTAACTACTTCATTGATTATAGGTTAACGAGGGAGACGCCTTCAGAGTTAATTGCAGCCCTTAGAGTCCATTGTCCAATTACTTTTGGTCCCTTGAAAAAGAGGAGTCTATGCATTACAGAGCTATGATTCCTAAACCCTTTCTCCGATTTGGATGTGGAAACTCTCATATTGCAGCTGGGAGTGTGCACTTTCAGCCCATATTATATATATAATTGTATTTCTGAACATATTTTTGTAAACAGCTAAAATAACAAAACTTGTGTCACTGTCCAAATATTTCTGGCCCTAACTGTAGCAAAGGTTTCCAGAATTAGGTAAGTTCTAGGCAGCGTTTCTAAATTTTTAGTTTTCTCATAATATAGTAGAAATACATTTTTACTGGAGTGGGAGCATTTGTGTTTTTTTAGTACCGTGTTTCCCCAAAATAGGGCGCCCCCAGAAAGTCAGGCATGCTTGGGGGGGGTGCCCTACCTCCTAATATAACCCTCAGATTATAAGGCGTACCTCCAGTGGCCCCCGCTCTCCGGTGTCCGTGCTGTCCCCGCTCTCCGGTGGCCCCCCACTCTCCAGTGGCCCCCCGCTCTCCAGATTCCTGCTGTAGCTGCCGATCTCCGCCCAGGTCAGGAGCCCTGCGCCAATTACAGCGCAGGAACCATGAGCCGATCACTGCCCAGGAGCCGCAAACCAATCCACGGCCAGCTGACATCGTGCATGGCCTCTGATTGGCTCGCGGTTCCTGGGCTGTAATTGGCTCGCGGTTCCTGCACTGTAATTGGCGCAGGGCTCCAGACCTGGGCGGAGATCGGCAGCTACAGCGGGAATCCGGAGAGCGGAGGCAACCGGGGAGCGGGGAGAGCGCGGACACCGGAGAGCATGGGGCGACCGGAGAGTGCAGACACCGGAGTGCGGGGTCACTGGACCAGTAAAGATCAGTTTGTGTGTATGGGTATGTGTGTGGTGTGTATGTGTGTGTGTGTATGGGTGTGTGGTGTGTATGGGTGTGTTTTGTGTATGGGTGTGTGTGTTGTGTGTGTATGGGAGGCTGCAGTGGATGTACGTTATATAAGACACACCCCCGAAAATAAGACATGGTCCATCTTTGGGACCAAAAAAAAATATAAGACGGTGTCTTATTTTCGGGGAAACACGGGTATATTGCGATGTGGTATTATGACTAATGATGAGCAAGCGTGCTCTCCACTGCTCGATGCCTGACCAACACTCGGGTATGCTCTGTACTCGATCAAGTATTGCAGGAGCTCCGATGTGTCATTCATGAACAATCTGACAGAACCATTTTCCTTAAGTGAATGAAGGGAGTCAACATGCCCGTGAGAGCCACATGCAGTCTCTGATCTAAATATCTTTCATTGGGGGTAAAAGCCACGTGTCCAGATGCCAGGTGTAAGAAAAAAAAAACACCCACCCTCCACAGGAAATGCTCTGTTTTTTTCAGGCTCTATGTGGACAAGAGGTGGACTGCCCATCATTAAATTGACTTCCATTATACTTGACTCAAGCCTGTTAGTGTGTGACCTGCTTGATTGAATTACTAAGCACCGTGCACTTTAGTGTTTAGTGCTCAATAATCATTAATTATGACTACACTGATCAGTTTTTACCCTTTTATCCATAACCATTGAACTTCGGGGCAAGACCATCATGTATACATGACATTTTTGTTTTCTTACCACAAGGTGTATTATTTTAAAATATTGCATATGTGTTAAATAAAAAGTGAAGTTCTTCTTTGAATGTAAGGATTAGATCATTGTAAGTATGGTAAACAGGACATTATGAAGGTATTAGTTCTTCACAAAGAGTAACATATAAATCACACCTACTCTTATTTTACCTGTACATGTATGAATGCTTACAGAACAACGGTGTTAACATAAGTGACCTTTTTAATCAAATACCACTATATGCTTTTGTAAACTCTTGGGATAAAGTCTTTATATGATTTTCTAATACAGTGAAAAGCTCATGAATGCTCATAGATAAATTATTGTATCTTAATCATGTGGAACACATTGACTATTCTTTAAATAGTTATACATCTTTCTTCAATGAATCATCTGTCTTACCCCTTAAATACTGCATATTGTACTTATTTAATTCCTACTAAAAATTATTTCTGGGACATTATTTATCTTCTTTGTGGTTCACTGAAAATTAAAAGCCAAAGATCACCTCATCAATTTACATTAAAATAAGATTCTTAAGCAAAGTATGACATAATGATGCGCCAACCTGCAAAGTTACATTGACTGCATGGGCATCTAAGCAATGTCATAAATGTGTAGGGTTTTGGAAAAGGCCTCCATGTCAGCATAAGACCAAAACAGGTTGCTTTAACCCCTTAGTGATGGATCCAATTTTCTCCTTAATGACCAGACCAAATTTTCCAATTCAATGTCTTTTTATGAGGTTAGATCTCAGAAATGCTTCAACAAATCCCATTGATCCCGAGATAGTTTTTTCGTGACATATTGGACTTCATGTTAGTAGTAAATTTAGGATGATATTTTTTGTGTTCATTTGTGAAAAAAATGGAATTTTGGCCAAAAGATTTATATCACACAAAATAGTTAATAAATAACATTTCCCACATGTCTACTTTGCATCAGCACAATTTTGGAAACAAATGTTTATTTTGTTAGGAAGTTAGAAGGGTTCAATGTTTATCAGCAATTTCTCATTTTAACATCAAAATTTACAAAAATGTTCTATGAACCACATCACATTTCAAGTGACTTTGAGGGGCCTACGTGACAGAAAACACCGAAAAGTGACACCATTCCAAAAACTGCTCCCCTCAAACTACTCAAAACCATATTCAAGAAGATTATTTACCCATCAGGTGCTTCACAGAAATGTATGAAAGTTTTGGAATGAAAAAATGAATTCATTTACATTTTCCTAAAAAATGTTACTTTAGCTTCAATTTGTTCACTTGTACAAGAAAAAGCATGACAAATTGGACCCCAAAATGTGTTACTCAGTTTCTTCTAAATGTGCTGATAACCCACATGTGGTCAGAAACCTCTATTTGAACAAATAAGAGGGTTCAGAAAGGAAGGAGCGCTATTTGAAATTTGGAATACAAATTTTGCTGAAATACATTGTGGGCACCATGTTGCATTCCAAGGGCCCATGAAGTACAGATACTGGAGATCACCGTAGGTTCACAATTGACCTATGTGACCGGAGTATCTTGACCTGTAATGACCCCACTGAGGTCATAACATGTTATGCCCCCTCACAGAGCAGAGACCACTCTGCTCTGCGCAAGCGCATGCCATCTTCCCAGATGCAGCACAGAAGGAGAGCTAGGGGACTGGAGGGCTGCAATCAGAGGGATGGAGGTACCAAGGGGTTTAGACCTCGGAGGCTGGAGAGGAAGGAAAGGACATCTCTCTTCCATCTGACATGTCAGATGAGAGAGAAATCAATAGGAGGCAGGTTTTGTTTAGCAGCGCCGCAGCCAGCGCCATTTTTGAAATGATCAATGGGAGAAAATAGTAGCTTTCCACTCCCACATATGCTCAGCACCTTGGGGTGTATCAGCGCTGATATCCCTGCACTTTCCTCTCCCCTACTCAGTTGGGAAACCAAAGCCATTACTTTTTAGAATGCTTGCTTGATCCGTTGCTTTGTTACGCTGCCACCCATCATTCTGCTGTGGTATGCACTTGCCTTAATGCCTGTACAAACCTGCTCTTGTCCACACTTGCCTGAGTGCCTGACTAGCCTGCTTGGGTCCACACCTACCTGAGTGCCTGTAGCAGCCTGCTCTGATCAGCAACTGCCTGAGTGCCTGTACCAGCCTGCTCCAGTCTGCACCTACCTGAGTGACTGTACCTGCCTGATGCAGGCCCCACCTGCCTGAGTGCCTGTACCAGCCTGCTCCAGTCTGCATCTGCCTGAGTGCCTGTACCAGTCTGCTTTGATCCACATCTGCCATGCCAGTGCTTAATGACTTCAGCCTAATGTCCGTCTATGATGACTTTTTTTCCATGCCAATGCCAGATAACTTCAGCCTGATTCCCATGCCTGATGACTTCCATCTATGCTAGTGACGTACCCCAGAGCCGGGTACTCAGTTCTCAGTCGGTTGCAGTCTGGAATGTCATGGGTGGCTGCCTGAGGCCGTGACCCTGGTGGTCAATGAATAAGGGAAATAAAGTATGTACAAGTTTGTCGTGACGCCACCTGCAATGTCTGGTGAGGGATCACCAGCCCCTCTACAGTCCTCCGGTGGTCGGTGGGATTGCAGAGGTGATGGTATAGTCCCCGCCGGCAGGACTGGTACCTCCGGGGCAGCGTTGTGAGGTGAACAGTTTGCAGCAGAGCTGGGATAGTTAAGGAGAGTAGGTAAAGTCTATAGAGGGGCACAGTGGGTGAAAGGAAAGGATGCACGCACACAGCAACAGTCTCTTTACCTTGTTACTGGTGGAATTCAGGAAAATAATCCAAAGCACTGATGGGTGACCGGGCTGCACAGTGGGCTCCCACAGCAGGTGGTATAAGGCCTCCTTCCCTGTGTATTTACTGCAGCAGAGTCTGTTGAATCCTGACTTGCCTCCACTCTCTTCTCTTGTCTGTGTCTCCTTCCCTCCTGTGCGGTCTCCGGGACAACCTTTTCTAGGCTCTGCAGTGGCCTGCTGCTCCTGGATCCCTTTCCTTGACTCTCTCAGGAGACAGGGTAGCTGTAGCTTCCTCGGTGCCAAGGGGTTTCTTGTGGGACTTTTAGTTCTCCACTGGTGCGGATCCCCAATATCCGGCTTCTCTCTCTATCTCTGGAACGAACTCACGGCTGGAGCTACCTGTTCCCTGCTTCTACTCCTCCTCTAAGCTCCTTGCCTTCAGTCCCACTTAGGCTGGTGGGACGCTGAAAGGCTACTCCTGGGTCGCTGGCTTGGGCCTACACGTGGCACCGACCACCAGGGCTTCCCTGCAGCTTTTCTAGCGTCTGCACACACTCTGACTAGCTCCTCCCCAGTAGCAATATATATAGGGGATCCTGCCTAAGCGCAGCAGGTTGAGCTCCCCCTACTGTGCCGGGGTGGAAGGTGTTTTCGTAGTGGTACCTGCTGTGGAAACCCAGCTGTTCAGTAGAGAGATATGTGGTTACCTGCGTTGGCAGGGTGCCACAGTAGTGCTTGATGAATTCTGTCTGGCTTTTTTGTCCTGATGTGGTGTTTCCTAAGTTCTGTGCCTGAACCTGCTTGTTCCCATTTATTTGTTTCCAGTTCAGTTTGTTTTCCAGTACCAGCCTCGTCTGACTCTAGTTTCCGTCCATTTCTGTATGTGCTCACCTGTCGTGCTGTTACCCAGGTCTGCTCAGCTGCCACAGATCCGGACGCACCCTTCCTTTGTCTGGGTAAGCCTGGGTTCTCCCTGTGATCCATTGGGTCCACTCCTTGGAGATTCACCCTCCTGGCATTGTGTTACAAAAATGGATCCCCAAATATGTTGTGCAACTTTTCCTAAGCACACCAATACCCCATATATAGTGGAAAACTACTACCTGCCTTTCTGCACAGCAGGGCTCGGAAAGGAAGGAGCGCCATTTTGAACGGAAAATTGTCTGGAATCATTAGCGTACTCCATGTCGCGTTTGGAGAGCCTCTGATGTGCCTAAGCAGTGGAGCTTCCCCACAAGAGACCCCATTTTGGAAACTAAACCACTGAAGGAATTTATCTAGATATATGGTGAGCACCTTGAACTCACAAGTGTATCATAGAATTTTAAAGTATAGAAACATGAATGTGAAAAAATTTGAATTTTCCCAAATATTATTTTAGAACCAAATAGTTAAATTTTCACAAGAATATGTCACACTTGGGAGGCCAGGGTAACAAGAAGCAGGATGAAGATGGATGTAGGGAGTCAGTGGAGCCTACTCTGACTTTGATACTGGGGTCCCTGGCTCGCCCTGTTCTCAGAGGTACCTCTAAAGGTGAGGAGGTCCGAGCCACCACCCTAAATTCCTGAAGCTCCTGAGAAGCATTAAGCACAAAGCCCCTAACCTCCACCCAGGGAACCCATCAACCTCCTATGGAGAGGAAAGCAGCAGCTTTGGATAAACTTCTGCACTCCACAGGTCACAGAACAGGAGTGGGCAGAATCAGCGACATCAGGTAGATAGAAGGTGACCTATTTATGGCCGAGGGCTGGAGAGCAGACAGCTCAGACACGCCCCTCAGCTCACCTGATCCATGAGTCACATCTACCAAACAAACATTCAGCAACCTTCACCTGCAGAGCCGCACACTGAATATGGAAAAAAGGCTCAGTTTAACCACAGCAACAGCAGCACCTATGTGCATAAGGCAGCTCATACGTGACAGTGCCCCCCTCTTAACGAGAGGCCTCCGGACTCTCAACCAGACTCATCTGGCAAAGGTCTACACATCCTGAGGGATGAACTATGGAAGATATTCTGGCTGCAAAGCACTGGAAGAATCGCCAGCTGGAACAGCACAGGATTGCACAAGTCCAGTAGTAGGAGCTCCAGCTGCACACCTCCACCTCACGTGTTTTGACTGCACCCACACATAGTCATTCACACTCAGGTCTGGACTTGAACGTTTATTATTGGTCACAAACAGAGGACATACAGCCAAGATGGCAATCAGCAACAGCATCCCACTGGGGCCCAGGGCTACCTCCTCTGGAGTGCACAGTAGGGACCACTGTCCTTCCCCGACCCCTCCTCCTGGAACGACGCCTAGCCCCCTCATGAGCCCGAGGCTTAGTCCAGATTCCACACCCCGGATTCGGGCTTATTCTCAAGCACCTCTGGTTGAGGGGCGGGAGCTGGCGCAACCAGAACGGTAGAAATAGGTGTAGCCAGGCAATTGCTCACACAGAAAGCCCCCAGGTTACCACCTTTCTGTCCTGCCAGTCAGTCACTGGGTTGTGTTTCTCCAGCCAGGGCAAACCCAACACAATAGGAGTAGGCAGGTTCTCCAAGAGGTGACAGGATAGAACCTCCTAGTGGAGAGTTCCTATGCTCAAAATTAATGTTACGCACCATTTGGGAGAGGACCTGCTGAGTGGAACTAAGCCGTTCAAGGTGATGGGTATGAGTCTCGCTAAAGCACTGCTGGTGAGACCATGAGCCTGAGCAAAACAAGAATCCATCAAATTGACCACCGCTTCGCTATCAACCAGTACTGGCACAGTCTCGGTTTTACTATCTACAACCACCTGGCAGTGTGAATGGAGACTTAGTGAGGAAGGAAAGATAAACTCTCTGGTTGTCTCCTTCCGAACGACCCGAGGTAGGCTGCTTCTGAGACTGCGTAGTAGACTTGGAGCGAAGTGGACAAACCTTAATAAAATGGTCTGATTTGCCACTGAAAAAACAAGCTACGCCCACTTGTTGACCAGTTGCCACAGGAGGTTTGACACGAGAACCTACTGCCCCTAACTGCATGGGTTAATCGACTAAGGTCTCCTCAGCAGGGATAGGAACAGTAGACGAAGCTGGTCTTGGTCTCTCCCTTAGGCGTCTGTCAACCCGTATGGCTAGGGACATCACAGCCTCCAATGACTCAGGTGCCGTGTACTGAACAGGGTGTCTTGCAGTCTGGCTGACAGGCCCATGCAGAACTGACTCCTAAGGGCTGGGTCATTTCACTGGGTATCTGTCTCCCATCTCCGAAACTCAGAGCAGTATTCCTCCACTGCTCGTGTGCCCTGCTTTAGCTTATGGAGATTGGACTCAGCAAAGGCCACCCTATCAGGTTCACCATACACCATAGCCAGAGCAGCAAAAAGCCAACCGCAGGGATGGAGAGTCAGCCGGGAGGAAAAAGGCCCAGGTCTGGGGGTCCCCTTTTAGAAGGGAAACTATTATCCCCACCCGCTGTTCCTCATTCCCAGATGAACAGTGCCAGAGCCTAAAATAAAGCTTACAGGCTTCATGAAAAACGAAACATTTGTCTCTTCCCCCAGAAAATCTAAAACCAAAAAACTGTATATTTCCTTAAACAGATGATGGACCTTGGTGAGGAATTGTTTTTTTGGGAAGTTGAATTGAGTAATGTTGGTGGCAATTTAGCTATAGTACATTTTGGATCAGTTCACATTTATCCTGTGCTCTATGCTGAGCACTAACATTTGGGTTTCCATCTACATCTCTGACATACATGATTCAGGTGAAACTCCCGAAGGATCCATTCACTTGTGAGGCAGCAGAGTTATTCTGAACTCTGTTTGCCCTTTGTTCAGTGGTGTCTGTCTTTTCAAAGGTCCACAAAACTGTGCTTAACCACATTTTTATGCATACCTAAAAAGTATTGCAAAAAGATGGACACTGCCAGACCACAGATCAGATGAGAGTTCAAAGTGACTCCCTCTGCTTTATTACAGTGAATCTTCCATTGGTAATTTCATCTGTATCACATTTTTCAGAGGTTTACACGTAGTCACTGATGTAAGTGGTCAACTTAGATCGCAGGATAAACATGATTCACGCCTTACTGCAATCTTTGGGAGGCAGAATAAACTACACAGCAATTGAAGAATTGCCTTTATTTCTATTTTTACGCCATTCATTTTGCGGTATAAGTGATTAGGCGGCTTTATTCATCAGATTGGTACAATCACAGCAATACCAGATATGTCTAGCTTTTATTTGTTTTTTAGGTTTGGCCACTCTCATACCGAAAACATATTTTTACAAAATAAAGGATTTTTGCATCACTGAATTTTGAAGGCTTCAGATATTTTATTTTTCTGCCAACAGAGTTATGTGAAGGTTTGTTATTTGCGGAATGTTGGAGTTTTAGAGTTTTTATTGGTACTACTTTGGGGCACATAATATTTTTAGTTTGCTTTCTATTTCACTTTATGTTAGGCAAAATCAAGAAGTATCTGCAATTCAGAAATTATAATCCAGCTGTTTAATTTATAATTCACCTCTATCTCTGCCCATCATCCCACCCACCTCTCAGTGTCACCTTCAGTGGTCACAAGGAGTAGCTCCTACAGCCTGCTACTGCAGGATATCTGTCAGTTTTTCACTGACAAAGCCTGTTAGACCCTGCTTATAGCAGTATCCAAGTGGACACCATACTTTTGGGTCATCAGATGAACTTGGGGTACCATGGTAATGATCAGCACCTTCAAAAATGATTGCAGGGGGTTGATCCTGTCACAGTTGGTCTTTTAACCCCCTTTTAACTACTTGGGTACAGCTGTGGTGACTGTCAACAGTATTTAGGAGGTTAAACAGCCTCAATCCATTCCAAAATCAGTCGGGACCAATGCTCTAGGATGTCAGCTGTTATATTCAGTTATAACCCATGGTACTTTTGGCCACAGGGTGGACGTTATTCGTAATAGCTGTTTTAAAATGGCGATGAGGGAATAAGGTCTCTTAACTGCCAACATTTTTATTTGTATCAGCATTTAAGGGCTTAAAGAGAATCAGGTATACACTTTCCTGGTGGACAATTTGGTTCCACATAGTGATTCATCTTCCACTGGCCATGAATCCTCTGACTCAGAAGCAAAATCCAATAGCTCGTCATCCAAAGATACTTTCAAGATCAGATGACAACCAAGGAGAGGTGCTTCAAGAAGATGGCAGAGAAATGGAGAAGGAGGGACAAGATTATCGCACCAATACTCTCAAGTGCTGTCAGGCACTCCCTCTGACTCCTCTTCTGCATCTTTTTTAGAGGACAGGGAAATAGGACTAAACAACACTAAAACATGTAATCTCTCTCAAAGAGAGATGAAGGCTCTTCTTTATTTGGCTGGGAGTACCAGTTTTAGTATTAAATCATCTGACAAGGGATGGAATGTTGCATACATGAATAGTAAGGATTATTTCAGTATGTGTAATTCCATTCTTTCCAATCAAGCTACCTACAACATTCTTCATAAAGATCCAACTACTGAAGATTCCACAAAGTTACTCTTATGAAGACACTTGGAAGAAATCTGATTTAAAAAAAATGAATTTGATTTCCTTTAATGTTCTACTCGGTCCCCAAAGTCCACAAGGCTTATAGATCTCTAAAAAGGCACCCTATTGTTTCTGACATTGATACCTTATGCCAGAGTTCCAGTTTGTATCTGGACCAGATATTTTGCCCTTTTATCATATCATTGCCTTCTTATATTAGGGACACCACTGATTTACTCATGGTATGCCAGAGAATTATGATTGATTCTGGAACTATTCTCTAATTTATTGATGTGGGGTACCTCTATAGTAGTATTCTACACTCAATAGGCATTCAATTTTTAAATACCACCAGGATTAATCTACTACCCCATAACTAGTTATTATCAAAACTCCTGGAATTCATTTTGAAGCACATTTTTTTTATTTTTAATATGCCCCACATATGCCAATATGGTTCTGCACTGGTAGGAAGATACACTGGTGTTCTGGGATGGTAATTTCATCTAGGGGTCCCATATGCAATTCTGGGGATGCTAATGTGGCACCCCTGCGGATCCAGTCGCCACAGAGATATTGCAACCCTGCTAGGGTGTAGTATTCCACTCACTGGTAAAGGGGGTACAGACCGGTACCGGGACACCCAGATCACACTAGGAACAATTGTAGTGGGGTTGGGTGTTAAAGGAAGTAGTCAGAGGGAGCACCTCGGGAGGAGTGAGGTAAGGAAGAACACACATAGATGATGTGGGACACGTGACAGAGAGTATAAAAAGAGCAAGAAACATCTAGAACGTAAGAGTGAGAAGAAAGACAGTTAACAGAGAGAGTGACCATCTGAGGAGAGTTGGTAGAAGAGCTTAAGAAAGGCCATTGAACACCAAGGTCAAGCTGGAGGGCAGCTAGAGAACGTATGCCTGAAAATCGTCCAGAGAACTGGAGCAAGTGGGAGCTCGTCCTAAGGCCGAACTCTAGAGCAGAACATCACCCAAGTGGCTCCAGAAGGAAGAGGGGGTCCCAGAGGCACGGGAAGTGAGTAATCCACCTGTGGGTCTTGTATCCATTGTCAGGCGCAGGCAAGTGGAGGGACTAGGCCGCAAGGGCATCGGGAGCCCAAAAGACTAGTGGAGAAGACCAGGCTCAGCTGGCAACCCGGAGACTGTGTAGCACTTCCAATGTGACACGGTCGACAGCCGCGCACATCTGCTGAAAAGGTGGCAACCATAGGGCTAAGGGGAGACACTGCAGGTTAACTGCTAAGAAAAGTCCATAGTCACTGGCTCAGAGCTCTGTGTGGCGAGGCGCAATGCAGGACGGGCGAGGCAAGCGCTGTGTTAGACAACCTGGAAAGGACAGAGAAGGGGTGCCCATTCAGTACCATGCTGCTACCAGTGAGTAGCTGGATTCCTGCCTCCAAAGATCCAGTGTTCAGAAGGCTGTTACACAAAGACTGTGAGTAAAAGATCTGAAGACTGCAACCCGCTGTGTCTGTGAACTATCTTTACGCGTCAAGAGCACCAGAAACACAACTACCAACTCACTCAGGTACATTTGGCCACCCTAGGGGTCAGCCCTACACATGGAGAGCTTAAGAACATTGCTGCCTCCCAACTATCGGCCCCTAGGAAGACTGTTGAACAGCAACGGCCAGCTATAACCGCAACTTCCAGGTGGCGTCACATATAAATTAACAAGTATCCCCATGTCCAGTCATCCCTGCCCAGCATGAACCCTCCACGCCAGATCCCTATACCTAAGAGAGAATGATCCCCGTGATGAAGCCTCAAAACAGCCCGTTTCTGAGTATCCTAAGGCCCTGGAGGGGCGAGGCACTAAATAGACAACATTCTCCTCCTATTGTCAGGGGACAAGTTATCTTTTGAAGTTTTTGTTGAACATTTGAATAGTACTGTAACTGTAACAACTTATGTCTCACCTTCATGATTGAAGTAGATAGAGACAGGATTCCTTTTCTGGATTTCTTATAGAGAAACTGATGGCTCACTTAAAACGTCCATTTATCGAAAACCCACAGCTACTAATAGCCTGCTCAGATGGGAAAGTTATCATTTTAATCATCTTAAAAGAGGCATATCTAAAGGGCAGCTTATAAAACTCTTTCTATAACACATCTAATTGGTACATATGATGACAAAACAGACAAAGTCATAATTATTGTGAGGGACCCTCAGAATTAACTCTGACATCTGCCTCCTTATATCACTTACGCTGGTTGTTACATTTAGGAGAGGAAGGTCAACATATGACCAATTGGTTCACAGCTTCTATACCCCTTCAAACAATCTGTGACATGGCTTGACCATAGAGCAGTGGGGACATTTTGATATGGCTCATGCAGTTTTTGTCGGTATTTGAACCCCTCCAAAAACTTTACAAATATAGTCATGGAAGTGATATATTCAAATAGACAAGTTTCCAACTGTGGGACGTCTATGTTATAGTTATCAAGTTGCAAATTTTTGGTTACTGTCCACTTTTGGCTCCACAAGTGGCCTTAATGCACTTATTATAGAGCATAGGATTTACAGTGGACAGTTACATAAAAAAATTGATTCATGTTGTGCATATATATAATTTAGACGTTGATTAAATATTTGGGCTATTTATGTACATCTGACCCACTGATGTTGTTAGTCAGTGTATGAAGTAGACTCATATCTGTTTATCTATGATGCATGAATTACTTATTAAGCGATTGTGTGTATTTGAATTTTGCAGTATTTTTAGGGACCCATTTCTGGATTTTTTACCCTACTTTTCCCTGTACATCTATTTACCTCAAACTGGGATCCTGTTTTGTTTTTTGACTCTTTTTTTGCTAAAATAATTTTTAGATTATGGTCTTTTAAGGACAGTCCATGAGGTGTAAAGGTGCCATGTTGTTTTATTAGGGTGCCAACCTCCACTTTCAGAGAGAGATACATTTTTAGGGGTCAGACAATCATTCATATCCTACTCAACCTTGTCACTCTTGCACTCTATCTGTGTCTTTACTTAGCCTTAAATATAGCTAAAAAAGTAGGGAAACAAAAGCGCAATATGGTTTTATCCTTTAAAGCATATATCCAAAGTGTCAAATGTCACTGCCCACCTTTGCTGGTTATGAGACACACAACCAATATATACATATAACTCTTGGCAAAGAGATAAAGAGAACCGGGCACTATCCGTGGTAAGGCTTATACTAAGTCAGTTCAAATGATTGAAAGCACAGAGTCAAGTGGTGCCCGCTTCAGGTAAGTGCAATCATATCAGGAAAAGAGAAATCAGACCAGCGGCACTCACCGTAGTTGAATCTTCTGATTTATTAAAGATTCCAGACAATTACATGAGGAGATCGTGCTGAAGGGGAGGGAGGTGCAGAGACGACAGGTGGACGACGGTGACCGTTTCGCAGCGGACAGCTGCTTCGACTGGTCCTGACTCAGCACGATTTCCTCATGTAATTGTCTGGAATCGTTAATAAATCAGAAGATTCAACTACGGTGAGTGCCGCTGGTCTGATTTCTCTTTTCGCAATATATACATATAGTGCAGCTGCTGCAGGATCCACACTCCAGAAAAACCATGGTGTTGATTAACAATATATCCAAATGGACAGTGTTTTTTTGATCAGCGCAAACTGTACAATGAAGTGGACCAACCATTAATAATGGCTGTAGTCCTGAGGAAGGAGAACGAGGATTCGCGTTGAAACACGTAGATCTGATCCATTGTGGTCCACTTCATAGTACAGTTTGTGCGGATTGAAAAAACACTGTCCATTTGGATATATTATTTATTTAGCATTATCTATAGAATCATAGAATCATAGAGTTGGGAGGGACCTCCTGAGTCATCTGGTTTAACCCCCTGCTCAAAACAGGATTCAGTAAATCATCCTAGACAGAGGTCTGTCCAGCCTCTGCTTGAAGACTTTCATTAAAGAGGAACTCACCACCTCCCATGGTAGCCTCTTACCCTCATTAATCACCCTCACTCCAAAAGTGTATAGGAGAAATGGGAATCATGGACCGTGCTCCCGTCCCAAGGAATCCATTGACTCATGCTGTTAGAATTCAGATGGTGGTTTATTACACATTTCGGGGTAAACCCCTTTCTCAGATAACACCACACAAAAAGATGTACCTCGTACAGGTGAGCAGTTTTAACAACTTGCTATTCATTTTCAGTGCTTTTTTCCAATCACCCTCACTGTCAGTTCTTGTATGTCCATTTTAATATACCGTATATACTCGTGTATAAGCCGACCCGTGTATAAGCCGACCCCCCTACTTTTGCCCCCAAAAGCTGGGAAAAGTTATTGACTCGCGTATAAGCCTAGGGTATGAAATGCAGCAGACCCCCATCCTATTATATAGCCCCCCGTCACTGGTATATAGCGCCCCTCAGCAATGATATACAAGCCCCTCAGCAGTGGTATTATACAGGCCCCTCAGCAGTGGTATACAGCCCCCTCCCTTGTATCAGGCCACTCAGCAGTGGTATACAGGCCCCAGCTGTGGTATACAGGGCCCCAGCAGCGGTATTCTGGCCCCCATCAGTGATATCCAGCCCCCCCTCCTTAGTATGTGTCCCCCAGGCTGCGGCACATATTAAAATAACAAACTTTTCATACATCACCTTTCCGGCGCTGCTCCTCCACTCCCGGATTCTTCCTGCTTGTGCCGGCTTCTAGTGCTGTGACCGGGTGCAGGACATGACGTCATCCGCTGCGCCCGGTCACATGACACCGGCACAAGCAGGAAGAAGCCGGGAGCGGAGGAGTGGCGCCGAAAAGGTGATGTATGAAAAGTTTGTTATTTTAATATGTGCCGCATCCTGGGGGACACATACTAAGGAGGGGGGACTGTAGATCTCTAATGGGGGCCAGTGTAGTGCAATATGCACCGCTCCCCCCGCCGCTGATGGGTGGGGGATGCCGTGCATATTCATTACACTAATGAGGCAGCCCCACGTGACCGCCCGCGGTCACTGCGGCCCCCTCCTGCCTCCTCCAGCTCCCGGTCACATTCCCCTCCCCCCACAGCACACCGAGTGACTCGAGTGTAAGCCGAGGGGGGCACTTTTCAGCACAAAAATTGTGCTGAAAAACTCGGCTTATACTCGAATATATACGGTATTAAAAATAATTGTATTCTATTTTAGTTTTTTTTTTTATAGTTTATGTGTGTCTAATATGCCCCACCAATATATTTTGTTGGTTGTTTTTAACTTGCAGATTAATTCTCTTATTTTGTTAAGATCACTTTTCAGCAGTCATCACATCAACACAGACTGAATTATGAAGAACGGTCATATCTAATATATAAAGCTGAATGTGTTTATGTGTGTGTATGTCCGGGATTGGCATCTACACTGTCGCAACTACAGCCACAAAATTTTGCACAGTCACACGTCTGGACCCCAAGAGCGTCATAGGCTATGTTGTGAGGCAAAATTTTAACCTTGCGCGTTCCAGTTCACCAAACAATTTTGCCCCTATCTACATAATGGGGAAAAAAAAGTGACAGTAACCAGTTAACAGTTGTGAATGAGAGGGCCTTAATGACAGCACCAAAGACTAACAGCATATACCAGCATATAGTCACTAAGGTGGGGCCCCAACATGGGATATTCACCACGCACAGGGACATGTATACACACCACATGCACACAAAGAGTAACAGCTAAGGTGGAGCCCCAACATTGGATACTCACCACGCACCCGAACACAAACACACACACCAAAAAGAGACACACACAACACAGAGACACACACCACACAGACACCCCCCCACAGGGACACACACACATACACACCCTATAGGGACACATGCACTCACCTCACAGAGACACACACACCACAGGGACATACACACATACACACCCCACAGGGACACACAGACACACACACACCCCACAGGAACACACAGACCCCATAGGGATGGACAAATACCACAGAGACACCCCTCCCCCCACAAGGACACACACCACAGGGACACCCCTCCCCCCCAAAAGGACAAACACCACAGGGTCCCCCCCACAGGGACACATGCACACCACTGGTACACACACACACCCCAGGGATAAAACACACCCAGGGACACACAGACAGACACAGATGTGCACAAATCGTCTCACATAACTCACCTCATACGTCTGGTATCTTTAATTTCCAAAAATAAACATCTGATTAAAAACAGCCGATGTGCAACATATGTGCCATATAGGGAATTAAGGCAGATGTCAGTCACATAAGCTGTCTTTTATGTGTATGTGTGAGGTAATATATACTGCCCGGCCGGGGGGGAGGGTTTACTGTTGGATGGAGATTTATTAGGCTGCCTATAGCAACCAGTCACAGCTCAGCTTCTATTTTCCTACAGGTCATTAATATGACATATTCAAATTCTATTTTGTTATAGCTAACAGCAGTTATTTATTAACCCGGGCATAGCCGGGTAGTACAGCTAGTCTAATATATAAAGCTGAATGTGTGTATGTATGTCCAGGATTGCCATCTACACCGTCACAACTACAGCCACAAAATTTTGCACAGTCACACGTCTGGACCCCGAGAGCGTCATAGGCTATGTGGTGAGGCAAAATTTTAACCCTGCACATTCCAGTTCACCAAGCAATTTTGCCCCTATCTACATAATGGGGAAAAAGTGACAGTTACCAGTTGACAGTTGTGAAAGAGAGGGGCTTAATGACAGCACCAAAGACTAACTGCATATACCAGCATATAGTCACTAAGTGGGGCCCCAACATCGGATATTCACCACGCACGGGGACATGTATACACACCACATGCACACAAAGAGTAACAGCAAGTGTACAATCGCTAAGGTGCAGCCTCAACATTGGATGCTCACCATGCACCTGAACACACACACACCACAAAGAGACACACACAACACAGAGACACACACACACCCTATAGCGACACATGCACTCACCCCACAGGGACACACACACCACAAAGAGACACACACAACACAGAGACACCCACACCACACAGACACCCCCCCCCACAGGGACACACACACATACACACCCTATAGGGACACATGTACTCACCCCACAGGGACACACACACCACAAAGAGAAACACACAACACAGAGACACACACCACACAGAGGGAATTAAGGCAAATGTCAGTCACATGAGCTGTCTTTTATGTGTATGTGTGAGGTAATATATACTGCCCGGCCAGGGGGAGGGTTTAATGTTGGCTGGAGATTGCCTATAGCAACCAAACACAGCTCAGCTTTTATTTTCCTACAGGTCATTAATAGGACATATTCAAATTCTATTTTGAAATAGCTAACAGCAGTTATTTATTAACCCGGGCATACCCGGATAGTACATCTAGTACTATATAAAAGAGGATGGCTTATAGGTGATGAGCACAAAGCATGCTCATTATATCAAATATCTGAAGGCTCTACAGTGCCTTGTGAAAGTATTCGGCCACCTTGAACTTTTCAACCTTTTGCCACATTTCAGGCTTCAAACATAAAGATATAAATTCTAATTTTTTTGTGAAGAATCAACAAGTGGGACACAATTGTAAAGTGGAAAAAAAATTATTGGATATTTTAAACTTTTTAAAAAAATAAAAATCTGAAAAGTGGGGCGTGCAATATTATTCAGCCCCTTTACTTTCAGAGCAGTAAACTCACTCCAGAAGTTCAGTGAGGATCTCTGAATGATCCAATGTTGTCCTAAATGAATGGTAATGATAAATAGAATCCACCTGTGTGTAATCAAGTGTCTGTATAAATGCACCTACTCTATCTCAGGGTTCCGTTTCAAGTGCAAGAGCATTATGAAGACCAAGGAACACACTAGGCAGGTCCAAGATACTGTTGCGGTGAAGTTTAAAGCTGAATTTGGATACAAAAATATTTCTTAAGTTTTAAACATCTCAAGGAGCACTATGCAAGTGATCATATTGAAATGGAAGGAGTATCAGACAACTGCAAATCTAGCAAGACCTGGCAGTCCCTCTAAACTTTCATCTTGATCAAGCAGAAGTCTGATCAGAGATGCAGCCAAAAGGCTTATGATCACTCTGGATGAACTGCAGAGATCTACAGCTGAGGTGGGAGAGTCTGTCCACAGGACAACAATCAGTTGTACACTGCACAAATCATGGAAGAGTGGCAAGAAGAATGCCATTTCTCAAAGATATCCATAAAAAGGCTGGTTTGAAGTTTATGAAAAGTGAGATGAACGTGGCACTAAGCGTTACCTCTGTCAGGTCCGGATAATCCTCCAGTTATGGCATGTTCCCAACCGGCGGTGCACTGCCAAAGGGTCCGGACCCGTAGAAGCGACACGCGTCGCGAAACGCCGTCGTAGTCCGTTGGCCCTTCGTGCCCCCTCCCTGCACCCTGTTTTTCCACGAGTTCTTGGAATAAAGGACTATCCTGTGTATTCCGGTGAGTGCCGCCTTCTCTTTTTTGCTGGTTTGAAGTTTGCCACAAGCCAGTTGGGAGACACACCAAACATGTAGAATAAGGTGCTCTGGTCAGATGACACCAAAATCAAACATTTTGGCCACAATGCAAAACGATATGTATGGTGAAAAAGCAACACAGCTCATCACCCTCAAAACACCATCCCCACTGTTAAACATGGTGGTGACAGCATCATAGCTTGGGCCTGCTTTTCTTCAGCAGGGGCAGGGAAGATGGTTAAAATTGATGGGAAGATGGACGGAGTCAAATACAGGACCATTCTGGAAGAAAACCTGGTGGAGTCTGCAAAAGACCTGAGACTGGGACTGAGAATTATCTTCCAACAAGACAATGAAACCAAACATAACGCAAAATTTATAATGTAATGGTTCAAAGATAAACATATCCAGGTGTTAGAATGGCCAAGTCACAGTCCAGACCTGAATCCAATCGAGAATCTGTGGAAAGAGCTGAAAACTGCTGTTCAGAAACGCTCTCCATCCAACCTCACTGAGCTCCAGCTGTTTTGCAAGGAAGAATAGGCAAGGATTTCAGTCTCTCATTGTGCTAAACTGATAGAGACATACCCCAAGCGACTTGCAGCTGTAATCGCAGCAAAAGGTGGCGCTACAAAGTATTAACTCAAGGGGGCCGAATAATATTGCACGCCCCACTTTTCAGATTTTCATTTTTTTTTAAAGTTTAAAATATCAAATAAATTTTGTTCCACTTCACAATTGTTTCCCAATTGTTGTTGATTGTTCACCAAAAAATTTGAATTTATATCTTTATGTTTAAAGCCTGAAATGTGGCAAAAGGTTGAAACGTTCAAGGGGGCCAAATACTTTCACAAGGCACTGTAAGTTCTCAAGGTGTATGTATCTACTGTATAGTATAGTAACAGCAGAATGCTCCAATAATACTATAAAATTCAAAAATATATGATGCAAAATACAAAATAAATAGAAAAATACAATATTTAATTATGTGGTTTTAATTAGTACAAAATATAATGATTCAAAGCTAGGTATCATGTAGAAAACAGTCAGTTGCAAAAGGTTACATGATGGATAGGAAAACAAAATGCAGGAAAAACAGGCTAAGGATTTTAATAAGCAACATACCAAATTTTTTTTATTTATAAGTTGAAGAACACTTAGATTAGATGGCTACAAATAACTGGAAACCAAAAAGATGTGATTTATACCCTGTCTAATTGACACAATATGAAATGGCTTAATGAAAAATAAAATATCTATTGAGTTTTTTTATTGTCCATTTCTTACAAATCCTGTACATTTTTTGTGATTTCTATGTTTTCTGTTTCTAGTCTGGATTAATAAGGACACAAGAAGCTGATTATTTCTTGAAACCACTGCCTGAACATATTGCCCTTAAGCACAATTATTCTACTTCAAATGGCCACCAGCCCCATGTTCTATACAAGAGATCGACAGACAAACAGATGTATAACGAAAATATGGTATCTCTAGTTGAGAGACAGCAAGAACTGAAACATCTAAATCGAATTTACCATTCCCATCCTAAACCATCTCATCAAGATCATCGACACATGGGCAAAAGACATGGAAGAAGTACCAAAGAACACTACTGTGGAAGACGCAAGAAATGTATGTAAGGACATATAATTTTTTTAAAGTTTAAAAACATAAAAAATTTATATTATTTATCTTAAAGATGGGTATTCTATTTAGAAAGTATTCAGAAAGATTGACAGACATCATAAGAAAGGAGAATTTGCAACTTTTACTATAGAATTTATACATGATCTGAGCTAAATAGTCTACTAGACATAAGGGTCTCGTCATCATTGGTCGGTTCGTTGTTATTTTAGAAAGAATCTTTCTGTCTTGTGGTAATGCCGTTCTTGAAAATAATGCAATTTTAAAAAGTAAAAAAAAATGTCTTTTTATGTCTTTACCTTTTTGCAAAATGTTGCAAAAATGTCTGGCATAAATAACATTACTCCAGAGAGAGGTGAAAACATCTTGAATGCCTAAACCATGCCCTCATTGGAGAACTGAAACTGATGAACACATTAAAAAGACGATATTGAAAATCTGGCAAGGATGATACAAAACTAAATTTAAAAAAGTATGAATGTAATAATGCATCTGCCCCAAGATGCCTAAAAAGTGAAAGCTTTTATTACTATATAATAATAAAAGGTATCGTTTGTCACAACACAAAAAAGTGGTTTCATTTTTTGGATAATGACCAATATTGGCTTTGGTATTGCTCTTCAACTCTGAAAAAGCATAAGCTCAAACAATACACTGCATATTGCCATGTTTTTTGCAGCACAAATCTTGTCCTTTATACAGTCACCAAGCATTGTACAGTCTATGGTTAACTAGAGGTGACGTCCCGAAAGGCAAAATAATTTTTCATGTTCTTAACAAGCTATGTTCACACGTAGCGTATTAGCTGCGTCTTACTGCGTTTATCCAGCGCTATTTTGCGCTTGCGAAAATGCAGTGAAACACAATTATGGAGACACATCCCTGCAAAAAAATGTGGTTGAGAATTCCGGGCACTAGCAATATTCTACGGGTCTTCCCTTAAGGTCAGGTCGCCAGCTGTGGATTTGGTAGTACTGGCGTTGCACAGTCCCATAGCTTATGAGACATTAGACATTTTTGTAGAAGTAAAGAGAGGCCGCACTCATCAGGACATCTTCAAACGTGCATCAGATTTTATTCCATTAGCCGGAATAAGAGGTTACAAGCGGTGCACGGAGGGAGGAGGTGCAGGGTGGACTACAGGTGCTCCGTTTCATGTATTAACACTTCAGCGGGTCCATGATGATCTGTGACCATACTTCCGGACCTTATACTGTTGGAGCATGATTACATCAACGATAAGGTTGAATTAAAACAAAGTTTGTAATAAATAAAAAACATAATCTACGAGGAAGGTAAATAGAGAGGACATAATAAACTTTTGTAGATTTATGGTGAGCACCTTGAACCCCTAGGTGCTTGACAGCTTGGCCATGAATATATAAAAAAAAATCACATTTTATCCACAAAAATATTTTTCATCTGAATTTTTTTTCATTTTCTCATGGATTACAGGAAAAATAGACCCCGTAATCCGTTGTGCAATTTCTCTTGAGTAGGCCGATACCCCATATGTGTCAGAAAACCACTGTTTGGGCAAACAGCAGGGTTCGGAAGGGAAGGAGTGCATTCAAACTCAAAATTGACTGGAATCATTAGTGGACACCAAGTCGCATTTGGAGAACTCCTCATGTGCCTAAACAGTGGAAACCCCACACAAGTGACCCCATTTTGGAAACTAGACACTTTAAGGAACTTATATAGATGTGTGGTGAGCACAGAGTCTTAGAACATTGAGCTGTGAAAAGAAAAAAAACACATTTTTCACACAGGATTTTTTTAGCCCCAAATTTTGTATTTTTGAAAGTGCAACAGGAGAAAATGCACCATACAATTTATTGTGCAACGTCTCTTGAGTACATCAATACCTCACATGTGATTTAAAACTACTTTTGCGGTAGGTGCAAAGCTCAGAAGGGAAGGAGTGCCATATTAGATCTATGATTTAGCTTAAATTGTTTGGGGGTGCCATGCCTGCTAACAGATGACAAACCTTGGTGGGGACTTGTGTTTCTGTGGGTTGAGTTGAATGCTGTTTGGTGGCGATTTGGGTGAGGAACATTTTGGATCAGTCCACAATTATCCTGCACTCTATGCTGAGTAATTACATTTCGATTTTTAGCTACATCTCGGAAATATGTAATTCAGTGGAAGCCCCCAACAGATCCATTCGCAAATGAGGCAGCAGAATTACTCTGGACTCTGGCTGGTTTCTGTTCAGTGGTGTCCTTTCCAGTGTGCACAAAACTGTGGTTGACCGCACTTTTGCACACGCTTAAAAAGACGCATAAAAAATGGACACCACCTGATCACAGGTCAGTTGGAGGTTCAAAGTGGCTCCATCTGCCTGATTACAGTGAACCTTTCTTTGCGAATTGTATCTGAATCACGTATTTCAGAGTGCAGTATAAATGTGAGCTGCGCTGTACTACAATCTTTGGGAAGCAGAATATACAAATCAACATCGGTTGAAAAATTGGCTTTACTACTATTTTATTAAAACACCGTAATATCCATGCGAGTACCGGTTGGCTCATCACGAATGCTAGTCAGTCTATGTACACAGCCATTAAGGTACCTTTACACACGGCAACTTTTCTAGGCATTTCACTGGCAACTTACTGGTTGCAGTGAAATCATGGAGACATTGTTCCATTTGTACACAGCAACAAGATAGAACAATGTGTCCATGATTTCACTGCAACCAGTAAGTTGCCAGTGAAATTCTTAGAAAAGCTATGGTGGGTACTAGAAAGCAGCTCATATGTCAGATCACACTACAGAGCTCTGTAGTTCAATGTTGCCTCAATTATAAAGAGAAGTTATACACTACATTTCTAACTATTTCTTACTTAATTTTAAGCTAATCTTGTTAACCGAGGGAGAGGCATCAATATATACATATGGCAAGTTTGAAAGAATTACAAGCTTCAAATGATTAAAACTGAGCATTTTGGACATACAATTCTGAGGGAGTAAGCCAAGTGCTGCATGCTGCCAAAATCACCCTATAAAATATGATGGTGGCACTCAAAGGGCATGCCTTTTTACACTAATCCCTGGAAGATTTATAGAGGTTGAGTGTAAAATGAATAAAGAAGAATTTAGAATTCAACTCCATTGGTTGCTACAAGAGAACTACAATTTGAGAGATTTATTTTCTAGGAAGACAACAATCGCCAATATAGCTAAAAAGAATGGTTTTAAGACAACAATGGTAGTGTCCTTAAGTGACCAATTTGGAATTCAGCCTTTCAGCAAATTAAGTGGCTGCACTTAATTATAGATGTTTAATCTCAGGCCCCATCAAAAAGAGGCAGGACCTAAAAGTCCAACAAATAGGGATTAAACCCTTTTATGTTGTTAAAGTGATTTATATAAAAAAGAAAGAATTAGTATGTGAATAAAATAGATTTGAATCCTTATCTTTAAAAGCTGTATTGTTAAAAACTACAGTAACAATAATGTTTAAATTTATGAACATGGAAGAGATCACTTTTGTGTTGTGCACCAAATAATATCACAGTCTTACATATTTTCAAATGTTGTGAGGTTCAGTTATTTCGTAATGATTTTCACCTCTTTAATTCAAATCTGAAAAAAAAATTTTGTTGGCTATTGTTTCTATAATATCAAAGAGTTTTCTTTTTACCGCCTCATATAATTAATGCATAAAAGTTTAGTCATTTAAAACGTTATTGTTTTTGCAAATATAAAAATGCAGAATATTTTGACAGTTTTCTGACATTTATTTAGAAGAAATGTGGCAAGAATTCAAATAACTAAAACCTGTCGAAACACTATTGTGAATTGTAAAAAGTTACAAAATGTGTACTACAAAATGTGGTCCTCATTCAGTAACAACTCTTTTTTGCTTGTCTCTTGTACTCATGCATTGGGTTATCTCTTACAATTGTCCAACAGTCATCCCAATGCATTGATTGATTCCATAAGATGTGATGCACATTGGAGTTTTGGTGTTCCAGTCGCACAAAATGCCGGGTGCCTCATTGTGTCTTTGTGCCGATGACCTTCCACCCCCTACGCAGCTGGGATTCCAATGCTGTTACTTTTTGGCTGCTTGCTCGGTCCCCTGCTTTTCTGTGTTACCACCCACATGCTGCATGGTCCTCTGCTCTCCTGAATGGCCATCCAAATGTGTTATAGCCCCTGGCTCCCACCTGGCCCTGTGCTTGTCATGCTGGAGATCCCAACTACTAGCCTAAGGTGTGCACACGCACACTTCCCCCTGTCCTAAAGGTGCTGTGCACACACTTTAAATTGATGTCCTCAGCCTATTGCTGCACAGCACCAGGTATTTAAAATTCTCCTACGTGAGGGGCGTGGCCTGCTGCTTCATGTAAGTCACAACTACAGGAGCTCCTGTGCCTAATATTAAGCGACGGAGATTATAGCCTTTATTAAGGCTCATGTCTCACTCTAAACTACTGGACCACATCATTCAACTTCTCAAGATCATTTTGGTCCAATTTGACCCGAGATCTAAGTTCCACACAGCTCCCTCACACTCAGGAGAGGACTAGAGGCTCATCCTGGGCGCCATTTTGAGGAAAAACTTGTTATCTTTCTGCCCTCTAAGAGGCCTCTGAAGTCTCTGAAGAACCTAAAGACCCCACCAGAGAGAAACCCTAAGTAGGGGCATTTCTCACCCTGCCTCTCACTCTATTCTACCCACCGCTGGAAGCATTGAAGAACTGATACACCCTTTATGTGGTGAAGCTGATCCCCCCCCCTCAGTCACAGCCTTTACTCTCCCTAGAACTGGAGCACTCATTCTACATACAGTGCTGCTGGCAGGGAGACCCGCTGGAAATAAGCAAATGAGAGGAAGATCATCCTCCAACCTCCAGTGGTAGTGCCAGCCTTATATTCAGCTGTTCAACACCGGCAATAGTCCCTTCTCCCTCCTCCATTTTACAACCTTGTCGGCAGAGGGATACCTGCATCTCCACTTAACTCTGCAGCCTGTCAGCTCCTAAAGCTCAGAAGGAGGAGCTGATCAAGTGAGATCATAAAGAGAGATCTTCCCTCTCCTATTACTGAGGAGAACAGTCTTTTAAACTAACTGCTGAAGGTAGAAAGACCCTCATTAGCATTATACAGCAGCCTCAGCAGCGGAGGGATATCTTACTCTGTCATCAACTTGTTCAATAGTCTGGCTGACGTCACCATGACAACCAGTGCTGGATCCTGCAACTGAGCAGCTAAAGTTTCCTGCAGCACTAAAGAATAGACACTCAGTAAAGAATAGATCTTCAAGCAATTGGGGCTTGTGAGCCTCCCACGAGCCCAAGCTGCGCAGACAGAAGACAGAAGACTATCTGTATTTGGTGGGGCGTGGCCTGCGGCTTCATGAATAAGATTATTATTTAAGCTCTCAGAGACAGAGACTTCTTCTGAGACGGGTAGATTCTCCTAGCAAGTGAGGCTGGAGAGCCTCCTCCGTTCACAAGCTTCGCAGATGGAGGATTCTGGTTAGAAGATAGAATACTGAAGATTTCTACTTTTACCTTATAGGCATAAGTGTTTATGTTGTTTTTTACCTTACAAGCAGTTTTACATTTTACTTTACAGGCATTTTGTTTATTAAATCTATACTCTGATTTATTGATTTTATAGCTGGAGCTCTGGGCTTCTTTGGGTTAGATGCTTTTCAGGGTGTACTATATGATTGCTGCATGATATCTGTTCTGGGGGACCTCTTTGAGAAAATAAAAATAGGCATTAGTACTCCAAATTGACATATACTATATTATTTTGATTGGGGGAGGAGAAGAGGAGGAAAAAAGGAGGGAAATGGTCTTGTTTACCCTGGTTACTATTGCTCTTTACCTGTAGTGTCAATATCACTAATATTATTAGTTAATATTTGCTGAAACTATATTTACAATTGTAATATAACTTGATTGATGTACAGGGTACTGATCTGGCAGTAGTGGTTTTCTGATCTTATCTTTTATGGCTAAAATGCCCCCAAAATCTAAATCCAACCAAAGCAAGATGACCTCTCCAGATAGAATTACTGATTCTAGTAAGGATTCTATCAGACGAGAGAGCTTCTAACTAACTTCCTGAGGGTCAATCAGACATTGCCTTCTCCATTTGAGGCAATAAAGGTCTTTACTGATATCTCGAAAGATACTATGATCAAACGGAAGGCGTTAAAACCGATCACAGATATCCTTCAAAAAAAGGAGATCCCATACAGATGGGGACGACCAGTTACTGGTATCATTTTCTCCTTTAAGCAAAAGACTGTCACAATAGATGAGACATCGGCAGGACTTAAGCTTCTCTAAGACTTACGTATCTCTGATACTTGACTCCACTTACTTCGCTTAGGGCCCTTTCACATCAGCGTTTTTTGAAATTTGCGGCAGATGCGGTGAAAAAAACGCATCTGCCGCGATTACCGCATATCGGCTGCACTTGCGGCGCGGTTGCGGTAAACGCCATGCAAAGTATAGGCGTACTTGCGGCAGGTGCGGCAAGTGCGGTTTTGCACTTGCGGCAGGTGCGGCCGCGAAAAAAACTGCGGCTGACCGCGTTTTTTTCACCGCATCTGCCGCGAATTTCAAAAAACGCTGATGTGAAAGGGCCCTTACCCACAAACTTTATCTAAATTTTGGTAAAAAAACTTGGCATCAAGGCTAAAACTTGAGTTCTTTACGGAAGATTTCATCGGTTTTTCTTTTCCCTTCCGGATACTTGTTTTGTTACTGTTAATTCCCATTTTTCACCTATTCCCTCCCTAAGAATATGGAAAACACAGATTGGATCCCTAGTGGTTACTTAATATTCTTTTTTCCTTTCTCTATTACTATCCACTGGAAAACCCACAATTTGTTTCAAGCATATCATTTAGATTATGGCTAAGAGATTTTTGTCTTACAACGTAAAGGGTTTAAATTCCCCCCAGAAAAGATTTTTACTTTGGAAAGATCTAAAAAAACTTAACGTTGATGTTGCGGGTATACAAGAGACAAAATTTTCCATTAGTAATCCCCCTAAATTTACCAACAAAAACTATCCACATATCTTTAAAATTCTCCTACTCCATTGGGCATTGCCTGAGCAACTCATTAGATTTCAAACCTAGCCCTGTTTGTTGATCCAGCCTGTTGCTGTTAACTTGTTCCAGTACCAGCTCTGTCTGACTCTTGTCTGCCACCCTGTCCTGCTGTCACCCAGCTACACTCATCTGCCACAGTCTCGTACACTGCCCTGCCCTTATCTAGGTAGGTCCAGGTCCACCCTGTAGTCTAGTGGACACCACCAGATGCTTGCCGCCCCTTGGCACGTAGTACAGATTGGACATGTTATAGATTGGGCTATGAACTCCACTAAGCCTATTTTTACAGCAGATAATACAGGAACCAGGAGAAATCATTCAAAAAGACCCACCCTGATGTAAAAGAAATGTAGGTCCAGAGGCAGTAATATTAAGAAATGGTGATTTATTCAAACCATTTTGAAGTGTGTCTCCTCCTCTTCTTCAGGAAATTCACCAATCTTATTATTACTACCTCTGGACCTATTTTTGTTTGACAGCAGCACAGGATTTTTTTCTGGTTCCTGCATTATCATCTTGCCATTGTGCATGTGGTTCCTGCAGCAGCTGATCATAAGCTTTCATGTTGGTTGTGTGACCCAACCTTACAAGTTGAGTGACTGGCTCTTTTATCATTTTTCTATGTTTATTGGGTAAGACCCTATTGCACTTCTCTACTCTGTTTATTTTTTATACAGCAGGAGGTATCCCGACCCCCTGGTGTTTGGCATAAGCCCGATTTGAATTTTTGTAATTTTGTTCCTTTTAGGCCTTGAGAAGAGGGGACGTGAGGAGAGAGAAACTGTAGGATTAGTGTTCCAGTCTCACATATGCCCGGCGCCGATGTCCCTGCACTTTCCCCCGACCAGCTGAGATACCAATGCCGTTACCTTTTTGCCTGCGTGCTCCGTCCCCTACTTTGCCGCTCACAAGCTGTGTGGTCTTCTGCTCTCCTGTATGGCTTTCCCATGTGTTTTGGCCCCTGGCTCCTTCCTAGGCCTTAGGCCCTGTGCTTATTTTGCTGGGGTTCTTGGTTACTAGCCTAGCGTGTCCCCAACCTATTGTTTGGAGGCACCAGATATATAAAGTTGTCCGTCCTTGTTGGCCATCACCTGAGCAACTCATGAGCTTTCAAATCAAGCCATGTATTAGGACTTTGGATCTCTATTGACACTCTGTGCATTTTAGCCCTTTTCAAAATGGCATTCGCTGCTTCATTCCTGATCATCAATCCTTCCCTCTACCCTTATAAACCTTTGCCTACCGTCTACCTATGCTTGAGTATTCCGTTTGAATTCCAGGCTTCCTGTGCATACCAACTATGCTTCACCTCCTGTTGATCTGCTCTTGCTTTCCAGCTACTGCCTTGGACTCCATCAATCTCCGCAGCCTCAGCTACTCTCCAGCTTTCAGCTGTATGTCTTTAGTTTCCTGACTTTGCTGTTGCTTCACAAGCCCTTTGTCATATGAGCTTTGTGTGCCCTGGCAGTACTTAAAGGGAACTTGTCACCTTCTAAAAGCCACCTAACCTATCAATACATGTCCCTGCACCTTCCTATTACCATTATAATTATCCCTCTTTCTGCTAAATGCTTGTTTTCAATGTCGTAAAAAACGTTTTTATACTTACTCATTAGGATGATAATGAAGTGGGGGCTATATGCAAAAGTCCCCCTGGGCGTGTTTGTTTGCAGCCTCCATGATCCTTCCCTTATAATAAGATTCATCTCTGGCCCAGCCTCTCTGTGCAGCTTCTGCTGTGATGTGGAGCTGACATCAGGACAAATGATTTGCATGCTGTAAGTGACAGAGGAGGAGCAGAGCCTGCACAATCAAAGCAGCACAGAGAGGCTGGATCATGGAGGCTGCAAAACAACACACTCAGGGGGACTATTGCATATAGCCCCCACTTCATTATCATCCTAATGAGTAAGCATAAAAACGTTTTTACAACATTGAAAGCAAGCATTTAGCAGAGAGAGGGATAGTTATAATGGTGATAGGAAGGTGCAGGGACATGTATTGATAGGTTAGATGACTTCTAAAGGTGACAGGTTCCCTTTAAAGAACTATTGTTTATAGTGCAGATACAGCTGTATTGACATCAGAACTCCTTAAAAGCTGTACTGCACCAATAAGTGTTGGATTTGTTTTCTCTGGATTCCCTTTCCAGCACTCTGGGTGTTTATTAACCTTGGACTGTGGGTTTTCTCCAATTCTTCAGAGACTTTCATGTTTGTAATCTTGCTAGTACTATTTTCAGAGACTGTCAATATTACCTGTTTGATGAACTTTCTAATTTTGCTGCACATCACATTATATCTGGTATGTGTGTGAAATATAGACTTGTTCACCTTAAATTTGGTTCCAGAATTGTCTGTGCACCCAATTGATGATATATCCCTGAGTAGTCCTACAGTACATTACACCCTGTGTGTTGGTCTAGATTCTTGCTCTGGTTATCTTGTTTTAGTTCCAGCCCTGTCTGACTCTTGTCTGCTTCACTCTCCCGCTGTCTCCCAGCTCTGCTAAGCTGTCACAGTCCCGGATGCTACCCTTCCCTTGTCTGGGTAGGAACAGGTCCACCTGTGGTCCAGTGGGTCCTAGATTGCTAGCAATCTGTAATGCACGCCAAGGTTCAGCAATCATCCGGAGGTGTGGAGTTGTGGTGAAACCGCTTATGGAGACCATGCAGCAACATAGGGAGGCCACTCGGCAGCAACAGATATTTATTCAGCAGCAGCAGGAGGCGACCTGATATCAACAGGTATTTAACCAGCAATAGCAGGAGATTAACCAGCTGCTGTTACAGTACATGATGATGTCACACTCAGCAGGAACTTCACAGGTCATTCAAAATGTGGTAATTGTTGATGGGGAACCCCATCAATCCAAGGCAGCTACCATGTTTCCTCGCTTCGTGGTCACTAAAGACTTGGTGTATTGAGTCAACAAAATACAGGGGTGAATTGGTAGAACAATTGGTGGTACTACAGGCTTGTCACAGACTGGTAATGGATCCCATATACCCCATCAACACATACTTGGTGGACACTTGGGCCATAAGAAGACCCTGGACAGCAGTTTTACTGGCCAGGTTCTTCCAATATGTAAAGCAATATTGTGACTCCTGTCCAGTGTGTAAAATGACCAGTCCCCAACCACATTTTTGTAATCCGTTGGTTCCCCTGCCAATTTTAGTGGTACCATTCGAAAGAGTGGCCATGGATTTGTTGGGTCCGGTAAATAAGTCCGCAAGTGGTCACCAGCATATCCTAGTAGCTTTCAATTATTCAGACCGGCATCTTGAGGCACTTCCTCTGTGTCATATTTTGGCTAAACTCATAGCCAAAAAACTCATGGGCATGTCCTCTCATGTGGGGTTCTCACCCTTTAATCTGCTGTATGGCATCCCAGGGGTTTTCTAGGTGAAGTTTAAGATGCATGGAAGCACAAGCCCTCCCCGAATAGGATTGTGATAGAATATTTTGCAAAGATGCAAGAAGGAATGGAGATAGTTCTGCTACGTTTCCGGGAGCATATGGAGGCGGCACAACTGACTCAGTCAGGCCTACAACTGGCCAACTTGGGTAAGAACCTTTTAACCCTGGGATCTTGGTGGTGGTACTTGTGCCCACTATAGACATCAAATTCCTTGCAAGATGGCAGGGATCCTGCAAGATAATAGAGAGAGTGGAGCCAGTAAACTACAAGATACACCCCAGGATGAAGAAAACCAAAGTAGATTTACCATATAAATTTTCTGGAACCCTTAAAAACTAGGGAAAGCCCAGTTGGGTTTGATCCGCTGCCTGCGTTTACTGAGTATAAGGTTCTGTTACCTCGAATGGTTTTGAGTAAAATAGCGTAGTAAACACCATAGTAAAATAGGGGAAACTTTGTCCCCTAAACTGGTTCAGGAAGCCCGGGAGTTTGTTGGAATACAGATGTACCTCCATAATCCACCATGACATTATCACTGAGCCGTAGGCCAAAGTCAGATTAAAGCCCTATCAGGTGCCTGAGGCTTGGCATCAATCCATCTCAGAGGAGGTGAAATTAATGCTATAGCTAGAGGTCATTAAGGAATACTTATGCAGTTGGTTTTGCAAAAAATTCCAGAAACTTAATGAAATATCAAAATTTGATATCTACCTTATGTCCTGGGTAGATGAGTTAATAGAGAGGTCAGGGCTAGCTTAGTAACTTTTGACCCCGGACCTCGCAAAGGAGTACTGGCTGGTGCCCCTGACAGAGGCTGCCAAGGATAAAATGGCCATTGTAATGCCCAAAGGACTGCATAAGATATTACCTTTTGGCTTGCAGGGCGCACCAGTGACATTCTAACAGTTAATGGATGTCATCTTACTTGCCCATCACCAATATGACTCAACATACCTCAATGATATTGAGGTATTTAATGCAGATCGGGAGAATCACCTACCAAAGGTTCAAGGGATAGTAGATTTTCTCTGACAAGTGGGGCTAACCATCCACCCACAGAAATGTACCTTAGGGGTGGAAGACGTTTGGTACCTAGGGTATGTCACTGGACCTGAAGTCATTAAACCTTAAGTAAAAAATTTGAGTCAATTTAGAACTGGCCCTGTCCCCTCACAACAAAACAAGAAGGGCAAAAAGAAACTTCTAAAGAGGAAAAAAGACAAAAACACACACTGATCTAAGCATAGTAAAAATGGATTAGTCAGGGATGTACTAAACAAATGTCTATGCATTTACTTGGGATCGAGGGATACATACCGTATATACTCGCGTATAAGCCGAGTTTTTCAGCCCAAAATTTGGGCTGAAAAGTCCCCCCTCGGCTTATACGCGAGTATATACGGTATATGAAAAAAAAAAAAAAATACAGCCGCAGCCCCGGAGGTATACAGGCCCCCCATCAAGTTCCAGGGCCCCCCCCCACTTGCGCGCCAGCCTGTAAGGTAAATTCATACTTACCGGTGTCCAGTCGCGCCGCCCGCAGCTGCCGACATGACGATTCCGGGCTCCATTCAGCGTCTTCCCGCGGCTTCCTGTAGTCGCGGGCAATGACGTCATTGCCCGCGACTACAGGAAGCCGCGGGAAGACGCTGAATGGAGCCCGGAATCGTCATGTCGGCAGCTGCGGGCGGCGCGACTGGACACCGGTAAGTATGAGTTTACCTTACAGGCTGGCGCGCAAGTGGGGGGGGGCCCTGGAACTTGATGGGGGGCCTGTATACCTCCGGGGCTGCGGCTGTATACAGCCCTGGGGCTGCGGCTGTATACAGCCCCGGGGCTGCTGCTGTATAAAGCCCTGGGGCTGCGGCTGTATACAGCCCTGGGGCTGCGGCTGTATACAGCCCTGGGGCTGCTGCTGTATACAGCCCTGGGGCTGCTGCTGTATACAGCCCTGGGGCTGGGGCTGCTGCTGTATAAAGCCCTGGGGCTGCGGCTGTATACAGCCCTGGGGCTGCGGCTGTATACAGCCCTGGGGCTGCTGCTGTATACAGCCCTGGGGCTGGGGCTGCTGCTGCTGTATACAGCCCTGGGGCTGGGGCTGCTGCTGCTGTATATACCTCTGGGGCTGCATATGGGGCTGCATATACCTCTGGGGCTGCATATGGGGCTGCATATACCTCTGGGGCTGCATATACCTATGGGGCTGCATATGGGGCTGCATATACCTCTGGGGCTGCATATGGGGCTGCATATACCTCTGGGGCTGCATATGGGGCTGCATATACCTCTGGGGCTGCATATACCTCTGGGGCTGCATATGGGGCTGCATATACCTCTGGGGCTGCATATGGGGCTGCATATACCTCTGGGGCTGCATATGGGGCTGCATATACCTCTGGGGCTGCATATGGGGCTGCATATACCTCTGGGGCTGCATATGGGGCTGCATATACCTCTGGGGCTGCATATACATCTGGGGCTGCATATGGGGCTGTATATACCTCTGGGGCTGCTGTATACTACCACTGGGGCTGCTGCTGTATACTACCACTGGGGAGGCTGCTGTATACCTCACTGCTGGGGGTTGTATACCTGTGCTGGAGTCCACCCTCGGCTTATACGCGAGTCAATAAGTTTTCCCAGTTTTTGGGGGCAAAAGTAGGGGGTCGGCTTATACACGGGTCGGCTTATACACGAGTATATACGGTATATATGTTTATAACATTAAATTGATTGTCTTTCCAGAGGGACGGTATGCTGTCGGGTCGATCTACTACTGATATCCCCTCCATTAGGATTATTACAGTTGGGGAATCACTTTTACATCACATATTATTAATAATAATAACAATAATAATAAGGCAGTTTTTTTGGACTTAGAACTTATGAATCAGAATACCTCTATTGTCACAAAATACACTTAAAAACTGTTGATACAAATGGATATTTTGACTACTATAGTGAGCGTTCGGGCAAATGGAAGGGACACATCCTTTATAGCCAATTACATTGCATCAGAAGGAATTATTCTTCTGATAAAGATTACATCTAACAATCCTCAATAATAAAAGAAAGATTCAGGGATAAAAAAAATGCAGTGCATGAAAAAAATGTTGATATAACACAGGATGATCGTCTTCTTAATAAAGTAACAGATAAAAAACAATTGGATGCAAATATATATATTTATATATATAATAATAATAATAAAGCTTTATTTATATAGCGCCAACATATTCCGCAGCTCTTTACAATGTAGGGTTAGAGTACAGAAATATACAGTAAGTAATTACAGTAGAGAACAAATAAAGTACAATAATTGGATACAAAACAATAGGCATAGAATCAATGTGAAAATACATATATATACTGTACTGTGAATGTTATATCAAAATATAAATGAATTAGACTAAAATAAAAAATCCATGTAATATTGCCATGTTTAAAGTGCATCATACATGATTTTCACTAAAAATGCAGCTTTATTGTAAATGCACTTTAAATATTTAATGCAAATACCATATATACTCGTGTATAAGCCGACTTTTTCAGCACAAAAATTGGGCTGAAAAGTCCCCCCCTCGGCTTATACACGAGTCATATACTTTTGTGTGAAGTGGGGGCTGTGTCCGGGAGCAGGAGGAGGCAGGAGGAGGCTGGAGGAGGTGGGGGAAGGCTGTAATATGAGTGGCTCGTCACGTGAAGCCGCTCATAACTTATTCATGATATGCACTGCATCGCCCGCCCATCCGCGGGGGGAGCAGTGCATATCGCATTACAGGCTCCGCATCACAGTATGGCGCCCCCCGCCACAGTAAGGCCTCCCCATGCTGCCGCTGCTCACTGTACAATGCATAGTGTTATTAGCTCTCACCCGCCGGCGGATCGCTCGGGGCTCAGTGCATCCTCCCTCCTCACTGCGTGTCATGTGACCGGCCGGTGACGTCATCGCGGTGAGCCCCGGTCACAGGACAAGAAGCAGGAAGATGCACAGCCAGGAGCAATCTGCCAGCGGGTGAGAGCTAATAACACTGTATTTATTGTACAGTGAGCAGCGGCAGCAAAGGGGGGCGCCATACTGTGAGGGGGAGTCTGTATACCAGGGATGGGGTCCTGTATACACTGTGCTGGGAGCTGTATACACTGTGCTGAGGGCTGTATACACTGTGCTGGGAGCTGTATACACTGTGCTGGGAGCTGTATAAACTGTGCTGGGAGCTGTATACACTGTGCTGAGGGCTGTATACACTGTGCTGAGGGCTGTATACACTGTGCTGAGGGCTGTATTGTATACACTGTGCTCGGGTCTGTATACACTATGCTGAGGGCTGTATACTTGTGCTGAGGGCTGTATACCACACTGCTGAGGACTGTATACCTGTGCTGGAGTCCACCCTCGGCTTATACGCGAGTCAATAAATTTTCCCAGGTTTTGGGAGCAAAAGTAGGGGGGTCGGCTTAGGCTACTTTCACATAACAATTTTTTAAAATCCTATGCTGTCCGATATAAATTGGACAGCTTCGGATTCTTCTGATGCCTGGAATCGGAAGGCAAATAGGCATCCGATTCCGACATTTTATCTGATGCCCGCCCTCACCTCACTCCCTGTCAGTTGTCATTAGCTGTCTCTCCCCCGGTCCTCCAATGTGGTTCCCCGTCCTCCCCTCTTCTTCCCCGGTCCTCCATAGTGCTCCTTCTGTCCTCAATTGCGCTCCCCCCTTCTCCCCCGGTCCTCCATTGCGCTCCACCTCCTCCCCTCTTGTCCTCCATTGCGCTCCCCCTCCTCCCCTCTTGTCCTCCATTGCACTCCCCCTCCTCCCCTCTTGTCCTCCATTGCGCTCCCCCTCCTCCCCTCTTGTCCTCCATTGCGCTCCCCTCCTCTCCACCAATCTTTTCTCACCTGTCCACGACTCCTGAACGGTCCCGCGCATCTCCCGGTGTCTTGCAGTTCTGTGCTGCCAGGACCTCGCGTGACGTCATAATCACATGACTGCCAGCTATTGGTTACTGGCAGTCATGTGATTGTGACATCACGGCAGGTCCTGTCAGCACAGACAGCAAGACACCTGGAGACACCGGAGATGCGCGGAAGACGTCGGGGGCCTCGTGGACAGGTGAGCATAGATTTTTTTTTTAATTAACCCCTTAATTTACTTTTAGGGGCTATTTTAGTGTACTGAGCATGCTCAGTACACTAAAATCGGGTCCGAGGAGACATCGGATGTTTCCTCGGACCCTGCTCCATAGGGCCCCATGTCAAATTGATCGGGTCGGATCGGATGTGCACTAAATGCCATCCGATTTGGTCCGGTCCGAGTTTGTCCAATTTTATTTTCGGTGCAAAAATCGGAGCATGCTTGGATTTGGGAATTCTCTCAATTTTTCCTTCCAGATCCTCTCCAGTTCCGTTAGGTTGGATGGTGAACATTGGTGGACAGCCATTTCCAGGTCTCTCCAGAGATGCTCAATTGGGTTTAGGTCAGAGCTCTGGCTGGGCTAGTTGAGAATTGTCACAGAGTTGTTCTGAAGCCACTCCTCTGTTATTTTAGCTATGTGCTTAGGTTCATTGTCTTGTTGGAAGGTGAACCTTTGGCCAAGTCTGAGGTCCAGAACACTATGGAAGAGGTTTTCAACCAGGATATCTCTGTACTTGGCCGCATTCATGTTTCCTTAAATTGCAAGTAGACATTCTGTCCCTGCAGCTGAAAACCACCCCCATAGCATGATGCTGCCACCACCATGTTTCATTACTGGGATTATATTGGGCAGTTTATGAGCAATGCTTGGTTTTCTCCACACATACCGCTTAAAATTATCACCAAAATGGTCTATCTTCATCTCATCAGACCAGAGAATTTTATTCCTCATAGTCTGGGAGTCCTCCATGTGTTTTTCTGCAAAATCTATGCGGACTTTCATATGTCTTGCACCGAAGAGAGGATTCCGTCGGGCCACTGTGCAATGAAGACTGGTATAGGGCTGCAGTAATACTTTACTTTGTGGAACTTTCTCCCATCTCCCTACTGCATCTCTAGAGCTCAGCCACAGTGATCTTGGGCTTCTTCTTTAACTCTCTCACCAAGGTTCTTCTCCCACGATTGCTCAATTTGGCTGGATAGGCTTGTCTAGGAAGAATACTGGTGGTCCCAAACTTCTGCCATTTAAGGATTATGGAGGCCATTGTGCTCTTAGGAACCTTGAGTTCTGCAGAAATTCTTTTGTAACCTTGGCCAGATCTGTGCCTTGCCACAATTCTGTCTCTGAGCTCCTTGGGCAGTTCCTTTGACCTCATGATTCTCATTTGGTCTGATATGCACTGTGGGCTGTGAGGTCTTATATAGACATGTGTGTGCCTTTCCAAATCAATTCCTGTCAATTTAACTAAACACAGCTGGACTCCAATGAAGGAGTAGAACCATCTCCAGGAGGATCACAAGGAAATGGACAGCATGTGACTTAAAGGGAACCTTACAGGTGGTTTATGCACCCCCAGCTATCACTATCTCTACCTGCAGCTTCATAATAATATTCTAATCATCCCTGTCTGAGCTCATAGTGTAATGTAAATGGTGAAAAAAAGCATTTATGCACTTACATTTCAGTCTACACCTTGGAGGAGCGAGACTGACAGGATAATAGTTAACTCACTATTAATTGCATGCTTAAAGGACCTGTGTGATGTAACGGTCATGTGACTATAGTGGGCAGAGCTAAGCGAGCAAACACTCATATTATGTTATAGGGACTTAGCTCAGCCTATTGTAGTCACGTGGTTATGACATCACATCAGGTCTCCCAACATGTTCTAACATAAGGCTGAAATGTTAACTATTAACCTGCCAAACAGTCTCTGTCCTCCAAGCTGGAGACTGACTGCCTCATTACATAAGGAAATGTAAGTGTATAAATGCTTTTTTTTCTTTTCACATTACACTATGAGCTCAGACAGGGATGGTTAGAATAGTACTATGAAGCTGTAGCTACAGACAGTGATAGCTGGGGGCATAAACCATCTGACAGGTTCCCTTTAAAAACTGCTCCTGGGACACTCTAAAGATTTGCTTTTTTAATTAGATGACTAGTAGTAAATTATAATCTGTAATAATGTAATTAGTTTTATTGCTCCCCACTAAGAATGTGGTTTGGATGCCCAGCAGCATACACAGTAGAAGATACACCCAAATGTTTGAGGTAACTAAATAGCTTAACACATTTTTGAGACCATAAATCACATTCGCATTTTGAACTATGTAAAAGTTATTTTTCAAAATCTCAAGAGATAAAAAATATTTCTTTATTATATTCACTTTGTTATATGTATTTCAAAACATATTATTACTCAAAGACGTTTTATGAACAAACCATCCCATTTGATTATGCCTTTTTACCGCATGCTAACATTGTAGGAGTTTACCCATTGTGACCCTAATATATTTGCCAGAATAGAGAATCACTAATAAATGGTAACCATGTTTCTCTTTAGAATGTAGACCTGTTATGATTATTGAGAGAGTTTTTGAAAAGTGCAACTTCACCAAGAATAAGGAGTAGAGAGTGAAGAGTTCTGAGGAGACAAGTTGAGCATCACTCTCCATTCAACATCCTTTGCTCTTAAAAACAGTGTTCTTGAAGACAAAAAAAGATAAATGTCGTAATCTGTCATGAACTTGTTCATCCTATGCGTAGATTACTTGATGCTGTCCTTAAGTCATGGCAATGTTGTAGCTTTTGATGTATGGTATATTCCTTTTTACATCAACTAATTTGAGTAATGGTACCGTCACACGGGGCGATCTGTGTGGCGATGTTGCCGGCAACTCATGGGAGCGCGCACTGTTTTGGCGCGCTGCATGGTTGCTGTTGCGATGTCACACGCAGCAATATCGCCGGCAACACATCTGCTATCTTGTCGGCAACTATCGCAACCAGAATTAAACTCTACCCTGGCAGTGATCCATAACATGGGAGTCTATCGGGGAAGTTGCCGGCAGCATCGCAGTTGCGACGTCACACAGGGCGATGCAGGCAGATCGTCTGAGCAATATCGCCAGGTTTCCCAACATGTTGCTTAGGCAACTTATCGCCTTATTATCGCCCCTGTCACACGTGGCAACTCATAAGCGATGTTGCCGCTACTTAGCCACGCCCCTAAGTTGCCGGCAACATCGCCGCAGAGATCTCCCCGTGTGATGGTACCATACGACTAAATATTTTGTAATAAAAGTTATATTGTTAACCTAATTTAATGATAAGGGTTAAAAAATGTTCTTGTGTTTTGTGAGATATTTCTGAAAATATTACTTTTAAAAAGGTGTTCAATTCATTTATGCTGAGTACTGTATGTGTTTCTAACTTCCAGAGCGCATTACAAACTTAAGCTCTAGCTTTAACTTCCATATTACTAAGGTATACCAGTTTTAAAATTTTGGTGAAAGTTAAAGGGAACCAACCACCCCAAATGACCCCCCCGGACTGTTAATATGTGTCCCTACACCCAGCACACACATTTGGGGCAATCGTTTTTGCTAAAAAAACAATTTAGTAGAAGCTAAGATATATGTTTATAAAGTGTAATCAATCGCGACGGATAGGTGTTACCTAGCTCTGTCCACGTGCAGTGCTCGTGTCTGTGATCCTCCTCTCCCTCCTCCCCTCTCAATTTCTAAGAGCCCGGCCGCGTCATGAAAGGGGTGGGGCTAAATTGCGTCATGAAAGGGGGCGGGGTTCGCCGCGATTTAGCCCCGCCCCTTTCATGACGCGGCCAGGCTCTTAGAAATTGAGAGGGGAGGGGGAGAGGAGGATCACAGACACGAGCACTGCACGTGGACAAAGCTAGGTAACACCCATCCGTCGCGATTGATTTCACTTTATAAACATATATCTTAGCTTCTACTAAACAGTTTTTTTTTAGCAAAAACGATTGCCCCAAATGTGTGTGCTGGGTGTAGGGACACATATTAACAGTCTGGGGGGGTCATTTGGGGTGGTTGGTTCCCTTTAAACATATAAACCTATTTAACTTGCTAAATTTCCAGTGGGGAAAAAAGTGTTTATTCTGCCACCAACTGTGCAAGTTCTCCCACTTAAAAAGACGAGAGAGGCCTGTAATTGTCATCCTAGGTAGACTTCAAATATGAGAGACAAAATGAGACAACAAATCCTGAAAATCACATTGACATGTAAAGAATTTTTTTTTTTCAAATTTTGGTGGAAAATAAGTATTTGGTCAATTACAAAAGTTCATCTCAATACTTTGTCATATATCCTTTGCTGGCAATGACAGAGATCAAACATTTTCTTTAAGTCTTCAAAAGGTTGGTATACACTGTTGCTGGCATGTTGGCCCATTCCTCCATGCAGATCTCCTCTAGAGCAGTGATGTTTTGGGGCTGTCGCTGGGCAACAAGGACTTTCAACTCCTTCCAAAGGTTTACCATAGGGTTTCTATAGGGTTTAGATCTGGAGACTAGCTAGTGCACTCCAGGACCTTGAAATGCTTCTTATGATGTAACTCCTTCATTGCCCTGGCGGTGTGTATCAGATCATTGTAATGCTGAAAGGCCCAACCATATTTCATCTTCAATGCCCTTGCTGATGGAAGGAGGTTTGCACTCAAAATCTCATTGCTATATGGCCTCATTCATTCTTTCATGTACACAGATCAGTTGTCTTGGTCCCTTGGCAGAGAACAGCCCCAAAGCATGATGTTGCCACCCCCATGTTTCACATTAGGTATGGTGTTCTTTGGATGCAACTCAGCATTCCTACTCTTCTGGATCATCCAAATGCTCTCTAGCACACCTCAGATGGGTCCCGACATGTAATACTTTAAACAGGGTGACATGGTGTCTGGCACGGCAAGATCAGAGTCCCTAGCGGCGTAATATGTTACTGATGGTAGCCTGTGTAACATTGGTCCCAGCTCTCTGCAGGTAATTCACTAGGTCCCCCATGTGGTTTGGGGATTTTTGCTCACTGTTCTTGGGATCATTTTGACTCCACGGGGTGAGATCTTGCGTGGAGCCCTAGATCTTCCATTTTGTAAATATTGCTCACACAGTTGATTTCTTCATTCCAAGCTGCTTGCCTATTGCAGATTCAGTCTTCCTAGCCTGGTGCAGGGCTACAATTTTGTTTCTGGTGTCCTTCGACAGCTCTTTGGTCTTCACCATAGTGGAGTTTGTAGGGTGACTGAGGTTGCTGACATGTGTCTTTTATGCTAAGTTGAAACAGGTGCCAGTACTATAGGTAATGAGTGGAGGACAGAGGAGCCTCTTAAAGAAGAAGTTACAGGTCTGTGAGAGCCAGACATTTTGCTTGTTTGTAGGTGACCAAATACTTATTTTCCACCAAAATTTGGAAAAAAAAATTCTTTCCAAATCAGACATTGTGATTTTCAGAATTTGTTTTCTCATTTTGTCTCTCATAGTTGAGGTCTAACTATGATGTCAATTACAGGCCTCTCTTATCTTTTTAAGTGGGATTATTTGCACAATCGGTAGCTGATTAAATACTTTTTTTTCCCAATGTATACATGGGTGTGAGCGGAGTCATTCCCTAATCGAATGAGAGATAATAGTTTTTATGAAGCTTATATATAATTTACTTTGTTAAACTTTTTTTTTTTTGCTCAGACATGCCCAAACCTCCCAAAGAAGATATTTACATTTTACCTGATGAATATAAATATCCAGAAAGAGTTAAACGTTCTCCGATAAAGCCACAGAGGAATAAACCATTAAATGTGGAAACTCTTGTAGTTGTTGACAAGAAAATGATGCAAAATCATGGCCATGAAAACATCACCACCTATGTTCTGACAATACTCAATATGGTACGATTGCAATTCTTTCAGATGAGACGCCTTTTGGGTAAATCATTTTTACAATGTCTGCTACAATGTTTTACAATGTATGTTAAACGTAAAAAAATTCTTAGAATTGGAGAACAATTAAATTTGTTCCTGCTAATGAAACTGAAAGGGGTTATCCAGAACTCTGGGTTATTTTAGCTATAGTGTTAAGAATTTACCGGTAGGTAGTTGCAAACTAGAGTGGAAGAGAAGCTGCTCTGTCAACAGGACATCACAGCCGATGTCATGTTGTGTTACCTTAATGTGGGAAGCCAAATCTCAGTCAGCATGACACCTTATTAACAGAGCGAACTGGAAGTGATAGAGTTGCTCAACTGCCATGAAGCCAAAGGAAGCCAAAGAATCGCCACCTTATGCCATAACACATTGTTGTAGGACAGAAAAGGCAACTAGGTAGCCACTCCCTGCTGGTAAGTTCTTAGCCTCTTAGCCAAAACGCAAGACATAAAACAAATCTCAGCTAACCCCATTAATCTAGTTCATTTTTTATATGGTTAGTATTTGTGGGATATAATATTTTGAAGATATTAATTCAAATATGTAGGCAGACTAAGTTTGCAGATCGTTTTAAACAAAGAGCTGGGTATGAATGATATGATACAAGTTTACAAGAGATGGTGGGGACAACCCAGATCTTTTTCTCCTATTTGCACTTCGAAATAGACATGGGTATGACATATCAGATCTTTGTAGGTGTTGTGGGTCCAATAATCATATACAATCCTGAGAGATCAAACAAAGTTGAATGTTATGCATATTCCAAATTAAGAATCCATAAAGATGCTAGAACATACATCTCAAATTATAACACTGCTCTGGCTTTCGGGGTCATGAACAGTGTGTTATCAGCGTTATATGACTATAGTAATGATGCTATGGTGGACCCCACTGGAGTGGGGGCGGACATTTATACTTGCAAGAAGAGGTCACTATATTTGGATTATGGGGGTTCTTAGCCTCTGGAGTTCTATGATGTGATATTTTCTCTATTATATGGGAGTTCCTCCATTATTTCTTTACTTTTCTTTTTTGTTTGTTATATTGAAAACGAAAAATGTGTGCTATTGTAGTGGTGTACTACTGTTTTCTCCATATTCTATTTTTTGATTAATAAAAATATATTTAACAAATTATAACACTGTGTCTTACAGACCAATTTAAATGCCACTCATTTCTGCTCATTTTGTTTTGACAATAATCTCTTAGAAAAAAGAGATAGAAATCTATTAAATTAAGGGAGAGTGTGAGTACAGATCAATGGGAAGGAGCAGGTTGTATTTGACATTTGGAAAGATGAGTCAGGGGAGAAGTAAAACCTGGGGGTAAGAAGTTAGTTGCAATCTTTGGAGGAGTGCATTCCAGAGTACTGGCACAGCATGAGAAAAATCTTGGAGACGGAGATGTGAGCTTCGAATTATGGGTGATATTAGTCTGAGATCAGTTGCAGAATGGAGGGCGTGTGTAGGGTAATAGACAGAGATGAGGGATGAGATATATGGGGGAGCAGAACTGTGGAGGGCTTTGTGTGTCAAAGAAATAAGTTTATATTGTATTCTGTAATGGATAGGAAGCCAGTGTAATTACTAGCATAAGGCAGATGCATTGGTGAAGTTGCTGGACAGAAAATGACCCTGGTTGCAGCATTATGGATGGATTGAAGAGGACAAAGTTTGGTTAGAGGTTTACCGATCAGTAAAGAGTTGCAGTAGTCCAGACGAGAGTGATTAAGAGCGACAGTAAAGGACCTTTCACGTCAGCGTTTTTGCTGATTCGTGGCAGATCCAGCAGATGTACTGCATCTGCCACGTAATGACAGCTAACTATGGTTTTTTGACCTGCTGCAACTGCTGGATCATGGCAAAAACCGCACTTGCCGCACCTGCCGCACCTGCCGCAAGGCTTATAGAGAATGAATGGGGACTTGCCGCAATTCGGCTGTTACATGGCAAATGCAGTAAATCTGCCGGACCTGCTTCGATTCAGTAAAAACGCTATGGTAAAAACAGCCCAAGGGTGGAAGCTCATTAGCATGCGTGAAAAACGGAGCGTTTTTAAAGCATAGCAGTCATGCAAGTGCTTTCTATATGGGCCTGCGAGTGTGGTGCAAATTTTATGCAAGAGCAATGAGTGTGGTGTGATTGTGGTGCGAGTGTGGTCACTGTGCACTGTGTTTTTAATATGGTCTTTCTCATGGTGTATAAACTGAGAAAAGAGCAGATAGAATAGCTACATCGGGCTTAACAGTATTTAGCTGTTACTTACAGGGCCGCCTATTAAGCTAATTGCATATGTGGCGCCCTGCAGTACAGGTGGCCACAGAAACCCTGATGCATGTAGGGATTTCCACATCAGGTACACCTCACACATGCAACACCTGCCACCCCTGGCCTGTAGGAGGAGCTCTAACAGCAACCATCAGTTGAACCGCTGATGTCAGATGAGGTCCCCTATAAATACAGGTGCAGGGGCGGAGCTAGGGAGTTGAGTTTTTTTTAGTCAGACAGTCAGTCAGAGAGTCTGTGCAGTGTAGGCAGCACTGTGAAGAACCTGATGAACGGAGCCATGCTAGGCCCATACCAGAGAACAGCGTTAGCCAGCGTGAGGATCCCAGGAGTGAAGGTGAAGGCAAGGCGAGGAGCAGATAAACTGGGGCAGAAGAGCCATACCGGTTCACCCCACGAAGCAACCCAGACACCGGAGTCCGAGTCTGCCTTGGAGAGTTTAGCCCAGCAGAAATCACCGGTACACCGAGGAGACTCCAGTCTCCCGAACAACGCAGCACATTCAACTCTAGAGCCAGGAACCGAAAAAGAATAGTGGCATCCAATAGAGGGTTCTCAGTGCAGTCAACACAAGTGAGAGACACAGTGGAGGCCAGACCAGGTTTCATACAGGTCGGGGCTTCAACGGAAGGAGACAGGAACCAGGAGGCCTTACAATTCACTTGATGTGGAGATCCTGTAGTGCTACCTGACCACCTGGAGTGCACCTTGGACAGTGCCTGCTTAACGTCAGTAAAAGGTACGAAAAATACTCCCAATGTGTGTGTGCCAATTCTTACTGCCCTGAGCCTGCACCAAATATAGACTACATTACCTCCTATGTCTGTAGAGTCACCACCCTGTGTGAACCCATATCCTCACTTCATTGCCCTGGGAACTCTGCTCCGCCTGCAGGGAGCGATATCATCCAGCTGCCTACCCATCGTCCCCAGAGATCTGGTGGCAGTGCTGGTGCCATCACCAGAAATTGCAGGTGGCATCACGAACATTTAACTTTATTTTTAACTTATTCTCTTATTAAACCCCTTTTTGAGCGTCCACCAGGGCCACGGGCCCAGGCACCGGCCACCATTGCCAGCATCCATAACTAACGCCCAGGATCCGAGTACCCCAGCCCTGGGGTGTGACACATATTCACTACACTGTCAAACAAACAGCCAATCACAGAAGCTCACAGTCTGTAAGAGCCTCTGTGATTGGCTGTTGTAGTCAAACTGGATTTCCTCAATCTGGACAGTGAATCTGCTTGGTTGCCATACACATTAGTGTATGGCACATTTGTGTATGGCAATTAACCTGCCATTATAGGGTGTTAAAAAAATAAATATAATAAAAAAAATGCCTGGGGCTTCACAGAATTTTTAAGTCCAGCACGATGAAAGCAACAACTGCGAGCTTCCACCCTCAGCTGCCTAATTTACCCTTGGCTGGCAAAAAAAATGTGTGGGCTTTGCCCTATTTTTACTCACTGGCCAAAGTAAAATTAGGTAGCTAAGGCTGTTTTTCTCAGCAGGGTGAGGGCCCATTATTTTAGAGCCCCGCCACGCTGAAGAATAGCAGCCCACAGCTGCCCCTGAAAATGACACATTTATAAGAAGTGCCATTTCCAGGCGCCTTACCAGGCTCTTCCAGCGGTCCTGATGCTGGGTGGCATTCTTGGTAAGAAAGAGATTAATACCAGCTTTATTTTACCAGCTGGTATTAAGCCTGAGATTCTTTATGTCAGACCAAGTTTGACCCGGACACTAAGAATCTCCAATAAAGGGTTAAAAAAAGATAGCACACAGAGTAAAAAATATTTATTAGAAACATAGAGACAGACACACTTAGGAACTCCATCTGTATTACCCCCACGCAACCCTCCAACGATCCTGGTTTTCTGTCTTCTGTCTTCTCTCTTCTGTCTTCTACATCACACAGCAGGGGGCGGAAGTCCATTCCCCGTGCTGTGTGATCAGTATATGAGACTGTGAGTGTTAAGCGATGATGCCACCACTGACCCTGTTGTTATAGTAAACAAATAAGCGGTTACTATAACAATGCTGAGCAGCAGCAAAATCATGGTGACAACAATAACAGCATTGCTATAGTAACTGCTTATTTCTTTACTATAGCAACGGGGTCAGAGGTGACGTCAATAATTAACACCCACAGTCTCATTCACTGATCACACAGCAAGGGGAGCGGACTTCTGCCCCCTGCTGTGTGATGTAGCAGACAAGCATCATTTGAAGGAGCAGACAGAAGACAAAAGAGAGAAGACAGAAACCAGAACACCAGAATTGTTGGAGGGCTATGGGGGTAATATAGGGTAGGCCATTTATATGGATGCACCTAAATAAAATGGGATTGGTTGGTCATATTAACTTCCTGTTTTTGGCACATTAGTATATGGAAACCTCAATGCTACTGGATATCTGAAATTGCTACATGATTCAGATATCCAGTAGCATTGAGGTTTCTATTGATGAAGAGTGGTCCTACTATCTTTGTACCCCATATACCACACCATACTATTAATTTTTGTGTTCCAGCAGTCTTGGTGGGATCTATCTACTGTGGGTTAGTGTCAGACCAATAGCGGTGGTTTTGTTTGTTAACTTCACCATTCACAAAAAAGTTTGCCTCATCACTCATCTGAAGACAATTGTCTATGCTGTGAAGATACGAGATGTGCAGCATCTGAAACAATGGATACTGGAAGCCTGTGCTAGCATTTCTTCTGCGGTGTTGCTATCAGTGTGTCAAGAGTTGGAGAAGAGGGCAGCAATGGGCAGAACTTTGAATACATTTTATAAGGGGTCAAAAACTTGTAAATAACTCATGAAAGAATAACATTATGTTAAAACCAAGCACACCATTGTTTTTCTTATGTCATTCTCAATATGTTTGATGTGTCACATGACCCTCTTCCCATTGAAAAAAATAAAGTTGGATCCAAAATGGCCGAATTCAAAATGGCCGCCATGGTCACCACCCATCTGGAAATGTTTTCCCCCTCCCATATACTAATGTTCCACAAACAGGAAGTTGACATCACCAACCATTCCCATTTTATTTAGGTGCATCCATATCAATGGCCCACCCTGTACAGATGGAGTCCCTAAGTGTGTCTGTCTCTTTATTTCTAATAAATATGTTTTACTCTATGTGGTGTCTTTTATTAACCCTTTATTGGAGATTATTAGTGGCCGGGTCAAACTTAGCCTGACATTAAGAATCTCAGACTTAATACCAGCTCATAAAACAAAACCCAGCGTGCCACCCGCCACCAGAGCCGATGGAAGAGCCTGGTAAGGTGCCTGTAAATGGCGCTTCTTATAAATGCACCATTTTCAGGGGCGGCAGCAAGCTGCTATTCTTTAGCGTGGGGGGGCCCTAATATAATGGGCCCTCATCCTGCTGAGAATACCAACCCTCAGCTGCCTAGTTTTACCTTGGCTGGCAATTAAAAATAGGGCGTAGCCCACCCATTTTTTTGGGCAGCCAAGGGTAAATTTAGCAGCTGAAAGTTGCAACTCACAGTTGTCTGTTTTCATCGGGCTGGACTTAAAAATGCTGCAAAGCCCCATGTGTTTTTTTTTAATTATTTATTTATTTAATACCTTATAATAACAGGTTGCTTGCCATACAATGAGTACAACAGCCAATCATAGAGGCTCTCACAGACGGTGAGCTTGTCTGATTGGCTGTTTGTCTGACAGTGCAGTGAATATGCAATTAGCTTAATAGGCGGCCCTGGAAGTAACAGCAGGAGACTGTTAAGCCCAATCTAGCTATTCTATCCATTCTAACTTTTACCAGCGCGGGAAAGCCCATGGTACAAACTCACAGAGTGTGCTGTCTGAGTGCGTGTTTTTCTCGCACCCATAGACTTTCATTGGTTTCTCAAATGCTGCAATTGGACTCGCATTTGCCTCGCAATGCGAGTTCAATGGAGGAAAAATACAACAATCTAACTTGACAGATTGTTTAACATTGGTCTGAGTGCAATGCAAGTTTTTTTCGCATTGCACTTGCACGAGTTTCACGCCAGTGTGCCTTCACCCTAAGTGCTTTTGTAGTTTCAAGGGTGAGGAATGGTCAAACTGTAGACATGTTTTTAAGGTGCAAGTAACATGACCTAGTAACTGATTGTATATAGAGGATAAAGGATAGCTCAGTGTCAAACATGATCCCAAGGCATTGAGCCTGCTGTTTAGGAGTTATGGCTGACCCATCAAAGGTAATTGAGATGTCGGGTATTGGATGGCACGTAGAGAGTGGAAAAAATAGAAATTCAGTTTTGGGGAGCTTCAGTTTTTTAAAAAAGGAGATCATGATGTGACAAAGAGGAGACAGTCCCTGGTAATTTGTAATTTGATCCTTTGATGGAAATGTTGTGATGCACTTATTCCAACAGGTAGAAGATTTCCCACACATTTATTAATTTTTCATAAACATCAGTATTTCCAAACAAGTATTTTTCCCAAACAAGCTGTGTTATTTTAGGTATCATTTTGCCATATGTGGAAATAATAGATATAATGACTTTTATCATGGGCAAAAAGCTGAATAAAACAATTTTGCAATTACATCATTTAACAATTACCATAAATAAAGTGTTCATGAAATTGTACAGGTTGTTACAATTTTGGGGATACCAGGAATGTCTATGTTGTTATTGGCTTGTAGAAGAAAAAGGTAACCGGTGTTGGGCACCAATTCAAAAATGTGTACCAGTGATTATAGCGCATATACTATTAAGATTTTAGATAGATAGCAATGCATCCTATGGCTCACTGTTAATATTTCTGCCTTCCATGTCATAGGTCCTACGTTTGAATCCTGATGGAAACTAAATATAAAAAATGTGTCCAGAGAGGAGAAACTATTTTGGAGATGAGAAAATACAACAGTTTCTGTGTCATAAATTGCACAGGACATCTACTAAGCAAAGTGCTAGAGGGTCACAGATCAGTTTCTGGGTCTACTTTACCGGACCCTTTTAAGTTGAACCAATTCTATGTGCTATTTTATCCATATCTCTCATTAAAGGGACTTTGTCAGGTCATTTTTCAGTATGATACTAATATTACCCTTGAATAGTGCCTGGGCAGACCTTTTTAAAGCAAATCATTATTCTACAATTTGTAGTTTCCTTGCTATAAGCATTTTCACACCGTGCAGGGAGCTGGTGCATTAGTCCTCTCCATTACTTTCACAGCTGAATAGTCCGGCTGTATAAGTGTTATTTAAATATCCATATCTATCCAAGCTGGTGTTCTTTCCCTCCCCTCTGTGCTCTGTACTTGGGAGGGGGAGGTGTTTTGTCCTGCACTGTGTGCTATCTGTAAGAAATTTTTATTATATGAATGCTGGCTTTCCTGCATACATGTAATGTGTGTATCTTCTGACCAAATGATCAAATGTTCTTATAATCACATAGAAATATCCCAGACTGCACACACTGCATACATGCCTCAGCTACACAATGACATGACAAGGTTAGAGATGCAGCTAAGGCTGGCTTCACACCACGGTGTGATCCGATCCGGGGCTGTCAGGCATGAACCTGACAGCCCCGGACCGGATCAGCACACAGAACCGGAGGGCCAAATGTGCCCTCCGATCCTGTGTGCAGCCGGATGGCTGTAATTACAGCCACAGCTGGTGATTCTTCAAGACCACGGCTAGCATGGAGCTATCCGCTGTCCTGAAACAACAGCGGCGTGCAGGCGCCGGAATCCGGTTCCCGGATTTGCCCGGACTGGGGCAATCCGGCCCCATAGGCTCCCATGTTAGGGAGAACCAGATTGCCCCGCATCCGGGAGAATCCGGGACAATCCGGGCAAATCCGGGATCCGGCAAATTGGGGAGATTTTTCTCCCCAGACAAAAAAATGATGCAAGCATCATTTTTGTGTCCAGAGAGAATAATCCGGATTCTCCCGGATTCCACTGGAGAGATGAAACCGGCTACTATGGGGCCAAAAACTGGTCCGGGGCTGCCTGGTTTACACCGGACAGCCCCAGACCGGATCACACCGTGGTGTGAAGTCAGCCTAAGATCACACACCTCCTTCCTCCCCCCTCCTTCCATCCTTTCTGCTCTGTCTGCAATGAATGAGTCATACAACATAACAAATTACAGGGCAGGACTGTCTAACGATGCATGAATATTCATTCCTTGGGGAGTGGGCAGCAGAGAACTCACTGTGATTGTCAGGTGGAATTAATCTTTTATTTAGAGGTTTACAGAGGATAAGAGAGAAGCATAAATAATAGAAATACATGAATAGAGAGAGCTTAGAGAAAGGAATTAAAAAATAATATCAGTTACAAATTAATTTTTGACCTGACAGATTCATTTTAACTCTTTAAATTAGTTCTTTGAAAGCTTGGCAGAGAGTTTCATCATCTCTGTGTTCATACAATAAAGAATCCTTTTGTTGGTTTCAAAGCCTATGCCCTCCAGACTTAAGGCCCAGTCACACATAACGATATCGTTAGAGAGATCGTTGTAACTATGACGTTACAACGATCTCTCCAGCGATGTCGTTATGTGTGACACTATCAGCGATCAGGCCCCTGCTGTGAGGACGCTGATCGCTGCAAAGTGCTCTGGGTCATTTTTTGCTCTTTGGTTTCCCGCTGGTCAGCACTCATCGCTGCGTGAGACAGCGAGAAACCAGCGATCAGTGACCTCACTGGCTGGTAACCATGGTAAACACCGGGTATCCAGGCAGCGCATGCTGACTGGATACCCGGTGTTTACCATAGTTACCAGCGTCCTCCCTGCTTACAGGCAGCGCTAAGCAGGGAGGACGCTGGTAACATCGCATTCAGCGATGTGGGAGGTGGCTCCCATACCCCTGGTCGCTGGGGAGATCTGCCTGTTTGATAGCTCCCTAGCGACCAGGTAACGACGCTCCAGCGATCCCAGCATGTCGTTACCGCTGTGGGGATCGCTGGAGCGGTTGTTGTGTGTGACAGGGCCTTTAGTATTTGCCCCTTGTTATACATACTGTCCCAGAAATAGATGTAGGCACAGTGCATTAACTACAAAACATCAGGAAAAAAATATTAAAGCTTAACTTGCAATTTAGTCGAAAATTTAAGTTATACAGCAAAAATAGCAAACACCATACACAGGACAAATTAACATATAAATACCGTATGTGAAATGGACATCGAGCTTCTTTGTGGAACATATGAAATGGAGAAGTAGTTTAACTTTGTGTCTCAGTTCCACGTACGAAGAGGGATGTAGTGGTTAAAAATAAGGAGATTCTTTACCCCCTCAAAAAAGTCCTACATAAACTCTCACACTCTACACTTTCTTAAAGGATAACCTTAGAAGGGAATATTTGGATAGTAAAAATATGTTATTAACAAAATAATTTCTGTCAGATATGTTATCATCTACTTCTGTTTTGTGAAAGTATTGAAATGTATAGTCAACTATACTTTTTAATAGCGCAATAATCAAAGATGTAAGCAACTGTTATGGTGTGAAGTGTCATACATTTTAGAAGACCTATTGTATGCAAACAAGATATGAATAGAGCCTTTCCTCCTGAATTCTATCAAGATCATTATACAAAGGTTCATTTTCTTTGTTTTCCAGGTGTCTGCTTTGTATAAAGATGGAACAATAGGTGGAAACATTAATGTTGTCATCATTGGTCTTATATTACTGGAGGATGAGCAGGTAAGATTGCTTATTCACTAGCTTGTCTCAAACTTTAATATAACCTAATACCAAACTCATAGATGTATGACAAGTGGTTGTGTTGGATGTTTGTAGCTGACTCAAGAGCTGAGCGTGCACATTAGGGTACGCTCACATCTGCATATCTTGCCTCGCCTAGATCCTCAATGACAAAAGTTGTCGTGTATCAGGCAAGTATGATATGTTTTTTCATCCATATGACCTCCATATTTCTTGTACAGTATATGGCATTCATATGACATGCTAGTGTGCCTTTTTTCCTCACCTAGCATCAGTATGCCATGTGTGTGACAAGCATTTTTAACATGGTCTTTTTCATGCTGTAAAAAGTTAGAATAGATAGATGATAGGATATCACCACAAAAATAGCAGGCAGCACTCCAGATTTCAATGCTTCAAAGACCTTTATTGGCCATATAGTGCAAAAAACAAAGTGAGGAACGTATCAAACCGTCTGTGGTTCTTTCTCAAGCTAGATACAGGGTGTTTCAGAGACACTTTTATAGCAGTTCATTACCATATGCCATAAAGTATCAATTATACAAAAGTGCAATAAATAGTGCATTTATAAAAGCGCATAACTCTTTAAAGTGTCTTCAGTGTCTTCCATATATTGATGTAAACGCTATTTCTTCACATTTAATCTTCATTAGTGACTCTACATAAAGTTAAAATACATTATCTCTCTATTACCAATTAATATCTTATACAGGTGTTTGTATGATTAATCATTGACTCACCCCTCTATGCAGTACATCACCATTACCCTTCCTCCATGTGCATTACCCAGGAGGTGCTACTGAGCATGCCCGGGAAAAAAGCAAATCTCACGATGTTTCAACTTACACCCATTGCTCATGCTCATTAGAGCCTATGGTCAACTACACCCACTGACTGTGCTCACTTCATCTAAGCCACCTAGATCAAAGCAGTGATATTAAATATGTTCCAAATTCGTTTCTTTCTTGCGGTTATAAACTTTTATAGCTCTCTTAGTTTTCTTAGTACAATCAATAGGTTGTTTTTTTTTTTTTTTTTTTTTCTCCTGTTTTTTTACACCGATAGTCCATAAAACACTCCGGAGTTGTAGTGACACCTCGATCCTCCCCCAGGTGTCCTCCACTCACCGCAAACAACCACTAGGGTCTCGTATATACTGACTCAAAAATGCCTAGCCCTATTAAGGGCAACGGCATCTTGGCAGTGTTATACCTCAGAACAGTGTCACCCTCCTTCAACGTGCATACAGGCCCAAATATTATTTAAACCTTAAAAGGAGCAAATACAATGCAATAGATGTAATTTTTTATTATTTTTGGGATATGACTCTGAAACGCGTCGGAAAATAAATAGCTACTACTATACTCAGACATACCGTTGTATCTGGTTTTTACATCATACGAACACAGCAGCTCGGACCACGAGGTACTTTGTCCTGCAGAAGCTTATTGTGACCACAGTGACCTGTGGAGGTACGGTCCTGGCAGCAGCTGTATTGTTCTTAGCGATCACGCCGGTTGTGTGCTACACAACCCTATCAGGTGAGCAGTTCCTAAATTTCACCATAATAATCCTGTCTCCTAAGGATAAGACCCTATTTTGCGCATTCTCAGCCCTTTCTTAGATTTCTATTAAGGGCAACGGCATCTTGGCAGTGTTATACCTCAGAACAGTGTCACCCTCCTTCAACGTGCATACAGGCCCAAATATTATTTAAACCTTAAAAGGAGCAAATACAATGCAATAGATGTAATTTTTTATTATTATAAATTGCCATAAATATTCATCATTACATTGAGTCAAAATGACCATACTGCTTATCCGGGTGAGTCATCACCAGAGCTCAATATTATTTCAAACTTAGAGGGAGTGACTACATAATAGATTCACTTTTTCCTTATTCTATTGCTATAAATATTCATCATTAAATTGAGTCAAAATGACCATACTGCTTATCGGGGTGAGTCATCACCAGGGCTCAATATTATTTCAAACTTAGAGGGAGTAACTACAAAGCAAAAGATTCACTTTTTCCTTATTCTATTGCTATAAATGTTCATTATCTGATTGAGTCTAAATAACCATACAGCATATCTGGGTAAGTCTTCACAAATTTTTTTTTTTTTTTTTTTTTTTAACGTGCATTAAAATTTCTCTCTTCAAACTTTTCTGCAATAGAGAAAAAATACATAAAATTAATACATATACTTACAAGACTACATTCATATTAAAAACAAATGAAATCACCCTATCTATTATACATTATAATAAGTGTAGAATAATTCTTTATAATATCGCATTAAGCTTGTAATCCACATTTAAACCATGTGGCTTCAGTGTGTTCAGCCGATAGATCCACTCTAACGCCTTAGTTTTAAGCAATTTTTTCCCTGTCTCCTCCTCTCCTGAGGGGGGGCACTGTATCAATTATTGGACATTTCAGGTCTTTCTCTTGATGCCCCAGATCTAAAAAATGTTTAGAAACTGGTAGATTTTTTACTTTTTCTCTTATGGTGTACCTGTGTTGGCCCAGGCGAGTCGTAAACTCTAATGTAGTCTCGCCTACATACCAAAGCCCACATGGGCATTCCAATAGGTACACTACAAATTCTGATATACAAGTTAGCAGATGTCTAATCTCAAAGGTCTTTCCTCCATTACGGTTTTGAAATTTATTTCCCTTGATCATATAACTACAATTTACGCAGCCAAGACAGGGGTAATACCCCCTCCTGGCTGTGCCTGTGATGGTATTTTGTTTTAACTTAGTCAGTGGTCCTATATCTGAGTGGACTATCATATCCTTAAGGCTCCTACCTCTCCTATAAGTTATTAATGGTGGTTTTTTTAATTCCTCCACTTTTGGTAAGCAACTTGATAGTATTGACCAATGCTTTTTGATAATGGTCGCAACTTGCCCACTTTCCTCTCCCTACGAAGTTATCAAAGGTATTCTCTCTTTCAATTTTTTCTTTGTTACCTCTTCTCTTTCTAATGGGACTTCTTTCTCCCTTTCACCCAAGACTCTTTCTTTATGGGTTCTCAATAAGCCAATTGGATAGCCTCGCTCTTTAAATCTCGAGACTTGGTCATCCAATAGTCCACCGAGTTCCGTTTTTTCACTCACTATTCGGCTGATTCTCTTCATCTGACTATAGGGTATAGATTTCTTTATATCCCCCGGATGTTGGCTCTCGAATCTTAACAGTTTATTCCTATTTGTTGGCTTAGTATAGAGTGTAGTCACAATTTTACCCTGATCCATTTTCACCAAGACATCCAAAAATTGGAGTTTTTCTTTTGAATGGACGAGTGTAAATTTGATCGTCTCATTAAGCTTTTTAAGGAAATCTCGAAAGCAAATCAGTTCTTCCTCCGTACCTTTCCAGAGGAGGAAGACGTCATCAATGTATCTCCACCACCCCAGGACCTTCTGAAAGTGGTGGGATACAGAGATGACGTCCTCCTCCAAAATTGCCATCACGATATTTGCATAAGCGGGCGCTATATTGGCTCCCATAGCGGTCCCCCGCTTTTGAATAAAATATTCCTTACCAAACATGAAATAGTTTTCCGTTAGGACCAACTCTAATAAGTCCACTATTAACTGTTTAAAACCATTGCTGTATGTTGTCCTTTCAAGTTTCTTTTTTACTGCATGTAAACCAAAAGAGTGACCAATCGATGTATATAGAGAGACAACGTCGAATGACGCCATTATGACTTCATCCTTTAATTCCACCCCTCTCAATAGCTCCAGAAAGTGCCCTGTATCTTTTATATATGATCCGGTTTCTTTTGCTATCGGATTCAGCACTTTATCCAGATAAGTCCCTATTTTACTCGTCACCGACCCCACCCCAGACACTATTGGTCTTCCTGGGGGGTCAGTAAGGGACTTGTGCACCTTCGGGAGCATATACAAAACCGGGATCCTAGCATGCTGTGGTGGGAAAGCTACCAAGGTAGGCTTGCACTAAATGTGCTTTTTTTGTGCTGCTCCTTTTTTCTGGTTTTAGATGATAGGATAGATAAATATACAGTGAAGGAGATAATTATTTGATACCTTACTAATTTTGTAAGTCTGGCCAGTGACAAAGACATGAACAGTCTATAATTTTAAAGGTAGGGTCATTTTAATAGTGAGAGATAGAATATCAAAAATAAAATCAGGAAAATCACATTATCTAAATTGTATAAAGTTATTCCCATTTTGAAGAGAGAAATAAGTTTTTGATCACTCTGGCAAACAAGACTTAATACTTGGTGGCAAAAGCCTTGTTGGCAAGCTCATCAGTCATATGTTTTTTGTAGGTGATGATAACGATTATGCACATGTCAGGAGGAATTTTGGTCCACTTCTCTTTGCAGATCATCTCTAAATCATTAACATTTTAAGGCTATCGCTTGGCAACTCGGACCTCCAGCTCCATCCGTTAATTTTCTATGATATTAAAGTCTGGAGACTGCCTATGCCACTCTATGACCTTCATGTGCTTCTTTTTGAGCCACTCCTTTGTTGCCTTGGCTGTATGTTTTGTGTCATTGTCATGGTGGAAGACCCAGCCACGACCCATTTTTAATGTCCTGCCAGTGGGAATGAGGTTGTCACTTGTGATTTTACGGTACATGGCTCCATCCATTGTCCCGTTGATGCAGTGAAGGAGTCCTATGCCATTAGCAGAGAAACACCCCAAAACATAATGTTTCCACCACCATGCTTGACTGTGGGGATGGTGTTCTTTGGCTCACAGGCAGCATTTCTCTTCCTTCAAACATGGCGAGTTAAATTAATGCCAAAGAGCTCAATTTTGTCTCATCACACCTCAGCACCTTCACGGTCCCTCTCAGAATCACCAAGGTGTTCATTGGCAAACATCAGATGGGCCTGCACATGTGCCTTTAATCCATTATGGCTTAATGTGTTACCAAAGATTTTCTTAATTACAGTGGCTCCAACTGCCTTAACAAGTACCCCCTGTATAGTTTTAGGCTGACCTCTCACCTTCCTCATGATCCTAATTAGCAACCAAAAAATCAACATATATCTATTCATTGACATATTTAAGTCAATAACTGCATACTTAGTGTGCAGGGATGAAGGGGCCTATCGCTACATTACTAACTCACTCACAACCACAAATTTAAATGACATTGCAGCCCAGATGAATGAAAAGTGAAATTTTATTATCAAAAGGGGATCACAGAGGAACGGTATTGGAATTCAGAGCATAACAGGACACCATAGGTCACAACAAGGTTGTTACGTTTTGCAATAGGTGATATAACACTAAAACAATGTACAAATTGTCCTAATCAGGATTGGAATTACAATATACATAGTGTTCGCATTGTAATTGGTGTATATTTTAAGGGATTAACACTCTGAGCCAACAGTTAGATATATGGGATAAAAGATGGAGTGAAGGACCATCAATACAGCATATAATTGCAGTATGGCATTGATTAATTAAATCCACAATATAAGCAACACAGCTACTGTCAATTGCCTTAACCAAATCTAGTTCAAAAAGAGTACCGTAATAGGTATTTGTGTGAGCGCTGGGGAATCAACCGGCACCAAGGCTATTATGAATAGTTACCTCTCGGCTTTATTTGTACAGTAAAAAGGCAGGGTCCTTTAGGCCACAACGCGTTTCTACGCTCTCCAAGCGTCTTCCTCAAGTGGAATTAAGGACCTATATGACATTTCTCTTTATATAGTGAACATACACCAATTAACAACAGGGGGAGGGGGGATTGACAAAGCATAAGGGAACATCTAAAAACATGACAGGAGCATATGAAAAACTGGAATGGACTGCATAAGATATTGTTTGCCACAATTTGAATGTATGTACATATGGCATATATCATACTCCTCTTTCCTCTCTTTTCTTGTATATATTAAAAACATATAAAATACATATAAAAATGCATATAAAGATACATAAAAGTAAACATTAGCGGAGGTATTATAAAAGTCAATTACATTAAAAAACAATTACAATAATATTAAAATATATATATATATATATATATATATATATATATATATATATATATATATATGTAGAAAATAAAAAAATAATAAAAAAAATATATAAAAAAAAAAATAAAAAAATAAATAAAATAATAATAAATAATAATAATAAAAAAAAAAAAATTATTTTTTTTATATATTTTATATATGTATTTTTTTTTTCATTTATTTATTTTATTTTTTATATATTTTTTATTTTTATTTTTTTATTTATTTATTTTTTTATATATATCTTTTTTTTTATTAATTTTTATTTTCTACATATATATATATATTTTTTAATATTATTGTAATTGTTTTTTAATGTAATTGACTTTTATAATACCTCCGCTAATGTTTACTTTTATGTATCTTTATATGCATTTTTATATGTATTTTATATGTTTTTAATATATACAAGAGAAGAGAGGAAAGAGGAGTATGATATATGCCATATGTACATACATTCAAATTGTGGCAAACAATATCTTATGCAGTCCATTCCAGTTTTTCATATGCTCCTGTCATGTTTTTAGATGTTCCCTCATGTTTTTCCAATTTCCCCTCCCCCTGTTGTTAATTGGTGTATGTTCACTATATAAAGAGAAATGTCATATGGGTCCTTAATTCCACTTGAGGAAGACGCTTGGAGAGCGTAGAAACGCGTTGTGGCCTAAAGGACCCTGCCTTTTTATTGTACAAAAAAAGCCGAGAGGTAACTATTCATAATAGCCTTGGTGCCGGTTGATTCCCCAGCGCTCACACAAATACCTATTACTCTTTTTGAAATGCATTCGTTCCTCCGCTACGCGGAGTGAGGTATGGAGCAGCTCCGGGCAATAGGACCTTGGATGACGTCCTGAACACGCCCACGGACCCACCACGTGACGACTCACATGTGAGGTGTGGGATTAAGGGCGCAGCAAAATCTTCATTATCCACAGCCGCTCATTAGCCAAGGACACAGGGAGATATACATCAATGCACTAATTCTTGTGCAGACAGCACAACAAGCACAGGTGAGGTTCCCATTCAAATAACCTGCTCCCGATGACAATTACAGAGTGGCGCAACAATATTACCTTCTTAACCAAATCTAGGATATAAATATCCAGGGTAATATATAGCATATAGTTTATGTTGCTATCAATCATCAAACTGTCATACCAAGGTGTACATCCCAAAACCTAATATGTAGCACAGAATTATCAACACTAGTGCAGTACTATAAGATGCAATAAGCAAATAGCCTCACTTAGAGAGTAAAACGTGGCTATTATTTTCATGCTGTTACTAGGACTTTCCTCAATTAGCAGCACATAGTCCAAACAGATTGTAAAGACAATGGGGCTGAATCATCATGTGTAACCTTGCCACATTACAACGCCACTTCAGTGAGTGCTATAGATAGAAACTAGGTCAATGATTAACTGTGCACCACACAATTACAACCATTAATGTGTATAACCGTATTGCTAACTACTGGGGATCAGCCATTAACAACCAAAAGTGTATGGAGCATATTTACCTCAGTGCCGCTGTCAGTAGAGAAACCGCCCTACACGTGTTTCGGTAGTGTACCTTCGTCACGGGGCGTGTCTGAATATCGGGGGATGTGTCTTTAAAAAGGCCGCCCAGCCAATCGCATTCCCGGAGCTGATTACGCTGATGTCTCATCATGGTTATCATGGTGATGAGACAGCACGGCGGCGTCAGATCACGTGGTGTATCACCTGATCCCAATCACTAGGGGAACAGACGCCACTGCACCGTCGCTCACCGCAACACATGGAAGACTATACAGCTCAGACCAAGGAAGCAATTGGTCATGGGAAACTGGAGCGATGATTTAAAGTGAAATCCACAAAGTACATAGATAACCGCATATATTAAATATAGGGACTATATATCACCTTATATGATGTTAATAGAGGCAATATTAAAGTATGTTAAGTATATAGAATTGTTATACCCAGTATACCAAGTATATATAAATACTACAAAACCAGGGCTATCAAATTGTCATTAGATATAACATTAGAATGATAAGTAAAAAAATTTGAATGCAAATATAATAACCAACCTATATATGCATACAATTACCGACAAAAAAGCCTGTATATCATATGTATATGCTCATAGTTTAAATACAACGACAGAGATGCAGATATAAACAACTTTAGTGCAAATTACACCTCATATATACATATAGTTGCACAGATGATAACATCATTAACACCATAAGCATATATTACTGCACATGATGTAAAATATATCAATCTATATATATATACATATATACTCTGAATTCCAATACCGTTCCTCTGTGATCCCCTTTTGATAATAAAATTTCACTTTTCATTCATCTGGGCTGCAATGTCGTTTAAATTTGTGGTTGTGAGTGAGTTCCTCATGATCCTGAATACCTCATGAGGTAAGATTTTTCATGGAGCCACAGATTGATGTCGATTGACACTCATTTTCTGCTTTCATTTTCTTACTATTGGACCAACAGTGTCTGTGCTTAGTGAGAACCCAGCATCTTACTTATGGTTTTGTAGGCCATTCCAGCCTTGTGCAGGTCTAGGATCTTTTCCCTGACATCCTTAGCAAGCTCTTCGGTCTTTCTCATGTTATAGAGGTTAGAGTCTAACTGATTAATTGAGTGTGTGGACAGGAATCTTTTATGCAGGTGACAATTTAAGACAGCTGTCTTCAATGCAGGTTTCAAGTTGATTAAGAGTGTCAAACTGGTCTGTAGGAGCCAGGACTCCTAATGGTTGGCAATAGATGAAATACTTATTTCTCACTTCAAAATGCAAATAACTTTATATAATTTAGACAATGTGATTTTCTGGATGTTATTTTTGATATTCTATCTCTCACTGTTAAAATTAACCTACCCTTAAAATTATAGACTGTTCATGTCTTTGTCACTGGCCAAACTTACAAGATCAGCAAGAGATCAAATACCGTATATACTCGTGTATAAGCTGAGTTTTTCAGCCCAAAAATTGGGCTGAAAAGTCCCCCCCTTGGCTTATACAGAGGTCAATACGGTAGGGGCTGAAAATAAGACAGAGGGGGGAGGGGGGGCGCTGCACAATATACATTACCTTGTCCGATGCTGTCCCCGCTCCTCTCCTGGTCTGCGGTGCAGTTCCCGGTCCAGTTCCATGATGATCGGTGCGGTGCCCGGCCGACTTCCTGCTTCCTTCTGTAATCTCCGCCCAGGTCAGGCCCTGCACCAATGAGAGTGCAGAACCCGTGCCGTCAATCACCGCCCAGACGCGGCCAGATGACGTTGGGGCCTCTGATTGGCCTGACGTCATCAAGCTGCGGCGCCTTGATGACGTTGGGCCAATCAGAGGCCCCAACGTCATCTGGCCGCGTCTGGGCGGTGATTGACGGCACGGGTCCTGCGCTCTCATTGGTGCAGGGCCTGACCTGGGCGGAGATTACAGAAGGAAGCAGGAAGTCGGCCGGGCACCGCACCGATCATCATGGAACTGGACCGGGAACCGCACCGCAGACCAGGAGAGGAGCGGGGACAGCACCGGACGGCCGGAGGAGCAGGACATGACAGCAGGGGACAGCACCGGACAAGGTAAGAAACGGTGCATATGCGTGTATGTGTGTGTATGTGTGTGTATGTATGTGTGTGTGTATGTATGTGTATATGTGTGTGTATGTATGTGTGTGTATGTGTGTGTGGATGGGGCTGGAGCTGCTGTATATACCACTGGGAGGCAGCTGAATATACCACTGGGAGGCTGCTGTATTTACCACTGGGAGGCTGCTGCATATACCACTAGGAGGCTGCTGTATATACCACTGGGAGGCTGCTATATTTACCACTGGGAGGCTGCTGTATATACCACTAGGAGGCTGCTGTATATACCCTGGGAGGCTGCTGTATATACCACTGGGAGGCTGCTGTATATACCACTGGGAGGCTGCTGTATATACCACTAGGAGGCTGCTGTATATACCACTAGGAGGCTGCTGTATATACTACTGGGGAAGCCTATATACCACTGGGAGGGCCTGTATACCACACTACTGGGGGCTGTATACCTGTGCTGGGGTCCACCCTCGGCTTATACACGAGTCAATAGGTTTTCCCAGGTTTTGGGGGCAAAAGTAGGGGGGTCGGCTTATACACGGGTCGGCTTATACACGAGTATATACGGTAATTAATTCCTTCACTGTATCAATCTTATCAGTCTCCTGCTGCTTCCTTCTGGGGCCACTCATTAAATTTCATGCATATTCACTGCACTGAACTGTAACGGCCTATCACAGATGCTTAGTCTCTGTGACAGCATCTGTGATTGGCTGTTGCACTCAGACTGCGCACCTACAATCTGTATTAGTGTCTGTGCTTGATTGCATATATATGAGTGTATGACAGCCAAATTGCCATCATATGTGTGTGTAAAATAAATAATGTGAAAAAATGTGTAGGGGTCCCCCTTATTTTTCTTTCTCAGCAAAGATAAAGCAGGCAGCTGCAGGCTGCAGCCCCCAGCTATGAACTTTATATTGATTGAATATCAAATAACGGCCCCCGCACAGTTTTTTAAACTTAAATAAATAATTTTAGAAAAAAAACAGCGGCATTGGGTCTCCACCAATTTGATGCTCGGCCAAGATAATGTGCTCGGCTGGGGATGTTATTCTCACCCTGAGTAGGCACATAGTGAATGCCCCCCCCAAAGTAAAACTAGCAATCTGAAGCCACCCCAGAATTTGGCACATTCATTAGAATTGCCAAATCCTGGAACATGCTCTTCCTAATGCCCTGGTGTGGCGGCATTGGGGTGATAGAAGTGGTTAATGAATGCGAGTATTGACACCTTGTAATTAAGCCCAGATTGGTAATGTCAGGCATCTATGATATCCGCCCATTACCAATCCGGTAAGTGAATAGTTAAAAAATACACAGACACACAGAAAAATGCTTTATTAGAAATAAAACAAACTGACAACCCTCATTTTCCCATGTATTAACCCCAAACATAACCTCCAATGATAATCCACAACATTGTCCCTCATCACACCTTAGCTCTACTGCATTTGAGGTCGTACTGAAGAAGAAACATCTTATCAACATGACCTCCGAGTCCACAATGAGTGCTCCAAGAGCTGACGACATAGTGGAGATATCATTGTAATCACATCAGCTGATCATGGATAGCGGTTACCATTATACCTCAGCCATGACCAGGTGACCTCATTGACCGCACTGCTGACATGGCCACAGCTCTCAGGGCAGTCACTGTGTGCTCAGAGGTCGTGTTGATTGGATGCTTCTTCTTCATCACAACCTCCGATTTAGCAGAGCTGAGATGTGATGAGGGGCATCGTTGTGGATTATCGTCAGAGGGTATGTTTTAGATTAATAAATGGGAAAATGAGGGTTGTTGGTGTGTTATATTTCTAATAAAGGATTTATTCTGTGTGTTTGTTTATTAACTATTCTCTTACTGGACTGGTAATGGGCAGGCAACATAGAGCCCATGGCTCCATCATGTAAGTATACTCTAACGGGCACTTACCGGGTCCGTTCACTTCTGGTTGCGGATCCCAGATAGGGTGCACTCAAATAGTACATCCCCCTAGTAGGAACCAATATTGACATCTGCTGTACCAAGGGCGCAGATTACCTGGATGCACTAGACCTGAGAAAAAAAAAAAAAATACGGTGCACTCATAAAATACTTCCCCACTGAAATTGGGGCTTGTAATTTTTGGTTCCTACTCGCAAAGAAGCCTTACATACAAGGGCATTGTCAAATAGATATAACCAATCATGTTTAGGAAACCTATAGCAACTGAGATTCATTTTGGAGAGATCGATGCATTTAGAGCAGGGGAGTTTATATATTTATGCGTATATATGGGAACCCGGTAAAACCTATTTTAGACATTTAATAATGGAACCACGACACATCAGGATGGCTTACACAAGAATAAAGAATTATATTGCGAAGAACAAATTACCATATACCCCCAAGCAGCGCCGAACTGGGGTGTCTGGGGCCCACCAGGGAAATTGACTCCAGGGGCCCACCCACCCGGGCCCACCCATTCTTCATCTATATGCAAATACCTGTTATCCGTTCTACCCATCATAGTGGAGCGTGGACTGTAAAATGGCGGCTCCTGCACATCACTGTGCGCTCACTATTACTGTAATGTTTCATTACTGTAGTTTGCATTAAAGGGATTTTTTGATGAAAACAAGTTGTCAGTGATGCACAGGTGGCACTGTCATTGTGTGCTCAGTTCCACCGTTCACACCCAAGGGCTCAATGACTTGCATCACTACAGACGTTTTTCGGCCTACCGGTTAACCGCCTGATATGCAATGTGCCAACATGATGGTATTCCACAATGCACATGTTGCAGCGACTGTGGCAGCAGCAACGAGCCCTGATGAAGTATGTCATAATGTATAGTCTGGGCCAATGTGATCCAGAGGTGGTGCAAATCATACTGGCAGCGTGGGCACAGATAAAGACCTCTGTACCCTTCTGCACAGTATAGAAATGACTACTAAAATGTTTAGCGCTGGCGATGCTGTTATTAGCATGACTATTATGATCATCTACATGCTGGAGCACACTTTGACCTATGTGTGGAGTTAGGTGGTAGTTCTAGAGGAAGAGGAGGAAGTAGAGGAAGAGGAGGATGCAGAAGGGATAACAAGATCTGAAAGGTCCATACTATTTTCTACACAGAGGCGGGAGGCATGGGAGGGTGGAGCAGAGTGATTAACGAGGGCTCATGTTAGCAGCCAAACTGTTGATGAAGGTGCAAGAGCCGAGAAAGAAATGGAAGAGGAAGAGGCAATAAGGATGGAAGAGTCATCAGATGAGGGAGATGTTGATCACTTTTCTGTTGTGCGAGGTTAGCGGGAGAGGGCAGAGGAAGCAAGCAGGAATGTTACCCCATCAATAACAACAGAAGGACTTGGGCCTTATGGATACACATGACACATGAGCACAATCTTGCTGCACTATCTGCAACATGATCCCTGGTTTGTTAGGATTCAAAGTAATGCCTACTACTGGCTTGCCACACTGTTAGATCCCCGGTATACGAGTAAATTTAGACGAATGCTTGCTGGAAAGGGACGCATTTATGTAGGACGAAGATTTAGACAATCTTAGTACAGCTTTTCCCCAAAACACGAGTGGTGGATCCAGTTCGCATCTCAGGTCTACACTTCCAACCCGGGGAACGCTGAGTCAACATTGAAGAAACGTTAGCAGCTGCAGTGTATTTGTTGGAAACAATTTGTAAGAGTCATTTCACTTTATTTTTTAGACCTTCCTTGACAGCGTCAGATGAGAGGACAAATCGGACATGTTGTGAACACCTAGAGAGGATGGTGCAGGAGTATCTACAGCTTAAAAGGAACCTGTCATCCCCCCAGGGCCTATTAAGCTAAAAGAGCTGCCTTCAGCAGCACCTATGCTAGATTTTGTGAAGATGGCTCTCATTATCCTACCCCCCAGGGACACCAAAATAAACACTTTATTAGATATTAGTTTAGGTCTGGGAGGTATACTCTCCTCCCTGGACCTAAACGCTTTGCTGATGTTACCCTTCCTCCTGTGTGGTCTGGGTCTCTCCTCCTCTCTAACTTCGGAGCAGCGGCATCAGCACCTGCGCGTTCTCTCAGCTCTTGGGTATCTCCATGAGCTATGCCCACGTGCTGAGGTCACATAATATTAGGCAGCACCAGATCCTGCCCTCTGGTGGATTATGGTGTATGCACACTGAGGGGCAGGAAATCTGGTGAGGGTAAACCCCTCCGGAGAGTAGGAGGGATAACATCAGCAAAGCATTTAGGTCCAGGGAGGAGAGTATACCTCCCGGATCTAAACTAATATCTAATAAAGTGTCTATATCTGTGTCCCTGGTGGGTAGGATAATAAGAGCCACCTTCACAAAATACAACATAGACGCTGCTGAAGGTGGCTCTTTTAGCTTAATAGGCCCTGGGGGGGGTGACATGTTCCCTTTACTATCCATGCCATGAGTGTGGAACTAGACCCTTGTGCATTTTGGGCTTCAAAAATGGAAAAGTGACCTGAGCTCACCAGTCATGCCTATGAGATTTTGTCATGCCCGGCAGCCATCATTCTCTCATAACGTGTCTTCAGCACTGCTAGTGGTGTCCTGACGGATAAATGTATACAGCTGTCCACTAACAGTGTAGACCATCTAACTTTTATCAAGATGAACAAGTCATAGTTCTCCAAGGACTTTTCCACTGCAGTGGCAGACTGGGAAGACTAGGCGCTGGTGTAGTTTTCAGTGTGCTGCATTCATCTCACCCCCATTATGATATTTCCACTCTGGGGCAATTGATGCCACTTTACTGTGATCTGACCCTAATTTTTGGAAAAGTGGAGAGTCATCTTGGGGTCTCCTTTCTTTGTGGTGCATGACTTGAGCAGGACTCTCTGAGCATAATACCTACTCCTGACACTCTTGCATCTCTTTTTAAATAATCAACCTTGAAATGCTGGGCCCAGACCTCCTACCTTGCTTTCCATTGTGGCCCAATACAAAAACTATAAGATGGATTTCACTTTGCTGTGGTCTGACACAAAGTTTTGGAAAAGTGGGGACTTTTGTTGGGGTTCTCTTGCTGTGTGGTGAATGACTTGAGCAGAGCTCTCTAAATACAATACCTACTCCTGATGCTCCTCCACCTCTTCCTGAATAATCTACCTTGAAATGCTGGTCCCAGGACTCCTGCCTTGCTGCCATTGTGAACCCATTCAAAAACAATAAGATGGATGTCACTTTTCTTTGGTCTGACACTAGTTTTTGGAAAGTGAGGACTAATTTTGGAATCTCCTTGCTGTGGTGTGCATGATTTGAGCAGAGCTCTCCGAGTGACATGCCTATACCTGTCACTTATCCTCCTTTTACTCCATGTTGAACCTAAAAATGCTGAGACAAGGCCTTGTATCTTGCACACATTGTGGGCATTTCCAAAATGTAGAAAACTTCTGCCACTTTTCCCCTCTGATTCATCCATCTGTAAATTCTAACTGTTTCATCCACCTCTGAAATTTAAGTGAATGTGAGCCACCTCCTATCTTTTTACTGATTTTGAAGAGTGTGCAAACTGGCACAGACCGTGTCTTATGCATCCATACTACGCCATGATAATATTTGTACTCTGGGTTGATTATGCCACTTTTTCTGATGTCTACCACTAATTTGAGCAGTTAGGCAGCTTTGGGGCCACTTTGTGTTTTCTATGCGTTTAATGTTGGCTGTCATTGATTTAATTGCGGTTTGGGGGGGGATGATGAATAATTTGGCAAACCCCCCATTGTTTGGCGAACCAAACTTATCCCAAGCACTAAAGTGTTCACCCATCTCTAGTTATGACTTAGAGCCACGGAGTTCAAAGGTTCCAAACGCATAATAACTCCCATGTATTGTAGATTTCCTGCATAATATTTTTATGGAATAGATACTGAAGAAGGTATTTTTAATCATTTTGGAATAACCATTGACTTTATCTACTCTCATGTGCTGAATCATCTACTGAATTGGAACTTTTTTATGTGGGATTGACTTTCCAAGTGCTCCTGCACACTGTTTCCTATGATTGCTGGCCAAATAATTGTTTTCTTTCTTTTCATCAGCTGTTTCGGAAACAGCATAGTACTTTCTTTTGTGTTGATTTTAATGCTTGTTTTTGGTAGAAACTTTGCTAATATTTTATAGATGTTTTTATATTTATATTGATGATTACCGTATATACCGTATATACTCGCGTATAAGCCGAGTTTTTCAGCCCAAAAATTGGGCTGAAAAGTACCCCCTCGGCTTATACGCGAGTCAGTGCTGTATACCGATGTATACATCGGTACATACCGATGTATACATCGGTATACAGCAGCCCCCGTAATCCAGGGCCCCCCCAGCCTCTCTCCGGTCACCTGTAAAGGAAACTATACTTATCACTGTCCGCGCCCGCTCGCAGCTGCCGACCGCGATCCTCCATCTTGCGTCTTCTTCCTGTTTCTGTGCTCGTCGCGGGCAATGACGTCATTCCCTGCGACGAGCACAGGAAACAGGAAGAAGACGCAAGATGGAGGATCGCGGTCGGCAGCTGCGAGCGGGCGCGGACAGCGGGCAGTGATAAGTATAGTTTCCTTTACAGGTGACCGGAGTCAGGCTGGGGGGGCCCTGGATTACGGGGGCTGCCTGTATACTACCACTGGGGCTGCTGTATATAGGGGCTGCTGTATACACCAGTGGGGCTGCAATACCACTGGGGCTGCTGTATATAGGGGCTGCAATACCACTGGGGCTGCAATACTACTGGGGCTGCTGTATATAGGGGCTGCAATACCACTGGGGCTGCAATACTACTGGGGCTGCTGTATATAGGGGCTGCTGTATACACCACTGGGGCTGCAATACCACTGGGGCTGCTGTATATAGGGGCTGCAATACCACTGGGGCTGCAATACCACTGGGGCTGCTGTATATAGGGGCTGCAATACCACTGGGGCTGCAATACCACTGGGGCTGCTGTATATAGCGGCTGTTGTATACACCACTGGGGCTGCAATACCACTGGGAGCTGCTGTATATACCACTGGGAGCTGCTGTATATACCACTGGGGGCTGCTGTATATCATACTGCTGGGGCCTGTATACCACTGCTGGGGGCTGTATACCTGTGCTGGGGTCCACCCTCGGCTTATACGCGAGTCAATAGATTTTCCCAGGTTTTGGGGGCAAAAGTAGGGGGGTCGGCTTATACACGGGTCGGCTTATACACAAGTATATACGGTACTCGAAGTAGATCTAGTCATCTGTCTGGGCTGTTGCTATACATGGAAGTGTCTATTATTGAAACATCTTAGTTAGTCATTGCTTTGAATAAAGGCTTCCAGGCCTGTAGAGTTAATAAATATCTTTAATATTTTGTGGCTAGAAATGTCTTTGGCTTAACAGTCCCAGTCAGGTCAGATAGTTTTTTTATTATTTTTAACTTTCTTAATGTCTTACTTCAAGTTCAGACAGTCCATGACAGTTTAATTATTTTCCATTTAAGTTTTTACAATACGCCTAGACTTTGGCCCATTTCCAGTAAGCTAAAAAAGGAGTATCTTTTGATCAGACACCTGTGGTAGCTTCAATTAATGCAATTATCGAAACTCACTCAGTTAAGAATGTAAGGCATGCTTATTAGGATAAAAAAACAGCCTCACTTGCTCTTGCTGAGCTGTCTCTTTTTTATACACTGCAATGTTTCACTGGAGTTGTATAATTTTGTTTTATTAAGCTAGATCATTATTACAAAAATCAGATGGTGACACTTAAAAAGTAAAAGAAAAAGCAAACAATAAAGAAACTGTATTTACCTGCAACCATTGTGGCAATCTGTAGGTAAATACCATTTCAATATGTGCGGATGTGCAATTGGAAGCAAGTCTGCAGGGAAAATGTTAATATACCGTATATACTTGTGTATAAGCCGAGTTTTTCAGCCCAAAAATTGGGCTGAAAAGTCCCCCCCTCAGCTTATACACGGGTCAATACGGTATGTGGTGTGTGGGGGCTGTGTCCGGGTGGTGGGGAGGTTGGAGGAGACGGGGGGAGGCTGCTGACTGAGCGGCCCGTCACGTGGCGCCACTCATTAGATATGCATGGCTCCCCCTGCCCATCACAGCAGCAGGGGGAGACGTGCATACAGCCCCCAGTGGTATACAACAGGCCCCCAGTGGCACTCGCCCCCCATACTGTGCAGAGCCCCCCACACTGTGCAGAGCCCCCCCGCTGCATTATCTTACCATCCAGCGTCTTCATCACCGCGGGTCCTTCAGTCCATCCTCGCGCGCTGTGTTCGGGCCTCACGTGACCCTGCGCGATGACGTCATCCCACTCCGACCGCCGGGTCACATGAGACCGGGAACACAGCGCGCGAGGATGGACTGGAGGACCCGCGGTGATGAAGATGCTGTATGGTAAGATAATGCAGCGGGGTGGCTCTGCACAGTGTGGGGGGCTCTGCACAGTATGGGGGGCGAGTGCCACTGGGGCCTGCTGTATACTACTGGGGGCCTGCTGTATACCACTGGGGGCCTGCTGTATACCACTGGTGGCCTGCTGTATACCACTGGTGGCCTGCTGTATACCATACTGCTGGGGCCTGTATACCACTGGGGGGGCCTGTATACCTCACTGCTGGGGGCTGTATACAATACTGCTGGGGGCTGTATACCACTGGGGGGACCTGTATACCTTACTGCTGGGGGCTGTATACCTGTCCTGGTGGCTGTATACCATACTACTGGGGCCTGCATACCAGTGGGAGGGCCTGTATACCACACTGCTGGGGGCTGTATACCTCACTGCTGGGGGTTGTATACCTGTGCTGGGGTCCACCCTCGGCTTATACGCAAGTCAATAAGTTTTCCCAGTTTTTGGGGGCAAAAGTAGGGGGGTCGGCTTATACACAGGTCGGCTTATACACAAGTATATACGGTAGTCTCCTTGCAGCTGCTCATTTACACTAATCAGGGTGGTGCTGGGGCAGTTAACCCTCACTACACAATGAACATTGTTATCATTCCTGCTCCTTGACTGACCTGCCATTCAGAGTGTGTTATTCATGGAGCATGGGGAGTTATTACAGTGCAATCATTGTGTAGTTAGCACTGACTGGTCACTGCCACAGCATAAATCCAATGACCAAAACCAAGCAGCTTCAGTGGGAATATACACTGTGTGCAGAATTATTAGGCAAATGAGTATTTTGATCACATGATACTTTTTATACATGTTGTCCTACTCCAAGCTGTATAGGCTTGAGAGCCAACTACCAAATAAGTAAATCAGGTGATGTGCATCTTTGTAATCAGGAGGGGTGTGGTGTAATGACATCAACACCCTATATAAGGTGTACTTAATTATTAGGGAACTTCCGTTCCTTTGGCAAAATAGATCAGAAGAGAGATTTGACAGGCTCTGAAAAGTCCAAAATTGTGAGATGTCTTGCAGAGGGATGCAGCAGTCTTAAAATTGCCAAACTTTTGAAGCGTGATCACCAAACAATCAAGCGTTCATGGCAAATAGCCAACAGGGTCGCAAGAAGCATGTTGGGCAAAAGAGACGCAAATTAACTGCCCATAAATTTAGGAAAATCAAGCGGGAAGCTGCCAAGATGCCATTTGCAACCAGTTTTGTAATATTTCAGAGCTGCAATGTTACTAGAGTATCAAAAAGCACAAGGTGTGCCATACTCAGGGACATGGCCAAGGTAAGGAAGGCTGAAAAATGACCACCTTTGAACAAGAAACATAAGATAAAATGTCAAGACTGGGCCAAGAAATATCTTAAGACTGATATTTCAAAGGTTTTATGGACTGTTGAAATGAGAGTGACTCTTGATGGGCCAGATGGATGGGCCATAGGTTGGATCAGTAAAGGGCAGAGAGCTCCACTCCGACTCACATGCCAGCAAGATGGATGTGGGGTACTGGTATGGGCTGGTATCATCAAATATGAACTTGTGGGACCTTTTCGGGTTGAGGATGGAGTGAAGCTCAACTCCCAGACCTACTGCCAGTTTCTGGAAGACAACTTCTTCAAGCAGTGATACAGGAAGAAGTCGGTATCGTTCAAGAAAAACATGATTTTCATGCAGGACAATGCTCCATCACATGCATCCAACTACTCCACAGCGTGGCTGGCCTGTAAAGGTCTAAAATAAGAAAAAATACTGACATGGCCCTCTTGTTCTCCTGATCTGAACCCCATAGAGAACCTGTGGTCCCTCATAAAATGTGAAATCTACAGGGAGGGAAAACAGTACACCTCTCCGAACAGTGTCTGGGAGGCTGTGGTGACTGCTGCACTCAATGTTGATGGTAAACAGATCAAGCAACTGACAGAATCTATGGATGGAAGGCTGTTGAGTGTCATCATAAAGAAAGGTGGCTATATTGGTTACAAATTTTTTGGGGTTTTGTATTTGCATGTCAGAAATGTTTATTTCTAAATTTTGTTCAGTTATATTGGTTTATCTGGTGAAAATAAACAAGTGAGATGGGAATATATTTGGTTTTTATTAAGTTGCATAATAATTCTGCACAGTAAGGGTACCCTTACACGTCGCTACATTGCATGCAATTTTACTTGCAACTTACTGGTTGAAGTGAAATCATGCATACATTGTTCCATTTGTACACAGCAACAAAATAGAACAATGTGTCCATGATTTCACTGCAACCAGTAAGTTGCAAGTGAAATTGCATGCAATGTTGCGACGTGTAAAGGTACCCTAAAGGTACCTTTACACGCCACTATTGAAAGTAGCAACAGGTAGGAACCGCACGTGCACGCGCGCGTTTTCAACGGTGCCTAACGGTACCTGATGCCGCAAATACACGCCGCCACAAGGTGCTCCACACAAGGTATTTTCGTTCCCCGGCAGTGCCGACAGGTGCCGCAGGTTACCTTCTGTGGAGCACCTTCCCTGATTTACATGCCGCTACCACAAGGTAATATGGGCGTACATATCGTGCGCCGCAAGGACATAGGCGTGCCAGAGTTGTGTATTACGCGACGCTCGTACGGTGATTGGACAATGCAATAACATCATGATTGGCCAGCCAGCGCAGGAAGGCTGGCTAATACATGATGCTATTGCGAATGTGTAGTGTGACTGGTCAGCTCGTTAAATACGCCGCCCTATGCAGGGACAACCAATCGTAACTCAGGAGCTTCCACCAATGATCGCTGATGGGGCGTGGTATACATGCCGCCGTGGCACGCCCCAGGGATTACGCTAGGCCATGCAAATACCGTACCTGTGCCCCGATTAACGCCGCCACCATAGGGTTTATGCCTACTTGTTTTTCAGCACGGCTGAAACACAGGTATCCAAAGAGACAGGGAGGTACAACCTGATTTACACGCCGCCACTTCACGGTGTTTTGAAGGTATCGGGTACAATTGTGTCCGACACCTGCCGGTTTCTACCTTTCGGTAGCGGCGTGTAAAGGTACCATTTTAGTTACCTGCACAAACAGATATCCTCCTAAAATAGCCAAATCTAAAAAAAAAAAACAAAACACTCCAACTTACATAAATATTAAGCTTTGATATTTGGTTTTTTTTTTGGTCTTTTGGATTGATTGAGAACTTAGTTGTTGATCAATAATTAAAATAATCCTCTACAATACAACTTGCCTAATAATTCTGCACACAGTGTAAATGTATTTTTTTCCCCTGCAATTTTGATTTAGACCGACACACATATTTAAAATAGTATTTACCTGCAGATTACCATTATGGCAGCAGGTAAATACCGCTTTTATCTTGTTATGATAGCTTCTCTTTGAAGGGCTGTTCTCAAGTTTGAAAGCTATCCATTATCTATGGGGTGCTGGATAAAGTTCGGCCGACTTCTGTGACCCCCACTATAAGGAGAAGACACTGCCACTTCATTCATTCTAAATGAAGTGTTGGAGATTATCAAGTGCTGTGATTGGCTAATATTTGGCACTGTTAGAATGAGTGAAGTAGCAATGTGCATGATTGACCTACACTTTAGTTAGCTGGGGCTATGGAGGTCAGACCCGTAGAAATGGAAAATATCCCCTATGCCAAGGATATTGAGTAATTTTCACATGTACCCCTTTAATGCAAAAATGTTTACTTCCCTCTTCAGAAATAGTTGCTCTTTGGTTACAGTATTACAGTTCATTGATATAGGCCACAAACAAATAACCCTATTTATTAATTAATCATGCCTCAGACTTTATTTGAAAAACTGGAATTTTGACATCATGTAATTTTTATCTTAAAGGCACACTGTCAGGTCATTTTTCAGTATGATACTAATATTACCCTTGAATAGAGCTTGGACATACCTTTTAAATACATTTAAAATCATTATTATACCGTTTGTAGTTTCCATGTTATCAGCATTGTCAGACCTTGCAGGCAGCTCCTGGATTAGTCCTCTCTATTATAAGCAAACAGGAATAGTCCATCTGTGTCATAAACTGTCATGTAATTATGTACTCCCTCTCAGCTGCTCTCTGCTCCCTCCTACCTTTGCTAACAGTGCAGTGTCAGGTTTCAGTAGCTTCTGTTCTCATGAGGACACGGAGGTAGAGAGCTATTACATATCTGCCTTATCTAGACTCCATTTGTTTCTCTAAGCAGGTATCCCTGCTGTGACAGTTTCTGTGTTGTATTTGACCTCTTGTGATGCTGCAGACACAGAGAGCAGAGAGGAGGATACAGTTCCCCCATACTGATCTCCTGAGCAGTGATGTGAATATGTGACATGCATATTCATCCTAGTGGGAGTGGACAGCAGAGAACTAAGTGGATCACTCACTGTGAGTGACAGATCGAATGAATCTCTTACAGAAGATAGGAGGGAAATATAAATAAAGGAAATACATAAATAGAGAGTGTTTAGAGCGAGGAATTAGAAAATGATATCAGTTACATATGGATTTTTAACCTGGCACTTTTCCTTTAAAAATAATTACACATGAAAAAGTGAGTTTCATTATTGTTTTTAATTCCATCCTAATTATTTATCTACCTGTCTTGTTTTTGATTGTACTTTGAGATGTGTGACTACTTATTTTGAATTGACATATTGCACTGATTAATAAAACAAAAATGAATTTTTAATTAAATATTTTAGCTCCAATGTTAAATTCAGTATAATGAGTACAGTACATGAGAATATACAGTAACTGTAGAAAAGTTAGGTATATTTTATATAACATATTTGTTGAATTATTTCACACTGTAAGTGAAAATGTTAACTGTAAAATGGTATCACATATATATTTTATATATCAATTGTACTTGTTTTAGCACCTGATAAAGTTAGCATTTTCTATATATCAAGGATAATGAATTTACTGCGCTGAATGCCCGACTTCTATATAGATATTATAGACAATATACTGTCCCAAAACAGTTATACATAACCTTCTATCACATGTATATGCCAATGAAAATTATTACCTGGAATTGCTATATAAAGAGTGTTGATGGCTCTAGGTGATGATTACTTCTTGAAACTTCCCGGTAGAAGTACAAGGGTAGGAGGATCAAACTGTTATAAAGATTTACATTTTTTTTTCTTTAATTGCCTACTCACAGCTTTGTCCTCTTATATGAACCATAGAAACATAAAACAAGGGGGGGAAGGGGGATGCCTGGCGGGATTTAGTTGAAGATATGGCACTCACATGATGATAATAACTCCAGGGCCCACGTCCTATGAAGGTTGCGGCTGGCAAGATGATAAGCCAGGTGCCAAGGACAGGCTCTGTGCGCTATGAAAGAGACGCCGCAGTGGTCTCCAGCCGATCCGGCCGGTAGCGGGAGTGGAGACACGAACTTTCGCAGGAGTTCGGACGAGAGGAGGAAGAAATCCTGCACTATTGGCTTTCGAAATGCGTCGGTTTTTGCCTAGTCTAGTCTTACGTAGCCCAGTACTGAGAACAAGTGACGTCGCATTTTTTCGGCCGAAGTCCCGCGAGAGTTTGCGTCTCCAATCCTGCTACCGACCAGAGCTGCTGGAGGCTGATACGGCGTCTCTTTCATAGCGCACAGAGCCTGTCCTCGGCACCTGGCTTGTCATCTTGCCAGCCGCAACCTTCATAGGACTTGGGCCCTGGAGTCATTATCATCATGTGAGTGCCGTGCATGGCTTTCATGTTAATTACATTTAGTGTCAGTAGGTCAGCTGGCAGTGTAAACATTTTCAGTAAATTGTAGTGCAGTTATAGGTCACAGGAAAACACACTAATATTACTTCTATTGATATCTTTATAGGCTGCATTTTAACCCTATACCCTTTGGAACACTTGTTGAACAGTGTTGGTTTAAAGAAATACTGACAGGTTCGGCAGAAAGAATCAAAACCAGTTTTAATCCAAAACTATATATCATAAGATAGAATATATTTAACATATAACAATCTATATTAACCCTGCAGTGGCTGATATAAAAGTGGATATAACTTCAACAGTAGAAGCAAGCATAAGAAAGGAGCCATATGTTCAACTAAAGCCCGCCAGGTACCCCCCTTGTTTTATGTTTCTATGGTTCATATAAGAGGACAAAGCTGTGAGTAGGCAATTAACCCCTTCCCGACCTTTGGCCCACCGTTTGGGCCATGAAAAACAGTTCATTCCCGACCCATGGCCCACCCCCTGGGCCATGGAATGATTGGGCTCCTGCAGGTCAAGTGAGGGTGTCACTGACCTGCCACTCGGCCTGCAGGTACATGGGGAGTTGTACTACGCCCCGGGGGGGTCGATTTGCCCCAACCCCCACTCCCCCGGCTACAGTTTCGGTGATTGGCGCTCAAAAGTGAGAGTGAAAATCACAGCGCCTGTCATGTTTCCTTGCCTGCCGCTGCTATCCCTACCCTCCGATCTTCTCCCCTGTCATCCTCTCACTCCCCCCCATCCCCCACCTCTCTTTCCTGCCCCCCTTCATCTTTCTTACCCCCCCCCGCTTCCTTTTCCTGCCACCCGCTTCCTGTCCCTGCCGCCCGCTTCCTCTTCCTGCCGCCCGCCTGACTGCCCCCGCTTCCTCCTAAGTGCCCCCCACATCTCCTGACAGCCCCCCCCATTTCCCCATTCCTGCCCCCCCGATCACCGGAGCGGCGATCGCCTCTCCCACTCACCCCTCCGCCGTCCGCGCTCTGTCCTGTCACCGCTGCGTCCCGCTCCTCCTTCTCCTCTGTGCTTGAGTCCCGCCGCCTCCGGGATCTGACAGCTCTGTGCTGGAGCTGCCAGATCACTTTCTACAGCTGGATCCTGAGATCCAGCTGTAGAAAGTGATCTGACAGCTCCAGCACAGTGATCCACAGTGATCATATAACGGTCACTGTGGATCACAGTGCTGGAGCTCTCAGATCACTTTCTACAGCTGGATCCTGAGGAGCTAGCTGCAGGAAGTGATCTGACAGCTCCAGCACAGTGATCCACAGTGACCATTATGGGATCACTGTGCTGGAGCTGTCAAATTATTTTCTGCAGCTGGATCTGACAGCCCGGACGCACTGATGCACATAGTGGGTCACTGCACCCGGGCTCTTAGATCGCTGCTCTGCAGCCCGATCTCCCTGTATGGGCATCGAGCTGCAGAAAGTGATCTGACACCCTGGGCACAGTGACGCACTATGTGCATTACTGCGCCTGGGCTGCCAGATCGCTTTCCGCAGCTCGATCCCCATGCATGGGGATCGAGCTGCAGAAAGCAATCGTGACAGCCCGGGCACAGTGATGCACATAGTGGGTCACTGCGCCCAGGCTCTTAGATCGCTGTTCTTCAGCCTGGTCTCTGTGCATGGGCATCGAGCTGCAGAAAGCGATCTGACAGTCCAGGCGCAGTGATGCACATAGAGGGTCAATGCACCCGGGCTGTCAGATCGCTTCTCTGCAGCCCGATCCCCCTGCATGGGGATCGAGCTGCGGAAAGCGATCTGGCAGCCCAGGCGCAGTGATGCACATATTGGGTCACTGCGCCGGGGTGTCAGATCACTTTCTGCAGCTCGATCCCCATGCTGGCGGATCGGGCTGCAGAGTAGCGATCTGACAGCAAAGGCGATCGAGCGTCGTGGGACCTTCGTTGTGGACTACGTCGGAGACAATCGAACGTCGTGGGACCTTCGTTATGGACTATGTCGGATCTTTTTATAATAAAGATAGAGTCCGAATTGTGTCTGTGTTTTTTTTTTCAAATAAAAAGATTTTCTCTGTGTGTATTTATTGACTATTTACCGTACTAGAGATTCCTAATGGCGGGTCTAAAATTGGCCCAATATTATGAATCTCTGAAGCTTATTGCCAGCTGCCAATAAAAAGCTGGCATTAACCCCTTTATTACCCAGCTAGCCACCGGCACCAGGGCAACTGGAAGAGCCTGGGTACAGCGCCAGAAAATGGCGCTTCAATGAATGCACCATTTTCTGGGGCGGCTGCGGGCTGTAATTCACAGCATGGTGGGCCCAGAACGCTTGGGCCTCTCAATGCTGAGGATTCCAGGCCCTAGCTGCCTAGTTGTACCTGGATGGACCAAAAATATGGCGGAGCCCGATGTCATTTTTATTCTAGAATTAGTTCTAGAAATTAAAAAAAAAACGGGCTTTGCTGTATTTTTGGTTGCCAGCCAGGTATGACGAGGCAGGTGGGGGTGGGTGGCAGTCCGTAGCTGCCAAGTTGTACCTGGCTGGACCAAAAATATGGCGGAGCCCCATGTCATTTTTTTTCTAGAAATAATTCTAGAAATAAAAAAAATAGGCTTTGCTATATTTTTGGTTGCCATCCAGGTACAATGAGGCAGCTGGGGGCTGGTGGCAGGCCGTAGCTGGCAAGTTGTACCTGGCTGGACCAAAAATATGGCAGAGCCCCACGTTATTTTTTTTTAAATTCTACAAATAAAATGACATGGAGCTTTACCGTATTTTTGGTTGCCAGCCAGGTATAACTTGGCAGCTAAGGGGCTGGAATCCTCAGCATGGAAAGACCCAAATGTTTTGGGCCCCCTATGTTGTGAATTGCAACTACTAGACTAGTATGTTTTTTCACAAAATGTTTCTTTATTCATTTATACGACTCAATTTATGAAGCACATGGGGATTCAAAGTGCTCACTATGCATATAGATATGTTCCCTGGGGGGTCTAGTTTCCAAAATGGGGTCACTTGTGGGGGAGCTCTAATGTTAAGGCACACAGGGTCTCTCCAAACGCGACATGGTGTCCGAAAACAATTCCAATTGTGAGCGGACACCATGTCGTATATATGGAGAGCCCCTGTACGCCTAAACATTGGAGCTCCCCCACAAGTGACCCCATTTTGGAAACTAGACCCCCCAAGGAACGCATCTAGATGCACAGTGAGCATTTTGAACCCCCAGATGCGTCACAAATTAATCTGTAAAAATGAAAAAAGAAAATTTTTGTGGAAAAAAAGTACTTTTTAATTCTTACAGATTAGTTTGTGAAGCATTTGGGGGTTCAAAGTGCTCACTATGCATCTAGATACGTTCATTGGGGGGTATAGTTTCCAAAATGGGGTCACTTGTGGGGCAGCTTTAATGTTTAGGCACACAGTGGCTCTCCATATGCGACATGGGGTCCGCTCACAGTTGGAATTATTGCGGACACCATGTCGCATTTGGAGAGCCCCTGTGTGCCAAAACATTGGACCTCCACCACAAGTGACCCCATTTTGGAAACTAGACCCCCCAGGGAACATATCTATATGCATAGTGAGCACTTTGAACCCCCATGTGCTTCACAAATTAATCCGTAAAAATGAAAAAAGAAAATTTTTGTGGAATAAAAAGTACTTTTTAATTTTTACGGATCAAATTATGAAGCACCTTGGGAATCAAAGTGCTCATTATGCATCTAGATACGTTCCCTTGGGGTCTAGTTTCCAAAATGGGGTCACTTGTGGGGGAGCTCCAATGTTAAGGCACACAGGAGCTCTCCAAACACGACGTGATGTCAACTAACAATTTGAATGGAAAATCAGCTCAAATTGTTAGCGGACACCATGTCGTGTTTGGAGAGCCCCTGTGTGCCTAAGTATTGGAGCTCCCCCACAAGTCACCCCATTTTGGAAAGTAGTCCCCCCAGGAAACATATCTGGATACATAGTGAGCACTTTGAACCTCCAGGTGCTTCACAAATTAATCCATAAAAATGAAAAAAGAAAATTTTTGTGGATTAAAAAGTACTTTTTAATTTTTACGAATTAATTTGTAAAGCACCTGGGAGTTCAAAGTACTCACTATGCATCTAGATATGTTCCCTTGGGGGTCTAATTTCCAAAATGGGGTCACTTGTGGGGGAGCTCCAATGTTTAGGCACACAGGGTCTCTCCAAATGCGACATGGTGTCCGCTAACAATTTGAATGGAAATCAGCTCAAATTGTTAGCTGACACCATGTTGCGTTTGGTGAGCCCCTGTGTGCCTAAACATTGGAGCTCCCCCACAAGTGAACCCATTTTAGAAACTAGACCCCCCAGGGAACTTATCTAGATAGGTAGTGAGCATATTAAACCCCCAGGTGCTTCACAAATTAATGAAAAATCTTTTTTGCTGAAAAAAAGTACTTTTTCATTTTTACGGATCAATTTGTGAAGCACCTGGGGGTTCCTAGTGCTCACTATGCATCTAGATACGTTCCCTGGGGGAGTCTAGTTTCCAAAATGGGGTCACTTGTGGGGGAGCTCCAAAGTTCAGGCACACAGGGGCTCTCCAAACGCGACATGGTGTCCGCTAACAATTTAAATGGAAATCAGCTCAAATTGTTAGCTGACACCATGTTGCGTTTGGTGAGCCCCTGTGTGCCTAAACATTGGAGCTCCCTCACAAGTGACCCCATTTTGGAAACTAGTCCCCCCAGGCAACTTATCTAGATGGGTAGTGAGCATATTGAACCCACAGGTGCTTTACAAATTGATCTGAGAAAATGAAAAAGTACTTTTTTTTCACGAAAAAATTCTTTTAGCCTAACTTTTTTCATTTTCACAAGGATAACAGGATAAAATTCATCCTAAAATTTGTTGGGCAATTTCTCCTGAGTACATCGATACCTCATATGCGGTCATAAACCACTGTTTGGGCGTACGACAGGGCTCAGAAGGGAAGGAGCGCCATTTCACTTTTTGAATGTAAAATTAGCTCCAAAATTCAAATTGCGCTCTTTCCCTTCAGAGCCCTGCCATGCGCCCAAACAGTGGTTTATGACCACATATGAGGTATCGGCGTACTCAGGAGAAATTGCCCAACAAATTTTAGGATCCATTTTTTCCTGTTGCCCATGTGAAAATGAAAGAATTGAGGCTAAAACAACATTTTTGATAAAAAAAATAAAATAGGGTTAATAATCTTCTTGAATGTAGTTTTGAGTAGCTTGAGGGATGCAGTTTTTGTAATGGTGTCACTTTTGGTTATTTTCTGTTATGTACACCCCTCAAAGAGACTTCAAATGTGATGTGGTCACTAAAAAAACTGGTTTTGTAAATTTTGGTTGAAAAATGAAAAATTGCTCATGAACTTTGAACCCTTATAACTTCCTAACAAAAAAATGTTTTTTCCAAAATTGTGCTGATGTGAAGTAGACATGTGGGAAATATTATTTAATAACTATTTTGTGGCACATAACTCTCTGGTTTAGCGGAGAAAAAATTCAAAATTTGAAAATTGCAAAATCTTCAAAATTTTGCCATATTTTTTATTTTTTCACAAATAAACGCAAAAATTATTGACCTAAATTTAATACTAGCATGAAGCCCAATATGTAACTAAAAAACAATCTCAGAATCGCTAGGATCGGTTGAAGCGTTCCAGAGTTATAACCTCGTAAAGGGACACTGGTCAGAATTGCAAAAAAATGCCAAGGTCTTTAGGGTCAAAATAGGCTGGGTCTTGAAGGGGTTAAACAAAACAGTTTTTTAAATCTTTATAACAGTTTGATCCTCCTCCCCTTGTACTTCTACCTGGAAATTTCAAGAAGTAATCATCACCTAGAGGCATCAACACTCTTTATATAGCAATTTCAGGTACGGTAATAATTTTCATTGGCATATACATGTGATAGAAGGTTATGCATAAGTGTTTTGGGACAGTATATTATCTATAATATCTATATAGAAGTCGGGCATTCAGCGCAGTAAATTCATTATCCTTTATTATGTTTTCCTTTCTATTGTGGTGACCATCATACAGGGTCCCACATTTACTAGCAGCGGTGCCAGAGAGCGAGTTCAATCAGTTGGAGCACGGGTATTACTTGATATAAATCAACATTTGTATTTTCTATATATCATCATTCTAAAGTATTGCTTATTCAAAGATGTAAATCAACATTATGTAATGAAAAGCTTTAAAGAGATCTAAACATATATGCCTCTTTTTCAGCCTGGTCTTGTCATAAACCATCATGCTGACCATACACTAACCAGCTTTTGCCAGTGGCAGTCTGGTTTAATGGGAAAAGATGGCAGTCGGCATGATCATGCTATTCTACTTACTGGTTTGGATATATGTTCCTGGAAGAATGAACCTTGTGACACATTAGGTAGGGTTCCATATGCATTTGTTAACATTTCAGAAAGCGCTTACATATCATGTCACAGGTGTTTCTTTTATTTTACTTGTCATAAGTTTTTTGTAGACCAGACCTAGCAATCACCATTTGTTGCACCACAATTTCATCAATCTTTTAAGTCTGCAGCCTTGGGTAACTTTTAATTTTGCCATATTTCACACCACACAACCCAAATTTGCTTTTTCCCACTTTTCCTCAACGTAGAATCAAATATGCTATTACATGCCATGATCATGTCTATACTCCACCACTCTTGCATCCCTACAATCTACTGACAGCTCTGCTACATAGCTGATCCCTTGTTACTCATCTTCATCTTCTCTGGTAATCCCTTCTGGTGAATTCCAATCAAAATTGTAAATTTTTTATCTGGGACTTTTGTATTAATTTTTTTGCTTATGAAGCTAAGACCTACTAACTACCTGCCTGTTCTTCTCAGACTGTTGCTAACTACCTACCTGTTCTTCTCAGCCTGTTGCTAACTACCTACCTGTTCTTCTCAGCCTGTTGCTAACTACCTACCTGTTCTTCTCAGCCTGTTGCTAACTACCTGCCTGTTCTTCTCAGCCTGTTGCTAACTACCTACCTGTTCTTCCCAGGCTGTTGCTTACTACCTTGCCTGTTCTATCATCTCAGAACTGCATAGGCTGCTACTGCCACATATTTTGCTGCTTTGCTTGACCTCACATCAACAGAGCAATTCTTCCTCTATGCTCAGGTGATGGGGTGTCTTAGCCAATGTCATGCTGATTGACAGCCTGCTCCCTGCAATTATTGAATCAGTATGATGCAGAAGAAAAGGAGTAGTTCTGTTGATGTGACATCAAAAACACCTCAGAATTGCTAATGAGCGATTGGGTTCTATTAGCCGGCAGAGATCAACACCAAGCAGAACGGGCTGTTAGTTAGCAACTATCTGCATGTAAGTTCTCAGCCTCATAAGATATCTAATTAACAGTCCCTAATGACTCCTATAACATTTACTTACATCCTATTCATTGATACCTTCACCAAAAGACAATGATTAAATCAAGACCGTCTGTTCTCTGCGCCTCAATTATCTCTAAAGGTACTGTCACACGTGGCAATTTTGCTAGCAATTTCACTGGCTATTTGCTGGTTGCAGTGAAATCATGGACACATTGTTACATTTGTACACAGCAACAAAATAGAACAATGTGTCCATGATTTCACTGCAACCAGCAAATTGCCAGTGAAATTGCTAGCAAAATTGCCACGTGTGACGGTACCTTAAGATTTCTCCTGTGCATTCCAATTTCACTAACTTATACTTTTTAAATCTTAAAAAATAGCATAAAAACCCTAAAAAGCTTATAACACAACCACAACCTTGCTCCTACTACACCAACATTTGCTGCTCTTACCCCTTCCCTGATATGTTTTAAGCCCTTGTGGGCAAGGTTACCTTTCTCTCACTACCACTCTGTTTACTTCTTGTTTGTTATACTTTTTTTTTTAATTCATGTACTATTTTACATTTACAAGTGCATCTCAATAATTTAGAATATCATCAAAAAGATAATTTATTTCAGTAATTCAATACATAAAGTGAAACGCATATATTATATAGAGTCATTACAGAGTGATCTATTTCTGGTAATGTTGATGATTATGGCTTACAGCCAATGCAAACCCAGAAGTCATCATCTCAGAAAATTAGAATAATTAACACAAAACACCTGCAAAGGCTTACTAAGCATTTAATTTGGTCCCTTAGTCTGGTTCAGTAGGCTACATAATCATGGGGAAGACTGCTGACTTGACAGATACTGACCAAGAGAAAGAAAAATTATAATATGCCCAATATATAGATATATGCCAAGGATTATTATAAATAGAGAAACACGGATGTGAAAATGATGAAATAGTGAATAGTTGTGGCCACTATGTAACATTTGTGGTTCCCATATACAAGATTTAGCAATATATATACCGTATATACTCGTGGGGGGGGGGGTGCTGGTGCAGGTTGTGGACGGGGGGGGGGTGCTACTAGTGTCGTGCTCTTACCTGCTGGTCCTGCCGCGCTCTCCCTCCTGGTGACGGCGGCTCTCCCGCGGCTCGTGGGGGTCGGCTGGGAGAGCCGCGCTGACAGACAGCCGCGCTCTCCCGCGGCTTGTGCGGGTCGGCTGGGAGAGCCACGCTGACAGCCGCGCTCTCCCGCGGCTTGTGGGGGTCGGCTGGGGGCCCCCTCCAGGCTTGAAGGGGCCCCCTAACCGGGCGGGGCCCTGGTGCAGCTGCACCGGCTGCACCAGCGTAGTTCCGCCCCTGCTCGTGTATAAGCTGAGTTTTTCAGCCCAAAAATTGGGCTGAAAAGTCCCCCCCTCGGCTTATACACGGGTCAATATGGTAATCCTATGGTGGGGGAGTGGGGGGGCGCTGCGCAGTATTTCCTACCTTGTCCCCCGTTCTGCAGTGCCTCCGGTGTCCTCTGTGCCTTCCGGTGGGCTCCTCGCTCCATTCCCGGTCTGCTGTGCCTTGTGGTTTCCCCTGCTTCGGTTCCATCATCATCGGTGCTGGGGGCCGCCATCTTCCTTCTTCCCTCCGCCCCCGGCCAGTGATGTCACAGTGATGTCAGTGCAGGCCGCGCTGTGATTGGCTTAGCAGGCTTAGCACCCGTGACACGTGATCACGGGTGCTAGCCAATCACAGCGCGGCCTGCTGTGACATCACTGGCCGGGGGCGGAGGTAAGAAGGAAGATGGCGGCCCCCAGCACCGATGATGATGGAACTGAAGCAGGGGGAACCACAAGGCACAGCAGACCGGGAACGGAGCGAGGACCCCACCAGAAGGCACAGAGGACATCCCAGCACAGAAGAAGAGGATCGAGGAGGCAGCACAGCGGTCGGCATGGAGGCACTGCAGAACGGGGGACAAGGTAGGAAGCTGTGTGTATGTGTGTGTGTGTGTGTATGTGTATATGCGTGTATGTATGGGTACCCCTGGGGCTGCTGTATGTGTGTATGTGTATATATGTGTATATGTGTGTTTGTGTGTGTGTGTATATATATGTGTGTATGTATGGGTATGTGTATGTAAGTAGGCTGATGGCTGCCAATATAAGCCATACTTTTGTATACCACTGGGGGCCTGCTGTATACCTCTGGGGGCCAGCATTATATGGTGTCTTTATTTTTATGTTGATGATTTCGCTGTCAACATATATCTCAATTCAAACATGGTATATTTAGCTTGCAGTTGCTTTATATATATTTTGGTCCATTTATATATATTGTTGAGTGATTATCTAATCATTAAGACAATTGTTTATTTATTAGTGCCATCTATTCCACATGTAATTTCAACATTTTCAACTCTGTGTGTTTCTCTACTTATAAAAAACTTAGGCATATATCTACATATTGGGCTTATGATCGTTTTTCTTTCTCTTGGTCGGTTTCATTATGCACCGATTTGTCCTCATGGTGGTCACCTGTAACTATCGTGTGATAATTTAAGATACTTATCTATACTGATAATTATAAATATGAATTATCTGATGGTTTTGCTAATGACTTGATAAACATATAGAAAGTAGTCATTCACACGCTCCACAAGGAGGGTAAGCCACAAAAGATCATTGCTAAAGAAGCTGCCTGACCACAAGACTGCTTTATCCAACAGACTAATGGAAGGTTGAGTGGAAGGAAAAAGGGTGGTAGAAAAAGGTGCACAAGCAACTGGGATAACCGCAGCCTTGAAAGAATTGTTAAGAAAAGGTCATTAAAAAATTGGAAGATTCACAAGGAGTGGACTGCTGCTGGAGTCGGTGCTTCAAGAGCCACCACACACTTACATATCCAGGACATGGGCTACAACTGTCGCATTCCTTGTGGCAAGCCAACCATGACCAATAGACATTGCTAGGAGAATTTTACCAAGGGGGAAAAGAACTGGAGTATTTCTCAGTGGTCCAAAGTGTTGTTTTCAGATGAAAGTAAATTTTGCATTTCATTTCAAAATCAAGGTCCCAGAGTCTAGAGAAGCACACAACCCTAGCTGTTTGAGGTCTAGTGTGAAGTTTCCACAATCAGTGATGGTTTGGGGAGCCATGTCATCTGCTGGTGTAAGTCCACTGTATATTATCAAGTTAGAGCTGCCGTCTGCCAGGAAATTTTAGACAATCTTTTTGTAGATGGAAATTTAATTTTCCAGCCGGACATGGCACCTGTCCACACTGCCAAAAAGTACCAATACCTGTTTTACTAACCACAGTATCACTGTGCTTGATTTGCCAGCAAACTCACCTGACCTAAACTTCATAGAGAATCTATCGGGTGTTGTCAATGGGAAAATGAGAGATACCAGACCCAACAATGCAGACGAGCTGAAGGCTGCTATCCAAGCAACTTGGGTTTCCATAACACCTCAGCGGTGCCACAGGATGATTGCCTCCATGCTACGCTGCATTAATTCATGCAATAGGAGCCCTGACCGGCTATTGAGAGCATTTACCCCACGTACTTTTCATTGGGCCATCTATGAGTTAAAAATCATTTTTTCAGTTGGTCTTATGTAATGTTCTAATTTTCTGAGATAATCACTTTTGGGTTTTCATTGGCTGTAAGCCATAATCATCAACATTTAGAGAAATAAACAACTGAAATAGATTACCCTGTTTGTAATGATTCTGTATATTATATGCATTTCACTTTTTGGATTGCATTACTGAAATAATTTTTTTGATGATATTCTAATTTAATGAGATTCACTTGTATTTTGTTCAATAAAACATTTTAAAATCTATTTTATATGTAGAGAACTTTGGAATAAGGTTGTATCAAAAAATGTTACATTTTAATAAAAAATACATTATGTAAAATGTTATACAGTAATACCTCAGTTTTTGTTGACTTTGGTTATTGCCTGTCTATATTTTCCACAATTTTTTTCTGCAAAAAATTTGTCTCAACTTTCAACGGTTGCCTCAGATTTTGTCGACATGCCCATGTGACTCTGCTACTAATTTTGCAAAAACAAAAGGCGACCCACGTGTTCTCCTTCTTGGTATGGCATATTGTTTCATATGGAAAGTGTTGCCTTGGTTTTCATCAGTTTTGGATTTTGACGATTATTTTAGGACAGATGATCAATGAAAACCAAGGTATGACTGTATATGGCTGATATTTGAAGTAGAAAAAAAAATTGGATATTTTGATAGCGTCTTAAAAAAATATTTTTCTCAATAAGAGAAATAAAATAATACTCTTGAAGTATTTAAAATCTTTACATGGCTAACTGGAGCCAAATAAATGCTATTACTTGATGTTTATACTAGTAGTGGAACATATCAGCACATAATATGGTATGAGATACGAGGATTCCACCATATTGTATAGGGCAAAATATCTATGTTTATTTTGGTTTTACAGGGTTTGCACCAATTAATGGTATGTGCAGTAAATATCGTAGCTGCACTATTAATGAGGACACTGGGCTGGGCCTCGCTTTTACCATTGCTCATGAATCGGGTCACAAGTAAGTTCTGTTTTCATTATTCTTCTATTATTTGGTCATATATAACAATGGCTAGATCTTGGAAATCTGACTATTTCATACTTAGGTTAATAAATATAGGAGTCTGTCATGCCCCAGACACAGTTTAAACTGTGCACACACTCAAATGGTGGACTTAGTGTATGTGCACCCAGCTCTTTCCTCCTTGGTGTGAAGCACACACTCCACAGTTTAAGGGAAGGCACTAGCTTTCTCCTGAGACAGTGTTGTCAATCATCAGAGCAGAAAATGTTAGCTTTCTCTTGAGACAGTGCTGTCTGTATCACTGTCCTTCACTGGAGAAAGAGGTGGGATATCAACATTAAGAGAGCATAGCGGTGTAGTGAAGCTGCTCGGCTACACCAAAGGTGCACCAAACACCCTAACTAGAAATAAAAAGCATTTTCTACATGACATAAAGGTAAATTTATACAGTGATGGTGTTTGTATGGGGGTTTATGCTTAGTTGAAATTGGATTTTGACATTTAAAAGACTCCCTTTAAACTTAGTGAGTTTCTGTTGATTTATACATGGATATAGATACCAACTCTCTTTTCTGTGTGACAAATAATTGAAATAACTCTTATTTACTTCATAACATAATTGCTATAACATGGTTTCATTTTTGTGCTTATTTTTAGTTTTGGAATGATCCATGATGGAGAGGGAAATATGTGTCAGAAGTCTGAAGGCAATATAATGTCACCAACACTAGCAGGACATAATGGAGTCTTCTCTTGGTCAGCATGTAGCCGACAGTACTTGTACAAATTTTTAAGGTACAGAAAAAAACAAGAGAAAATTAGTGTACGGTATATAGAACTAAATGTAGTTTAAGTGTTCATCCACTAAATGTGCTAAGACTGTAATGGTAGACAAAGAGCAGACAGGAAAAAATGATTAAGGCTTCAACTTAGCTGAAACATGTCACACTTTATTTGTCCTATGACCATCATGGATTGGTCTGACCACTAAATGCAATAGCATTATTTTAAAGAAAAATTTCTATCCAATAAAAAGTAACATTTTATTTAATTTCAAAGTGTTGTAAGTCTCTCCACTCACTGGATCACTGATCTTTTTTCTACTAAATGTGCTAAGACTGTGCTAAGAATGTGCTAAATTATGGACAAGAAAGCTGGAGGGAAAACGTACCAACCACAGAGCTCATTAAGAGAAGAATTTAAAATTGTGTAACTTACCGTATTTTTCGCTTTATAAGACGCACCTGATTATAAGACGTACCCCAAAATTTGGAGAAGGAAAAGAGAAAAAAGTAATTTTTAATGTTAAATGGGGACGGTCTTATAATGCCAGAGTCCGTCTAACAAATCATATAGGGTATATGTCCCTCATAGCACCGTCATCCTGGTTTATTGTCCCTCATCCTGGGATATAGCCTCCCCATCCTGAAATTAGCCCCCTTAATCTGGATATGGCCCCCTTATGTTGGATATAGCCCCTTTGTGCTGGCACATATCCCCCAGTGATGCCACATGTCCCCTATTGCTGACACACATTCCCCTGTGCTGGCACACATCCCCTATTGATGGCACACGTCCCTCATGGCTGGCACACATCCCCTGTGGCTGGCACACGTCCCCTATTGATGGCACACATCCCCCATGGCTGGCACACGTCCCCTATGGCTGGCACACGTCCCCTATGGCTGGCACACATCCCCTGTGGTTGCCACATGTCCCCTGTGGTTGGCACATGTCCCTGTGGTTGGCACACATCCCCCATGGCTGGCACATGTCCCCCTGTGCTGGAAAACATCCCCTATTGATGGCACACATCACCCATGGCTGGTACACGTCCCCCATGGCTGGCACATGTCCCATGTGGCTGGCACATGTCCCCTGTGGCTGGCACACATCCCTTATGACTGGCACACATCCCCCTGTGCTGGCTATGGCCCCCATGATGCTGCCCATAGTAAATTAAAAAGCACTTCACTTACCTTCTCAAGCACTGTCCTCCCAGTGTCTTCCTCCGTGCTGCTGCGCTCCTCCACTTACTGGTTCTCAGTGCCGGTCATGTGATTGGCATAGCAGAGTGACATCAACTCTGTGTGCCTGATTACAGCGGCAAGCAGTGAGACCGGAGAGGCACCAGGAGGACAGCACTGGAGGAGGTAAGTAAAGTTTTTTTATTTTACTATGGGCAGCAGCATGGGGGCCATATCGAACACAGGGGGGCATGTGCTTTCACTGGTAGGGCGCAGGCACATATAATATGTGCTGCTCCCCCAGTCCATCACTGCGGTGCGCTTTTAGCACCGCAGTGATGGACAGCGGCAGTGCATATTATATGAGCGGGGGCATGTGAGCTCCCACGGCCTCCTGCAGCCTGCACCAGCCCGCCCCAGCCTCCCCCAGCCCCCAGACAGGCTCCAGAGCTGACCCACTTACCCTGCAGTATAATCCGTATATTCGGATTATAAAACGCACCCCCCACTTTCCCCCAAAACTTGGGGGAACAAAAGTGCGTCTTATAATCCAAAAAATACAGTAATTGAGAATCAAGTGGAAACATAGGATAGGAACATCCATATAGAAAATTGTTAAGAGATGCCCACCTAAAGTATCATATAAACCATAGTGGTTGGGGAGTCATAGTATATATCAAACAATGCAACTTTGCAATGTCAAAAAACAAACAAATGTATTTAAAATTGTGTACATTAATAACAGGTCTGTAAGGTTAATATTGTTTAAAATATAAGAGTTAATTGTTATATTCTTTTTTTTTCACACACTGACTCTATAAGATTTTTCTTGCACCATACTTTGATGCCTTTGTATGACTTTTGATGGATGATTTTGGTTTCATTAGATTGATTAGAAATTAATGGATGCTGCTCTGCTATTGTCTGCTGTGGGCAGAGAAGATAACTTGGGCTTTCTTAAACATTTAGTCAATAGGTTAAAGCTCCAGACATTGCTCCTAGTACCTGTTTTTCATGGTACAGAAGTAGAGAAAAAGAATTCCTTCTTTTCTCCAGATGGTGCTCTAGTGTATTGCAATAATGCTCCTGGGCTGATGAAAAAAATATCTTTCAGTACAATGTTAAAAAGTGGAGACTCTTTATTGATTCATCAAAAAAAAGCTTTAGAACTTGTGCTATTATGACAGCAAATATGCTTCAGAGCCCATAGGGCATTCTATGCACTTGAAGGAAAGCTATGGGAATTACAACTTTTTCTCAAGAAATGTAACTACGAGGATGATGGATGGTCAATATGTGGTGATCTGAAAGTTCTCTTCTTGCTTCTTGGGCAGCAATAAGGTTAAACAAAGTACCTATGTTTTTTGTATGAATCGGACAGCTGGGATAGGACTCATTACTGGAGCCAAAAAGGTGGCCGACAAGAACATTTTTGCAACCTGGACTGAAGAACATAGTTGCAGAAAGTTTAGTTGATCCCACTAAAGATCTGCCAGTACTACACACTAAGCTTTTACTCATAAATCAGTTTGTCAAAGATTTACCGAAAGGAGAGATTTTTACGTACCTATGTATGAGGTTTCAGGGACTGTCCAAACAAAAGTGAAGGAGGCAATTTATGTGGGTCTGGATATTCGGAAACTCATGAAGGATGATGTGTTTGAAACAAAAATGACAGTAGTTGAAAAAAGTAAGGGTTGAGATTCTTGAGTCCATCATGTACAGTTGAAACCAGACGTTTACACGCATAAAAAGAGACATATTCATGTTATTTTCAGTATCTGACATGAAAACATAATAAGCCTTCCTGTTTTAGGTCAATTAGGATTACCATAATTATTAATATTTGCCAAATGCCAGAATATTGAAAGAGAGAGAGACAGAGGCAGACAGGGGTTTTAAGGCATTTTTATTACTTTCTACAAAGTCACAAGTTTACAAGATTACTATGACTTTAAACAATGTGTGACAGCCCATATGATGATGTCATGAGTTTGGAAGCTTCTGATAGGTTTATTGGCAACATCTGAATTAATTAGATGCACACCTGTGAATGTATTAAAATCCAGACCTGAAACACAGTGGGTTAAATTAACTCCTTGATGGGTGTAGGTTCCAAAAGGAAGTCATTGTGAGTTTCTGTTCTTTTGGTACCTTGAGGCTCTTCATTACATCATGACAGCCACCACTCTTTTGAAAATTACAAAGTAGGGGCTAATTTACCATTGCCATGGAAAAAAAAAAAATTTTTTTTATTATCCCACTTTGTTAACTAGAGGCTTCCCAAGAATTAGGCAAAGTTCTGTAATGCAGTTTAAACACTTTGAGGGGTTCAGATTTTAAAGTTGATTTTGATCTACAGATTTTCTTATATGATGTGCATTCCTCAAAGGCACTGAAAAAATAAGCTTTGTAAAACGTATGAAAAAATGTTGCCAAAAGTTTCATTTTTCTATTATCCTAACAAAAGAAAATATTTAAAAAAGAATCTGTTAGCAGTTTATTTATATGTAATCTAAGAGAGCATTACGATATATGCTTAGATTAGGCTGAGAGCCTAATGGTGCCGTCACACCTGGCGACGTCGCTAGCGTTTGCCATCAGCAGATTTCAGGGGGAAAGGCACCCCAGAGATGGGTTAGGATTTTGGCCTCACAGCATAGAGTGTTGCTATGTCCTTCATTAAGCTGGGACGACCCCAAAATAGATGCTTTAGTTTTGTAATGAGACAGAAAACCAGAAAACTCCCACTTTGCTTACCTCTCAGGTGGGCTGGGTTCTTTAAACCCACCCAGATGTACAAGTATCAAACCCTCCATTTTTCCATGTCTTTGGATTGGATGCACCCACGTCAAGTATATGTACATAATGTTTACCCTTTCTAGTTTATATGATGTTTGATACCAAATATAATATAGCTGGGATGTGCGGAAGGTAAGAACTCATTTCCCAGTTTTCTGACCCGTTTCCAGATATATCAGATATAGCATTAAAACCGAAAAAAGGTAAACATTCCAAAAATATGATTTATGGAATTGTGACATGAACGTGTCTTGTTAAATTTGATATTAAAAATTGTAAGTTCAGACAAAGGGATTCAGTAAGGACAAAAACAGATCTAGTTCAGTTCATCTGAGCTCAAAGTTTATGGCAGGGTGGACGTAAAGATTCCTCATTGAGGAGGGGGACGGAGAGAGTGAGGGACTGCCTGTAGATTCTGGTCTACAGAAACCCGTGGTGGGGGAAAGTCTTATGTCAGTTTTGGCTGTGTTCCTACATCCATGAAAACAATTCATATTTCCCTGACACCTACTCAGAAGCACAGAGTGAATGATGTAAGAGGGAGCTGATCACTCAGCTCCCTGAGCAGCAACAGCAGACTTGCAGGTAGGCACCTTGATGTAGCATCGTCTAGTGTGGAGAGATTTGGAGAAATGTGTCTTAAAGCAAACTATATCCAAATATGTGGCAGCCAGTGAATGCCAAACAACCTAACTATTCAGGCACATGCCGCTACCAAAGCAGGCTATATAAGGCTAATGGAAAGTAATATTAGAGGTTTAAGCTGTGATGCACTCAAGAATATAGCAAGCATGCAGCTGGTAAAGTAAAAGTCTTATTTCAGTGTTTCAATGTCATTCTTAACCATGCAACAACAGGTAATGGTCTGGTTCCTCTGTCTACAAGGATATTGCCTTTTTTCCCTGTCCAAATAATGTTGATTTCTATTGTCTTTGATTTCACTTCTTGGTTCACTCCTCTCCAGGTGTTTTTCATTTTCTGGGCAGCCCTATCACATTCTCAGTTGGGTTGCATGTGTTCATATTTCTCTGCACTTCCTTGCTGGCAAAACCTCCAGGTGGACTTATGACTAGGAGTCCTAACCTTTCAGCTTAGGGTTTACCTTTTGGTTAACGCTATTTGAGTTTCTGCTGTGAATCAGTTTTTTTTCCTTTCCAGCAACTATTCCTCTTGCCTCATATGAATGTGTGTTCTCACTCAGGATTTTTGTATCTTCCTGCACACTTCCCTATTCCTTCTTCTCTAGGCAGTGTGTTGTGGTCTACCCTTTGGTCCTCCAGGGGATATGAGAAACCCCCTGATGGCTGTTTAGGGAGTCAGGTCCAAGGTGGTTTTTAGTTGTGCAGCTAGGGTCTTTCTAGTCTTTATAGACCAATTGGGTGCATCATCTACCTTAAGTAGGTCCTCCCTATTTCCACTACCCTTGTCTAGGAGTGTTTATTTCATAGCACTTGAAAAGTTTTGTACAGAAGCTAGATGATGAATAGTAATGAGCCTATGACTTCCCTTTTTATTTAATGCTGCTTTATAACCTTAAAAAAATAGCTAAACAAAGCCTTAAAAGCACCAGTCTAGAATTTTTTTAAGTTCACAGATGGAGTGTTGCTTTAAATGTAAGTTCCCTGACACCTGTGTTATAGTCAACTGCTGCCATCTTCTCCTTTTCCAAGTGTTGCTCCGGTTGGTCTTCAGTGATTTTTGACCTGCTCCAGTATTTCATGAAATGCGATGGTGGTCATAACCCAATGCTACTGTATGAGAGCCTCGTTATGGCTCTCTTAGAGTTGCATTGAGTGCTTGTGATGTAACGTCTGACTTTAGTCCAGTCAGAAATTAAGGGCACAGGATGGCGCTGGTAGACTGGACTGATGCCAAAAAAATATGAAGCCACTGGAGAGTAAGTAAAAAAAACTGGGGCAGGGGACTTACATTTAAAGCACCACTCCAGTGTTGAAAAAGAAAAAAAAAAAACAGTAGTGGTGCTTTAAATGTATAACTTAGCATGCATTATGTTTAATAGCATGTTATATGTTGGTTTCATTTGATGGTAAGACATAAAAATGTGTTTTAATTTTTAAAAAAAATTATTAAGGGGGGTGTGTCCAACTATGGAGGAGTGAGGAAGCACTTCATGGAGCTCCATCGCCCATCACCATAAAACACCAGCAAACAGCATTTATTATGAGCAAAACAACAGGAAAAACTTGTGCTTGCCCATCCTCAGTTCCCCTGTCGGGAAGAGGGAATATAGGTACGCTGTTACCTGACTCCAGTCGTCTGCAGCGAGGAGAAGAAGAGAGATATTCACAAGATAAGGAACGAAGCGTCCAGCATGGACACATAAATCAATAGTCCTTCAGATCTAACATACAGGTACAGAGGTCTGAGAGACCAGAGTCTCAACTGCTGAGGCAGGAGTCTGTAGCTGCCATGCCTTCAGTGAGATGGTTGACGCTGGAGGGGAGGCAGACTCAAATCAGTCATGGCTTCCGCCACGAGGAGATACTGCTGAGGAGCAGTCCAGACGCCCCAGGCACACAGTTAAAAGAGAAGGGGGCACAGCTACTTTCCAGAGACTCTGACCTGCACAATACAGAAGTGATTATAATAATTCTCCCTGCAGAGACGCTGGAATGCTTGAGCAGAACTTATGAAGCTGAAAAATTTAACACGTCATGACCCAACAGGGAGGGAGGATACTGTACTACATCCATTACAAAGCACATTGCATATAAATACTGTGAAAGAGGGACCTGAAGGGGGACTGAATTCCCTTCTATCTGAGACCCAAGACACAGAGTTATCAACAAATCCCCAAAACAACACTATAAAGGAGGGAAGTGTCATGTCTCTAAACTGTCAAACTGTGATGCAGAGTGAATGCTTGCAAACTCTGCCTCCCCCTTGTGGAAATAACTCAAGAGCAGACCCCCCTTCAAACAATTCAAACAATACTAGCTTACAAACAGCAACACTACATTTACTTGAATTTTCAACAGCACAAATCCTCAGTGCAGTGGCTTGGAAAGAGCCGCCGTCTTATTCACATCATGGATCCCCAGCGGTTGGTCTACAGGGTCCTCATGGGGAATAACACCCTCACACCCCCAATAGATTTCTAATCAGGGGCAAATTTATTCACCACAAACACAAAATCTATCAGACCTCATGGGGAGACACCTTACAGCGGGAGAAGATGGAGTAAGACATGACTCTAGACAAACAAGAAGTAACCCAACATCCCCGAACATCTTGGAAAGTAATAAAACACAACCTCAGACCGGAAGTCTTCTTTCAGAAGATCAACGACCGGCCTCATTGGCTGATCTTCTCACATTATTACAAACTATGCCAACTAAAAAAGATTTTTCTACTCTAGCCTCGCAAATAATAGAAGATTGCAAACAAGAGTTTACGCAGTTTTGTTCTGAGGTCTGTATAGTAAATGCAAAAGTTGAATCATTATCGCAAATACAAAATGCTTTCAATTCAGAACTTCAAATGCTGAAAGAAACAGTTGCCCAGCATTCTTCGCTTGTGCAGGACTTTTGGCAAAACTTAGATGATGCAGAAAACAGAAACAGGAGGAATAACCTCAGGATATGAGACCTTCCTGAATTCTTGAACACAGAAATCATATCGACTCTCACAACTATTTTCAATGATCTTCTTAAGCATCCACTAGATACACACATTGAACTGGACAGAGCCCATAGAGCTCTGTGACCACCAGACCCTAATAAGCCTCGCCCAAGGGACATTATTTGTCGTGTCCACTTCTATTCTAACCTGATTCTTCACTTCAGTTTGCTACATTGTTTTTCATGGACCATTGTATTACTTTATTTTTACTAAGATTGATTAAACCCAAAAAGTATTTGAATGATTGGTCGGAGAAATATTATATCTATACCTACATTTTGCCCACTCAATACTTAGTTTGATGTTTAATACTTACATACAGTTGCTGATCATATAATTTCAAAGTCTAAAATATTTGGTGACGGGCATCAGTGCCCTTACTCTTCGTACTTGAGCCGGTTTCCCTCAATATGGTGGAAGCCTCTGTTTCGCCTGATAAGGTGAAATACGTTTGTTATATAAAAGTGAGTTGTGTTATAGATAACTCTGCTCTCAATTGTTTTTTTTACCTTGTTCCACATTTTCTTCTTCTTCTAACTTTTCTTTTTTAATTTCTCTTTCCATTCTACCCTTTTTCTGAGATCCATATGAATATCCCAGGGAGAGAGAAAAATCCTTATGGCCGATCTCAATATAGCTTCCCTTATTGCACTATACTAGTGTTTTCTGCTAATAATCCTGTCTCGCGATCAAAAGGCTTGGCGATAGCTATCCATAAATCTTTGAAATGTCAAGTGATTGATTGCAAAGTAGATGCGGAAGCCAGATATATTATCTTGGTCCTATCTATTGACAGCCAAATTTTTACTATTTTCAATGTTTACACTCCGAACCAGGACCTGGATAATAAACAAATTTGTTTGACAAAATTACTCCCTTACTTAAGGGTACATTGATATTATGTAGTGACCTTAATTCCACTTTAGATCCAACACTAGATAATTCCACAAATAAGTCCCACCTTTCCTATTCCTCCATCAAACGCATTAAAAGAGCACTCATTAAACCTCAATTATATGATTCTTGGAGGATCCAACATCCCTCAGATAGGGACTATAGCTTTTATACAGTCCCGCATAATTCATACAGTCGCCTGGACTACATCCTGATTCAACAAAATGCTCTTCCATGGCTGACCTCTTCTGAGATTGGCAATATTCTTTGGTCTGACCATGCACCAATATATTGTACACTTAGAGTTCCATGACTCACAAAGAAGGGTTGGTCCTGGCGACTTAATGAGTCCTTTTTAGATGACGCCATTTGTAATGCAGAGGTCCAGTCCACAATAGCCGATTTTATGTCCCATCATGCCACAGATGAAACAGCACCATCTTACAAAGCTCTAAAATAAGTGCCGAGAGGCATATTTATCAAGAATGGAACCAGAATTAAAAAGGATAGAGCTAAGTCAATCCAATCAGCCTTGGCCGAGGTTACCAGACTTGAGCTAGTTCATAAGCAGGCCTTGTGGACTGAGGCTCTCAGGAAATTACTTAAAGCTAAACTAGAAATCAGGGAACTGTTAGATAAAGCTTTTCATTGATCACTCCAGATTAGTAGGAGCAAATTTTTTGAGTATGGCAATAAGCCGGGTAGAATGTTGACAAGGGCATTAAAGGCTAAATTTTCTCAGAATCACATACCATGCCTTAAGACGTCTATAGATGATAAAGTTCACTCAACCCCAGAAATTATCAAGTCTTCCATAAATATTACTCTATTTTATGTAATCTTCCTGTACAGTCTGGGGCAGATTGAGGCTTTGTGTCACTCTTCAAATCCTTGTCCTCTGAGATAGTGGCAGACCTGGAGACCCCTTTTAAGGTAGAGGAGTTGCGTGCAGGTATAAAGAATTTACCGAGTAATAAGAGTCCTGGGTCAGATGGTTTTACAAATTTCTTTCTGATTAAATAATACCTTTGATACTTTCAGCCTTTAACTCAATCTCAGAGTCGACCCCTTTTCTAGGGCAAGCCCTCACAGCACATATTGCACTTATCTTAAAGTCTGGACGAGATCCACTTTTATGTAAAAATTACCATTCAATTTCACTTGTAAATGTGGACTTGAAAATTTATGCCAAACTAATTGCACAAAGACTAACCCCTCTGATCCCAGATTTAATCCGTTTAGATCAACTGGGCTTTGTTTTGGGTAGAGAAGCTCGGGTTAATACGATCAAAACACTGGATATAATTCATCATGCCACAACATATAAGAGTCCTTTGCTAATTTTATCACTTGATGCCGAAAAGGCTTTTGATCGAATTGCCTATCCAGCTTTAATCCAGAGACTTAAACATGTTGACATACGGCCTTTACTCATTTAAAAAATACTAACTTTATACACACTTCCCTCGGCCAAATTTAAAATTAATGGTACTCTTTCAGATTCATTACTCATCAAAAATGGAACCCAACAAGGATGCCCCTTATCCCCGTTTTTATATGTCTTAGTCATGGAACACTTAATGGAGTTGATACGTGCTTGCCCTGATATACCAGGGATAAGGATAGCGGGTCAGGAACACAAATGCTCTGCCGTTACAGATGACCTATCCTTGATGTCCTTGCTAGAAGGTTTTGTAAAATGGTCAAACTATAAAGTCGACATAGATAAATTAGAGGCGTTGGGTATTGGGCTTTCTGCACATCAAACTTACTGAAATCTAATTACCCATTCAGGTGGCCTTCGAGCAAAGCAATAGATTATTTAGTGACTCAGTTCCCATTAGATTTGTCTAAATTGTTTGCTCTTAATTTTCTTCCTTTTTTATCCAGGTTGGAAGTAAATCTGAAGTCTTGGAGTCAAGACAATTTCTTCTGGTTTGAAAAGGTTAACATTCTGAAAATGACAGTACATCCTAGTCTCCTCTGCTCTATCAGACTCTTACAGACTGTCCCGATTCACATACAGTCATTCTTCTGGAATAAGGTCAAACGATATTTTGGCCACTTTACTTGGTCAGGGAGACGTCCAAGACTCAAATTTAATATTCCAACTGGACAAAAGGAGATGGGTGGGATGGGTCTCCCTCCCTGATTGCCGTCGTTATCATAGGGCGGCAACATATGCAAGAGTGTTGGATCTGCTACATAACTCAAAGTCAAAATTGTGGGTGCAGATTACGCAGACTGTTTGCCCATTGTTAGTGGCAACCCTTCCTTCGACCTGGTCTGACCTGTCCAAACGTAAGATTGTGATACCATGTAGCCTATCACAAACTTTGAAAAGTGTCTGCCGATTGTCAGGAGAAGACTCTTTGATTGATCCTAAGGGATCTTTGTTACCTATAACAGATAACTCAAAGTTACCCCCTGATTGCTCTTCTAATTTTTTTCCTAAATAGCACGAAGAAATCACCCTTTCATATACACCAAGTGTCTCAGAGAGGAACCCTCCTGCCCCTTTCTGATATGATTGGGGGAGATCTCTTACATACATGCCACAGGTTTGAACAAATGCAGCTCGAACATTCGATTCACTAACTATAGATCATGACATCACCCGCCCCCTGATGAGTTTTGATACCTAGTGCCTTTCTGATCCTCCACTTACACATACCACAGCAAATCTATACAGACTACTTATGGTCGAAGGGGCAGAAGTCCCTCCCTTCTGCAAAGCTTAGGAGGAAGAGCTTGCAAAAACATTCACTGTAAAACAATGGACCAGATGTTTTTTTTTTATGCACCATAAATCATTCATTGCCAACTAGTTACAAGAAACTAGTTTTACAATTGTTTCAAGGTGGTATAGAGTACCCCAGGCTCTGCATAGTTGGTATCCTGAGACCTCAGACCTTTGCTGGAGATGTGGTCATGAAACAGGATCAATGATGCATATATGGTGGTCATGTCCGATCCTTTAAACCTTTTGGAAAAGTGTACTGAAGGTACTGAAATCACCGAGATAACTGTACCTCATACCTCAGAGGCAGTCCTATTATATGTGACCTCTATTAAAAAATCTGTGTATAAAAACTCCCTTTTTAAGACGCCTACTGCAAGCGGCTAAGACGATTATTCCTAGACTATGGAAGGAAACTATTTCCCCAACGCTACAAGACTGGTTTCAGGAGACGGGCCTGACCAGACGTATAGAAACTTTGATCGCCCACACCCAAAAAGAACGGAAAGAGACAGCTCAAAGATGGTTCCATTGGGACTCTTCTTAACTCCTCCCTCTTTAGAGAAATCACAATGTAAGGAGGAGCGAATACTGGATCTTACTATTCCCTCTTTTCTCTCTTCCTTGTCCCATTATCCCTATCACCTACTCTCTTTCTTCCCCTTTTTCTATTTCTGAGATCTCTCTTCGTTCATTTTTGTAAACATATTGAGGAAAAATGAATTTATTGTTTTTACATCTAAAGACATAATGTAACCTGAGATGTTTACATTTACATGTTACAATTGAATGTTTTTGTGTATAAATTGCTAAAATCTTTAACAAAAACCTAATTGAGAAAAAAAATAATTAAGGTATTCTATTTTGTAACTTAAAATAACAAAATTCTTAATGTTTGTGGTTACAGTAGCTAGATGTTTCTTCTGTTTTGCTACTTATGCGACAGCTATAGTAGGCATGTTGTTCAACTAATCCCCTATATAATATTCCCAGGATTTTAAAACACTTCATGCAATAACTGGAATACTTTCCTTAAGCATTTGATTGTTTTATAGTGCCTATTACAAGTCTCCCTTTATTGCCCATGTGCTCAGTGACACAAGGAGGATACTGCGGCTTCTATGTTATTAGCTACAGAAACACTATCAATTTCTCATTTCACAATGTCACTGTTTGAAGGAAATGTCATTAAAATATAGTAAGCTGTGTAAACAGATGTTTGCCCAGTGTTCTTGGAAAATTGAGCTCCCTGGAGCAAAGCAATACAACCAACATGCACATAATATAGTTACTTTGGAGCTTGACTGTATGAGGTTATTTGCTTTATAGTATGATTGAAAAAAAAAAACTAATAACATAATAGCGTATTATGCAAATTAGCTCTCTCCCAGATTAAAAGAAACTATTTCACTATCAAGAACAGGTAAGTGTGAAATATATCAAAGACTGAATCATTAACAAACCTATCAACATGACCAAAGTATCTTCCAAGCCAGAAACTCATTTATAGCCAGAGGCCCGATTCTTGCATAAATTAATTTAAAAAGTTGCAAAATTTTAGCAAAACGTAAAGTTGTGAAAATATTTAGCAAATTTTGGCAATTTCAGGACATTTCCTACAGGATTTGTCCATTTTGGCAGGATTCCATGATGAGCTATGGCATTCCTGATGCCGGAAATCTCACTCTAATCTGATCGACCAAATCAATAGATAGAAATGGGTGGTAGAAGATACGCTGCCGATTGGTCATATTGTCCAGCAAAAGAATCCAGTAATAGAAACATCAGGATTTTTTGATCTGGTCAACACGTTTTGTGGGCAGCTGCCCAAGAAACACATAGACCAGAAACATAAACCCTGTTTCTATTACTGGATTCTTTTGCTGGACTATATGACTAATTGGCAGCGCATCTTCTACCACCCATTTCTATCTATTGATTTGGATATCCACAACTGAGGGTGTTTGTGCAGCATACCAATCTCGCGCTTACAGTGGTTGTGACTCTCACAACGAGCCCAGGTGAGTGGCTCCCTGACCACATATTATATTTACCAATCGGCTAAGGCCCTATTTGCGCTTTGTTCTCTCCCTCTAGCTCGTAATCTGACTGACGTAAGATTTCTCGTGTGGCATACGGAGGAGCGCACCATTTGACAGACAACCCAGCTTCATGAAGAGGCATGCTCCTCTTTTTGAATCAAAAATGTCTAACTCCACCTTGCCCCTTTGTGATGCCCTACAGAATTAGGCGACACAAATATCTATAAGCATCTGTAAACTCTGGTGGTGTGGGAAATCATGTCTTTAGCCATTTTAATACACACAGAGTTTATCAGTGCATTGGGCTATTGTGAAGTATGAAAATTCACCGAATAGGTTACATGATTATCAGTGAAAAAAAAAAAAAAAACACATTTGGCCACTTACTGAATATCCATTGCATTTAGCAGAATGCTGTTAGCCCCTCTTAGGGGATAACCCATGTCTCCCAACACCAATGCGCAATCTCCTACAACCCTGGCACGGGGGCGATTGTAGCATCTGCATCCATCCATGCCACAAGGAGGAAACTGGTGGTATTACCTGACACGAGGTCACCCCAGGGCGGCAGCCACTCCAGGCAGAGTGAAACCTAGTGTCAGAGCACAGCCTATTAATGACACCCAGCTGTTAAACAAGGCGGGCTGTTCCGCACCAAAAATATGCTCCACAAGTGACTGACGCCCCCTAGAGGGCCCAGCCTCAAACTGCAGGCAGATAAAAAAATGCAATAAACATTTTTTTGGAAAAAAAATGTGAGGAGTATGATGGTTAGCAGCCCTATAGGAGATTACTAAATCCACAAGTAGCTACAGTACTCTCCCTGGATTTAGCGGTGCTGAGAGAAATGAGGCCAGTAAGAGCCTTTGCTGTAGTCGACTACAAAATCTGTGCAGCCGCATGGGACATAGTGTCCTGTGCTGTCTCAGTAGTGTCCAACTGCCAAAAATTGACAAGAATCGGCAGTGAAGAGGTGAGAGTGTGTTTGGAGAGCTGTTTTGATGGGATCCTGAGTTGTCAGCAGTGAAAAGAAAGCTAAAGTACTTTCCTGTAAGCCTGAGGTACGATGGAAGCCAAGGTCCAGGTGGATAGACGTTCAAGTACATAGTATAGAGCCATATTCATCAGGAGAGAGGAGAGCTGCCTCACACTGCCAGAAAAAGAGCCAAGTTCCTCACACAATCAGAGGCTGTGACTCTGTGTCCTTTACTAAGACGTGTAGTAGAGGGGCCACAAGGACACTAAACTTCAGGAAGGCAAATTTCCAACGGTTGAGAGATGATCTTAGTGCAATAAACTGGGACGATGTCCTGAGACATAAAAGTACACAACACAAATGGGAGATGTTTATTAGCATCCTGAATAGGACCTGTGCACAATATATACCCTATGGGAATAAGCTTGCTAGAAATAGGAGGAAACCACTATGGCTAAATAAAGCGGTAAGAAGTGCAATATGTGACAAAAAGAAAGCATTTAGGGAACTAAAGCAAGTAGGTAGTGATGAAGCATTAAATAAATACAGAAAATTAAATAACATTTGTAAAAAGCAAATCAAGGCAGCAAAGTTTGAGACAGAGAGACTCATTGCCAGAGAAAGTAAAAAGAATCCCAAAATATTTTTTAACTACATAAATAGTAAGAAACTAAAAAATGATGGTGTTGGCCCCTTTAAAAATAGTCTGGGTGAAATGGTGGATGAGGATGAGGAAAAAGCCAATATGCTAAATGACTTTTTTCAACAGTATTTACACAAGAAAATCCCATGACAGACAATATGATCAGTGATAACAAAAAGTCTCAATTAAATGTCACCTGCTTAACCCAAGAGGAAGTACGGCATCGTCTAAAAATCACTAATATTGACAAATCACCGGGCCCGGATGGGATACACCCCAGAGTGCTGCAGAAATTAAGTACTGTCATAGATAGACCATTATTTTTAATATTTAAAGATTCCATAAAAACAGGGTCTGTACCACAGGACTGGCGTATAGCAAATGTGGTGCCAATATTCAAAAAGGGGACAAAAACTGAACTTGGAAATTATAGGCCAGTAAGCTTAACCTCTACTGTGGGTAAAATCCTAGAGGGTTTTCTAAGAGATGCTATACTGGAGTATCTGAACAAAAATAACCTCATGACCCATTATCAACATGGTTTTACGAGGGACCGTTCCTGTCAAACTAATCTGATAAGCTTCTATGAAGAAGTAAGTTCTGGACTGGACCAAGGAAATGCAGTGGATGTGGTGTATATGGACTTTTCAAAAGCTTTTGATACGGTGCCACACAAAAGGTTGATACATAAAATGAGGGCAATGGGGATAGGGGAAAATATGTGTAAGTGGGTTAAGAACTGGCTTAGTGATAGGAAACAAAGGGTGGTTATTAATGGAACACACTCAGAATGGGTCACAGTTAACAGTGGGGTACCACAGGGGTCAGTGTTGGGCCCGCTTCTATTTAATATATTTATTAATGACCTTGTAGGGGGCATACAGAGTAGAATCTCAATATTTGCAGATGACACTAAACTCTGCAGGGTAATCAATACAGAGGAGGACAATTTTATATTACAGGAGGATTGGGCTGCTAAATGGCAAATGCGCTTTAATGGGGATAAATGTAAAGTCATGCACTTGGGCAGAGGAAACAAAAGGTATAATTATGTGCTTAATTGTAAAACACTGGGCAAAACTGTCACTGAAAAAGACCTGGGTGTATGGGTAGATGACAAACTCACATTTAGTGGCCAGTGTCAGGCAGCTGCTGCAAAGGCAAATAAAATAATGGGATGCATTAAAAGAGGCATAGATGCTCATGAGGAGAACATAATTTTACCTCTATACAAGTCACTAGTGCGACCACACTTAGAATACTGTGTACAATTCTGGTCTCCGGTGTATAAGAAAGACATAGCTGAACTAGAGCGGGTCCAGAGAAGAGCGACAAAAGTCATTAGAGGACTAAGGGGTCTGCAATACCAAGACAGATTATTAAACTTGGGGTTATTTAGAAAAAACCAGAGAAACAGAGTTCAATTGCCCGTGTAACCAAACGTCACTTGCTGTCCACACTTGTGTTTGTTGCAATAATAACAATTTATTAGGTGCAAGGATACAGTCAATAAACGTTTGCAGGTAAAGTTTTGACAAGGAAAAGAGGTAGGGAGAGGAGGTAGGAAGACCGAGGCAGAGACAGAAAACCAGGAGAGTCTCTTAGGCCTGAGACTGGGACAATGGGGCATCCTCTACGTCTGGAGGAAAGAAGGTTTAATCATAATCACAGACGCGGATTCTTTACTGTAAGAGCAGTGAGACTATGGAACTCTCTGCCACATGATGTTGTAATGAGTGACTCACTACTAACATTTAAGAAGGGCCTGGATGCCTTTCTTGAAAACTATAATATTACCAGTTATATATACTAGATTCTTTGATAGGGCGTTGATCCAGGGAATTAGTCTGATTGCCGTATCTGGAGTCAGGAAGGAATTTTTTCCCCCAATGTGGAGCTTAGTGTTGCCACATGGTTTTTTTTTGCCTTCCTCTGGATCAACATGTTAGGCTATGGGTTGAACTAGATGGACTTAAAGTCTTCCTTCAACCTTAAAAACTATGTTACTATGTTACTATGTATGTTGACTGTGGGAAGCTGTATATCATGATCATCCTAAACCGAACAGTAAACTTGAGTCTTATTGTGTTGTACCCGAAGTCTGGACATCATGTATTGAGAGCGACTGATCCTGCATCACTATCCTCAACTTTGACCCCTTATTATTCTGCTGCGGGCGGCCTGGCAGCCAGAGAGATCACCGTGACAGTTGGTTGCTTTTACACCCCGGCTCAGTGGAGGCTGACTCAGATACCTTTATCAAGAGCTGCAGGAAAATTGATAACAAACAAAAAAGCACAAGCCACAATCAGATGTCCATGAATGCGGTGAAAAAATATGTTATTAATAAATACCAGAAATAAACCAGGGGAGTGCTCAGACAATGAACATAGATTGGATGGCACACACCAAGGAGATCAGGATTATTAATAGACTAAATTATTCTGGACAATTGAAACAAACCAAGAAAACATGTGTAGGCTATATATTATTATATGCAGAATGAATGATGAGCAAAACCATACACAGACATTGCATTTTATAGATGTTGCATATGCTGAATCTCCCGGGAGATCAGTGGCGGCCACTGGGAGATCAGCTGGAGCAGCCACTGATGTCCCGGGCACGGCCGCCACTAATCTGCCAGCAGTGTCGGCATGGGAGATTTGAAGAAACAGCTGATCTGACAGCTGTTTAAATCTCCCGCGCCGACATCACTTCTTTGATGTCAGTGTGGGGGATTTAAACAGCTGTCAGATCAGCTGTTTCTTCAATTCTCCCGCACCGACACATTCGTGAAATCAGCGGCGACCGGGAGGAAGAGATCTATGCCGCTGATCTCTGCCTCCCTTCCGCCGCCGAGATCGCTGATTTGCTGGCCGAGCACCATACTGATGTGAACGTGCATGCGAAGAATCTCTGCTGTGTTCACATTAGTATGGCAGCGTTTTCAATGCGTTTGCGTCTGCATGCCCTCCGCATTGTTAAAGAAGTTTTCATATGTACTATATACAAAAAATGAAGCAGACACAAACGCAAATGTGAAACTGGCCTTACAGCTAGAAAAGGGCCCTGTATGTAATAGCACCAAATTGTACAATACATGCAGATCTCATAAAAGTTCAATTGTGTGATCCTAGCCAGGTAGATAAAGTGCAGAGTGGCCAATGTAAACTGGTTGGCGGCACCAGAGGAGAGCAAACGCGTGGCCATTTTCTAGCTGTAAGTCACTTACAAGGTGTATATGGTATTAGGCTAGGGTCACACTTAAAAGGCACAATGCGGTAACTACATCCATTACTGGATGCAGTTTTACCGTGTGCCTTCATACTATCTTTTGATAGTAAAATTGCAACCCTCATTCCACATCTGGATGCATTACTGCATCCGGTTTTGGAATGTGGGTTTTTGCAATTTTCAAAACCGCATCCAGATCCAGTACCGCAAGGTACATTTATGTACCTTGCGGTACCGGATCCGTCCCATAGGCGCCCATGTTAACAAAACTGCATTTGGTTTTGCTCCGAAAAATGCAGCCTGCATGATTTTTACCACAGGCTGCAAAACCAAATGCGGTAACCGGATTGCAAATAGTGCAATCCGGTTTTTCTATTGAAGCCTAAGGGCTGCGGATCCGGATGCAGTTTTGAGCATTTTTAATGCTCAAAACCGGATCAGGATCTGCAAGCCCAACCGCAGATGTGACCCTATCCTTACTCATCATTCATTCTACATATAATATATAGCCCACATGTTTTCTTGGTTTGTTTCAATTGTGCAGATTAATTTCATCTATTAAAAATCCTGCTCTCCTTGGTGTGTGCCATCCAATCTATGTTTTTGTCTGAGCCCTCCCCTTGGTTTATTTCTGGTATTTATTAATAAATATATTTTTTCACCGCATTTATGAACATCTGATCATGGTTTTTGCTTTTTTGTTTGCTATGTCTCCTTTAGGTGCAATTCTTCCTATATTCATCCATATTCTATTGCAGGTCTATAGGAATATTTTTTAATTTTTGTACTTTATATGATCTAACATATAATTCCCCTAGCGCACTTCCGTAAGTTTCGGCACGGTTTCCGTCGTCGTGTTCGCGGGCGCGCGACGCGCTCGCGACTGACTCGCAAAGCCTAACTCGCAAAGCCTTATTCCTGACTCGCAAAGCCTTACTCGCAATGGCGTTGCGAGTCCTTGCAGAATAGGCACCACTGACTCGCAAGCCTCGCACGCACTTGAGTGCACGTGCGTTTTTTAGCAAAGTGGTCACCAAAAAGAAAATTTTTTTTTCCAGTAGCACCCCCCAGTCCCCCCCCCCCCCCCCCCGCCTTGGTCAACAAGAAAATAAAAAAAAAATATTTCAACAGCACATCCCCCCCCACCCCTTGGTCAACAAGAAAATACAAAAAAAAATTACAACAGCAACCCCCTGGTCGAAGCAAAAACACAAAAAAAGCTTCAAATTTACCGCTGTAAGTGAGGCACTATTCTCATTGGTCGGCGCCAGCACACAGAGACCAATGAGAATAGCGCCTCACTTCCGATTGAGATACATGGAGGACTTTGAGTTTCAAGTTTACAGCTGTAAGTGAGGCGCTATTCTCATTGGTCGGCGCCAGCACACAGCGACCAATGAGCTTCGCGCCTCACTTACAGCGCTAAATTTGAAACTCAAAGTCCTCCATGTATCTCAATGGGAAGTGAGGCGCTATTCTCATTGGTCGCTGTGTGCTGGCGCCGACCAATGAGAATAGCGCCTTACTTACAGCGCTAAATTTGAAACTCAAAGTCCTCCATGTATCTCAATGGGAAGTGAGGCGCTATTCTCATTGGTCGCTGTGTGCTGGCGCCGACCAATGAGAATAGTGCCTCACTTACAGCGCTAAATTTGAAACTCAAAGTCCTCCATGTATCTCAATGGGAAATGAGGCGCTTCGTGGCTCACTTCCTATGGAGATACATGGAGGACTTTGAGTTTCAAATTTACCGCTGTAAGTGAGGCGCTATTCTCATTGGTCGGCGCCAGCACACAGCGACCAATGAGAATAGCGCCTCACTTCCCATTGAGATACATGGAGGACTTTGAGTTTCAAATTTACCTCTGGAAGTGAGGCGCTATTCTCATTGGTCGGCGCCAGCACACAGCAACCAATGAGAATAGCGCCTCACTTCCCATTGAGATACATGGAGGACTTTGAGTTTCAAATTTACCGCTGTAAGTGAGACGCGAAGCTCATTGGTCGGCGCCAGCACACAGCGACCAACGAGAATAGCGCCTCACTTCCCATTGAGATACATGGAGGACTTTGAGTTTCAAATTTACTCAAAGTCAAACTCAAAGTCCTCCATGTATCTCAATGGCTAGTGAGGCGCTTCTCTCATTGTACTCATGACAGTAGCAACATTAACCCCTTACATTCCGTTGTATCTGTAATTTCTATAACACAGTGTGTAGTTGTACTGCCACTGCGAAGTTAACCCCTTATATACCATTTCTGCCTTAACTCCATACTTTGTAGTCTCTATTACTACTGCCAGTAGGAACATTAACCCCTTATATTCCATTATTGTTGTTATTTCTATTACACAGTGTATAGTTGTAATGACACTGCGAAATTAACCCATTATATACCAGTTCAGCATTAACTGCATATTTGGTAGTGTTTATAACTACTGCCACTGGTACATTAACCCCTTGAACACCATTTTGGATATAATTTACAGCGCTGAGTCTGTTGTGGGAGTGCCTGTGGGACATTAACTCCTTCAATAACATTTTTGATATCATTATAAGTTCCTACTCTGTTATAGTCCTGTTAGTCGGACATTAACTCTTTCTACACCTCCACTATATTGCTACCCTCACAGTTCTGCCTACATCGCCTACTTATTCATATATCTGGTGTTTAAGTCTATTATTTCAAACTCTTAAAAAAATTATATACAGATTCTAGACTCCCGATTCTTTAGAATCGGGCTCACAGCTAGTTAGTTATATTTAGACATGCAATATTTTCAGGTGAAGTGTATATAAAGAAAATTGATAAGTCAGGGACACACTCTTTTGGTGTATTTGCCCTACATTTGTGTCAAGAAGGAATTAGAGGCTAAAATTGCTAAAATAAGTAGTTAATTTGGTATTGGGACTTATTTTTACTATCTTAAAATCCAGAATTTCTAAACGAGTGAAGGAATTGTCTTATGAAAACAAAATGACAAAATATCTTTTTAAGGTATCAACCAGAACAAAAAGAACATTTACTAAGAATAGCCCTCATTGTGGCTGACCCAGCCTGGCCATGTAATTAAAGGTCGAACAATAATTATTATGGACAACATACAAGGGAAATGTATAGCTTCCCCATCTTGATCATGTTATTGATGGGGAATTCTAATCCAAAAACTCCCAATAATTTACTTCTGTAATAAAAGAGTTTGTGTGTGATCAGATAATTCTTGTAAAGGTGCTTTCAGAGAAGTATTCCTGGTGCTGCAACTCATTTGTTTTTACTATAGGACTACTGAGCTCCCACCAATATAAGTTACAGAGGCCATATAAAGGGTTTTTCCATCAAGATATTTGGTGCACTGTTCTGTCCCTTTAATTATCATGAACAACTGCCTTCCTGTGTGTTGATTCACACAGTGCTTGCTTCACCAGTGCGAACACTAACTTAAAAGAATACTTTGACATGTACAGACAGTGTTACTGCAGGAACCAGCATGCGTATTCAGGTCTCTCTGATGCAGCTACTCACTCCTCTGATACAGGCTTCAGAAAGAGTAGAGGGTAGAGGAACTTATTTATTCATCAGAGAGGAGAGAGGTCTGTGAGCATGTAAGCTGGCTCCAAATGTTACAACACACGAGCACGTAAGCTGGCTACCAATGTTACAGCACACGTATGCTGAAAGATAATTTTCAGCCAGTTTTCATTCTGGCCAAGCAAAAGCATCAATACAGACAGAGGGAGACAGTACTTCATACTAAGGCAAATTTCACATCTGCGTCTCAGCCACATCAGGCTGAAGATGTCTTCATCTGCATCCGGCGGTGCAGTGGGAAACACATGAAACGCCGCCGCCGTAGCGTCTATTTACCTGCAGGATTTCCATAGGCATGTCATGTATGGTTGGCCTGTAGAGGGAGGGTGGGAAGGATATAAATAAATTTAGAAAAAGCAAGCCGTGGAGTTGTTCTGAGCATGGTCAAATTACTCTGAGCATGATTAGAGTTAAATCCTGATCTGTCCTAGCCGCATTCAACAGTGGCCAGATACAGCAACAGTGCGTCATTTAGACTCAATGCGCTGCTTCCAGATGCATCGGAATTTTTTCAACTCCACCAAGTCGCAACATGATGTGTCATGGAAAGCGGACAGCACGCTGCACTCTTCTGCAAATCCTGATGCCATGTGATGTCACTGCATTCCCATAGTAAATATAAAGATCAGGAGGCATCAGGATTTCGCCTGAAAGAGATGCAAGACGAAAAAATGCAGATGTGAAAGCAGGGGTGAAAGAGTGCACTCCATTTCTTAAGGTACCGTTACACGCTTCAATGTTGAAACAATCTCACTAACGATCTCGGGGGCACGCTGTCGTTAGGACATCGTTTAGAGATTGTTGGTGAGATGTCACACGCCTAGATATTATGCACGATGCACAAACGATCCAGCGAGCAGGTATAGTTCGCACAACCCAGCAAACGATACTTGTTCACTAATGTGAATGGGCGAAGTTGTGAATGACATCGTTATCGCGGTGTCACACAGAATGATGCAGCAGGTTGGTTGATCGTTGATCGTGTGATTTGAGAACATGTTCTCAAATCTGCGATTAATGATCCAACGACTTATCGTAGTCGTATCTCGATGATACACGCAGCGACGTACTAACGATGTCGTTTGAACGACTCCAAACCCGTGACGTTTGAGCGACATCGTTCACGATCTCATATCGTGTAACTGGGTCTTTAGCCACATCACCAAGCATCCTAACTTTGCTTCTCCAAGTTAAATGTTTCTTATGTACAGCAAAGGCAAGTAGACATTGGATTATCGATTTGCTAGGCTACAGTCCATCATCCCTTCTTTTGAATAGCTGGACAGACACAATGTGATTATTGCAGTGTGAGGCAAACACAATGAGACAACAACCCAGATAATTTAAAGAAGAGCCCAGAAAGCTGGGAGGTAAGGAGAATCCCAGACCTCCTGTCCAGCGGTCAAACCTTCCTTGCCAGGTTGATAAACCAGAGTCTTGCAAATTGATTCATCCATCTCAAGAGTGAACATTTACTACAACAAAGATATTGTTTTCAGGGATGAACCCTCTGTATGACTATGGCCTTACTTTAAATAGTGATTTTGGGGTTCAGACTCCCTTCAAGGGTATGCTAATGATAGCAATTGAACGTCAGCCTAAAGAAAATTCCTAGAAGTTAACGTGTAGGGTTTTGGTTGTAGTTCACAGCATTTAAATCAACATCAGTTTAGTTTTTGTGTATGTGCTGTCAGTGTTAGATCTTATCCATGTAGTGTAACCTGATAAACAGTAGGCCCCTGATATATTATATTTAGCTAAATTACATTAATCATTGCATTCAGTACAAGTACAACATTGTACCTAAATTATTATTCAAGCTAATCCAGTACGTGTAACATTTGTATCGCCATGTTTGCTGCCCCCTGTGTAGTATGCCAACAATAGGACAGAAACCATCACAATTGTTCTGTTTCCTGTAACTATAGAGACTGCAAAACATGCTTGTACAAGTCCCTTCAGTCCACACATACAAAAGTTCCCAGTGAACAGACATATATTGCAAATCTTCCAGCGCTAATGTTGGTTACCCAGCTGTCTGTGCTTTTGTTATTTCCAAACCTTACTTGGATTTCACTTCTGAATGTTATTCTTTTTAGCAGAAAATCGAGTACCTTTAATGTTAAGGTTGAGTCATTGACAAATATGTAATGAACAGGCTGCCAACACTAATAAAAAGATAATATATCACTATGACTAAAATATATCTACCATCAAAAAGAGGAAAGAAAGCAGTAGTAAGACTATGTCTTCAAGTGAGACAATGGATGTTCGCCTCCTGATATCAAACCGCTGGTTTCAATGTATATTTCATAAAGTCAGACTGCACTCCAACGAAAATTAAAAATGTAAAACTAAATTCATTAGTCTACAGATCTTGTGACGGGCGAACCCAAAAGGTAAAGTTCATGGCCCGTACCAAGCACCTAGTGTCCATGCATGGGCCCCAAACACAGACTTCCCGGAGGAGTCTGTGATGCTGTTCAGGTTTGGGTTTGGCTAGGAGGGCTGTAAAATTAAGCAAAACTGTGATTAGTGAAATTATACTTACCGAGTTTTCTGTACCGCTCTCACATTTGCTTCTGGGTCTGCTCATTAAGCCTCATGCTTATTCCCCTGTGCACCCCATGTGATTTGTTGCAGTCAGACACCCTCTGTGCTGGTGTTTGTGATTGGTTGCAGCCAGACTCCTTTTGTGCCGGCATATGTGATTGGTTTCAGTCAGACTTCTTCTGTACCAGTGTATGTGATTGGTTGCCGTACACACACGCACATATGTAAAAATAAATAAATATTTAGGAAAAAATGAGGACATAGTGCTGTGTAACAGAAGTTTTCCTGAAGCAAACCTATTTGTGATAATCATCTGTTTCTTTCCCTGGGTGGAGGTGAGGGGGTGTTAGCCAAGGGCTGGATAGGAGCAGGGAAAGTTTAGAGGCCCAGACATCTCCAACTTTTAGGAGTAACTATGGAATCAAGATCAGCTAGGGAACCCCAGTCTACAGGGTCAGACTAGCTTCCCTGATTCCCTCAGCCCATCCCTGCCTTCCTGCTTCTACTCCACTCGTGTGCTCTTAGCACCCTATTACAACGGTGAAAGTTGTACAGCCAGTATCTCTCTGAATATGTAGCCACATGAGTCCAGGTGTGTCACTATGGCTTCCATATCCTGAGGTCTACTTTAATTCTTTTTAAGAGTTTCTGCTAGAACTGATTCTTTTTGTCCTGGTGTCCTCAGCCATGCATTCCTTTCTTACTATAAGATCTCCTATTACAACTTACATGGTCTCCAACTCTTCAAGCCTCTTTTGCGGGAGTTCCCTACTTGCTTGCCATCCTTTGCCTTGTAGCACCTCTTACATACTTCTGAGCCCAGTATCGCTTTCCTTGCTCAGCCTGGTCTTTTCACTTTGGCTCTGCTTTTTCCCACTCTCCGCTGAACTTGAACTAGGGCATTTTTGTGGCGCATAGCTCACGCAGGTAGCCACAGACTTCTCTAATGCACAGCTGGGTTTCCACAGCAGGTACCTACTACATGCAACACCTTCCACCCCGGCACAGTAAGGGGAGCTCCACTTGCTGACCTTAGGCAAGATCCCCTATAAATACTGGTGCTGGGGGAGGAGTTAGAGTGTGCAGACGCTAGGAGAGCTGCGAAGACATCCTGGTGGTTGGTGCCGCGGTTAGGCTTGAGCCAGTGACCCGGAGTGGCCCTTCTACGTCCCGCAAGCCTAAGTGGGGATAGAAGGCAAGGAGCAGATAGCCAAGAGGGAGTGAAGAACTTGGAGAAGTTCGCACAAAGATGTACCGGATATTGGGGATCCACACCTGTGGGATACTCCAGGACCACAGAAAACCCTGTCACACCGTGGAGGCTTCAGCCACCCGGATATCCCCTGTGGGTCAAGAGAGGGAGCCAGACACAGCCATGCAGCACCGTAGTGATCAGAGAGGGTAACCCGGAGACCGCACAAGAGGAGAGACAGTCACCAGAATCAGGAAGAGAAAGGAGGCAAGTCTGGCTGCAAGCAGGCTGTGCTTCAATCATTACACAGGAACAGAGGAGGCCTTATACCCACTTGCTGTGGGGATCACTGTGCAACCTGGTCACCTGTTAGTGCCATGGACATCTTTACCTGCGTACCATCAGTAAAATAGACTTTGAAGTGTGCGTGTGTCATTCCTCTCCTTTCCCAGTGCCCCTCATAAACTGCTGCAGCACTCCCTGTACCATCCCAGCTCCACTACAAGCTGCCCCTTCTCACTATGCTGCCCCAGAGGTCCAGTCCTACCTGTGGAGGACTTTACTACCCTAGCCGCATTACCAACTACCTCCGGCAGACTGTGGCAGCGCTGGTGTCATCTCACCAGACATTACAGGTGGCATCACGACAAACTTTGTATATAATCCCCTGTACATATTCCCCTTTTTTGAAAGATAGGCCCAGGACACGGGGTCAGGCGCGGCCGCCATTCCCCATGACAAAGTTAACTCTCTCGAAGCCTGACACCAGAGTACCCCAAAGCCTGGGCGCAACATTTTCTCCTCTTGGTCCACCCAGTTCCTTGCAAGCCATAAACCCTATCTTCACTGAATACAGGATGCCACGACCCAAAGGGGTAACATACAAGAGGAAACAGTCAGGCAACAACACATTACAAAACTGTATACATCATAGCAAATACATATGGTGTCTTTAGGGGTATAGCGACAGTCCGTCTTCATCCTTACACATCATCAGAAAAACAGCTGACTTAACTGTGTGATATTTGACTGCTGCCACAAATCACAAGTCCTACCTATCCTGCTGCTGTAGAAATGAGAAATGATGACCTGTTCTCTTCCTATGTGAGGACAAAACAAAGAATGGCCTGTGACGAAATGGACCCTTTAATATATAATGTAGAAGGATTTCTTATTCATCCAGACATATCATATTGTATATAGGTTTGTAAACTTGTAATGGTCAAAGAGAATTTCTTACAGTATTGTCATAGATTTCTGTGGTTAAAGTTTAGCTTGGTAATGTAATTATCTAACCTGTTTGTCATTGAAGGCCAGAGAACTTAATTATGCTAATCGTCCATTGTCTATTACCCTGTGAATGTTGATTCCATATACAGGGGGGCCCAGCCACGATTGTTTAAGTGTCATTGATTGCAGACTCAATGTCTCAGACTAACATTCCATTGTATCACTTCTAGCATTTGGATTGAGATAGGACTAAAATATGTTAAATGAGGATTGGAGTTCAGCCAATGAAAAGACTGTGTTATTGCACCAATCCTGACGTCCCCAATATCCTACAATGAGGGCTGAGGGTATATAAGGAGGACTGTTCACTTTGACCAGTAGATTGGAGATTGAAGATTGGAGTTAGATTCTGTCTAGTGGCCTCAGTCTAGGGATTTTCGGTCCCGGCTAGAGGTCACTGGATTGGATACAGGCAGCTAATCTAGGGTCTTCGGATCCGATTAGCTAGCCATAACCCCAGGCCTAGGCATTTCGCTGCCGACCAAGGGGATCAGAACACGGACTAAGGAACCACAAGGACTTCAGCATCGGATTAGCGGATTCGACTGATAAAGACTGGATAAGGATAAGGAAGCAACCCAGGTTGGGACGATACAGTCACTTGGCTACAGACTTTGCCGTGCTGCATTCTAAACCCTGGTGAGCCAGCGCAAGGGTGAGACTCTGTTGCCTGTTACATTATGTGTTATGCTTGGTTATGCGTTATATGCTGTTAACTGTTTGGGGATCCAATAAAGCCTTGATATTGTGATTCCCTCACCCTGTGTTGTCTGAGTAGTGTTCCGCCCACGGTTAAGGAGCTCGGGCGCTCAGTTGGGGATGAGCCCTGGTCCACGTTGTCTTTGTAAAGGCGGCTGGTCCTGCGGACGAGAGCACCCACTGACCCCGGGTCTCCACATGGCCCACTTTGAATCAAGATGGGGTCCTAGTAGGTGAGTATCAAATACTTGGTTATTTTCTACAGATCCAAAACCCTGGAAAACATTTCTCTTCACCCAAACAAACCCTCCCTGTTCATGGGTAAAAACAATGGGGGAGCAGAGATGGTAGATGTAGCACAGCAGCTATAGGGGTCCACTTCCACTTAGAAATGAACTTCCTCTAGTGATCACAGGAACTGTTAGGCTACCTTCACATTACGATTTGAAGGGAGCCGATGCTGTCCGATATAAATCGGACAGCATCGGCTCCCTTCTGATGCCTGGAATCGGGTGCCAAATAGGCACCCGATTCCGGCATAAAATCGGCGCCGGGCTGCAAAAAAATAAAAAAAAAATAAAGGTTATTCTCACCTCTCCCCGAGCCCCCGCCGTCTTCCGCCATCTTCTGCCATCTTCTTCTAGGCTCCCGGTGGCTCCAGCAGGCTGCCGGTGTCAGCAGAGGGCTACCTCTGCTGTACACAGGACCTGCGGTGATGTCACAGTCACGTGACCGCGGGTTCACCATGGTGAACCCGCGGTCACGTGACTGTGACATCACCGCAGGTCCTTAACAGCAGAGGGAGCGCTCTGCTGACACCGGCAGCCTGCGGGAGCCACCGGGAGCCTAGAAGAAGATGGCAGAAGATGGCGGAAGACGGCGGGGGCTCGGGGAGAGGTGAGAATAACCTTTATTTTTTTTTTTTTAACACTTGTGCTCCTAGTTAGGAGCAGTTTTACTGTACTGAGCATGCTCAGTACAGTAAAACGGGGTCCGAGGAGACATAGATGTTTCCTCGGACCCTTCTCCATAGGGCCCCATGTTATAGGGATCGGGTCAGATCGGATGTGCACTAAATGCCATCCGATTTGGTCCGATCCGAATCTGTCAGATTTTATTTTCGGTGCTAAAATCGGAGCAGGCTCCGATTTTGGCACCGATAATAAAATCGGACAGAATCGGATCGGACCAAATCGGATGGCATTTAGTGCACATCCGATTCGGTCCGATCCCCATAGGGATACATGGGGTCCGAAAATCGGTCCGATGCTGTCCGATTTTTTTCGCACAGCATCGGAAATCCGAAAATCGTTATGTGAAAGCAGCCTTAGAAGTAAATATCAGAAGGGGCAGTGCAGAATGTAAACGTAAGCAGGAAAGAATACAGGCAGCAGAGTGGACATGTCCTAAAGTTATTTGTTAATGATAGCAAAACCTGAAAAAGGGTCACTGCCAAGGTGATCTATGGGACATATTATTGCTTGTTATAATCTTGAATAAGTTACTACTCACAAAAAAAAAATTGGAGAGTTAAATAAACATTGATAATTAGGACATCATTTTTTCAAGTTAAAGCATAATCACATTTTTGGTAACATTTAACATGTTATTGAAATGTGCCATTGGATAATGTTTTTAGTCTATGACCAATTTCAAAACCAAGTATCTACCAGCACATTGGTTATTCAGAAGAGTGAGTCACCTGAATGTCATTATAGTCAGAACAGAGATGTACATGACAATCGACGAGGGATTCTCCGGTCGTTAAATTCTTGTGTTACCAACCCATTAAACTCTTTGTAAATAATACACGGACACTGCTTGCGACTTGGTTAAAATTTGGCCACAGCAGCCCTTTTATTACCTATTATTTACATACTAACCCCAGGGACACCGCACCCTGGTGTCCAACATTAAACAATAGGTAACACAGTAATAATACAGTACGTAATACAAATACGTAACCCTGGATAAGCCTGGTCCAGAAGCCACCTCCCACAATGAAACATTATCCCCGGCCGCAACACCGACCCGAGGGATTGTCCCTGGCTGCAACACACCGACCCCAGGGACGAGGTATTAATTACCGAGAATTAATACCCCTAAGTTGCAGAACCCCGTGCCTGCCAGTTATCTGAAACTGGAGCCACTATATCTTACTAGTGGCTCACCTCCCGTATACCATGATCCATTAAACCACAAGAGGTATTAATTACCAAGAACTAATACCCCTACCTTGCAGGACCCATGCCTGCAAATTACCTGTAACCGGAGCCACTATACCATACTAGTGGCTCCCCTCCCAACTACGATTATCCATTAAACCGCCTCTGGACCAGACCTACCCCCGCTGCTGCGACAGACAACACAATACCACACAAATTACATATAATTATACAGATACATATTTATTCTCATAACAATAACTATACTCATAATTACCTACACATCAGATGTGTAGCTAACATGCACCTACATGGCTCACCCAGTATACCCCCATACAAGAACACCCCAAAATGTCAATATTGGGAAACCAAATTTCTCTTTTTTTTTTTTTTTTTGTTTTGTAGTACCGTATATATATTCACATCGTAATTGCACCAACTAACAGCACTCTAAAAAACAGGGAGGGTGGGTGGGAAGCTGTTGTCCAGAGACGCTGCAAGAGGAAGAAGCTTATCTTTACTACCCCCTATATTCTTTCTAATGCTCCCCCCCCTCCCTTGCTTCCAAGACCACTCCCCAGCCAATCACCTCATTTCACATTTTCCTTATAGCAAACTAATGCACCTATTAACCATTTAACTCCCTACCCTCCCGATTGTCATGTAGCCATTCCACCTTATGGGTTCCATGTCTTTTCTTGACAATCGACGAGGGATTCTCCGGTCGTTAAATCCTTGTGTTACCAACCCATTAAACTCTTTGTAAATAATACACGGACACTGCTTGCGACTTGGTTAAAATTTGGCCACAGCAGCCCTTTTATTACCTATTATTTACATACTAACCCCAGGGACACCGCACCCTGGTGTCCAACATTAAACAATAGGTAACACAGTAATAATACAGTACGTAATACAAATACGTAACCCTGGATAAGCCTGGTCCAGAAGCCACCTCCCACAATGAAACATTATCCCCGGCCGCAACACCGACCCGAGGGATTGTCCCTGGCCGCAACACACCGACCCCAGGGACGAGGTATTAATTACCGAGAATTAATACCCCTAAGTTGCAGAACCCCGTGCCTGCCAGTTATCTGAAACTGGAGCCACTATACCTTACTAGTGGCTCACCTCCCGTATACCATGATCCATTAAACCACAAGAGGTATTAATTACCAAGAACTAATACCCCTACCTTGCAGGACCCGTGCCTGCAAATTACCTGTAACCGGAGCCACTATACCGTACTAGTGGCTCCCCTCCCAACTACGATTATCCATTAAACCGCCTCTGGACCAGACCTACCCCCGCCACAGGACTGGCCACGTGACACCTTACGTGGACTGGACCCACCACCACCAACGCTTGCTCGGTACTTTCATGCAAGCCCGACACCCCCCTATCTGTTTGAAATAAATTAACACTATCCAACCTCCAATATTGCAGAGCCGAGCACTCCACCTCCCGGTGTCTCACCATGACATCCCATTACTGGAGACAAAAGAGACACCACCCACTTGACTTTAACTTTAGCCTTGTTCAACATTTTTTGTTTCTTATTTTATTTTTACAAATCCGGAATACCCCTTGACAAACAGGCCATACTATCCAACCACATCACAAACCAACCCAGGTATGAATACGTCCATCGCACCAAATTGCACCTAATATCCCGCGTCAACTCCTGGGATGAACAAACCCAAGATCATTCCCCTCATGCAACCCGACTCATTATAGGGTTGATCCACCCTACCACCATACTCAAGACCCTGCCCTAAGGTCCTACCCTCCTAAAGGCCACATGAGCATCGAAGCCACGTCCTGCCCCAACTGACAGTCACATGTTCAAACATCGCCTTGCCCTGCCCCCAAAGGACACAAGCAACGACCCAGTATACACGCCCAATTATTACCCATAGTAATCAAAAACCGAGTTATAACTGCATAAGAATAAACACAACACATATAAGCAATATGTTACCTACGACCCTTTTTCCCCGTGCCAGGCAATTTCCCCCTCAGCCACGTTACCTACCAAAGAGGCCGCACATTTAGCTAAAACCAGGCTGATTCCCAATTTCAAAACCATTGAGCCACCTAATTGTTCAATCCCAACCGTGGCACCTCTGTGTCAGCGCCAATCCTGACTGAAAGCAACCATCCTCGCCCGGCTGCTTACCCACCTTCCTCCAACATTCCCTTAAAATAACCACAAACTGGCACAGTGATGGACACAAATTATCTCCCTGCCTGTAACACTGGGAGCCAAGTTAACCCACACTTACCTTCCCTGACAATTAACATTGGAAACCAGGAATAACCAAAGTCCTGGGAGACCATACACCATGAATAGTCTCCCTCCTGAACGCAATCCATCTCTGACTCTTTAACAGCAACATTCCACTCCATCTGGCATTATTACCACATCCCCAGTGCAGAACACCTCCCCAAAAATCCCCTGGTCAAATCCTGCATCCCACGCAGCTTGAACCAAAATGCAATCGTAGCAACCTTCTGCAACACCGTTGAGGCTGATTTATAAGTTACAAATTCATTCCCCCAACAAATGATAATACCAAAGAACCCAACAACCTCCACAGTAACCCCCATTCCATTCCTGAAACCTGCCCATTCCTGCCACCTTGCTGGAATGGCACCCTGTAGCCTCAATCACCAATCTCGGCAATAAACCCTTAACCCCATTGTTATCACTTTCCCTTAATCATCCAGGCCCTGCATATCCACTTCATGCACGCCAGGGATCAACTCCCAATGTACGAGACTGAAAGCGATACAATGATGCAGCCCCCCCCATTTAATACTCCTGGTACGTACTTTACAACCTCCCAATGTTCCATGAGAAACACAACCGAAGTAACAGACATAGAGACCCTACTAGACATGTTTAAACAACACATTAAAGCGGGGATCACCAGCAGCTAGACACACTGAAAACAAACCCTATGACCTAGGAAGTTAAGAAGTCCAGCTCCCACAATACCTCAGCTAACCGGTAAAATCTCCAATAACATCCAATCTGCACCTTTTTTGATATTCCATAGAAAAAACACCCCACACCACCAAAACTCTCCCCTATGACCCCAAATTCAACAGATGTGTCGGGCATGTCGCCCACCATACCAACTGCTAGGGACCTAGCAGTCAGCCCATGAACATAATCCTAGAAGTAAATTAAGTGCACCCAACAAAACCACACACTTTAACCCACATTTTTTATTTTGAAATGCAAACCGTCACAGAGCCCAAAAAAGGATGAACCTGTCGTCCCAACAGAAATGATCATCCATATATATAATATACTGACCAATACCAAACACATCTCACACTGCCCATGCAGCAAGACTGAACACATCAAATTATGAACAATAAACATAACAGCCCAGCAGTAAACAGTCAATGTATTATTCTCCATTCACATGCCGCCCGACAAATGCTGACTCTCCGTGTGCCCTGATAGCAATCAAAAGGCCATCTTCATGTCCAATATTTTACCATCCAGGCCACCAAGTACAATTACACGCACTAACTCCAATACCTCATCCACAGTTACATAATAACCGTCTTGCCAGTTCCAGCGCGATCCCCATCCTTACTGACGCCCCCAGTAGGGCACGACAACTGAATATGCCTAAACTCTCGTCAGGCACTATTCCCGATGGGGATATCCTCAATTCTACCCTTGGCAGTCCCCTAAACAGACCTGCCCTTCGACCCATTTCCACCTCCGCTAAACTTGCCATCCGCCTCCTCTGAATGCTCAATTATCCAGTTTAAACTACAGGATAAAAAACAACGCCACCCCCCGACTCACGCGGTGTCCTAAAAACAAACCAAAACAAAACTAACTGTAAACCACTTCGCAGCTTTAGCGTCCCCATACCTGCTTGAAACAGCACTATAACCCTCACCATGGTACTTTCCTGTCCTCTCCACCTTCTGCGCTGTTCAATCCAAGCGACCCCCCCCAGACCCTCATATTAAAGAGGTCGAGTCAGGGAAGTAATTACCACAGCCACAAGGAAACGTCCTTTTAAACCAAAGCAGTCCTTGATGCAGAGTGTTCTTCTGCCAAATTGCTCGTCATAACCCCCACCAGGACAAGCTCCCCGGTAAAGGCTATTAGTCTTGCAGAAAGCAGCCATATACCAAAACAATGCGGAGCACCTCTGGCTTATGTTCCCCACTAGCCCTAGCTAAAAAACATGAACACCTGAAGTGGGAGTAAAGAAAAAACCTGTTCACACACATCCCCTTCCAGAAACTGTCCCGTTTTTGCATCTCCAAGAGCACCCCGACAGGCCCTCAAAGCACACATGCAACTTTCCTTTAACCTATCGACCACTGCACCTCTTCGTCCACCTTGTCAGTCTCCTAAATTCCCCTTCCCGTCACTGCTGTCCCCAACAGCACCATTATCGACAGAACATTACTACCAACCAGCAGCCCCCCATTGTGCTGTTTAGAACTTCCGACCCCACTTCCACCGGGCGAACCCATGCTCCCCACCGGGGACCGTAAATCCCGTCCTTCCGAACTGCCATCAGATTATGCACCCACACCAAGCCCCTACGTCCTACCACCCACCAACCTCTCAATCAGCATGAATTGTAATGAAAATCTATTATCTCACCCAGCTGCCTCGGAGACCCTCTCCGAGCAGCTGAAACGCAGTCCTCCTCCATCTGGTCATCAGTAGTAAAAAAGCTCAGGGGACCTATGGACCCCCCAGGCTGCTGCCGAAATCCGAAGTCTCTTCAGGCTGTAGATCACAATGGGCTGACCAGTCCCAAGCCCACCCTGCCGACCGCAGGAGGGCTGCTCTTGATCCTTTGAATGCCGGGTTCACCCCAGGACCACCTGTGAGGCACCGCAACTACTCCCTCGCTGGAGGGGATATCCTGCTGGGTTCGTCCCCCCTACCGACCGGGGAAGGGGGGAAACCACTGCCGCCACTTGCTGCCCCTTACCCAAGGAGGACCAGCCGCCGGGTTCATCCTCCACTCCGCTGAGAGACACCGCTCCCGCCAGACTCCATCGCTGCAGAATCAGCCGCTGTGCCCCTGGCATCCGGGGCTCCCAACACACTGTGCATGCCGTAGTTGGCCCTTCCTGTCTAGAAGGCTGCACCTGTAGAACCGCCGGCTGCGGGGGTAACATCCATCCTTGTCGGCCGCCCAGCGCGCTCCCTGCTTAAGCCCAGCAAGAAGCCGCCGCCATCTTATATCTGCCACTCCCCAGGCCACGGGCCGGAAGTAGGCCATGGATCTAGTCGAGGATTCCTCCCGTCGGCCAGAATAGACCCCAGAGACCTCTAGGTGCCCAGCCTGCCGCGGAGGGTCCCCACCGGGGCTCCTAAATAATGCTCTCCTCACCCCCCAGCATAGGGAGAGTATGCTTCTGGAGGTCGGGACTGCCGACCACGTGCTGCAAGAGGGGAGAGAGCTGGTACCGATGGGAGTCCACAGGCAGCCTGTACTGGGGCCTGCACTGCCTGTGCCCCATGCACCGTCATAGCTGCACAGAAAATCCCTTCCAGAGAAGCCAGATCATTATCTGTGTGAGCTGTAAGCTGTTGTCCAGAGACGCTGCAAGAGGAAGAAGCTTCTCTTTACTTCCCCCTATATTCTTTCTAATGCTCCCCCCCTCCCTTGCTTCCAAGACCACTCCCCAGCCAATCACCTCATTTCACATTTACCTTATTGCAAACTAATGCACCTATTAACCATTTAACTCCCTACCCTCCCGATTGTCATGTAGCCATTCCACCTTATGGGTTCCTTGGCTTTTCTGTAAATTGGTGTTAACATCAGAAATGTTTCTAAAGGAGCTAGGACATGAAACAATATGGCCCTCAAGCCAAAAAGGTTGTGCACCTCTGCTCTAAAGGATTATTCAGATTCTAAGTTTTGTTGCTATGTGCATATACAGAATATGTAATGAATGTGTTTTCACTGAGACATCTTTTTGAATTATAGACTGTCTTTTGTCTCATAGTTCTTCTCAAGCCATATGCCTTGCTGATGATCCAAAGCCGGGGAAGGAATATAAGTATCCTGAAAAACTTCCAGGAGAACTGTATGATGCCAACACACAGTGCAAGTGGCAGTTTGGAGAAAAAGCCAAGCTCTGCTTGCTGGACTTTAAAAAGGCAAGGAGAATGCATAAATCTCTATGTGACTACTCAAAAAAGTTTTGGAAAGGTTTTTCTATGTATTACTCAAGGGTTACCCAGCAGCAAAAATCACAACTAATCGTCATGAATGTGGTTACATTGAAACCCAGCAGACGTGGATTGCTATTGATGGGCGGGTTAACTTGCGAGTGGAGACATAACCGTTTTTACAATCTTCATTGAGATTCATTAGCTCCACATTGTGATGTTAATGTCACGTAGCTCTTGGTTGTCTTCCAGTTTTGCATGTAAGGCTAGGGTCACACTTAAAAGGCACAATACGGTAACAGCATCCATTACCGGATGCAGTTTTACTGTGTGCCTTCATACTATCTTTTGATAGTGAAATTGCAACCCTCATTCCACATCTGGATGCATTAACGCATCCGGTTTTGGAATGTGGGTTTTTGCAATGTTAAAAACCGCATCCGGTTCCGGATCTGGTACCTTGCGGTACCGGATTCGGACCCATTGGCGCCCATGTTAAAAAAAACGCATCTGGTTTTGCAACCGCTGCGAAAAATGCAGCAAAAAAAACAGCAGGCTGCAAAACCGGATTGCAAATAGTGCAATCCGGTTTTTCTATTGAAGCCTAAGGGCTGCAGATTTGGATGCGGTTTTGAGCATTTTTAATGCTCAAAACCGCATCTGGATGTAAAAAAATACCGCAGGTGTGAACCTAGCCTAAGTCACATGTTTCAAAGACACATTCCCTTTTTGAGTTAGCCATAAATAGTTCTTTAGAGGGGTTTTTCCATGTTCCATTTGTTAATGCTCACCAATAGATCATGTTTTCAGGATTCTCTTAGTATTGCACCGATGATAATTCCATCACTTACACATGTGAAAACTTCATCACCTATTCAACACTAAGAAACCCTGGAAAATATGATCTGTTGTTGGACCTTGAAGAATGGAATAGGGAATACTGCTTCAGAGTAAAACTGCTATAAACATTAGTCTAAAGTTAGCCATCTACTATGTATAGGAGATCCAGACAACTGCAAGTATTTGGATTTAAGGATCTACTATACCTGATTTTGGACTTCCGATACTTTTGCTCTGTTTTAGCGAAGCCCCCATCAGAGATGTCTGGTGATGGCCTTAATAGAGAACATAGAATTGCTCGGCTGAATCTTGTGTATAGGAGAGCTAGCTGAGATGAATGACTGCCTGGCCAACAGCTGTATCCAATTTAACAAGGACTTTAATGAAGACATATGGATACCCACTTAATCTACTGAAATAGCCAAATAGATGGAGATCATAATAATTTTTGAGCCGGACACTAATTAACCCCTTTGCACTATTTGATGTCAGTTTGTACTCTGTGATTGATATACCGTATATACTCGCGTATAAGCCGAGTTTTTCAGCCTAAAAATTGGGCTGAAAAGTACCCCCCTCGGCTTATACGCGAGTCAGTGCTGTATACCGATGTATACATCGGTACATACCGATGTATACATCGGTATACAGCAGCCCCCATAATCCAGGGCCCCCCCAGCCTGACTCCGGTCACCTGTAAAGGAAACTATACTTATCACTGCCCGCTGTCCGCGCCCGCTCGCAGCTGCCGTCCACGATCCTCCATCTTCATGCGTCTTCTTCCTGTTTCTGTGCTCGTCGCAGGCAATGACGTCATTGCCGGCGCCGAGCACAGGAAACAGGAAGAAGTCGCATGAAGATGGAGGATCGCGGACGGCAGCTGCGAGCGGGCGCGGACAGCGGGACTGTGATAAGTATAGTTTCCTTTACAGGTGACCGGAGTCAGGCTGGGGGGGCCCTGGATTACGGGGGCTGCTGTATACTACCGCTGGGGCTGCAATATACTACCACTGGGGCTGTATACACTACCGCTGGGGCTGCAATATACTACCACTGGGGCTGTATACACCACTGGGGCTGCAATATACTACCACTGGAGCTGTATACACCACTGGGGCTGCAATATACTACCACTGGGGCTGTATACACCACTGGGGCTGCAATATACTACCACTGGGGCTGTTTACACCACTGGGGCTGTATATACTACTGGGGCTGCCTGTATACTACCACTGGGGCTGTATATACTACTGGGGCTGCCTGTATACTACCACTGGGGCTGTATATACTACTGGGGCTGCCTGTATACTACTGGGGCTGTATATACTACTGGGGCTGCCTGTATACTACTGGGGCTGCCTGTATACTACCACTGGGGCTGTATATACTACTGGGGCTGCCTGTATACTACCACTGGGGCTGTATATACTACTGAGGCTGCTGCTGTATATACCACTGGGGCTGCTTCTGTATACTACCACTGGGGCTGCTGTATACTACCACTGGGGCTGCTGTATACTACCACTGGGGAGGCCTGTATACCACTGGGGGGGGCCTGTATACCACACTGCTGGGGGCTGTATACCTGTGCTGAGGTCCACCCTCGGCTTATACACGAGTCAATAGGTTTTTCCAGATTTTTGGGGCAAAAGTAGGGGGGTCGGCTTATACACGGGTCGGCTTATACACGAGTATATATGGTAAATATTATGCAAATAACTACCACTATTTCTGTGTCACAGCGGTAACATGCATGCGCCCCCAGAGCCTTTTCACTCACTGTTTTTTCCCATGTCAGTACACCACAATGAGTCCCCATGCAGCTTTTCCAACTTTGCAGGTTCCTGCTGTCTGCAGCTGGCAATAGGGAGGTGCAGCCAGTTCCTGCAGGGTTTTACTTTCCCAGCCAATCCTTAAGTAGCAAGGGATTTATTAGACAGCTCCTTCCACCACTCCTCACCTGAACATAGGTTTGTAATGCAGTTCATCTCCTAGTTTCTTCTCAAGGTGTTGTATAGTGTTGTCTCTCCTGTTACCGACACAGCTTGTTTCCTCATTTCAACTGACCTCACCACTCCTGGCTCTGCCATTGTTCTTTGTATTTTGTTTCTAGTTACTTGCCCTGACCTGGATTGTCTTACTAAGTCTTTGCCTTTTCCCACATATACCTCATAACTTAGTTTCTAAACCTCTGGTAAGATGCCGCAGACTCTCCAAGAGTGGCACCTTGTGACTACCAGAGGCCAGGCCTACTTCCCCACCAGTGGTTCTAATGAATACCCGGTAGTCACATAGTCACGCCCCTCTAGGGTAAATCTGGTATGTGGCACAGTGGGTCCACTCCCAGCAGTTTCACATTTTGTACCAGCCCCATTAACTGCAGGAGCCCAACTGGGTTTCTCTTGTATCTGCCAGGATACACGTTTCCTCGCCAATTCTGGCAGTTTAGCCCCTCATATGCCTCTATGAATTGTGACAGCAGCTCATGTTTGAGTTATATTGCTCAATCTGTCAACCATTGGAGGGTTTTGATAGATTACTGTAGCAACTTGAGGCTTGACTAAGGCCACTAGTTCTACCATACACTAAACTATACTGAATGCAGGGCCTGATAAGCTACTTATCAGTCAAACACTAGTTATTAATGTATAATTAATGTGGTCATAATATCATGAGTTTAAATTCCCTTAGGGAATTAATAAATATTGGAAAAAAAAGTTTTTAACTGATTAAAAGGAAAATAAAAACACCTTCCATAAAATCCCAGTTTTCTCGATAAGTTAAAAAAATTGAATCAGGAAGAATAAACAATACAAACCTCACTTGTGTGGCATTGCCACATCTGATATTATTTAGACCTGCACAATTTGAAATGTATTGCCAGAATTGCTTTATTTGTTCATCCTGCAGACTGATTAAAGGAATATGATCTATACTATTGCTATATACGTAAAAAGCATAAGGTGCTTAATATAACCTTTTTTAATGAAGAAATTATAACGCTAATCAACCACAACAAGGTGGTCAATATCTGAATTTTGGATGGTCCTTGACTTTAATGAGGGCCCTCTCAATGTGCCCAAACAGACCTCATGTGAATGTGAAAGAGTATTCACATATTCAGTACTCGGAGTGAGCTACGCACAGTGTATATTGGCAAATTGTTACTAAAAGTGTGATAGTGCTTTTTTTTAATTCATAAATTATGAGAAAGAATATTAGGAGATACACACACAAAGAGAAAAGATGCTCATGCATTATGTCATAAGAAATACAAGTATTTCCTAAAACAGAAGAATGTTAGAAGAAATGACAGGTCCTAGCTGTTAGACAGCTAAATCTAACTAATCACTGTATTTTCTCATCACCATGTAATAAGCCTTTGATCTGCAATGTACTCTTTGCATGCCAGCACCTATGTGTAGACTGTGACTTACATGTTAGTCCTTTCAAAATTATCATTTTATTGTACCAAATATTTTTTAACCAAACTGAGCAAAATAATTTGTTTTCACTTGATATATTTATTAGTAATGAGTCAGATAATATAATTCCTCTCTTTTTAATTTAGGATATATGTAAAGGGCTGTGGTGTCATAGGATAGGAAAAAAATGTGAGACCAAATTTATGCCAGCAGCAGAAGGCACAACATGTGGGCATGATATGGTAAGCTGATATTCATCTTGTGCAGTCTTTTCATTCTAAGTAATGGAATAAGTGACAAGAAATATTCTGTCAAAATTGTGAGACAACTGTTGGGAATACTCTTGTTTTTTCTGTGCTTGACAATTTAAATGCAGTTACGGTGTATAATGTGCTCTACTACTACTACATGCCTATTACATTTTATATATTATGTTTGACTGTACTGAAGATTTCCACCCAGAGTGGGGAAAAAAGACAACATAAGAGCTCATTCAGATATCTCTTATTCATATACATGTTCTACCCATTAAAGGGAACCAGTCACCTCCCAAGGCACACATCATGTAAATGGGGTTCTAGTAACCCCTGTATGTGCCCAGACTGACCCCACATACCTGTGATATGAACTTGCGGTGAGATATTTACCCACCATAACCAAATAGCTGTCTTTGTGACTCAATAGGAGGCCAGCTCTGGACAGAATATAACTTCATATCACAGGTATGTGTGGTCACTCTGGGCACATACAGGGGTTACTATAACCCCATTTACATGATGTGTAACTGGGTGGGCACAGTATAAGATGCCTTGGTGGGTGACAGGTTCCCTTTAATTTTATGGATAGAATACGTGTCCATTATTATAATCAATGAGCTTGTTCATATATCCTTGTTTTTTGCTGATCGAGTGGTCCTCAAAAAAAAAAGGTAGACATGTCTACTTTTTATCACAGATTCACAAAAATTCATAAAAAGTTTTTGGGTCCGTGAAGATGACGGTCAGCACATACTTTAGATACCATCCGTGTGCAGTCTGTGTTGTCTGTTTTTAAAGGGGTTATCTGGGATTTTTTTTTTAAAGTGCCTAAGCAATAACAGGCAGGTAGCTGCCACTTACTTGCCTGTTGCGCCCAGCACCATTCACCTCCGTTCACCCCTATCACAGACTGCTTCTGCCGGGGACAGCATAGCCAAGTAAACAGAGCAGAGGCGACTTTGTTCTTTGGAAGTGGGCGCATAGCTGAAGTTACGCTGATTGACAGCCGTCTCCCCCAATCAGGTAGTGGGGTAGACTGTTAATCAGCATAACGTCGGCTATGTGCCCGTCGACAAAGGGTGGAAAAGCCGCCCCTCTGTTGACCTAATGTCAGCAGAAGTGACAAAATCACTGAAAGGAGCATTCTCAGCTCGTTCCATTTTGGTGGTGAATGATTCCGAGCACAATAGGCAGATTGGTGACAGCTACCTACCTTTTGCCACTTAGGCACATTTTTTTTATTTTATAAATCCCGCATAACCCCTTTTGTCTTGAAGAATATTTTTTTAGGTGCCATTTTGGTTGTTTCTTCACCTTTATTTGCATTATCTTCGCTGTCAGCAGGCTTTTGAACTTTATTAAATAAATATATGAAGTAGTGGGCGACTTTAAAGCTGACTGAAGAGTGGTCAGGTCACCTATAACTATTTCACATGAAAGCCTAAAGCACATTGATTCCATTTATAAACATGATGCATTTTCCAAGCATACCTTGAAACAGAATGATACCCATTCATGTGTTGTGTCGACTGAATGTCTTTTAAACCCTTTAGGTTTCTAAAAACACCAAGGAGTTAAAAGAAGTTTCATGTCCGTTTTTCTGGAATTTTTTAATGTGACAATGATGTGTACTGTACAAAAAAACCTAAATTGTAAAGCTCCAAGGACATTTGGAAGACAGCCAATGTTATTTGGAGCATTTTGCCATTTCCTTTGCATTAAAAAAAAAAAGCTAGCAGTTTCTTTTTTATTCAATGGAATGAAAAAAACACATTAAAAATAACATAGAAAAAACATTAAAAAAACACCAGCAGCTAAAACCAAAGAAAAAAAAAAAAGCGGCATGCAATACGCTTCAGGAAAAATTTAAAATGCCAGAGGTTTCTATAGTGTCTTCTTCTTCAAAAACTCGGTAAATCAGCCTTAATATAAAAGATATCATGCACACAATCAAAACACTGATAATAAAAACTAGCAGTCTCGCTAAACATGGATGACAATCTGACCTTAGGGTGCATCCTCACGATCAGGATACGCAGCGTTTTGGACGCAGCGTCTTTGCGCTGCGTCCAAAATGCTGCGTCGTACAAAACTACCATAGGGGATGGGATTTCAAGAAATCCCACCTTTACTATGCATAACCCGCCGGCAGCGTCTTTGGAACTGCGGTGCGGGTTGCTGGGAGTCCGCTCCCCGCAGCATGTTCATTTCATGCTGCGAGTCAGAAGCGGCTCCCATCGGGTGACTGCAGGGAGAAGCCGCACCGCACCCACCGCACATGGTGAGTACAGGGCAGCTGCGGTCTCCCTGCGGCCACTGGAGGCTTCACTCAGGTCTGGAGGAGCTGCGTCCAACACGAAAATCAAATTTATATGATACAATATGTTATTTATTCATGGGAACGCAGTAATTTTGGACTATATCTTCATTTATGCATAATGTATGCAGTTTCTTTCAGATCTAGTCCTGGCTGAAAGATTTAGCACCCTTGAAATTATTCTGGAAAATGAGCTATTTCTCCCAGAACATTATTGCAATTAGGCTGCAGTCACACTACGGTTTGACTCTTGCAATGATTACATCGCACTGTCCAGGCCAGCCGGCAGCTTTTCTGACCATCTTCATGTATTTGTGTGCAGCTCACATTCTTTGGTCAGGAGAACTGCCAACCAGTCTAGGCAGAGCAATGCAATCATCTCATGAGTCATACAGTAGTGTGACACAAGCTTACATATGTTAGTGTGGCGCCCCTGGGGACGGGTGGCCACAGCAGAGCACAGCAGTTGGGATTGGTAAATTGGTCACTTCGCACCAACACCCCACACACACTCTGATCCTAAGCCAAAATTACTTCATATCTAGATTAAAAGAGGAGACACAAAAGGCGCAAATGGGTCCTATCGTGTAGTTAAGATAATTCACCTGTGAGTATATATGCTCACCTGACTCGGTTGTGATGACGCACAACCAGTATGCTCGCATAGACAGCTGCCGCAGGATCTGCACCTCCCCATGCACAGTGGTGTCGTGTCCAGAAATCCAAATGGGTTTAGTGCTCATATGATTCGCGCTGCCGTTAGGATAAAAAACATGGGAAGCAAGGCTCCTTCATAGATGCTCCTTTATTCCCTACGCCTTTCGGTACCATCCCTGCACCTTCCTCAGGGGTACAATTAAAGACATACAGAGTATCGGCCTTATATACAGTCCAAGGGCATCTTCTCACACCACAACCGCGGGAGACATTTTTGGCGGCAATATTTCGTACTGGAAATATCGCTGCCAAATTGCCTCCTTATTGCGACGTGTATTTCGGGAATTTAGCGGCGATAAGACGAATGTCGCCTCGTTTCGATTTTACAGCACTGCTCTAAAATCGAAACCAGGCGACATTTGTCTTATCACCACCAAATTCCCGAAATACACGTCGCAAGAAGGAGGCAATTTGGCAGCGATATATCCAGGACGAAATATTGCCGCCAAATATGTCTCCCACGGTTGTGGCGTGAGAAGGTACCCTAAGAGGCAGAAAAAGCCAAAAAACATTATTTATGTCATTATGATGTCAAATGGGAGGGCCCATATGATGTACTATGTAAACAGTTGTTCATGATACATTTTCCCCATATATCGGCTCATAATTTAAAACAAATCATTATACTGAATGGTTAAAAACTGTTTCTCAACAGACATTTTCATAAAACTTAATAAAAAACTGCTAAATTATTGGTGGTGGTTGTATGTAGGATTAGAACCCGGTGACAGGCTGAAGTGACAAAAATAAGTATATCGCAGAGGGATGTTCTTTCATTGTCTGACCACTGGGCTATAGTGACCTTTAATGATTATCTATCCATTATAGACCTTTTCTACTATTTCAAAAGTGAAAGTGTAATGATAATAGACAAAGATACATTAGTTGAGAAAGGAAGAAAGAAAGTAATGTAGAACAGAGAAGGAGAATGAAGAGTATTCTACTTATTAATCTAGTCTGTGTGCGCAATTTAAGAGTCATAATCTCTATTTGTATTTAGAGTGTTCAATAAATTGATTTAGAAATAATTAAAAAATTTTACTTATGAACTCTCTAAATACAAATTGAGATTATGACTTAAATTTCGCACACAGACTAAATTAGTAAGTAGAATACTCTTTAGGGTAAGGACACATTTCAGTTCCTGATCAGTTTTCTTGATCAGTTTTCCTGATCAGTTTTCATCAGTTTATGTGCCAAAACCAGGAGTGAACCTTGCAGAGAAAAAGTATAATTGAAAGATTGACACCTGTGGTGGGTTTTGGAGTCGCTCCTGGTTTTGGCACACAAACTGATAAACACTGATCAGGAAAACTGATCAGGAACTGAAATGTGTCTCTACCCTTATTCTCCTTTTCTGTTCCACATTACTTTCTTTCTTCCTTTCTCAACTACTGTATCTTTGTCCATGATCTTTACATTTTCTTCAATTTTTCACATGAGAAATTCACTTTGGAAATAGTAGAAAAAGTCTATAACGAACAGATATTCATTAAAGGTCACTATCGCCCAGTGGTCAGACAACGAGAGAACACCCCTCTGGTATATACTTATTTTTGTCACTTCAGCTTGTCTAATCCTATATACAATCACCACCAATAATTTTTATTAAAATGTCTGTTGAGAAACTGTTTTTAACCATTCAATATCATGATTTGTTTTAAAGTATGAGCCGATATATGGGGCAAATGTATCATGAACATATGTTTACATAGTATGTCATATGGGCCCTCCCATCTGACGTCATAATGACGTAGATAATGGTTTTTGGTGTTTTTTGCCTCTTAGACTGTATATCAGGCTAAGAGGCAAAGACTCTGTATGTCTTTGATTGTACTTCTGAGGAAGGTGCAGGGACAGCACCGAAAGGCGTAGGGAATAAAGGAGCATCTTTGAAGGAGCCTTGCTTCCTGTGTTTTTCATCCTGATGGCAGGGCGGATCGTATAAGCAATAAACACATTTGTATTTCTAAAGCTACTTCATGTCAGGCAAGGGATGGCAGGAGGAGCTAGGTAGAGGGTGGAATGTAGGACAGAACCCGAAAAAGGGGTGGAGGAAGTGGAGTAAAACCCAGGAAGACTAAGTGCAGGGGTGTCAATACTTTTGGCCACAACTGTATATCCAATAAAATGGGGCTATGTAGTAGGATGGGGGTTATATATACAGTGTTGGCCAAAAGTATTGACACCCCTGCAATTCTGTCAGATAATACTCAGTTTCTTCCTGAAAATGATTGCAATCACAAATTCTTTGGTATTATTAACTTCATTTAATTTGTCTTAAATGAAAAAACACAAAAGAGAATGAAGCAAAACATTGATCATTTCACACAAAACTCCAAAAATGGGCCAGACAAAAGTATTGGCACCCTCAGCCTAATACTTGGTTGCACAACCTTTAGCCAAAATAACTGCAATCAACCACTTCCGGTAACCATCAATGAGTTTCTTACAATGCTCTGCTGGAATTTTAGACCATTCTTCTTTGGCAAACTGCTCCAGGTCCCTAATATTTGAAGGGTGCCTTCTCCAAACTGCCATTTTTAGGTCTCTCCACAGGTGTTCTATGGGATTCAGGTCTGGACTCATTGCTGGCCACCTTAGAAGTCTCCAGTGCTTTCTCTCAAACCATTTTCTAGTGCTTTTTCAAGTGTGTTTGGGGTCATTGTCCTGCTGGAAGACCCATGACCTCTGAGGGAGACCCAGCTTTCTCACACTGGGCCCTACATTATGCTGCAAAATTTGTTGGTAGTCTTCAGACTTCATAATGCCATGCACACGGTCAAGCAGTCCAGTGCCAGAGGCAGCAATGCAACCCCAAAACATCAGGGAACCTCCGCCATGTTTGACTGTAGGGACCGTGTTCTTTTCTTTGAATGCCTCTTTTTTTTCTCCTGTAAACTCTATGTTGATGCCTTTGCCCAAAAAGAGAGAACATTCTTCCAAAACGTTTTAGGCTTTCTCAGGTAAGTTTTGGTAAACTCCAGCCTGGCTTTTTTATGTCTCGGGTAAGAAGTGGGGTCTTCCTGGGTGTCCTACTATACAGTCCCTTTTCATTCAGACGCCGACGGATAGTACGGGTTGACACTGTTGCACCCTCGGACTGCAGGGCAGCTTGAACTTGTTTGGATGTTAGTCAAGGTTCTTTATCCACCATCCGCACAATCTTGCATTGAAATCTCTTGTCAATTTTTCTTTTCCATCCACATCTAGGGAGGTTAGCCACAGTGCCATGGGCTTTAAACTTCTTGATGACACTGCGCATGGTAGACGCAGGAACATTCAGGTCTTTGGAGATGGACTTGTAGCCTTGAGATTGCTCATGCTTCCTCACAATTTGGGTGATTTTTTTAACAGTGCCAATACTTTTGTCCACCCCCTTTTTTATTTTTGGTGTGGAATTATATCCAATTTGGCTTGAGGACAATTCTTTTTGAGTTTTTTCATTGAAGACAAACTTAAATGAAGATAATAATACCAAATAATTTGTGATTGCAATCATTTTCAGGAAGAAACTGAGTATTATCTGACAGAATTGCAGGGGTGTCAATACTTGTAGCCAACACTGTGTATATATTATATATATATACATATACATATATATATACCAGCATGAGGAACATATATACGATTTGTATGATGGACATTAGCATTATAAGTCGGATCCCAATTAACATTAATAATGATGTTTTTCTCTTTTTCTTTACCAAATTTGGGGTGCGTCTTATAATCGGGTGTGTCTTATAAAGCGAAACATATAGTATACTGTACTGTATATATACTGTATATATATGCTTTGTATTATCTTTTATCTGAATTTAACTGTTTCTCTCCCTCACTGACATAATTGATCATGTGATAGCCACATGCAAGTGCGGTGGGGGTCAAGAGGGGCATTTGATATCTGTAACTTATTATCAGAATGCTGCAGAGAGGGGCAGAAACTAGTTGTTCACTGTGAATGAGGCATAACCTGCTGTTACATGCAGGACAGTTCATGGGCTCCTGTATTTTATTACAGCTTATTTTAATGATGGAATAAACATTGTTTTAATGGATTACCTCTTGCATTGCAAGACTTTTTCTTTGATTTTGACTGTTGAGAATCTCTCCATTTTTAACATAAGAGAAAAATCACTGCTGCCTGAATGAGTCCACAATCTTAAAAGGAAACTTGCAAGCAGCATGAATATCTTTTTCTGTTTTCAGAGAAAATATACTAGAAGTATCTTGGAATTTATTATATCTATCTTGCTAGGTACAATAGCTTGAGGTGAGACTGGCCCAGCACTTTGCAAATGATTAACTGGTTTCCCCCTCGTTTGCACATAGGGAGAGACCATTCAATTATCTGCAGCAGCACTGGAAAGAGCTAGCCGAAGCTTGACATACTTTTTCTCTGAAACTTCAATTCCTCCACTTAGTGTGTCTTTGATGCAATTATTGACAGTTAGCTACATTATGGAATCAGGGCTGTGCTAAGCTATCATTTTATTAATGACAACTAAGTCATCCAATTTAGTGCTGGGGTCAGCTGAATTGTCAGTGTGGTGATTAACACCTTAGCCTTCCAATTGTATATTGAGAGGTACTAGGCTTGTTCAGATGTTCCCTGCTCTCTACAATTGTCTAGCTACTTAGCTAAGCAGTTAGTCCCAGATCTCTGCCAGAAAAGAAGATGGGAATGCAGGTGTGCCACGGTCCGCGCTGCTCCAAATGCAAAAACTCACCAAAGAGTCAAATTTTCCTTGAGCAAATTTCCAAGCTTTATTTTCTTCCTCCTACGCGTTTCGGCGCCTAGCCTGGCACCTTCATCAGGGATATTACATCAAACAGTAACAGTGGGGTTTTTATAGCCCCAAACTTACAAAAAACAGGGTGTTGTCTGTGTACCTGTGATGTCCTTTGCATCATCAAAATGGGAGGATCTCCTCATTTTCCCACTCTTTTTATAAAAAGCGTAACCAGTATCTAAAGTCACTAACTAGAATGTACATTCTATTCATAAAAAGATGAATTAAAAGTCCCTGATAAAGAATTTTTAAAAATAATACAGAGTACATAGTTTTACATAGTAACATAGTTTTTTAAGGTTGAAGGAAGACTTTAAGTCCATCTAGTTCAACCCATAGCCTAACATGTTGATCCAGAGGAAGGCAAAAAAAAACCATGTGGCAACACTAAGCTCCACATTGGGGGAAAAAATTCCTTCCTGACTCCAGATACGGCAATCAGACTAATTCCCTGGATCAACGCCCTATCAAAGAATCTAGTATATATAACTGGTAATATTATAGTTTTCAAGAAAGGCATCCAGGCCCTTCTTAAATGTTAGTAGTGAGTCACTCATTACAACAGCATGTGGCAGAGAGTTCCATAGTCTCCCTGCTCTTACAGTAAAGAATCCGCGTCTGTGATTATGATTAAACCTTCTTTCCTCCAGACGTAGAGGATGCCCCCTTGTCCCCGTCTCAGGCCTAAGAGTAAAGAGATCATTAGAAAGGTCTCTGTACTGTCCCCTCATATATTTATACATTATTATAAGATCACCCCTAAGCCTTCGTTTTTCCAAGCTGAATAACCCCAAGTTTAATAACCTGTCTTGGTATTGCAGACCCCTTAGTCCTCTAATGACTTTTGTCGCTCTTCTCTGGACCCGCTCTAGTTCAGCTATGTCTTTCTTATACACCGGAGACCAGAATTGTACACAGTATTCTAAGTGTGGTCGCACTAGTGACTTGTATAGAGGTAAAATTATGTTCTCCTCATGAGCATCTATGCCTCTTTTAATGCATCCCATTATTTTATTTGCCTTTGCAGCAGCTGCCTGACACTGGCCACTAAATGTGAGTTTATCATCTATCCATACACCCAGGTCTTTTTCAGTGACAGTTTTGCCCAGTGTTTTACAATTAAGCACATAATTATACCTTTTGTTTCCTCTGCCCAAGTGCATGACTTTACATTTATCCCCATTAAAGCGCATTTGCCATTTAGCAGCCCAAGCTTCTAGTTTACATAAATCCTCCTGTAATATAAAATTGTCCTCCTCTGTATTGATTACCCTGCAGAGTTTAGTGTCATCTGCAAATATTGAGATTCCACTCTGTATGCCCCCTACAAGGTCATTAATAAATATATTAAATAGAAGCGGGCCCAACACTGACCCCTGTGGTACCCCACTATTAACTGTGACCCATTCTGAGTTTGTTCCATTAATAACCACCCTTTGTTTCCTATCACTAAGCCAGTTTTTAACCCACTTACACATATTTTCCCCTATCCCCATCGCCCTCATTTTATGTATCAACCTTTTGTTGGCACCGTATCAAAAGCTTTTGAAAAATCCATATACACCACATCCACTGCATTTCCTTGGTCCAGTCCAGAACTTACTTCTTCATAGAAGCTTATTAGATTAGTTTGACAGGAACGGTCCCTCGTAAAACCATGTTGATAATGGGTCATGAGGTTATTTTTCTTCAGATACTCCAGTATAGCATCTCTTAGAAAACCCTCTAGGATTTTACCCACAGTAGAGGTTAAGCTTACTGGCCTATAATTTCCAAGATCAGTTTTTGTCCCCTTTTTGAATATTGGCACCACATTTGCTATACGCCAGTCCTGTGGTACAAACCCTGTTATTATGGAATCTTTAAATATTAAAAATAATGGTCTATCTATGACAGTACTTAATTCCTGCAGCACTCTGGGGTGTATCCCATCCGGCCCCGGGGATTTGTCAATTTTAGTGATTTTTAGACGATGCCATACTTCCTCTTGGGTTAAGCAGGTGACATTTAATTGAGACTTTTTGTTATCACTGATCATATTGTCTGTCATGGGATTTTCTTGTGTAAATACTGTTGAAAAAAAGTCATTTAGCATATTGGCTTTTTCCTCATCCTCATCCACCATTTCACCCAGACTATTTTTAAAGGGGCCAACACCATCATTTTTTAGTTTCTTACTATTTATGTAGTTAAAAAATATTTTGGGATTCTTTTTACTTTCTCTGGCAATGAGTCTCTCTGTCTCAATCTTTGCTGCCTTGATTTGCTTTTTACAAATGTTATTTAATTTTCTGTATTTATTTAATGCCTCATCACTACCTACTTGCTTTAATTCCCTAAATGCTTTTTTTTTGTCACATATTGCACTTCTTACCGCTTTATTTAGCCATAGTGGTTTCCTCCTATTTCTAGCATGCTTATTCCCATAGGGTATATATTGTGCACATGTCCTATTCAGGATGCTAATAAACATCTCCCATTTGTTTTGTGTACTTTTATGTCTCAGGACATCGTCCCAGTTTATTGCACTAAGATCATCTCTCAACCGTTGGAAATTTGCCTTCCTGAAGTTTAGTGTCCTTGTGGCCCCTTTACTACACGTCTTAGTAAAGGATACTTGAAAGCTTATTAAGTCATGATCACTATTACCCAAGTGACCTCCAACCCGTATATTTGATATGCGGTCTGGCCTGTTGGTTAATATTAGGTCCAGCAGTGCCCCCCTTCTTGTTGGGTCCTGAACCAGTTGTGAAAGGTAATTGTCTCTCATAGTTTTCAAAAACTTATTACCTTTGCTGGAACTGCAGGTTTCTGATCCCCAATGTATTTCAGGGTAGTTGAAGTCCCCCATAATAATGACTTCTCCCTGAGTCGCTGCTTCATCTATTTGCTTTATGAGGATATTCTCCTCCACTTCCATTATTGTTGGGGACTTATAACAAACCCCTATCAGTAATTTATTATTTTTTCCCCCTCCCCTTATCTCCACCCACAGGGACTCTACATTTCCATTAGATTCACCTATATTATCACGCAGGATGGGTTTTAAGGATGATTTTACGTATAAACATACACCTCCTCCTCGCCTATTTGTACGGTCATTTCTGAACAGACAATAGCCCTGTAAATTAACAGCCCAGTCATGGCTCTCGCCCAGCCAAGTCTCCGAAATCCCCACCATGTCATAATTATTTTCCAATAAAATCAATTCTAATTCCTCCATTTTGTTGGTGAGGCTTCTGGCATTAGTGTACATGCACTGTATGCATCTCTCTTTACCTCTCTTCCTTCCTACTAGTTTGACTGTTCTAACCCCACCCCCCATGCCACCCCCAATTTTATTACTTGTGCCCAGGTTACTGTTTACACTATCTTCCCCTCCTATACAATGAATACCCTCCCCCCCAATCCCTAGTTTAAACACTCCTCCAACCTTCTAGCCATTTTCTCCCCCAGCACAGCTGCACCCTCCCCATTGAGGTGCAGCCCGTCCCTAGCATAGAACATGTAGCCAACAGAGAAGTCGGCCCAGTTCTCCAGGAACCCAAACCCCTCCTTCCTACACCAATTCCTGAGCCACTTATTTATCTCCCTAATCTCCCTTTGCCTCTCTGGTGTGGCACGTGGTACAGGCAGTATTTCAGAGAATACTACCTTGGAGGTCCTTGCCTTAAGCTTGCAGCCTAATTCCCTGAAATCATCTTTAAGGACCTTCCACCTACCTCTAACTTTGTCATTTGTGCCAATGTGCACCATGACCGCTGGGTCCTCACCAGCCCCTCCCAATAATCTGTCAACCCGATCAGCGATGTGCCGGACTCGAGCGCCAGGTAGGCAGCACACTGTTCGACGATCCCTGTCTTTGTGACAGATTGCCCTATCTATTCCCCTAATAATTGAGTCCCCCACTACCAGCACCTGTCTGGCCTGCCCTACTCTCCTGTTTTCCCCCTTACTGGAGCTGACACTCCTCTGGCTTTCAGAGGCCATGTCCTGCTGCAGCAGTGCTATCCCTGAACTCACACCCCCCTCATCTGCCAACATAGCAAATTTATTGGGGTGTGCCAGATCAGGGCTAGCCTCCCTGGCACCCTTCCCTCTACCCCGCCTTCTAACTGTCACCCAGCTAGCTACCTCACGGTCCTGCAGCTCCATACTACCATCCTCCCCCACATCTATCCCATTGAGCAGCTGTTCAGTGAGCAGCAGACTCCTTTCCATATTGTCTATGGATCTCAGCGTTGTCAGTTGTTCATTTAGATCCAGTATCTGGGCTTCCAAATGCACAACGTACTCACATCTCACACAGCAGTATGCACCCTCGACCGGCTGGTCAAGGAATGCATACATGCGGCAAGATGTACACTGGATGGCATTGCCAATCATGGAAAAGATGAGAAAAGAACAGGGATTTATCAAGCAGGCGCCTCAGGTTCTATTCCCATTCACAACAATTTGTTTATGGTATTTCGTAATGATATCAAAAATAATTAATTAATTATAATTAAAAACAATTAAGAAGTGAATTCTAACTTTTGTAATAAAAATATGGGTAATTCCATCTACAAGAGACTCTTGGGGCATTGATATTGCTCTTGGAACAAAGTTCAGAGAAAATTACAACTGTATTCTGAAAAGCAACCACAAGATGGCACTAAATATCTCATACAATGTGGTTAGGGAGGCAGTAACCAAGACGACAGGGTACTAAAAACTAGTGTGCTCTATATTTCTGCCGCTAGGGGCAGTGTGAAGGAAAATTTTTGTAATAAGGGCACAAGACCGATTTTTCACTGAGAAGGAAACAGTGTAAAGTGTGGATACGATTAAAGTGTGAATGTGCATATATAGATAAAGTGCAGAAGTGCCATATAGGTTAGTGAATACACCAAATAAAGTGTATTAACAAAGAGTAAGAATAGTCCATATTGGTGGAGAAAGGTAGTGTCATTAAGTGTCACTGAGAAAAGAATGTTCTCATTGGAAGCATAGTGTTATGTACACATTGTTGTATCATTGTTGGTGAAGCATCCATTAAAGATCTAGAAGATATTATATTGTATTATATTTATAGAAATACATTCTAAAAGTTACCTATAAGGTGGAAATGGGGCTGGTACTCAGTACAGGAGACAGTTGTCATGGTTACAGGTACCCAGAAACTCATGTATTCTATTTCACCGCCACAAGGGGCGGTAAGAAGTTGAATATAACTACATAAAAAATCTACAACCAAGTGAGCATGAGGAATTGTGTAAAGATAGTGTGGATTGATAAAATCCAATAAAAGGTTTTAAGTGAATAAAAACCTAAAAAAAAATATAAAACTATTAAGATGGTGATTACTAAAAATTTTTTTATGTTTGTGAAATCTAAAAAAAAAATAAAAAAATAAAAAAAGATATGAGGAGTGTAAAAGATTATAAAAGATAGAACCAGAATAATGAATCGAAGAGGTTATATGCTGGCACTGTCTGCAGGGTTATATTAATTCTGTTATTAGGTTCATCCCTTTCGGTTTTAGGGTATCCAAGTTGTAGATCCAGTATTTCTTTCTTTTTCAATGTTTCTGTGCCGCCCAGCTTAGGGGACCGGGATACCCGGCGCAGGGTCCCTTTCCTTGGGGGAGTCACTGGTGGCTGGACCCAGGCCGTGGCCCCAGGCTGGCACACTCCTAAAAGGGGGTATTTACAGGGGATTTAGAAGTTTATATAGTTTATAAAGTTTGTAGATGTTATTGTCGTGACGCCACCCAGAATAATGTGGCTATATATGGCCACCGCTGCCTTGTACTGGCCAGGGGATGATGGTGAGAGGCAGCTGAGATGGTATAGCCCTTTTCCGGGTAGGGCTGTAGGGTCCCCTGGACAGGTGATGTTAAAGTTAATGATGGATGAAGATGGAAGTATGGTGAGGAGATGTTAAGGGCACAGACACTTACTTGATTCACAGCAAATCCTCTCAGCGGTGATGGTCCCAATCCTGGATAGATGGTAACTGTTAAATCAGAGGCTGAGGCACAGATGAGGTTTAACTGGTTTACTTTCAACCAAACTATAATACAACAAGTCCCGTCTCCGGAGTCTGCAATAGGGGTTCAGTTGCTCAGGCCCCACCGGGTCCTTTACCTCCTGCTTGCGCTGTCTATGTGGCCCTGCTGCCGTGTGTGAACTCGCTGCTGGCCCAAATCTGTCCTCTCTGGGTCCCACTCAACAGGCAACTTGAGTCCTTTGTCTCTCTCTGCTTACCCCCTCCGGGAGTACTGCTGAACTCTTAGTATGTTGCTGTGTCTGGCCCTGTGAAGCTTGTTGTTACCTCACGTTTTTCCGGTTGCTGTATTGTATATAACTAATGCAGCCACGGATCCGGTATCCGTATCTGCACTTTTTATCTAGGGTAGATAATGATGCTACCCGATTCTGAAAGTGTTCCTCTTATCAGTTTTCTCCTCCTCAGACCGATGGCTTGGCCCTGGAAATTGTCAGCCAGTCCTCAGGAACTCAATGCAGCTCCTGTCACTCTGAGCTCATGGCTCCAACTGTCTGAAAATTTACCTCAGACCAGTGTTTTATCTCTAGGGAAATCTCTGGTGTCTCTGGAGCTCCCCCTACTGGCCAAAGGTGGTAGTGCAGTGGCTTGGCTTTCTAAGTGAGTGCAACTATTATGATCTTATACTGTGGCTAATACCCGCAGGGGCGCCACATTTCAAACCTATTACCAACCTCAATAGGCACATGATCGATCGGGGTTATTTTCATCAAAGTAGGATCTCTGTTGTGACATATGTTATAATGGTGTGAAACCCCATGTAGCTTATATCCGTTCTTGATATTCGATCTATGCTTATTCAGCCTCTCATGGAGTGGTCTTACTGTTCTCCCAACGTATTGTAGCAGGCAAGGGCATTCTAAAAGATATATGACATAACTCGTGGTGCAGTTCATGTTATGTTTTATGGGAAAGGTTTTCCTTGTTGAAGTTGAACTGAAAGAAGAAGTTTTTTGTATAATTCTACAACAAAGACACCTGTTATTCCCACATCTAGAGGTAGTTTTTTGTGCAGATTTTTGTGGTTTTTCAGTGAGTTTCATATTGTTGAGCCGTTTGAGGCGGCTGGGAGCTACAATGCTTTTAATATTTGGGGCTCTCCTGAACGTGATATTAGGTTTCTCTGGGATGATCATCTTTAAAATGGGATCCTTTTTTAAAATGTGCCAGTGCGTATTTAAACATTCTTTGATCGCTTTATGACTATCATTATATGTAGTAATGAAGTTGAACATGTATTTATTCTTATTGCTAATTATTTTCTGAGGTTTAGGGTTTAGTAGGGTTTCCTGATTTAGCTTCCCACTGTTTTTTTTAGCGTTTTTTACCAATCTTTTTGGGTATTTTCTGTCCAGAAACCTAGAGCATAGAATTCCGGATTGAGTTTTATAATCTTCATGGCTGGAACAATTTTTTCTTATCCGTCTAAATTGTCCTACTGGGATATTTTTAAGCCATTTAATGTAATGGCCACTTTTGTAGTCAATGTAGGAATTTCTGTCCGTGGGTTTGAAATATGTTTTAGTACAAATGACAGAGTTTTCCACAAAAATTGTTAAATCTAAGAAATTGATGCTTTTTCTCTGAATAGTGGGTTCAAACCCAAGTCCCCATTGATTGTGAGTAATGGATGTTATAAATGTATTTACATCACAGAAATCTGTATCCCATATAAAGAAGATATCGTCAATGAATCTCTTTTATATGACAATGCCCCTATTGAATTCATCATTAATCATATGTAACTCTTCGAACAAACCCATGAAGAGGTTCGCATAAGAACATGCGACCTTAGAACCCATCGCTGTGCCGTGTTCTTGGTGGTACATCTCCCCATTAAATGTAAAGAAATTATTGTAAAGGATAAATCGCAAATTATCTAATATGAAATCAATAGTTACAGTATCCATAAGTAAATCATGCTTGAGAAAACAATCGACACATAACAAACCTGTCTCATGCCTGATGTTTGTATATAACGATGCTGCATCAAGGGTGACAAAGATGTAAGTCTTTCCATTTTACACCTTTGAGCAATTTTATCACATCAGTGGAGTGTTTGATGAAACTCTCTAATTTGACCACATATTTCTGTAGTATTTTATCGATATACATCGCTAAATTACTGGTTAAAGATCCAATACCCGAGATTATAGGTCTCCCGGGAGGGTCTGACAAACTTTTATGAACCTTTGGTAGATGGTAAAAGAAGGGCACCGTGGGTTGTGTGGCTGTAAGGAATTTTTTTAAATCTGTTGTGATGACCCCTCTTTCAAAGGCCATCCTTATTTTTTGATTGTAGATCTTAGTTAATGCAGGGTAAGGATTTGTTTTAATTTTCTTATAGTATTTTGGATCTCTGAGTAATCTTTCTGCTTCTTTCATGTAATCTGCTGTATCTTGGGTTACTATGCCCCCTCCTTTGTCTGCTGACCTTATTACAATGCCTTTGTTATCTTTGAGGCTTTTTAAGGCTTCTTTCTCCTTTTTTGTTAAATTATTACTATTTTTCGTTTGTACTAATGTCTCTCTTCTTAAATCATTCAGTAACAAATCCTGGAACGTTTCTAGAAAGTGACCCCTACTTTCCAGTGGATAGAATTTAGATTTTACTTTGAAAAATTCTTCAAATGTATCGTTGTTATCATTAATGGTTAGTTCTGTATCATCTTTGTCTACTTTTAATGCAAAGTGTCTTTTTAAAGTTAGTCTGCGAATGAATTGGTGTATATCAATAAACAGATCGAAATTATCAGGTTTATTAGTAGGACAGAAAAGTAAGCCTTTACTGAGTAGTAATTTTTCATCATGTGAGAGACTGTAATTGGACAGGTTTATGATGTTATTATCAATGTCTTTAGTTGTTTCTAGTCTACAAAGCTTATCTTTACTTTTTTTCTTTTTTCCTTGTCCTCTTTTTCCTCTTTTTTTCTTTTGCCACCCACATTGTTGAAGAATTTCGTTATCTCTTGATTTGCAATTTTCGCTGTTACTAAAAAAGGAACGACACCCTTGTTCTCGTTTTTGGAATTGTCTTAAATGACCCATTGTGGAATTGGTGTATCCATCATTTTAGTGTTAGTATCAATTGTTATTAGGTCTTTTTCATGTGTGTTTTCCACCATTATCGTAGAGGTGGGTCTAACTGCTTTATGTGCATTTTTACTTTCATGCTGGGAATTGTTGTGTAAGACAATGGGCTGTAGGGGTTTTTCTCGATTAATTTTATTAATTAATTCCTTGATTTTCTGTAAGTGCTCCTCATCACTGTCCTTAGTCATTTCAGGTGTATCAATTATTGTTGGTACCTGACTATTTTCCTCCCTATGCACTTGGACTGTAGTGGTTATTTTCTTTAAAATCTGTCTGGACTCAGCGTTCAATAAATCTTGATTGATTTCTGAGTCTATGTTTCCATTATGTTTTGATTTCAATTTTGCAATATCCAGAAAACCATTATCATCCAGTATCTCATCGGGCAAGAAACTAGAGGCATCCTTACTACAAGTCTCCAATTCCTCTATTTCTTCCAGGTCCTCTTCATTAAGTGATTCTAGGTCATGGTGTAAGGGTATAGTTACATATATTGCCTGGTTAGTTGTAAATTCTGGTGTTATAGGGGTTATGGGTAGTGATGGGCGAATCCTAAATTACTCGGAATCGCTTGACTCTAGCGAGTCCGAGCCCGGGACTCGCTACTCGTTGCGAGTCTAGCGAGTCCAATGTTAATGAATGGGGAAGCGAGTAATAGCGAGTAGTGTGCGATTTACAAATCACAGATGTGTCTCGGAAGCTTCAGCCTGAAGCAATCCTAGTTTTGCCATTGATTTGCATTGGACTCGTTTACTTTGCAAGTAATCGCTGGGAAACTCGCACAGATAAGAGTCCTGTCTGCTCTGTGTGCTGGCTGCCGCAGCTCCAGGGTCCTAGAGCCCGCCTGCTGGCTGATGTAGCAGAGCTGAGATTGTTCTCAGTCTGCTCATTCCCTGTGCATAGACATCTATATCTATGCACAGGGGATGAGCAGAGAGGACATCGCGTTTTGGACTGCGTCGGACGGAAGAGGATTTTTTTAATTAAAGATGGAGTCCCTAATGGCTTTTTTTTTTATTTCTAATAAAAAATTTTCTCTGTGTTGTGTTTTTTTTAAAACAATTTAATAGAAATTCATGGCGGTCATGTCTAATATTGGCGTGACCGCAATAAATTTCGGGCTTAGGGCCAGCTGATAATACAAAGCTGGCCCTAACCTCTTTATTACCCAGCGTGCCACCGCCACCAGGGCCGCTGGAAGAGCGGGGTTCAGCGCCAGAGGATGGCGCTTCAATGAACGCGCCATCTTCTGGGGCGGCTGCAGGCTGCAATTTGCAGCGGGGGGTGCCCAGAAAGCTTGGGCCTCCCTGCGCTGCGGATTCCAGCCCCCAGCTGCTTAGCTGTACCTGGCTAGACATAGAAATTGCGCGGAGCCCCACGCATTTTTTTTTAATTATTTCATGAAATTCATGAAATAATTAAAAAAAAGGGCTCCCCTATATTCTTGTGTCTGGCCAGGTACAAATAGGCACCTGGGGGTTGGGGGCAGCCCGTCGCGGCCTGCTGGATCCGGCTGGTTCCAGAAATACGGCGAAGCCCATGTAATTTTTTTTCTGAAAAATCAATAAAACAATCCTAAAAAAGGGACTGCATCTTTATTAACCCCTCACCCATGGTCCAGGGGTTAATAAAGATGCAGTCCCTTTTATTTACATTGTTTTATGGATTTGTCAGAAAAAAATTTCACGTGGGCTACGCCGTATTTCTGGAACCAGCCGGATCCATCAGGCAGCGACGGGCTGCCCCCAACCCCCAGGTGCCTATTTGTACCTGGCCGGACACAAGAATATAGGGGAGCCCTTTTTTTTAATTATTTCATGAATTTCATGAAATAATAAAAAAAAAATGCGTGGGGCTACGCTCAATTTCTATGCCTAGCCAGGTACAGCTAAGCAGCTGGGGGCTGGAATCCGCAGCGCAGGGAGGCCCAAGCTTTCTGGGCACCCCCCGCTGCAAATTGCAGCCCGCAGCCGCCCCAGAAGATGGCGCGTTCATTGAAGCGCCATCCTCTGGCGCTGAACCCCGCTCTTCCAGCGGCCCTGGTGGCGGTGGCACGCTGGGTAATAAAGGGGTTAATACCAGCTTTGTTATACAAGCTGGTATTAAGCCCGAGATTCTTAATGTCAGGCCACGTTTGACCCAGCCACTAAGAATCTCCAATAAAGGGTTAAAAAAACACAACACAGAGAAATTTTTTTATTTGAAATAAAAAAAAAGCCATTAGGGACTCCATCTTTAATTAAAAAAATCCTCTTCTGTCCGACGCAGTCCAAAACGCGATGTCCTCTCTGCTACATCCCCTGTGCATAGATATAGATGTCTATGCACAGGGAATGAGCAGACTGAGAACAATCTCAGCACTGCTGCATCATCTCTGTGAGCAGGCGGGCTCTAGGACCCTGGAGCTGCGGCAGCCTGCACAGAGAAGACAGCTGGACTCGGCTCGCAATGTAACAGCAGTTATTTTGCGAGTTTCCCTGCTATCACTGGCACAGTAGCCGAGTCTAATGCAAGACAATGGCAATCCTAGTTTTGTCAGCGTTTGCCATTGATTTGCATTGGACTTGTGCGAGTAATCACTGGGAAACTCGCAGAGTACTGAGTCCTGCGAGTCCCTTACTACTCGCCCAGTAACGAGTCCTAGCGAGTAGATTCGCCCATCCCTAGTTATGGGTTCTTTATCTGTGATGGTGATAGTGTCTAGTGCAAATACTTCACTCGGTTCTTTATTATTGGATGCTGATTTAAATTGTTGGTTGGCATTTTTATTATTGTTGTTATTATTGTTTTTCTTATCAGAGTTATTATTCTTATTATTATTCCCATAATTATTACCATAACTATTTTTCCTCCTGGCACTATTGGAAAAACTCCTCTCTTTATGTTCTTTTTGTGTGGAAGGGGTCCTGTTCCTTTTGAATGTATTATTCTCTATTTTTGAATCCCCTAGAGTGTAATCAAGCCTGTCCCTATTCAATTTCTTAGATTTCCTCATTATAGTATCATGCTCAATTTGTAACAAGTTGGTGCTGATGTTTGAATAGATTCTCCTATATTCTGTATTTTTGCTGAATTTACTGAGGTTTTCACAAAGTCTATTAACCTCAGCAGTTGCTGTATCAGCCAATTTAGATCTCTTGTCACACAAAATACATAGTAATGTATTCATGCATTTTTTTAGGATAAAGTTCCAATCATTGGTGAATTCAATGTCCTCCTGAAAGGGACAGTTTAGGACTAGCCTCAATCCCCTCGGGCAAATATTTTCCTCAATGTAAATTGTCATAAATCGTGCTTCAATACCATATTGCACCTCTTTCTTGAGGGCATCTTCCAAACTGTGTAATAGTTCTTTCATTATCTTGGTTTCATTCTCATCCAATGTGCTGCTATCAGTCTCGCTCTCATCAGCTTCTGGAACAGCTGCTCCAACAGTTTGTTGAATGAGTTTTTCTCTGGAGGAAAATCTCGTGTGTAGATAATCCATTTTCAATTTATGCTGCACTCTGTCCCCAGGCTGGGATTCGTACCCAAATCACTAGGTCCTTCCCACCGGACTGGTGACTAAAAACTGTAGAAAATATAAAAGGGGTGGGGGACAAGGGGCGCAATAGTGCCCTATCACTAGTGACACTGTAGAGAAGGGTGGTATTGTGGAACCACTCACCTGGTGCAGTTGTGATCCCCACAACTGGTTTGTAAGCGTGAAGCAATCAAGAGCTGCTGCAGGACCTCCACCTACCACTGACCAGTGGTGAAATCCAGAAAAGAAGATGGGAATGCCGGTGTGCCACGGTCCGCGCTGCTCCAAATGCAAAAACTCACCAAAGAGTCAAATTTTCCTTGAGCAAATTTCCAAGCTTTATTTTCTTCCTCCTACGCGTTTCGGTGCCTAGCCTGGCACCTTCATCAGGGATATTACATCAAACAGTAACAGTGGGGTTTTCTGGATTTCACCACTGGTCAGTAGTAGGTGGAGGTCCTGCAGCAGCTCTTGATTGCTTCACGCTTACAAACCAGTTGTGGGGATCACAACTGCACCAGGTGAGTGGTTCCACAATACCACCCTTCTCTACCGTGTCACTAGTGATAGGGCACTATTGCGCCTCTTGTCCCCCACCCCTTTTATGTTTTCTACAGATCTCTGCCAGTCATAGCATTATATCAATTTGTGCTTGTTGACTTAATTCATCGATTGCTGCCAGACTTTAGAACTCCTCTGACGATCTGTTGCCTTGTCCCTTAGCTTTAATATGTTATCACAATAATTTGATACTAGTCCATGCACGGACAAGCCATAAGGCAGGGTAGACACATGTTCCAATATCAAGAGAGCACATTGTGGACTAAAGAAATAAACAAAGGGGTAGTCAGGTCATGGTCCGGGATCAGAATATCAGTACGATATTGCATCAAAGCAAAAGTACAAGGCAAATTGGTGATCAGGGGAAATCCAAGGTCTGGCAGCAATACATCAAAACACAGAGCACAAACAAAGCCAACATGCACCAATAAGCAAAATGCTACTATTGGCAATGATCTGTGACTAACTGCTCAAATAAGTAGCTAACTGGTCAATCACAGAGTACAAGGAACACCTAAAGAGGCCCAGCATCTCCTAGTCTTAAACTACATGACAAAGCTGTTAATCAACACATCGACAGCTTAGCACGCCCTAGCACTAGATTGAATAATTGGACTCTAAGGACAAGAACTGTATTTATAGTAACTTATAACTGAGCACAGGCCTTATTTCATAGTGCAGACTGTCACTCATTGTGTCAAAGACACACTGACTGGAGGAATTGCAACACCTGTCTGCAATTCTGCAAACATTGGGCAGCATGAATCAAATGAAAGGTTTAGGGTATGTGCTCACGGTCTGGAGGAGCTGCATCTTGGACACAGCTCCTCCAGACCTGAGTGAACCCGCGGATGGCTGCAGGGAGACCGCAGCCGCCCTGTAAAAACCATGTGTGGCAGGTGCAGGACGGCTTCTCCCTGAAGTCACCCGATGGGAGTCGCTTCCGACTCCGCAGCATGAAATGAACATATCGGCAACCCGCACTGCAGCTGTAAAAACGCTGCGGTCAGGTTAAGCATAGTGGGCATGGCATTTCTACAAATCCCATCCACTATGCTACTATTGTACTATGCAGCATTTTGGACACAGCGGCAAGACTTACCGTGAATATTCAGCCCTAGAGACCATAAAGGCACATGTTAGAAATTTGTGAATTTTGTTAGCAGCTTGCTATAATTTTATTGCTTAATTTTATTCTTCTGAAACGTTTCAGCTTTGTGTTAGTGGAATTCTTGAAAGTTTATATTATATAGAATATATGCCTTTACAGTGTGACATACGACTTTTTTTAAATTAAAAGACTCCCTGCCTAAATTAATAGGACGTTCTTCATTTCCTCTCTGTGTGTCAGCTAGTAATGGAGTCAGTTTAATAGGTTTAGCATATGACATAAATAAGATCTTACTGTGATTAAATGCCTCCAGATGGAAGTCCCCATGGATAACCTAAGTTACAGCATAAAGCAAGTACATGAAATTGAGACTGCTTACCAAAACACATAAGAGTTTTTCAACAGAATATCTCCAACAGCTAGTGAACTTCTAATTATGTCAGATATAATTAAATATTAAAAACAAAAATCACTTCACATCTGTGGAAATACAGGCTCAGATATCCATATTAATTATTAGGATAATACCATGGTTGAAACTAAAGGCCGGGTTACACATAACGATGTGCCAGCGACCCAACCAACAATCGGGATTGTTGGCACATCGCTATGCGATTGCCGGTGAGATGCCACACAGGCTGATCTCACCAGCGACCAGCGAACCATGTTACGACCTCAACATCATGGAAAACAATATAAACTATTATTTTCCACGATGTCGAGGTCCTGCTACTGTATTCAGCGGGAGAACGCTGGTAACATCGGTGCACCTTTTGAGTATTTGGTGAGTTTTTTGCTTCAGTATTTGTAAGGATAAGTGCTCACGGTCCGGAGGAGCAGCGTGTTGGACACAGCTCCTCCATACCTGAGTGAACCCGCGGGTGGGTGCAGGGAGACCACATCCGCCCTGTACTCACCCTATGCGGTGGGTGCAGGGCAGCTTCTCCTTCCGTGCACCCGATGGGAGCCACCTCCAACTCCACAGCATGAAATTAACATGCTGCACAGGAGCCTAATGCCAGCAACCTGCACAGCAGGTAAAAGAATGCTGCTGTCGGGTTAAGCATAGTGAGCATGGGATTTCTTGAAATCCCAGCCACTATGCTTATACTGTAAGACACAGCGTTTTGGATGCAGTGGCAAGACGCTGCGTTCAAAAACGCTGCGTACACTGATTGTGTGCACGCACCCTAAGCCAAAATTATGAGATGCCTGTGTTTCTATGGAGCTGACGCACTCCCATCCAAAGATGGGTAAGCCGTTCCATGTAAGTCAAACACTCATGCAAGTATCTCACATGCATCTCACATAGTGTGTCTCTGCCATGACCTTGATCATGGGCGCGTACCCTTATAGAAATATGCACAACACGTCTGCATTTTTTATCCACTTCTGATTTTGGCTTACAAATACTGAGATAATAGAACTCACCGGATACTCAACGTGTGTACATGGTGTAAAGACACATGGAGACAGCATAACACTAAAGTTTGCTTTTTGTTGCCTTAAATAGGACCCGTCAACAGATCTAAAGTAACCAATTTTTGTTCTTAGGGCACAGCCACACTAGAGTTTGAAAAATCGGTCAGATTCTCATCCAGGAAGTTGAACGACTTTAAACTGTTTTTTGGTCCACTTGTCATGCAACTGCTATGCGAATGTTTGAGGTTTTCTCAGCCAACATCTGAGTGTTGTCCTTGTGACATCCGTGTGGCATGCATTTTTTTTCATGTGACTTCACTGAATAATTATGTTTGGAATTGCCTGCACTGTGTGGGCATTATGACTTCAATAGATCTTGTCAATTGCTATCACTTTGGAGTCATGTACCCTGAACATGATTGTGGTCACTTGTGTATTCTCTGTGGGCATTTTCTTTCAGGCCATATTGTCCCATCAGATTACTGCAATGTCTGCCAACCTTACATTGATCACCACAAAGCATGTTTTGATCCACTGGTTTTTAATTAGATGATAGGGGCCTCCATACCACATAATTGTTGTTCAGAGGAGGCAAGCCTATTTCTGGGTTAAACCACATCTACAGCAACGTCACAGCCATGGGCTTATGCATACACTCTATGGGACCAGCAGCCGCTTTTGTTATTGGTGGGGATGAGGCCTTCACATTTAGGCGTGACTTGATGGGCAAATAACCTAGACGAGCCTTATAACATCAACGCCCTGTGTTCAACACCAGACTGGCACGTGGTTGGCGAATGGGACAGTGTGTTTTTGCTTTCCTAACATACAAATGGCGGGTGCTCACATTCCCAATCCAAATAAGTGCTATTCATGTTGGTTCAATCATAAAGGCCTGTGTAATTCACCACAATGCCACCAAGATCTATGACCTACCTACAGAAGGTGCACCATCTGATAAGCCTGCAACCAATCCTTCAACCCCTGTTGGTCCTGTCATAAGGCCTCAAGCTGACCCTTCTGCCCTTATAGTGAGTGACCTTTTTAAACAAACTGACTTTTCAACATAGGCCTCAGTCCCATGGCAGCCAAATTATGGTTGTGCCCCTTGAGTGTGTCATGGTTCAAATTTGCAAGTTCCATCAATTTGTGTTTTAGGTTGTGCCATCAGATTTTTCTTTGTAATTCAAGCATATGTGTTATTATGTATGTATAAGCAGATTGTTTACTGAGTCAATAATTTTTTAATTTAAAGCCAGACAAAAATTTGAGAATCATACATTTTTTATTTAGTATTTTCTTAGAAACATGAACTGGACATAATGTTATGTTACATATTTTGCTCATATGTGTCAAAATGCCGTACATGGTGAAAATAAAAAACAAACATAATGGCGGATGTCTGTCAACATTACACTTTCGTTTAACATTATCAGCAATTAAATGTTAGTATAGGTTTGTGTGTCATGCGTTGGCCCTGCATTTGAACCCATACTTGAGTTTTGGGAAGATGTAAGGCTTTGTTGTGAAAGTTCTATGTCCTGACTTGTTCCCATTTCTGGAAATTGCCCTTGATTGGAATGGCCATAGGAGACCTGTAAGTTGTGTGTGGCCCTGAATGGGTGGTTGGTAAGAGTGGTATTACCTGCTGAGTGTAACATAGTGCTGTAATCATTCCTTAGAAAACTGGTATTAGTACTGGTATTAGAATGTGTGTCTGTTGCTGTGCGCATGGCCATAATTAGTGTGCCATGGTAAATTGCCATTCTCTGCGCCATGTTGAAAACCTTGTGGGTCATGAGTTTGCCGTGTGTTAGGCCAGGGATGTGGCTGGTCTGCATACTCCACATTGTGTGGTGGCTGACGTACTTGTTGTGGGGCCATTTTTGGAAATGTGGCTTACGGTGGTGAAGGGCAACATATTGCTTCTTGGAGGCCCCTGTGGACAGTAATTTTGGGATGATACATCAATTTGAGGGCCGAGTAAGGATGATGATGAGGATGTCTGGGTTCCCACTGTGATTGTGGTAGCCAGCAAATTGTCCTGCGAATTCTGGCACTGTTCTAGCATCAGAAATACCGGACGTGGGTTGTTGGTGGGAACAAAGGATTCTAGGACAATTTGCACGACAGCCCCTGCCCATAGCTTCACGGGGCGTGGAATTTCCCGCAAATAACTACTGAGGCTAAGACCAAAATCCTCTTCACCGTCATCACTTACTGTGCGGGCCAGATATGGGAGTACCCCAGAATCCACATCTCACCTTTCATTACTCATGGACAAATGTCACCTTCATCTAGTCTGACATGACAAAATAGGTGACAGTGGGGACCTAGCCATTGGCACATTTGGCCGAACATTTTCCCGCAAGTCCTCTGCCGGTTGTTGGTTTGTCCAAGGCAAAGCCTCCACATTGGTTGACAGAGTCCCTGGTAATGTTGCTGATGAGGACGCCCCATTATCCTCTTGGGAGACTGATGTTACACAGCCCTCGTCAGCAGACTTAGCAGCACGGTCAGTGTGGTACTCTGTTTCGGAGGCAGGTGGCTGCCGCAGGTTGGTCTCGGTGCTACAAAAAAACATGAGGCATGTAAATTTCAATGCATTTTGCATAGACCAATTGTTTTGCTACATGATGAATTAGGCATAAAAAAGCATACGGTCTTAGTTCCAGGACAGGAGCAGGAAGATTCAGCCAGGAAAAATAAATGTATGGGCATTTTCGGGGAACCTCTGACTTGAGATGAGCGGGTGTTCGATTCAAAATGTTCGCCAATCTCAAATTCAAGCTGTTTTGGGCGGTGTTCAAGTCATTCGACGAAGGAGTTGTGGTCAGCTCTGGAGACCGAGTTTCAGCAATGGTTGTCTCCACTCAACCTGCAGCCAGGGAAGGCCGTGTGCGACAATGCTGCAAACCTGGGTGCGGCCCTTTGCGGGGGCAATTCCTTGTATGGCTCACATGTTGAACCTGGTTATCCAGCAATTTTTAACACACTATCTTGGCCTAGATGGGCTTCTACAGAGGGCACAGTCGCTGTGTGCTCACTTCTGGAATTTGCATCCCGCAGCTCAACGACTTGCATCGCTCCAGAAATCTTTCAGCCTGCCAGTTCACCGGCTGGATGTGATGTGCAGACACGCTGGAATTCCACTCTGTACATGTTGCAGAGACTGTGGCAGCACCAACGAGCCCTGGTGCAATACATTATGACGTATAACCTGGGCCAACGAGATCCAGAGGTGGGGCAGATCACGCTTCTGGAGTGGTCTCAGATCAAGGACCTATGCACCCTTCTGCACAGTTTTGAAATGGCGACAAACATGTTTAGCGCTGACGATGCCATTATCAGCATGACTATTCCGGTCATCTACATGCTCGAGCACACTCTAAACAGTATTCGGAGTCAGGTGGTGGGACAAGATGAGGTGGAGGAAGTACAGGAGGAGTCCTATGCGGAAGGGATAGCAAGATCACCAAGGTCCTCACGGTTGGCAGCACCAAGACGGCAGGCATGGGAGGGTGGGGGAGAGAGATTAACAAGGGCGCATGGTAGCAGCCAAACTGTTGAGGAAGGTGCAGGAGCCCGGGAAGAAATGGAGGACGAACTGGCGATGGGCATGGAAGACTCAGCAGATGAGGGAGACCTTAATGACATTTCTGTTGTGCGAGGTTGGGGGGAGAGGGCAGAGGAAGGAAGAATGATTCTCACATCGCCACCACCAACACAACAAGGACTTGGTCCTCCTGGATGCGCAAAACACTACCTGCAACATGACCGAATTAAAAGTAATGCCGACTACTGGGTTGCCACACTCTTAGATCCCCAGTACAAGACAAAATTTGGCAAAATAATTCCTGCCATAGAAAGGGACGCACCCATGCAGGTGTAGCAGCAGAAGCTGTTACACAATCTTAGATCGGCTTTTCCACAACACTCCAGTGGTACACAGAGTGAATCTCACAGGAGTATCTCCAAGTAAACATCGATGCCATGACTGGGGAACTGGAGCCTTGCTCATTTTGGGCTTCCAATCTGGAAAAATGGCTTGAGCTCGCCACTCACGCCTTGGAGATCCTGTCGTGCCCCGCATCCAGCGTTCTCTCTGAACGTGTCTTCAGTGCTGCTGGTGGTGTGCTGACAGATAAGTGCACAAGTCTGTCCAGCCGGAATGTGAACAGACGAACGTTAGTTCATCAAGATGAACAAGTCATGGATCCGCAAGGACTTTTCTACCCCTGTGTCATCCTGGGGAGACTAAAGGCTTGTGGATTTTTGAATGTGCTTCATGACAGTAACCATTTAAAGTTTGCAACTGTGGGGCACTTAAGTGGTGTCTGTGTCCAAATTTTTGGAAAAACTCTTTGGAGACTTTTGTTGAAGTCCCCTAAATGTGTTTGACATGAATTCAGAAGGGCATGACATGCCTATATCTGTGTCTCCTCCTCCTTTTACTCATCCAGCTCTTTTATTTTCCCATTTTTATATGTACTGGTCACTTTTCCATGTGTTTGTTGTGTCTTCTGAGTAGTTTGTCACATTTTTGACACCTTAGAAGGTGTTTTCTATGTGTTTGTGTTTGCCTGCCATTGTTTTCAATGGTGTTCGACGAACACCACCCCAATTCGACGATTCGAATCGAATTCGAACACTAGGGTGGTGACTCATCTCTACCTCTGACCCACTGGGTGGCCTATTCCTCTTCTCCCGCCTATACTGGTCACGGCAACTTCGCCATCTCTTTGTGACCATATCCACTGTGATGTAAAAACCAACAGGAAACATGAGTTTCAACAAAAACACTGACATGTCAATATGAAGAAAAATCAATCAGTAAACATGAACTAGCATCATATGTTACCCAGATTAATCTGGACATCATGGGAACTGTCATCATAACAGGGGAATATTTGGCGAGTGATGTACACCCATGAGGCATCTTTCTTACGGCAGTCCGCATAGGAAGCATCTCTGGGGTCCCACAACTTGGGCCCCTCCTGGACCAATACGATCAGCATCTCAACATTGATGGATGGTGGCATGTTGTTCAGCTCCGTGGAGGTATGCCTCCAGAAGTGACGGTTCAGCAGCTTTCTGCTTCCTGGTTTGCCATGTGACGGAGGCTTATCAAGCTTAATTCCTGTGTTAAAGCTCAGCTGTGAAAAAATTGCATCGCATATGGATGGTCAGTGTTCTGTCCGTGTGTGGTCCGATTTTTTGTCAGACCCATAGACTTGCATTGGCGACTCTCACACGAGAATCGCAGATAGTCACAGCATGTTACAATTTTTGTCTCATCCAGATTCTGGATGAGAAAAAAGCGTCCAACAGATGCAAGTCTGTTCTATCGTATTACCTAACATGAATCCCACTGCAATGCGACAAAATTATGCATTGCAGTCGTTCGATATTCACGCCATGTGGCTCTGCCCTTCTTTTATTTCAACTGTTTCCTTAGTATCGTTTCCTTTTTTTTGTTGTTGTTTTTTTAATTCACTATATGAGATCATACACATGGGCCTTTTTATTTATTGCTATATTTTTTTTTCTCAAGAAGAGCTGCTCACAGGATTCTCAGGGATGTGTCTTTGGACTGCTCTGCATAATTACCTCATTACCAACGCCCCCTTGTGAAGACTATAAGAATTTGCATCACATTAAAATGCCCACATCTCTGTAATACTATAGCAGATAAAATAATAAATAAAAATAATACATGGGTGAACAGGTGGAATAATGTAAGTGCAAAAACTGGTTTCTTTCTACCTGGTGACAGGGCCTTGTTATCTTTGTAATTATAGATTAGGATAATGTGGTGATTAGCTTGCTAGAGGGAGAAGTACAGGGTGGGCCATTTATATGGATGCAGCTAAATAAAATGGGATGGTTGGTGATATCAACTTCCTGTTCAAAACCTCAATGCCACTGGATATCTGAAATTGCTACATGATTCAGATATCCAGTGGCATTGAGGTTTCCATTGATGAAGAATGGCCCCACTATCTTTGTACCCCATAAACCACACCATACCATCAATTTTTGTGTTCCGACAGTCTTGGAGGGTTAGTGTCAGACCAATAGCGGTGGTTTTGTTTAACTTCACCATTGACAAACAAAGTTTGCCTCATCACTCATCTGAAGGCAATTGTCTATGTTGTGAATATACGAGATGTGCAGCATCTGAAACAACGGATACTGGAAGCCTGTGCTAGCATTTCTTCAGCAGTGTTGCTATCAGTGTGTCAAGAGTAGGAGAAGAGGGTTGCATTGACAATCCAACACAATGGACAGCAATAACTCATGAAAGAATAAAGTTATGTTAAATCCAAGCACACCATTGTTTTTCTTTATGAAATTCTCAATAGGTTTGATGTGTCACATGACCCTCTTACCATTGAAAAAAATAAAGTTGGATCCAAAATGGCTGAGTTCAAAATGGCCACCATGGTCACCTAACATCTGGAAAAGTTTTCCCCCTCCAATATAGTAATGTGCCACAAGCAGGAAGTTGATATCACCAACCATTCCCATTTTATTTAGGTTCATCCCTATAAATGGCCCACCCTGTACATTGCTTAGCATAGATATAGTGGTCACCTGTTTCACATAAATAACTGCTGTACAATGTATATTTTTGGACAAAAAAATCTGTCAAATGAAGCAGACATTATTACAGTTTGACCATTCACTCTCAATTCATTACTAAAATCTGTATTCAGTGAAGACAGGTTTTCACATTGCTGAGATGATAGAAAAGGGAACAAGAGAAGACAAAGTTTGAATGGGAGCAATGACAGTTCAAAATATCGACAAATAGACAAAAAAGTGTGATATATACAAGAGTTTATTATTAATGTGCAAAAAACCTTTTGGATAAAAACAATTAAAACTGTAAGGGCCCCTCTATGACCTTGTAACAGAGATAACATTGACCATAAAATTGCAACAGTATACGGCCCTGGATGATATATATATATACAGTAGAAGGTCCCCGTAGGATAGGCAAATTGATATGACTGTTACAATTTACAATGAAAAGTGCATACGTGCGAGGACCACTCCCTTAAGGAGTATACAATATTTGTTGGTCAGGTATAATAATGAATCACTTGGTTAGCGTGCAGATACATGCCCAATATAGGGGAAAGACACAATCAATACAGTAAATGGTAGTGTACCAGGGTCAGCAAAATATTATCCCACATGATAGCATAGACAATTGCATAGAAAATTAGTCATAGATACACACTCATACCCTTATCATATCAACCCAAATGGACTATGGTGGACCAAAGTATGCTATAGTGGGTCTCAATACACAGTAATGCACAGAAAAGTAAAATTAACTGGGTCGTGGCCGACAAGTTACACTGTTAACCTATTAGATGTTAGGTTGGTTAGATACCTGTGTTTCCATCAAGAAAATATTTTTGTTTATATCAGGAAATAATGTGCTGACATAGGTGTGTGTATATGATCAAGTAGAAACCCACCTACAGGCTGACATTTCTGTAGCCCGTGCAGTGTGTATCAGTATAAGTTACAAAGTGCTGCTGCAGCCTCAATGTGAGTGAGTGTAGCCCAGTATAAATAAAGTGCATGTGCACAGATAGCAAATAAGTAAAGGCTGGCATAACCCAAATAACAAACCAGTCCGGGGGTCACCATGAGGGATTAAGGCAGGAGCTGGGTGTTGCTGTTCATCAGAACAGAGGGATAGGGGGCGCCCAGACCCCACGCGTATCGCTGCCTAGGTGCAGCTTCATAAGGGGAGTGATGGAGTTTGCACAATCTAGGTCTAAATACCTGCTTGGAGCTCATTATGGTGCAGCTGGGTGCGACAGTGTGGCACAATGCAGGAAGTCTGGGGCGTCATGTGATTGTTACCATGGGAAGTTTCATTGATGACAACCTCCAGTGAAACCGGAAGTGACACGTTTGGTCACCATGGTGATCTAAATAACATAACAGGGAGGTTTATCTATGGAGATGATTTAACCCCACTGGGTGCCAAATAAACAGATTTGAGGGTGTAAGAATGCATTTAGAATGGATAACAATATTAAAGCAATACATGTAACACATGGCTAGAAAACCTGAAGTTGTTACAGCGCACATTCCTCAAAACCTAATGTGAACCAGCACAGAGAGGTATACATGTGGGGTCTGTGGAAATAGATGATACAAGGTAAGGCCATGTTCACACACATGCATTTTTTTTACCATCTCTGCGTTTTTTGGTGTGTTAAAAAAACCGCAGGTGCGTTAACGCAGGGGTACATTTGAGTGTACATGCGTTTTTCAGCTCCATTTACGTTTTTTCCCCCAGTCCAAAAAACGCTGCATGCAGCGTTTTTTGGGTGCTGGAAAAAAATGCAGGGGTGGTTTTCCAAAAACGCATGCGTTTCTATAACATGGGGCCCTATGGGAAACGCATGCGTTTTTAAATGGCACATTTATGCACCTTGCGTTAACGCTTGCGTTTTTGCCTGCGTTTTTGAGGAAAAAATGACAAAGTCCAAAAAGGCTGTATTTCCTTTCAGACACTCAAGAGACATTTTTTAGCACTCCTAAAAAAACGCATGTGGTTTTAGGAGTGCTAAAAAAAACGCAAATTGTGTGTGAACAATGCCTTAGATATGTAATATCAAGATGCAAAAGTTAAACTCAGCTGGAGCCAGAATGCACATACCATAAGTAAATGAGAGGAAGAAAAAAAGGAAAAAGAGTAACGATAAACCATATCTTTTGCCAAATGTAAAATGGCGGCACAAACCCAACACAATAACATAGTGGTGATGCGGGTGGCTCATCTAGGAGGCCAGTGTACTCCTGCAGAACATAAAATATGAGTAGATGAGTTAAATGCATTATGGTTGATTACACAGAGGTAATAACATGTAATTCACATGGCACATGGCTAAAAGCATACTCGACTATAGAACTGGTATACTTCTGCAGGGTACAGAGAGTAACCATATTAAGGTAGATGGAGTAAATGTAGTATAGTTATTAATAGAGCAGAGAAAAAATGTATATATATATCACGTGACTAGGAAACTGGAGGTGTGGCCGCACACATTCCCCCAGTCCAGATGTCCCCAGCACGGAAATGAGTATACATGTAGGGTCTGTACGGATGGATAATATAATAAGAAAGAATATACAAATACCAAAATACCACAGTATATCAATAAGGCTGGGCTAGAGCCCAAAGGAAAAGTGGCACACATATTGCATGTAAATTTAGACCATGCATGAGGATGAACCGTATCCTTCACCCCATATCAGATGGAGGCACAAACCCAACACAATAGCATGGCAAGAAGGCGAGTGGCTCAACTGGGGGCCAGTATACCCCAGCGGGGCAGGAAATGTCAGCAGATGGATTAAATACATAGTGGTTACGGTAATTGTACAAAGGAGATGATGCATAATTTGCATAGCACATGGCTCGGAGATGTGGCGGCGCACAGATCTCCAGTCAGGTGTACCCCAGCATAAAAATGATAACCATACTCATATGAGCCGTGCACGTGCCATGGTTTGATTGTAGGCGAACTCCACAGTATAAAAATCAAACAGGACTATCGGTGCATATACCAAATTAAAGAGCCTGCATGGGGGTAACCCTATCCATTGCCCCAAAGTGTCGGCATACCTTAAATAAGTTGATACGGCTATCCACTAAGATAGGGGCCTGGGGATGTAGGTCTCACAAACCACAGAACACATACTAACCAGCATAGATATAGGGCATATAGTCAGTGGTGTATATATTCACTCCGGAAGAAGTGAGGCATGTGGTATATTTATGCAGCGAGACCTGTAGATATATAGTGATACCATTGCTAATTATGATTCATCATAAAGTTCAAACAATTTGAGTAGCTCATGCGGGCCAAATATAATGGCCCCAGTGTTAGAATTACTCTTCTGGGTTCACCCAGTGCTCAATCAGGGTATAATACTGGCGAAATACACAAATTTCAAGAAATGCCATAGTCAAGGGTAAATCACATGTATATTCCCACATATGATGTTACTTATAGACAGATGTGTAGTCGGTGCCATTTTACAAGACGCCAACAACTCATTGACATGTTTAACCACTAATTGGAAAGCAACCTGGCACGGTGATTGGAAATGGTCATCCAGGATTATCAAAATGCAGATAAGGTTGGCAATTGTATGGAAACAAGAATCCACTAAGGTTACTCAGATATCTCCAAAAACCGAGCACCCCCACGAGAGGACGTGTTCACAACGAAATATAGAGTAAGATAAGGAACCTCCATCACGTCATACCAGGTTCTAGACAGTGAATAACCCCTATAGCCGGGCCACCACTTCTAGTTGTGGAACTATTAGTAGTGTGTATAAAACGGAACATTACACTAGATTGTTTAGTGAAGTCTCTGGATTAAAATGCCTCTAGTCGCATGGGGTACCAACTGGTTGGAATAGGCTGCAGTGACAATATTAATATGACACTCCATTTTGGTGTAGCGTAAAAAGAAATCAAGTCGTTATTGTCAAATGGAAGGAAGAAATACATTAAGTTTCTGGGAGATCAATTCACGTTTTCAGGATGTTTGATATTTGCTGGTCTGCAATCCATATAAGGGAACACAAGATCGATAAGGAGTACTCTTGATGATGTGTGTCCTTCCACAATGGATATGATGTCTTCAACCCAAGAACCCGGTGAAAGGGAACTCCTCGTTTAAGCCTGCAGGTGATAAAGAATTCAAGTGATAAATTCATTTGCTGTCTAAACGTAATGGTACCTTTACACGCCGCAACAGGATGGTGGCAACAACCGGGTACATGAGAGAAATGTATCTTGCACCGCCAAATCAACCCGCTGTTGCGGCGTGTTTACACGGTTGTTGCCACCAGTCACTTGAGGCACCTGTTTCAGAGCAGAGCCCTAAAACAGGTGGATTTCTAGGCCATGGTTGCGGGTTGTATCGGGCTGTATCGGTGTGTAAATATGGTAGGGTAAGGTTTATTCGTCACCTAGATAACTCCCCGGGGCGTGACACAGCCTCCGGAAAACCACCCCCCTTCAGCAATCATTGGAGGAAGCTCTTGCGTTACGATTGGTAGTAGCTGCATAGGGCGGCATATTGAAGGAGCTGACCACTCACACTACACAATTGCTCGTGGGTCATGTATTAGTCTGCCTCCTGTGCTGGCTGGCCAATCATGATGTTATTGCTTTGTCCTATCAGCGTACGGAATCCTCGTAATCCACAATTGTGGCACGCCTATGTGTTGTCCCTGCTGCCTTTGTTCCGCCCTTATTACCTTGTTATTGCGGCGTGTAAATGTGGTAAGGTGAGCTACAGAGGGTAACTTGTGGCATCCGGAGACAGATGTAACCTACCGTAGCGCACCTTGTTGCGGCGTGTAAAGGTGGTGCGTTTACCGTTGGCAACCGTTTGTGCGTGCTCGTGCACGTGAAGCACCCGGTTGTTGCCACCATCCTGTTGCGGCGTGTAAAGGTACCATAAGAGTTTTCTAGAGGTATCACCCCCCCTGATGGTTGGTTTAATTGATTCAAATCCAACCACCCTCAAGCCTCTAGGGCTGCCGTGGTGGTAGTTGAGGAAATGTGAAGCGATAGTTGTTAATTTGTTACCTTTTACTAAATCACCGCTGCTAAGTTAATGGTGGAAACATGCTTCTGGATCCTTTTGCAAAGCTCCTGGTAGTTTCTCCTGTGTATACTCGATTACAGCGTCAAATGATGCCGTAAACTACGTTGGTACTTTTGCAATTGATATATCCCTTGAGGTTGTGTTCCTTATTGTCCTGTGGGTTTGTGAAGAGAGAAAAGGTGGGTGTCATATGTTGACATAAGTTACAAGAACCGCAAGGAAATGAACCCCGTAATCTTTTACCACAGCCCAGTCTTGTTCCTGTACGTCTAAAGTGACTAGTGGTGAGTTGATCCCGTAGGTTGCTCCACTTGGCACTGTGCGCACCCGCCTTGATTTCATATAATAAGTAGTGCGCCCCTCCCCCCATCTTGCATTGCTGAGATGATGACATTTAGTGATTTTAAAATTAAAAGGAGAGCAGTGGGGTACAATTTTGATGCAGACACATAGAAGTGTATCTCAATAAATTAGAATATCATCAAAAAGATAATTTATTTCAGTAATACAAAAAAGTGAAACGCATATATTACAGTGCATTGTGAAAGTATTTGCCCCCCTTGAACTTTTCAACCTTTTGCCACATTTCAGGCTTCAAACCTAAAGATATAAATTCTAATTTTTTAGTGAAGAATCAACAACAAGTGGTACACATTCGTGAAGTGGAACGAAATTTATTGGATATTTTAAACTTTTTTAACAAATAAAAAACTAAAACGTGGGGTGTGCAATATTATTTGGACCTTTTACTTTCAGGGCAGCAAACTCACTCCAGAAGTTCAGTGAGGATCTCTGAATAATCCAATGTCGTCCTAAATGACTGGTAATGATAAATAGAATCCACCTGTGTGTAATCAAGTCTCCGTATAAATGCACCTGCTCTGTGATAGTCTCAGGGTTCTGTTTCAAGTGCAGAGTGCATCATGAAGACCAAGGAACACACCAAGCAGGTCCGAGATACTGTTGTGGCGAAGTTTAAAGCCGGATTTGGATACAAAAAGATTTCCCAAGTTTTAATAATCTCAAGGAGCACTGTGCAAGCGATCATATTAAAATGAAGTGAGTATCAGACCACTACAAATCTACCAAGACCCAGCCGTCCCTCTAAACTTTTATCTCGAACAAGGAGAAGACTGATCAGAGATGCAGCCAAAAGGCCCATGATCACTCTGGATGAACTGCAGAGATCTACAGCTGAGGTGGGAGAGTCTGTCCATAGGACAACAATCAGTCGTACATTGCACAAATCTGGCCTTTATGGAAGAGTGGCAAGAAGAAAGCCATTTCTCAAAGATATCCATAAAAGTCTTGTTTGCCACAAGCCACCTGAGAGACACACCAAACATGTGGAATAAGGTGCTCTGGTCAGATGAAGCCAAAATCGAACTTTTTGGCCACAATGCAAAACGATATGTTTGGAGTAAAGGCAACACAGATCATCATCCTCTAAACACCTTCCCCACTGTCAAACATGGTGGTGGCAGCATCATGGTTTGGGCCTGCTTTTCTTTAGCAGGGACAGGGAAGATGGTTAAAATTGATGGGAAGATGGTCGGAGCCACAATACAGGACCATTCTGGAAGAAAAACTGTTGGAGTCTGCAAAATACCTGAGACTGGGACAGAGATTTATCTTCCAACAAGACAATGATCCCAACCATAAAGCATACTTCTGTCTGAGGCCGAAATCGCGCGCCGCAGACAGAAGTGGCCAGTATGCAACAGAGCCGCATGGAGCGCTAAATCAAAATTTGCGTGCCGTGCAACTCTCCTCACAGCCCCTCCATTACTCCTGCCCGCACTCCCTGCGGCCCCCCGCTCCCCGCGGCCCCCCGATCCTGCACAGTAAAAGTAAAAATAAAAAAATCCTCAGTGAGGATACTCACCCATCCTCTGGCTCGCTCCACCTCCGTCTTCTAGCTCCTACAGGGCTTGAGGACCTGTGGTTGCCTGGGAAACCAATCAGGTCCTGTCCTGCCCTGGGAGCTATAAGACGCATCGGAGGTGGAGCGAGCCAGCGGACGGGTGAGTATCCTCACTGAGGATTTTACTGTGGAGGAGCAGGGGGCAGGAGGAGTGGAGGGGGCAGGAGGGGCAGGAGGAGCGGAGGGGGCAGGAGGGGCAGGAGGAGTGGAGGGGGCAGAAGGAGCAGAGGGGGCAGGAAGGGCAGGAGGAGCGGAGGGGGCAGGAGGTGCGAAGGGGGCAGGAGGAGCGGAAGAGGCATGAGGGGCAGGAGGAGCGGAGGGGGCAGGAGGAGCATAGGGGGCAGGAGGGGCAGGAGGAGTGGAGGGGGCAGGAGGAGTGGAGGGGGCAGGAGGGGCAGGAGGAGTGGAGGGGCAGGAGGAGCGAAGGGGGCAGGAGGGGCAAGACGAGCAGAGGGTGCAAGAGGGGCAGTAGGAGCGGAGGGGGCAGGAGAACCAGAGGGGGCAGGAGGGGCAGGAGGAGCAAAGGGGGCAGGAGAAGCAGAGGGGGCAGAAGGGGCAGGAGGATCAGAGGGGGCAGGAGGAGCAGAGGGGCAGGAGGATTGGAGGGGACACGAGGAGCAGAAGAGGCAGGAGGAGCAGAGGGGGTAGGAGAAGCAGAGGGGGCAGGAGGAGCGAAGGGGGCAGGAGGGGCGAGGGGGCAGGAGGAGCAGAGGGGGCAGGAGGAGCAGAGGGGCAGGAGGATTGGAGGGGACAGGAGGAGCCGAAGGGGCAGGAGGAGCAGAGGGGGAAAGAGGAGCGGAGGGGGCAGGAGGCACAGAAAGAGTGGAGGGGGCAGGAGGAGCGGAGGGGGCAGGAGAAGCGCAGGGGGCAGGAGAAGCGGAGGGGGCAGGAGGAGTGGTGACAGGAGGAGAGACAGGGGAGCGGTGACAGGAGGAGCCAGGGGCAGGAGGAATGCGCGGGAGGAGGAGCGGGGGGCAGAAGGAGCACAAGGCAGGAGGAGCACAGGGCAGGAGGAGAGACAGAGGAGTGGGGGAGAAGGAGTGGGGGGAGGAGGAGCGGGGGCCAGGAGGAGGGATGGAGAAGGGGCGATGAAAGGAGGAGAGACAGAGGAGCGGTGACAGGAGGAGCGGGGGGCACAAGGAACGCAGGGCAGGAGGAGCACAAGGCAGGGGGAGTGCGGGGCAGGAGGAGAGATGGAGGAGTGAGAACAAGAGGAGCGGGGGCAGGAGAAGCCTGGGGGAGGAGGAACGCGGGGCAGGCGGAGCAGGAGGCAGGAGGAGTGCAGGGCAGGAGGAGGGACGGAGGAGCGGGGACAGCAAGAGCGGTGACAGAAGGAGAGACGGAGGAGCGGGGAAGGAAGGAGTGGGGACAGGAGGAGAGACGGAGGAGCGGTGACAGGAGGAGAGACGGAGGAGAGGTGACATGAGGAGAAACAGAGGAGTGGGGACAGGAGAAGCGGTGACAGGAAGATTGGTGACAGGAGGAGAGACGGAGGAGCGGGGACAGGAGGAGAGAGGGAGGAGCGGTGACAGGAGGAGAGACTGAGGAGAGGTGACATGAGGAGAAACAGAGGAGTGGGGACAGGAGAAGTGTTGACAGGAAGATTGGTGACAGGAGGAGAGACAGAGGAGCGGGGACAGGAGGAGAGAGGGAGGAGCGGTGACAGGAAGACAGATGGAGCGGGAACAGGAGGAGCGGGAACAGGAGGAGAGACGGAGGAGCGGAGGAGAGACGGAGGAGCGGGGACAGGAGGAGAAACAGAGGAGTGGGGACAGGAGAAGCGGTGACAGGAAGAGTGGTGACAAGAGGAGAGACGGAGGAGTGGGGACAGGATGAGAGACGGAGGAGCGGCGACAGGAGGAGAGACGGAGGCGCGGTGACATGAGGAGAGGTGACAGGAAGAGAGACAGAGGACGGGAACAAGAATAGCAGGGACAGGAGGAGATATGGAGGAGTGGGGACAGGAGGAGTGGTGACAGGAGGAGAGACGGGGGAGCGGGGACACAAAGAGCGGTGACAGGAGGAGCGATGACAGGAGGAGACACGGAGGAGCGGTGACAGGAGGAGAGACGGAGGAGTGGTGACAGGAGAAGCGGTGACAGGTGAAGCAGTGACAGGAAAAGAGACGAGGAGCGGGAAGAGGAGGAGCAGGGACAGGAGGAGAGATGGAGGAGCGGGGACAGAAGGAGAGACGAAGGAGCGAGGACATGAGGAGCGGTGACAGGAGGAGAGACGGAGGAGCGGTGACTGGAGGAGCGGGGACAGGAGGAATGGTGACAGGAGGAGCGGTGATCGAAGGAGCAGGGACAGGAGGAGCGACAGAGGAGTGGTGACAGGAGGAGAGACGGGGGAGCGGTGACAGGAGGAGAGACCGAGGTGCGGGGACAGAAGGAGCAGTAACAGGAGGAGAGATGGAGGAACGGGGACAGGAAGAGCGGTGACAGGAGGAGTGACAGAGGAGTGGTGACAGGAGGAGAGACCGAGTTGCGGGGACAGAAGGAGCAGTAACAGGAGGAGAGATGGAGGAACGGGGACAGGAGGAGCGGGTGACAGGAGGAGTGACAGAGGAGTGGTGACAGGAGTAGTGGGGACAGGAGGAGAGATGGAGGAGTGGTAACAGGAGGAGTGGGGACCGGAGGAGAGATGGAGGAGCGGTGACAGGAGGAGCGGTGTAGTGCACTCATGTTGACTGAATAAGTTCTGTCAGTCACAGTATGTCAACTACATACATATTCTAGAATATCCGATGCGTTAGAATTGGGCCACCATCTAGTATACACATAAACACAACCCTTCAACAGGCAAAATTATTACACTTACATTCATACCCCTATACCAAGCACTCTTATTACACCTACAAACATTTACCCCTATAGCATTCACACTTATTACACTAACACACACACAACTCCAGCAGGCACACTTAGTACACTAACATACACACTCCTGTAGCAGGCACACTTATTATGCTAACACACACATTACTGCAGCAGGCACACTAACTACACTAACATACACACCCCTGTAGCAGGCACACTTATTACACTAACACATACACACCTGCAGAAGGCACATTAATTACACTAACATACACACCCCTGCAGCAGGCACAGTAATTACACTAACATATACACCCCTACAGCAGGCACACTAACTACACTAACAAACACACCCCTGCAGCACTGCAGGCACAGTTATTACACTGCAGCATGCACACTTATTACACTAACACATACACCCCTGCAGCAGGCACACAAATTACACTAACACACACACACTATACATTACCATATCTAGCAGTTTCTAATCCATAGCCAACAGGAGAGGAGCCACTGAAAGTTGAACTGAAGCTATAATACTTGAGCATCTGCAAGACCTTTGAATGTAGGTCACATGACAGTCAGGTAGGTCCTTTTGCTGCACGGCTCCCGTTAAGCTTTCTCTCATGCTGTGTACCGATCACATACAGTAGATCAGTGCAGAGCAGGAGAAAGGGCAGCTGTCTGTGATCCGGTCTCGTCACTGCTTCTGCTCACAGACAGCATATGGGCCTTCTCACTTCTTCAGGGCCCTGGCACTTGCCCCGGTATGAGGGGTGCTGACACTGGGCCTAATTATGACTTACAGCCAATGAAATCCCAAAATGTATTATCTTAGAAAATTAGAATTAACACAAAACACCTGCAAAGGCTTACTAAGCATTTAAAATGGTTCCTTAGTCTACACAATCATGACTGCTAACTTGGCAGATGTCCAGAAGGCAGTCATTGACACAAGGAGGGTAAGGCTGCCTTCACACTGCGGCAGTGTCCGGTCCGGGGCTGTCAGAAGTGACAGCCTGGACCGGAGTTTTCCTCCATAGAATCCTGTCGGGCTGCACGGAGCTGGATCCCGGCGGGTGGTAATTAGCTGCTATCCGGCTGCTGTGTCGCCGGATGAATCGTGCAGAAGTGGGGATTTTCTGCCGATTCCAAAACCGTTGCATGCACCGGTTTTGGAATCGGCAGAAAATCCCCACTTCTGCACGATTCATCCGGCGACACAGCAGCCGGATAGCAGCTAATTACCACCCGCCGGGATCCAGCTCCGTGCAGCCCGACAGGATTCTATGGAGGAAAACTCCGGTCCAGGCTGTCACTTCTGACAGCCCCGGACCGGACACTGCCGCAGTGTGAAGGCAGCCTAAGCCACAAAAGGTAATTGCTTAAGTACCTGGGTGTTCACAGAGTGCTGTATCCAAGCATATTAACAGACAGTTGAGTGGAAGGAAAGGTGTGATAGAAAAAGCACAAGCAACCAAGATATCCACAGCCATGAAAGGATTATTAAATAAAAGGCCATTTAAAAATTTGAAGGAGATTCACAAGGAGTGGACTGCTGCTCGAGTCAGTGTTTCAAGAGCAACCACACACAAATGTATCAAGGACATGGGCTATAACTGTCTTATTCCTTGTATCAAGCCACTCAATGGCAATAGGCAATGAAAGAAGCATCTTACCAGGACCATGGAGAAAAAGAATTGGACTGTAGCTCAGTGGTCCAAGGTGTTGTTTTCAGATGAAAGTAAATGTTGCATTTCATTTGGAAATCAAGGTCCCAGAGTCTGAAGGAATCCAAGCTGCTAGTGATCTAGTGTGAAGTTTCCACAATCATTAATGGTTTGGGAGCCATGTCATCTGCTGGTGTAGGTCCACATTGTTTTATCAAGACCAAAGTCAGCGCTGCCGTCTACCAGGAAATTTTGGAGCACTGCATGCTTCCCTCTGACAACAAGCTTTTTGGAGATGGAAATTTCATTTTTCAATAGGATTTGGCACCTGACCACAGTGCCAAAGGTACCAATACTTGGTTTAATAACCTCATTATCACTGTGCTTGATTTGCCAGCAAACACGCCTGACCTAAACCCCCTAGAGAATTTATGGGGTATTGTCAACAGGAAGATAAGAGACACCAGAGCCAACAATGCAAATGAGATGAAGGCTGTTATCAAAGCAACCTGGGCTTTCATAACATCTCAGCAGTGCCACAGGCTGATCGCTTCCATGCCACGCTGTGTTGATGCAGTAATTCATGCAAAAGTCCCGACCAAGAATTGAGTGCATTTACTCTACATACTTTTCCATCCTTGAGTTAAAAATATTTTTCCTGTTGGTCTTCTATAATAATCTAATTTTCTGAGATAATGACTTTTGGGATTTCATTGGCTGTAAGCCATAATCATCAACATTTACAGAAAAATACTTTTGAAATAGATCACTCTGTTTGTAATGGCTCTATATAATACATGCATTTCACTTTATGTATTGAATTTCTGAAATAAATAAACTTTTTGATAATAATCTGATTTATTGAGATGCACTTGTACTTGCGTTTCCCATTGACTTACTTTAGACTTGCTATTCGGTACGAATACAGGAATTATTAAAATCTACTCATTACAATTCTGACAAATCCGAGTATTTCCCTATTCGATTATCCCTAGTTTATTCTGATTTCATGTCAGATTAGAAAAACATGCATATTTGTCTGTTTTTTAAACAGTGTATGTAAATGAATGTATTCAACTGTATATATTTATAGCAAGCATCAAGTTCAACAAGCTGACATTTCACATTTTTAATTTTACTAAGATTGGTAGGACAGTCATCGTTTGTGATTGTGAAGGTCTGTAACACGCGTGGCTTTTGGCAAATGCAACATTAGAAAGACTGTGATCTATAATTGTAACAGCTTTCCTTGGTATTATTCCCAGCTCTTAATTTGCCAAGTTTATTAATTGCCAGATATGACAAGATGTGAAAACTTTGTCACACTCTCTTTGTATAGCAAACAGTTACTGTTTTTTTTCCCATGAAATTATTTAAGACACTGTGTTTTATGTATTTATCTGTAAAACTATCTATTATATAATTGCCGTAGCGACTTCCGTCGCACACGGCGCCACTTCCGTGGCTTTGTTCATGGCTTTGTTCGTGGGCGCGCAGCACCCACGCGACTCACTTGCAAAGGCCGATTCGCGGCGATTGCGAGCCGTTGCAGGGGCGCGATCAATGGCCGCGAAGAGGCCATTGCGAGTCCCCCGCCCCGGCGACGACCGACGAGAGCCGAGTGCCGTGGCCGAAAATAGAACCAAGGGCCCGGCCATGCACAGCTCTAAAGACCGCTATGTATCTCAATGGGAAGAGAGGCGCTATGCTCATTGGTCGGCGCCAGCACACAGCGACCAATGAGCATAGCGCCTCACTTACAGCAGTAAATTTGAAACTCAAAGTCCTCCATTATATCTCAATGGGAAGTGAGGCGCTATGCTCATTGGTCGCTGTGTGCTGGCGCCGACCAATGAGAATAGCGCCTCACTTACAGCGGTAAATTTGAAACTCAAAGTCTCCATGTATCTCAATGGGAAGTGAGGCGCTATTCTCTTTGGTCGGCGCCAGCAAACAGCGACTAATGAGCTTCGCGCCTCACTTCCTATGGAGATACATGGAGGACTTTGAGTTTCAAATTTACCGCTGTAAGTGAGGCGCTATTCTCATTGGTCGGCGCCAGCACACAGCGACCAATGAGAATAGCGCCTCACTTCCCATTGAGATACATGGAGGACTTTGAGTTTCAAATTTACCGCTGTAAGTGAGGCGCTATTCTCATTGCTCGGCGCCAGCACACAGCGACCAATGAGAATAGCGCCTCACTTCCCATTGAGATACATGGAGGACTTTGAGTTTCACATTTAGCGCTGTAAGTAAGGCGCTATGCTCATTGGTCGGCGCAAGCACACAGCGACCAATGAGCTTCACGCCTCACTTACAGCGGTAAATTTGAAACTCAAAGTCCTCCATGTATTTCAATGAGAAGTGAGGAGCTATTCTCTTGGTCGCTGTGTGCTGGCGCCGACCAATGAGAAAAGCGCCTCACTTACAGCGGTAAATGTGAAACTCAAAGTCCTCCATGTATCTCAATGGGAAGTGAGGCGCTATTCTCATTGGTCGCTGTGTGCTGGCGCTGACCAATGAGAATAGCGCCTCACTTACAGCGCTAAATTTGAAACTCAAAGTCCTCCATGTATCTCAATGGGAAGTGAGAGGCTATTCTCATTGGTTGCTGTGTGCTGGCGCCGAGCAATGAGAATAGCGCCTCACTTCCAGCGGTAAATTTGAAACTCAAAGTCCTCCATGTATCTCCATAGGAAGTGAGGCGCGAAGCTCATTGGTCGCTGTTTGCTGGCGCCGACCAAGAGAATAGCGCCTCACTTCCCATTGAGATACATGGAGGACTTTGAGTTTCACATTTACCGCTGTAAGTGAGGCGCTATTCTCATTGGTCGGCGCCAGCACACAGCGACCAATGAGAATAGCGCCTTACTTCCCATTGAGATACATGGAGGACTTTGAGTTTCACATTTACCGCTGTAAGTGAGGCGCTATACTCATTGGTCGGCCCCAGCACACACCGACCAATGAGAATAGCACCTCACTTCCCATTGAGATACATGGAGGACTTTGAGTTTCAAATTTACCGCTGTAAGTGAGGCGCTATTCTCATTGCTCGGCGCCAGCACACAGCGACCAATGAGAATAGCGCCTCACTTCCCATTGAGATACATGGAGGACTTTGCGTTTCACATTTAGCGCTGTAAGTGAGGCGCTATGCTCATTGGTCGGCGCAAGCACACAGCGACCAATGAGCTTCGCGCCTCACTTACAGCGGTAAATTTGAAACTCAAAGTCCTCCATGTATTTCAATGAGAAGTGAGGCGCTATTCTCTTGGTCGCTGTGTGCTGGCGCCGACCAATGAGAATAGCGCCTCACTTACAGCGGTAAATGTGAAACTCAAAGTCCTCCATGTATCTCAATGGGAAGTGAGGCGCTATTCTCATTGGTCGCTGTGTGCTGGCGCTGACCAATGAGAATAGCGCCTCACTTACAGCGCTAAATTTGAAACTCAAAGTCCTCCATGTATCTCAATGGGAAGTGAGGGGCTATTCTCATTGGTCGGCGCCAGCACACAGCGACCAATGAGCTTCGCGCCTCACTTCCTATGGAGATACATGGAGGACTTTGAGTTTCAAATTTACCGCTGGAAGTGAGGCGCTATTCTCATTGGTCGGCGCCAGCACACAGCGACCAATGAGAATAGCGCCTTACTTCCCATTGAGATACATGGAGGACTTTAAGTTTCACATTTACCGCTGTAAGTGAGACGCTATTCTCATTGGTCGGCCCCAGCACACACCGACCAATGAGAATAGCACCTCACTTCCCATTGACATACATGGAGGACTTTGAGTTTCACATTTAGCGCTGTAAGTGAGGTGCTATTCTCATTGGTCGGCGCCAGCACACAGCGACCAATGAGCTTCGCGCCTCACTTCCTATGGAGATACATGGAGGACTTTGAGTTTCAAATTTACCGCTGTAAGTGAGGCGCTATTCTCATTGGTCGCCGCTAGCACACAGCGACCAATGAGAGTAGCGCCTCACTTCCCATTGAGATACATGGAGGACTTTGAGTTTCACATTACCGCTGTAAGTGAGTCGCTATGCTCATTGGTCGGCGCCAGCACACAGCGACCAATGAGCTTCGCGCCTCACTTACAGCACTAAATTTGAAACTCAAAGTCCTCCATGTATCTCAATGGGAAGTGAGGCGCTATTCTCATTGGTCGCTGTGTGCTGGCGCCGACCAATGAGAATAGCGCCTCACTTCTAGCGCTAAATTTGAAACTCAAAGTCCTCCATGTATTTCAATGGGAAGTGAGGCGCTATTCTCATTGGTCGGCGCCAGCACACAGCGACCAATGAGAATAGCGCCTCACTTCCCATTAAGATACATGGAGGACTTTGAGTTTCAAATTTACCGCTGTAAGTGAGGCACTATCTCATTGGTCGGCGCCAGCACACAGCGACCAATGAGAATAGCGCCTCACTTCCCATTGAGATACATGGAGGACTTTGAGTTTCACATTTACCGCTGTGAGTCGCTATGCTCATTGGTCGGTGCCGGCACACAGCGACAATGAGCTTCGCGCCTCACTTACAGCGCTAAATTTGAAACTCAAAGTCCTCCATCTATCTCAATGGGAAGTGAGGCGCTATTCTCATTGGTCGCTGTGTGCTGGCGCCGACCAATGAGAATAGCGCCTCACTTACAGCGGTAAATTTGAAACTCAAAGTCCTCCATGTATCTCAATGGGAAGTGAGGCGCTATTCTCATTGGTCGCTGTGTGCTGGCGCCGACCAATGAGAATAGCGCCTCACTTACAGCGGTAAATTTGAAACTCAAAGTCCTCCATGTATCTCAATGTGAAGTGAGGCGCTATTCTCATTGGTCGCTGTGTGCTGGCGCCGACCAATGAGAATAGCGCCTCACTTACAGCGCTAAATTTGAAACTCAAAGTCCTCCATGTATCTCAATGGGAAGTGAGGGAATATTCTCATTGATCGGCGCCAGCACACAGCGACCAATGAGAATAGTGCCTTACTTCCCATTGAGATACATGGAGGACTTTGAGTTTCACATTTACCGCTGTAAGTGAGGCTCTATTCTCATTGGTCGGCCCCAGCACACACCGACCAATGAGAATAGCACCTCACTTCCCATTGACATACATGGAGGACTTTGAGTTTCACATTTAGCGCTGTAAGTGAGGCGCTATTCTCATTGGTCGGCGCCAGCACACAGCGACCAATGAGCTTCGTGCCTCACTTCCTATGGAGATACATGGAGGACTTTGAGTTTCAAATTTACCGCTGGAAGTGAGGCGCTATTCTCATTGGTCGGCGCCAGCACACAGCGACCAATGAGAATAGCGCCTTACTTCCCATTGAGATACATGGAGGACATTGTTTTATCAAGACCAAAGTCAGCGCTGCCGTCTACCAGGAAATTTTGGAGCACTGCATGCTTCCCTCTGACAACAAGCTTTTTGGAGATGGAAATTTCATTTTTCAATAGGATTTGGCACCTGACCACAGTGCCAAAGGTACCAATACTTGGTTTAATAACCTCATTATCACTGTGCTTGATTTGCCAGCAAACACGCCTGACCTAAACCCCATAGAGAATTTATGGGGTATTGTCAACAGGAAGATAAGAGACACCAGAGCCAACAATGCAATGCAAGATGTGAAAACTTTGTCACACTCTCTTTGTATAGCAAACAGAGTTACTGTTTTTTTTCCCATGAAATTATTTAAGACACTGTGTTTTATGTATTTATCTAGCACACATCGACCAATGAGAATAGCGCCTCACTTCCCATTGAGATACATGGAGGACTTTGAGTTTCAAATTTACCGCTGTAAGTGAGGCACTATTCTCATTGGTCGGCGCCAGCACACAGCGACCAATGAGAATAGCACCTCACTTCCCATTGAGATACATGGAGGACTTTGAGTTTCAAATTTACTCAAAGTCAAACTCAAAGTCCTCCATGTATCTCAATGGCCAGTGAGGGGCTTCTCTCATTGTACTCATGACAGTAGCAACATTAACTCCTTACATTCCGTTTTATCTGTAATTTCTATAACACAGTGTGTAGTTGTACTGCCACTGCGAAGTTAACCCCTTATATACCATTTCTGCCTTAACTCCATACTTTGTAGTCTCTATTACTACTGCCAGTAGGAACATTAACCCCTTATATTCCATTATTGTTGTTATTTCTATTACACAGTGTATAGTTGTAATGACACTGCGAAATTAACCCATTATATACCAGTTCAGCATTAACTGCATATTTGGTAGTGTTTATAACTACTGCCACTGGTACATTAACCCCTTGAACACCATTTTGGATATAATTTACAGCACTGAGTCTGTTGTGGGAGTGCTTGTGGGACATTAACTCCTTCAATAACATTTTTGATATCATTATAAGTTCCTACTCTGTTATAGTCGTTTTAGTCGGACATTAACTCTTTCTACACCTCCACTATATTGCTACCCTCACAGTTCTGCCTACATCGCCTACTTAGTCATATATCTGGTGTTTAAGTCTATTATTTAAAACTCTTAAAAAAATTATATACAGTTTCTAGACTCCCGATTCTTTAGAATCGGGCTCACAGCTAGTATATATATATTCAGCAATGACAACCGTCATCATACAGAATACTAATAGCTAGGTGTGACAAGAAGGCAGAATAAAAGCCGAGCCGTGTTATTACAAGGTGCTGAGGTGAAGGCCTCCAATTAGCCCAGTGATTTTATTCAGTTACAAACGTTCGCATGAACCTTGTTCTCTTCCTGGGATCTTAATAATCCTTCTCTACATTATTCTTAATCTTTGTTAAATAGAGGTAAGAAAGGTGAGATTGTAGTATACAATGGAGTGATTCCTTAGAAATAGATGCTGCTGACAGGGTAATTGTGGCCTGAGCTTTTTTTAAATAACACATTTTTATAATACGATTCATTCACCTGTTTAATCATCATGTAAACTGTCCTGAAATGCACAATATCTGCAGAAAAAAGTAACTCCTGTCTTAATTAAAAATGAACCAGTGAAATACCTGCTTTGGATTAATAAAAAATCATTGGACTCACTGGAAATATTTGTGCAACAACATCTAAATGAAGCATCAACTCCATAAACAGCTTTTTTTGTCTTGAACTTACTGTTTTCATTTGGTTAATCGTTTCATTAAAGTTTAAAAATAATTTAGCAGTTTTATCACCATTGGTATAAAAGCTTTTTTAAACATTTTAGGTACAGTTGATATCTATATGTAAACTGTAAAGTATTCTTGAACTTGGAATAAATTGTTTACCCCTTTAATGACCTTTGATGTAATAATACATCAGAGGGCGTGTTCATGCCTTTGATATAGGCTTGCACATTGAGCCTGCATCTTTCCCTGTGTATGATGGCTGTAAACATATTGAAGGTAACCTGTCAAATCATTTATGGCCCCTAACCTATCATTACCTGTCCCTGCAGCTTCCTACTTTCCTAACCATCCCTTTCTGATATAAATTTGCATTATAAAAGTGTAATAAACCATGTTAATAACTTTCATGTTCCATCATCCCAGGGGCGTTCCCGGCTGTGTGGGCAGTTCACTCAGGGCGTTAGGTGTCTCGTTGCGCCTTAGTTTTGATGACTCATTGGGAGTGATAATGTAAATCTGTTTCCTGCCCCCCGCCTTTGAATTTCGTGGATGTCTAACTGGAATGATACGCAGCGCGTCATTTCCAGTCCAGTTACACCTGCATTGCCGCCTTCATCATGGCAAGTGTGAATGCTCTGAAGGTGGCAATGCGGCGTAAAGCTTCACTGGCTCAAACTGAGTGCGGAGCCGCAGATTCTAAGTGTCGGAAGATTTTAATCACAGCTGTACACTCCCCAAAAAATAAAATATTTAAAGTGTTGCTTGATTTTGTATATATATACATACAACTCTGGCAAAAATTAAGAGACCACTGCACAGTTTTCTAAAAAATTACCATCTCTACATGTCTGACAGCCATTCCAGTGTTAGTTGAATTCCAACCAAAGTACACCTCATTCTACTTAATGTGCTTCTGATTAGGTAATCACCCTACCCAAATCTTATTTATCAAGGGAAAATATAAAAAAAACATTGCTGTGGTTTTCACAATCCTCTTGCAATAGGACAAGCTGGATGGCAAAACAAGTGCTAGGAATAGCCCAAAAGCAATTTGAATGAAAAAATAACTTTTAACCATGTCAAAGGAGTTGAAAAGTCTTGAGTGAGGTAAAAAAGGGCTCAATTCTGGCTTTACTAGCAGAGGGATACAGTGAGCGTCTTGTTGCCTCCATCCTTAAAATTTCGAAAACGGTAGTCAATTACAACGAGGTCAAGCAGCAGACATTGGGACAACAAAGCTACTGACCGGTAGACGATAAAAGCGACTCTCCACTGACCAGGATGACTGTTATCTTATTCGAATGTCACTCAGCAACTACAGGATGACATCAAGTGACCTACAAAAGGAATGGCAAATGGCAGCTGGGTGAAGCGCACGGCAAGAACAATTTGTAACAGGTTCCTAGAGGCAGGGCTCCAGTCATGTAAAGGTAGAAAAAAGCCTTTCATCAATGAGAAGCAAGGGAGAGCCAGGCTGAAGTTTGCCATAGACCATAAGGATACAACAGGGAGTAACGGGTGCTCTGCCTGGGTAAAGTATGGTCTGAGGGTGCTGCGTTCTAGAGATGTATATATAAATTCTGGAGGGAAGAAAGAAGAGGTCTCTATATAGGTAAACGCACAACCATTTGCTGGTGAACACAAGTGATTTATTCGTTAAAAAAAAAATTTTTGTGACACATCCAAGAAATTATTCCCATAACATGTTTAAAAACATTTAAAAACAGATTCAGTTCTCTATCCACCACATTTAACCAATATAGAGGGTCATATGGGGCAACATGATAAGTTGCAGGTGTTAAGGTGGGTAGATAATAACTGGGCGGCGGTATTTTAAGGTGCAGTGGTTATTACATGGGATCATGAATAACAGCAAAGTAGTAATACAAGCAAAGCAGTCAAAATATATCACCTAAATGCCAATATATGTTCAAATATTTTTATTGGTTTGCAAATAAAAGAACGATATAACATACAGTATGATTATCATAAATTATACAGAAATCAATGAATACAATAAAAGGAGATTAGTAATCTAGGTGGTACAATATGAAGAAAGATGTACAATCTTCATAGACCGAGGATGAATCAGAAATATATAACACTACTCAAGACTTTAGTCGCTCGGTCAATGATTTACATAACTATCAATCATATTCCATTAATTTGATTATTTAATGAATAGCGAGTTGCTAAACAGTAACTTAACTATTTACATACATGGAAGTACAAAGAGTACGTATATAAGAATGCCCGCTATGAATTAACTTGGGTATGATTTACTTGAAATAGTAATGCTAAATAAGTTGGATTGGGGTACGAAGATTAATCTGGTCTTGTACAATCTTGACAAAGAAGGTAATATTGTTGCGCCACTCTGTAATTGTCATCGGGAGCAGGTTATTTGAATGGGAACCTCACCTGTGCTTGTTGTGCTGTCTGCACAACAAGAATTAGTGCATTGATGTTTATCTCCCTGTGTCCTCGGCTAATAAGCGGCTGTGGATGATGAAGATTTTTCTGCGTCCTTAATCCCAGCACCTCACAGGTGAGTCGGCACGTGGTGGGTCCGTGGGCGTGTTCAGGACGTCATCCAAGGTCCTATTGCCCGGAGCTGCTCCATACCTCACTCCTCATAGCGGAGGAACGAATGTATTTCAAAAGAGTAATAGGTATTTGTGTGAGCGCTGGGGAATCAACCGGCACCAAGGCTATTATGAATAGTTACCTCTCGGCTTTATTTGTACAATAAAAAGGCAGGGTCCTTTAGGCCACAACGCGTTTCTACGCTCTCCAAGCGTCTTCCTCAAGTGAAATGTGGAATTCCACTTGAGGAAGACGCTTGGAGAGCGTAGAAACGCGTTGTGGCCTAAAGGATCCTGCCTTTTTATTGTACAAATAAAGCCGAGAGGTAGCTATTCATAATGGCCTTGGTGCCGGTTGATTCCCCAGCGCTCACACAAATACCTATTACAATGTTGAAATACATTGTATAATGTTGAGGTCTTTATGGTTGATTTGTAGAAGACATCATTTTATTCCACTCCTTCCATTTTTTGGAGTATTTTTTTAAAAGGTTGTTTCTAAGGGCATATGTGTATTCGTTTGTGTTGTGACATGCTATTTTCTCTATTGTGTTTTCCACCGTAGGGGGAATAAGGTCCCTCCAGAGTGCAGCAATGTTACTTTTAGCTGTGAGTAGAATTTACGTAATGATAGGTCTATGTTTATGAGGGATGGATTCGAGGCCAACAAGGAGAAGTAATAGTTCAGAAGATAGGTGTAATTTCAAGCCAGTGATGCTATTAATTAGAGCCTCAACTCTGTCCCAGAAGCATTTGAGAACTCTACAGCTCCAAAAAATGTGGGTCAAGCTACCCATAGCATTACAATTCCTCCAGCAGAGGGGGGAGTTGGAGTTTTGAATTTGATGAAGTTTAAGAGGGGTATAATACCAGCGTGTGTAAATCTTATAGTGGGTCACTGCAAGGGATGAGCAGGGGATGTAAGAGTAGATAGATTTGAAAATTTGATGCCAGACATCCGTTGTAATTTCTACATTTAGTTCTCTTTCCCATGCTTTTACATTCGATCAGTATGAAAAATTAGTGTCTTGGTTAAAGCTTTGATATATATGCCCAGTTTTCCAGAAAAGAAGGCTTCGAGGATATCTGAACATCTGAGCTAGGTTCTGGGGTAGAAAAAAGTTTAGTTTATGGGAGTTGATGAGATTTTGAATCTTCTTCCATGTCATCTCTTCTAGGATGTCGAGTTTAAATTTTTCCATAAGAAGTTGGAAGGGAATGAGTTTTTCATCTATTATGTCTGCAATGTACTTGACACCTAGTTTCTTCCATGAGTTTAGTTTAATTCTTGACGATATAAGTTCCAAGATATCTATATTTATCCACGTTGGAGACACCGAAGGATGAGACTTGTGAGATAGTTTCAGTAGAGTTCTCCAAGAAAGGATTGCAGATCTGACAGCAATTTCCTCAGGGAGTTTCTTAGTTTTGTCACATAGGTAGGAGAGAGTGTTGAGGCCAAGATCACCCTGAGGTTTAATAGATTCCTCTAGATCTAACCAAGTCGGCCCATCTTCTCCTGCCAACCAATTCTGGCTTAATTTAATTAGAGTAGCTTGGTAGTAGGCAGTTAAATTGGGCAAGGCGAGTCCTCCATGTTTTTTGTTCTTTTCTAGGATTAATCTCGCTACCCTAGGTTTCTTTTTTGCCCAAATGAATGTAACCAACTGAGATTGCAATTTTTGTAACCACTTATTCGGAATTATTAAAGGGATAGATCTAAAAATATATAAAAGTTTTGGTAAAAGGCTCATCTTGTATGCATTGATTCTGCCAAACCAAGAAATTTCTATCTTTGCCAGATGTAGAATATCGGTCTGTATAGTTTTGTAAATGGTTTTTAGGTTAGTATCTACAATTGATCTTAGAGGTTTAATAAGTTTAATTCCAAGATAGTTGATATGGTCGTTTTCCTAGGCCAGATTAAACTCCGATTTAAGAGCAACTAACGTTTGCGGATTTAGGTTTAGATGTAGAACTTGCGTTTTAGTTAAGTTTATTTTGTAATATGAAATATTGGAGAATGTTTTAATTGTGTCCAATAAGTTCCTTATTGATTTAAGTGGCGTAGATAGTGTTAAAAGAATGTCATCTGCGAATAAAGATATTTTAAAATGTCTTTTGTGTGCCGGGATACCGCAGATTAAAGGATTAGATCGAATCTTTTCGGCTAGGGGCTCTATGTAGAAATCAAAAAGGGTGGGTGAAAGGGGGCAACCTTGCCTTGTGCCATTAGTGAGAACAATTTTGTCTGACAAAACATTATTGGTCAGGACTTTTGCCGAGGGAGTGGAGTAGAGAGATGTGATGGAGTTTAAAATATTGCCCTCAAAACCAAATTTTTTTAAGGTTTGGAAGAGGAAGCCCCAATGGACTCTATCAAACGCCTTTTCAGCATTGACAGCGACCATCAGGGCGGGAGTTTTAGTTTTTTCAATGTAGAATAGCAGATTAATGACACGTCTAGTGGCGTCAGAGGTTCCCCTACTCGGAATAAATCCCACTTGGTCCTTATGGAGAAGTCCAGGAGAGATTTTCTGAAGTCTCAAAGTGATAGTTTTAGCAATGATTTTTAAGTCCAAGTTTAGGAGGGAAATAGGACGGTAATTGGTGACATTTTCGGTGTCTCCTTTATTTTTGGATATCACCATAATGATTGCTTCCTGCATTTCCGCTGGGAAGGTGTCTTGGGATGTGGTGGAAGAGTTTATAAGTTTTGTGAGGTATGGGGCAAGAGAGTTTTTAAAGTTTAAGTAGTATTCGTTTTGTAGGCCATCGGGGCCGGGAGATTTGCATTTGCCTAGGGAGTTAATTGTCGCTAGAATTTCTGTTTCAGTAAAAGGGGAATTAAGGAAATTCAAGTCTTCTTTTGAAATAGAGGGAAGAACAATGGAGTCTAGAAATTTGTCTATATCTGATTTTAAGGGAGTAAGTTCTGCTGGGTCTTCCTTTAAATTATACAGATTTCTATAAAAACTGGCAAAGATATTCGAGATATCCTTTGGGTTTTTATGTATTAAGTTTTTGTTGTTTTCTATTTGGAGGATTCTAGTTTTGCGTCTCTGAATTTTAATTTTGTTGGCAAAGAGTTTGGAGGGCTTGTCCATACAGTTATGGAAATTGCTTTTTATGGTGCGTATGAATTTATCATATTCAGATGCTAATATGTTTTTTAGTTGAATTCTCAGTTGGAGAATATCTGTATAGATTTTATCATTGGGGGACTTTTCAAGTTGTAGCTCTAGGTTTTTAATTTCTTTAATAATTCTTTCGGAATCCTTTATGGTGTTACGTTTAAGTCTAGAGTTAAGTTGTATTAAATGGCCTCTAATAACTGCTTTGTGGGCAGTCCAAAGGGTTGAGATTTTGGTGTTTTCTAAATCATTCTCTTGAAAATAGAGATTGATATAATTTTGAATTGTTTCTCTATAATGTGGATGGTGAAATAAGTAAGAGTTGGCTCGCCAGATTTTTTGTTCAGAATGAATGGGTCCATAAGAAATTTCATAAGTGAGTGGTGAGTGGTCCGACCACGTTCTAGGGTGAATCTTAATAGTTTTGATATAATGTAATGTATGAATGTCAGTTAAAAGAAGGTCAATCCGAGCAAATGATTTATGTGCGTCAGAGAAGTGGGCATACTCAATTGAAGAGGAATTAATGCAGCGGAAGGCGTCGAAGAGTTCCTCACTGTTCATCCATGTGTCTAGCGATGTGTTCAAGTTTCTGGATTTGTTGGAGGAGTCTAGGAAAGGGTTTGGTACTGCATTAAAGTCTCCGAACATGAGTAGCTGGCCTTTCTGTAATTCATGTACAGTTTTAATTAGTCTTTTTATGAAAGTAATTTGTCCTTTGTTGGGCGCATACACGTTAAGAAGGGTGTAGCATGTGTCATTAATTTTACAGATGAGAATTAGAAAGCGACCATCATTATCCTTTATAAGGTTAATTTTTTCAAACTTAACAGTATCTTTAACAATGATAGCTAGTGATGAGCGAGTACTAAAATGCTCGGGTGCTCGAAGCTCGGGCCGAGCATCCCGAGATACTCGTGTACTCGGCCCGAGTACCAAGCCCAATGTTATCCTATGGGAGACACGAGTATTTTTATGAAATGACTGCCGGCAGCATGGAAAAACCCTAAAAATGTCACAAAAGTCTCAGTAGAGTGCTGAAATGACACGGCAACACCATGGGGAAGACCCCTGGAAGCATTTCTCACTCAAAAGTCACAGCTGTGAACAATCTTGTCCCAGTTTCACGCCAATTTTACGGAGTCACCAGAAAACCTTCCAAAATGATACCAAAATGAATATTTAGGGTGGATATGTTAAGGGCACATACCCAATAGTGAGATACAGCTGGTGTATGTTACGTTTTGTGATTACATGAAAGAGTTTACGTGAAAACATTGTGCGGCACTCCGATGTCCCTGAGAAGAGACGTACATGAAGCCCTGTCTTGAAATAATGTGCCCATTTTGAGGAACTGGGTCTATTGTAGCATTTTCCTTTGCCAGGGCAGTCCAAAATTTGGAGGTTCAACAATGCCCCTGGATAGAGACGTGCATGAGGGCCTGTAAACCTAAAGTGGGTGTATAGTAGCATAGCCCTTTGGCCAGGGCAGCCAAAAATTGGGAGGTTCAACAATGACCCATGCATACAGACATGTAGTAGGGCCTGTAACCCTCAAGTGGGTGTATTGTAGTATAGGCCTTTGGCAGGGCAGCCAAAAATTGGGAGGTTCAACAATGCCCCTGGATACAGACATGTAGTAGGGCCTGTAACCCTCAAGTGGGTGTATTGTATTATTGCCCTTTGGCAGGGCAGCCAAAAATTGGGAGGTTCAACAATGACCCTGGATACAGACATGCAGGAGGGCCTGTAAACCTCAAGTGGGTGTATTGTAGTATTGCCCTTTGGCAGGGCAGCCAAAAATTGGGAGGTTCAACAATGACCCTGGATATAGACATGCAGGAGGGCCTGTAAACCTCAAGTGGGTGTATTGTAGTATTGCCCTTTGGCAGGGCAGCCAAAAATTGGGAGGTTCAACAATGACCCTGGATACAGACATGCAGGAGGGCCTGTAAACCTCAAGTGGGTGTATTGTAGCATAGCCCTTTGGAAGGGCAGCCAAAAATTGGGAGGCTCCACATTGTCCCAGGATAGAGACGTGCAGGAGGGCCTGTAAACATGAAGTGGGTTTATTGTAGTCTAGCCCTTTGGCCAGGGCAGCCAAAAATTGGGAGGCCCCACATTGTCCCTGGATAGAGACGTGCATGAGGGCCTCAAAACATTTTTCCCATTGAAATGGAGCGGGTATCCTGTCGTTGTAATGGCCATTCAAAAAGAATGGGCGTAAAAATTTACCACTGGGGGTATATCTGAAACAACAGCCTAACTATTGTAACGGTCATCATGGTGGCACATGAGGAGAAGGAGGAGCAGTCCAGCGATTAGCCAAGGAAGAGGAAGACGACGTGGTGGATGATCCAGTAGCTGACCCAACCTGGCAGGAGGATATGCAGAGCGAGGACAGCAGTGCAAAGGGGGAGGGAGGCTTAGCATCCCAACAGGCAGTACGAAGCAGGGTCGGGTCCGCAGGTAGAAGGCAGGCAACCGTTCCCCGGAACAACAACACGACACAAGGTGCCTGTGCAAATGTTAGGTGTTCCCGAGTCTGGCAGTTTTTTAAGTTGGATCCAGATGACTCTAAAAAGGCCATTTGCAACACCTGCCATGCCAGCAGCAGCAGGGGTATGAAAACTAGCAGCCTGACCACCACCAGCATGATGAGGCACATGTCAGCCAAGCACCCGACTTTGTGGGAAGTACAACCGAGTCGAGGAGCGGTGCTTGCTGATGTCACTGCTACGTCTTCGCGTGTTGTGCGTGCGAGCCAATCCCCTATACATGCTGGCCGCGAACAAGCCTCCGGCCCTTCACCTGAAGTTGCCCACGCACAAATAACCCCACCATCAAGCACGTCCTTGTCCCAGCTCAGCATTCAATTATCCATTCAGCAAACCTTTGAACGCAGGCGCAAATACGCTGCCAACGCCCCACATGCCACAGTCTTGAATTATCACATTTCGCGACTCATAGAGGTAGAAATGTTGCCTTTCCGGCTGGTGGAGACGGAAGCATTCCGCGACCTGATGGCGGCTGCTGTCCCACGTTACTCGGTCCCCAGCCGCCACTATTTCTCCAGATGTGCCGTCCCCGCATTGCATTACGACGTGTCCAACAGCATCACACGTGCCCTGAACAACGCTGTTTCAATCAAAGTCCACCAAACCACAGACACGAGGAGAAGTACTTGTGGGCAAGGCGGCTACATCTCCTTGACAAAACACTGGGTTAATATTGTGGAGGCTGGGACACAGTCTGAGCGAGGGACGGAACACGTCCTTCCCACAGCAAGGATAGCAGGCCCTACCTCTGTCAGGGTTTGACCGACACTCTACAGCTCCAGAATGTCATGCTCTTCATCCTCCTCCTCCTCATGATCCTCATCCACTGTACCCTCCACACCAGTCCCAAGCTGGAAGCACTGCAGCACTGCCTCCGCGAAGCGGCAACAGGCTGTGCTGAAGCTAGTCTGCATAGGTGACAAACCCCACAATGCAGAAGAGGTGTGGACAGCTCTAAAACAGCAGGCAGATCACTGGCTCACACCTCTGAACCCAAAGCCAGGAAAGGTCGTGTGTGACAATGTCCGGAACCTGGTGGCAGCTTTCAGGCGAGGCCAGCTGACGCATGTTCCATGCGTGGGCCATGTGCTCAACCTGGTGGTTCAGAGGTTTCTAAAGTCATACCCAGAGCTGTCTGAACAGCTGGTAAAAGTTCGCCGTCTGTCTGCACATTTTTGCAAGTCACCTGCTGCTTCAGCTGGCCTTGCCGGCTTTCAGCGCCGTTTGCGTCTTCCGGCCCACAGACTGGTGTGTGATGTCCCCACGCGTTGGAATTCAACTCTGCACATGTTGGTCAGGATATGTGAGCAGAAGAGGGCAGTTGTGGACTACCTCCATCACCTAAGCCGTCGGGAAATGGGTCAAACTCCACACATAACACCTGAGGAGTGGAGATGGATGTCGGACCTATGTACCGTCCTCCAAAACTTTGAGGATTCCACCAAGATGGTGATCGGCGATGACGCCATTATTAGCGTCACCATACCACTACTCTGCCTTCTAAAACGGTCTCTGCTGAAAAACAAAGAGGATGCATTGCAGGCCGAGCGAGATGACTTGGAGCAAGAAACAGTAGTGGGTGTGGGTGAAAACACACAGCCCAGCCTCATCTCATCACAACATGCAGTGGAGGACTATGACGAGGAGGAGGAGGATGAAGACGTGGAGCAACTCTCTGGCCAAATTGAGGATATGACATGCACACCACTCATACCCTCGATTCAGCGTGGCTGGCCAGAGGACAGTGGAGATGAGGAGGAGGACAGCATGTTCAGTCATCGTGTTGGTCTGGATACTGAAGTGATGGCTGTTGAGAGTCTGGCGCACATGGCTGACTTTATGGTAAGCTGCCTGGCTCGTGACCCTCGCGTTCACAACATCTTGGCCGACAATCAGTACTGGTTGGCAACACTGTTAGACCCACGCTACAAGGAGAACTTTATGTCTCTCATTCCTGAGGCAGAGAGGTCAGCCAAAATGCAGCATTTCCAGAAGGCCATAGTCACGGAAGAAGGCAAATCATTCCCCTCACAAAACGCTACCGGCATAGGTCAGAAATCGGTGGACAACCAAGGCGTACGGCCAAGAGGGGCACAAGTCCAATCCGCCAGAGGTAGGGGAACAGTCTTTACGATGTGGAACAGTTTTCTCAGCCCCTCACGTACCACAGCCCCTGAGGTGAGGGGTAGTGCCACAAGAAATGCTAAGTTTGGCCAGATGCTGAAGGAGTACCTTGCAGATCAAACAACTGTACTGCTAGATTCCTCTTTGCCTTACAATTATTGTGTCTCCAAGCTGGACACGTGCCATGAATTGGCTCTCTACGGCTTGGAAGTCCTGGCCTGCCCTGCCGCTAGCGTTTTGTCAGAGCGTGTTTTCAGAGCCGCAGGTGGAATCATTACTGATAAACGCACCCGCGTGTCAACTGAAAATGCTGACAAGCTGACTCTGATCAAGATGAACAAGGGTTGGATTGGGCCAGACTTCAACACACCACCAACAAATGACAACTGAATTTAAATTTTGTTATGGAAATTTGCCATGTACCTCCACTCACCCATGGGTACACACTTCTGGACTTCCGAGTGTCCAAGTGTGGGATCAGTAATGTCCGTGGACGTGTACTCGGCCTGGTGGTAGGAAGGAGGATCAGGTTGGGAAATGTGCGGTGCAGTATCACGGCTACTGACACTTGACCGTGTGGAAAACAGGGTGTTTGTGGAGGTGCCAATCTGACTTGAAGCATTATCTGCTATCCAAGTAACAACCTGTTGACACTGGTGTTGGTTCAAGAGCGGTGTACTGCAGCGGGCCCCAAGAATTTGGGACAGGACGTGTGAGTGAGGTGATGTGCCCCTTTCTTGTTACGAAATTAGTGCTTGCACACGACCTCGGCCTCTGCCTGCACCACCATCACGTTCACTTCCTTGTTCCTTGCCAACGCCCTTGCGCATTTTGCTTGTATACAGCGACACCAGTCTGGTGACTGTAATGGTCACAGGAGAGTAGGATTTTAGTCCCTAACCTGTATTAAGGTAGTAAGTACCCCAGTCTGGTGACTGTAATGGTCACAGGAGATGAGGATTTTAGTCCCTAACCTGTATCAAGGTATTAAGTACACCAGTCTGGTGAATGCAATGGTCACAGGAGAGTAGGATTTTAGTCCCTAACCTGTGTCAAGGTATTAAGTACACCAGTCTGGTGAATGCAATGGTCACAGGAGAGTAGGATTTTAGTCCCTAACCTGTATCAAGGTATTAAGTACACCAGTCTGGTGAATGCAATGGTCACAGGAGAGTAGGATTTTAGTCCCTAACCTGTATCAAGGTATTAAGTACACCAGTCTGGTGAATGCAATGGTCACAGGAGAGTAGGATTTTAGTCCCTAACCTGTTTCAAGGTATTAAGTACACCAGTCTGGTGAATGCAATGGTCACAGGAGAGTAGGATTTTAGTCCTTAACCTGTATCAAGGTGTTAAGTACACCAGTCTGGTGACTGCAATAGTCACAGGAGATTAGGATTTTAGGCCCTAACCTGTATCAAGGTATGACGTACACCAGTCTGGTGACTGTTCAGATCACAGGAGATTAGGATTTTAGGCCCTAACCTGTATCAAGGTATGACGTACACCAGTCTGGTGAATGCAATGGTCACAGGAGATTAGGATTTTAGGCCCTAACCTGTATCAAGGTATTAAGTACACCAGTCTGGTGACTCTAATGGTCACAGATTAGGATTTTAGTCCCTAACCTGTATCAAGGTAGTACGTACACCAGTCTGGTGACTCTAATGGTCACAGGAGATGAGGATTTTAGTCCCTAACCTGTATCAAGGTAGTACGTACACCAGTCTGGTGATTCTAATGGTCACAGATTAGGATTTAAGTCCCTAACCTGTATCAAGGTACTACGTACACCAGTCTGGTGACTCTAATGGTCACAGGAGATGAGGATTTTAGTCCCTAACCTGTATCAAGGTATTAAGTACACCAGTCTGGTGAATGCAATGGTCACAGGAGAGTAGGATTTTAGTCCCTAACCTGTATCAAGGTATTAAGTACACCAGTCTGGTGAATGCAATGGTCACAGGAGAGTAGGATTTTAGTCCCTAACCTGTATCAAGGTATGACGTACACCAGTCTGGTGATTCTAATGGTCACAGATTAGGATTTTAGTCCCTAACCTGTATCAAGGTTTGACGTACACCAGTCTGGTGACTGTTCAGATCACAGGAGATTAGGATTTTAGGCCCTAACCTGTATCAAGGTATGACGTACACCAGTCTGGTGACTGCTCAGATCACAGGAGGTTTGGATTTTAGTCCCTAACCTGTATCAAGGTATGACGTACACCAGTCTGGTGACTGTTCAGATCACAGGAGATTAGGATTTTAGGCCCTAACCTGTATCAAGGTATTAAGTACACCAGTCTGGTGACTCTAATGGTCACAGATTAGGATTTTAGTCCCTAACCTGTATCAAGGTAGTACGTACACCAGTCTGGTGACTCTAATGGTCACAGGAGATGAGGATTTTAGTCCCTAACCTGTATCAAGGTAGTACGTACACCAGTCTGGTGATTCTAATGGTCACAGATTAGGATTTAAGTCCCTAACCTGTATCAAGGTACTACGTACACCAGTCTGGTGACTCTAATGGTCACAGGAGATGAGGATTTTAGTCCCTAACCTGTATCAAGGTATTAAGTACACCAGTCTGGTGAATGCAATGGTCACAGGAGAGTAGGATTTTAGTCCCTAACCTGTATCAAGGTATTAAGTACACCAGTCTGGTGAATGCAATGGTCACAGGAGATTAGGATTTTAGGCCCTAACCTGTATCAAGGTATTAAGTACACCAGTCTGGTGACTCTAATGGTCACAGATTAGGATTTTAGTCCCTAACCTGTATCAAGGTACTACGTACACCAGTCTGGTGATTTTAATGGTCACAGATTAGGATTTTAGTCCCTAACCTGTATCAAGGTAGTACGTACACCAGTCTGGTGACTCTAATGGTCACAGGAGATGAGGATTTTAGTCCCTAACCTGTATCAAGGTAGTACGTACACCAGTCTGGTGATTCTAATGGTCACAGATTAGGATTTTAGTCCCTAACCTGTATCAAGGTATGACGTACACCAGTCTGGTGACTGTTCAGATTACAGGAGATTAGGATTTTAGGCCCTAACCTGTATCAAGGTATGACGTACACCAGTCTGGTGACTGCTCAGATCACAGGAGATTCGGATTTTAGTCCCTAACCTGTATCAAGGTATGACGTACACCAGTCTGCTGAATGCAATGGTCACAGGAGATTAGGATTTTAGGCCCTAACCTGTATCAAGGTAGTACGTACACCAGTCTGGTGATTCTAATGGTCACAGATTAGGATTTTAGTCCCTAACCTGTATCAAGGTACTACGTACACCAGTCTGGTGACTCTAATGGTCACAGGAGATGAGGATTTTAGTCCCTAACCTGTATCAAGGTAGTACGTACACCAGTCTGGTGATTCTAATGGTCACAGATTAGGATTTTAGTCCCTAACCTGTATCAAGGTACTACGTACACCAGTCTGGTGACTCTAATGGTCACAGGAGATGAGGATTTTAGTCCCTAACCTGTATCAAGGTAGTACGTACACCAGTCTGGTGATTCTAATGGTCACAGATTAGGATTTTAGTCCCTAACCTGTATCAAGGTAGTACGTACACCAGTCTGGTGACTGTAATGGTCACAGGAGATGAGGATTTTAGTCCCTAACCTGTATCAAGGTAGTAAGTACACCATTCTGGTGATTCTAATGGTCACAGATTAGGATTTTAGTCCCTAACCTGTATCAAGGTAGTAAGTACACCAGTCTAGTGACTCTAATGGTCACAGGAGATGAGAATTTTAGTCCCTATGTCCTAACCTGGATCAAGCTAGTAAGTACAACAGTCTGGTGACTGTAATGGTCACAGAAAAGCTTGGACTCCGATCTGGATCACCCTGCTTATATCCTCCGAGATTAGTCCTGAGAAGGACTGTTGTGGTCAGCTCAGCAGCAGTTTGCAGCCCTGCTCCGGATCTACCTATGAGGGCCACAAATCTGTCCCTAAGCATCAGCAGACACTGTCCCTACACTCACTGTCTGGATGCCTGTGTGCAGAGCCAGCGCGGCCGGGTCTTATAAAGGCTCGGTCACGCTGTGCAGGCCGGCCAATCACTGCAATGCCACAACTAACAGGGCTGTGGCATTGCAGTGGTCTGCCAGCCAATCCCTGCACGTGGGCTGGCTCTCAAAAGAGCGCCAACATGCAGAGATGACGACCACGAGCACAGCACGAGTATCGCGAGATTACTCGGTGCTCGCCGAGTAGCCCGAGTACAGTGATACTCGTGCGAGTACCGAGTAGTGGCGAGCATGCTCGCTCATCACTAATGATAGCCACTCCTGCCTTTTTCTTTTTATTGGAAGATAAAAAGATATTTGGATAATTTTTGTTCGTGAATTTAGGTAGGTTGTCACAGGAAAATTTAGTTTCCTGTAGACCTGCAATGTCTACATTGAGTTTTTTCAATTTTTTCCAAATTAAGAATCTTTTCTGGGGGGAGTTTAGACCTCTAACATTGTAGGATAGAAATTTGTTAGCCATAGTCTAGACCAGGTGCTTGAGTGTCGATATGTGATTTTAGGTGATAAAGTGTACATAGGGGCATTGGGATAAAACTTTGATGAAATAATACTAAGACTTCATGTTTTATAACAGGGGTTAAATATGAAACTTTGAACAGCCGGGTTCAAACCCGTGAAATGTAAGTGGCTTGTTTGCCACTAAAAGTCTAATAGGCGGAAGGGCTGAGGCCGGTGATAAACTTCCAAGGAGACTAAAGTTTTAGCCTTTGTGCCTATGAAGTGACCTTGGATCAAGTGCTTGGGTGAAGTTTATAGGCTCATGTGTTAGAGATGTGTAGGTCTTTAAGAGTCTTTAATCCCGCTGAGATCTCATCAATTGTAATTGTTTTTTGTTTAAAGGAGAAGATAACATTGGTGGATGGACGACCCCATCTATACGGTATTTTTTTCTCTTGGAGAATGTCCGTAACCGATTTCAAAGCCTTACGTCTTGTCATGGTCTCTTTTGATATGTCGGTGAAAACTTTAATTTTCTCATATGGAGGAGGCAGAGATTTATTAGACCACATGAAGCTGGTAATCTGATCCCTTGTCTGGTAAAATGAGAATTTGACTATAACATCCCTTGGAATGTCATTGGGTAGGTGGGATGGCTTGGGAAATCTACTGTATGTGCTCTTTCTATAGAGTATTGGATTTCCGATAAATTGGGAATCGTAAACTCAGTTTCCTTATATATAGTTTCCACCGATGGGATGATAGTGGAGGATAAGGATAAGGAAATTGTAACAAATAATATCAGACAATAGGTCTTATAGGGGATTGTAAGATCCTTATAATTATATAGCTCTGCTACTCAATAGGAATATATAAAAGCAGAAAAGGTCTTTTTTTTTTTTTCTGTCTAAAGTAGTTAAGTTCAGTATCCCACAAGGGCCAATAGAATGGCTAACTGTAAGATTGGTTGGCTAATTACATTGTATAGTAGGTGTAGCTTAGTCAGAGATGAAACTTTAGTAAGTAATAGCAATATAAAATATAATAGCAATAGCAATTATAAAACCTGAGGCAGGTACAGCTGTTGGTGGTAAAATGATAGAAGAAAATAGGACAAGATAAAGTTAGAATTAGCTAGAATAAAGTAAATTGAGATGAAGGTAAAAAAGGAAAGAAATAGGAAAGAAAATGAGGAAAGGAAAAGGGAAGAGAATCAAATATAGATGATCTTCTGTCTTCTGTCTGCGCAGCTTTGGCTCGGGAGAGGCTCACAAGCCCCACTTGCTTGAAGATCTATTCTTTACTGAGTGTCTATTCTTTGGTGCTGCAGGGAAACTTTAGCTGCTCAGTTGCAGGATCCAGCACTGGTTGTCATGGTGATGTCAGCCAGACTATTGAACAACAGGAAGATATCCCTCCGCTGCTGAGGCTGCTGTATAATGATAATGAGGGTCTTTCTACCTTCAGCAGTTAGTTTAAAAGACTGTTCTCCTCAGTAATAGGAGAGGGAAGATCTCTCTTTATGATCTCACTTGATCAGCTCCTCCTTCTGAGCTTTAGGAGCTGACAGGCTGTAGAGTTAAGTGGAGATGCAGGTATCCCTCCGCCGACAAGGCACCCAAAAGCAGTGTGAAAGACTGGTGAAAAGCATGCCAAGACACATGAAAGCTGTGATTAACAATCATGGTTATTTCACCAAATATTGAGTTCTGAACTGTTCCTGAGTTAAAACATTAGTATTGTTGTTTCTAAATGAATATAAACTTGTTTTCTTTGCATTATTTGAGATCTGAAAACATTGTTTCTTTGTTATCATTGTGATGATTTCTCATTTGCTTCAAATAAACACAAAATAATTTTTTAGCCTTGAATTTCGGAGACGTGTTTTCAGTAGTTTATAGAATAAAAGAACAATGTACATTTTACTCAAAAATATACCTACAAAGAGAAAAATCAGAGAAACTGAAAATTTTGCAGTGGTCTCTTAATTTTTGTCAGAGCTGTATATGTATATATATATATGTGTGTGTGTATACATATACAGTATGTATATATACAGTGCCTTGTGAAAGTATTCGGCCCCCTTGAACTTTTCAACCTTTTACCACATTTCAGGCTTCAAACATAGAGATATAAATTCTTATTTTTTGGTGAAGAATCAATAAGTGGGACACAATCGTGAAGTGGAACGAAATTTATTGCATGTTTTAAACTTTTTAACAAATAAAAAACTGAAAAGTGGGGTGTGCAATATTACTGAGTCCCTTTTCTTTCAGTGCAGCAAACTCACTCCAGAAGTTCAGTGAGGATCTCTGAATGATCCAATGTTGTCCTAAATGACTGGTAATGATAAATAGAATCCACCTGTGTGTAATCAAGTCTCCGTATAAATGCACCTGCTCTGTGATAGTCTCAGGGTTCTGTTTCAAGTGCAGAGAGCATAATGAAAACCAAGGAACACACCAAGCAGGTCCGAGATACTGTTGTGGGAAGTTTAAAGCCGGATTTGGATACAAAAAGATTTCCCAAGTTTTAAACATCTCAAGGAGCACTGTGCAAGCGATCATATTGAAATGGAAGTAGTATCAGACCACTGCAAATCTACCAAGACCCGGCCGTCCCTCTAAACTTTCATCTCAAACAAGGAGAAGACTGATTAAAGATGCAGCCAAAAGGTCCATGATCACTCTAGATGAACTGCAGAGATCTACAGCTGAGGTGGGAGAGTCTGTCCATCGGAGAACAATAAGTCATACACTGCACAAAATCTGGCCTTTATGGAAGAGTGGCAAGAAGGAAGCCATTTCTCAGAGATATCCATAAAAAGTCTCATTTGAAGTTTACCACAAGCTACCTTGGTCAGGTCAGATGAAACCAAAATCGAAATTTTTGGCCACAATGCAAAATGATATGTTTGGTGTAAAAGCAACACAGCTCATCACCCTCAAAACACCATCCCCACTGTCAAACATGGTGGCAGCATCATGGTTTGGGTCTGCTTTTCTTCAACAGGGACAGGGAAGATGGTTAAAATTGATGGGTAGATGGATGGAGCCAAATACAGGAACATTCTGGAAGAAAACTTGTTGGAGTCTGCAAAAGACCTGGTACTGGGACAGAGATTTATCTTCCAACAAGATAATGATCCCAAACATAAAGCAAAATCAACAATGGAATGGTTCAAAAATTAACATATCCAGGTGTTAGAATGATCAAGTCAAAGTCTAGACCTAAATCCAATCAAGAATCTGTGGAAAGAGCTGAAAACTGCTGTTCACAATCGCTCTCCATCCAACCTCACTAAGCTCGAGCTGTTTTGCAAGGAAAAATGGGCAAGAATTTCAGTCTCTCGATGAGCAAAACTGATAGAGACATCCCCCAATCGACTTGCAGCTGTAATCGCAGCAAAAGGCGGCGCTACAAAGTATTAACTCAAGGGCGCCGAATATTGCACGCCCCACTTTTCAGTTCTTTATATGTTAAAAAAGTTTAAAATATCCAATAAATTTCGTTCCACCTCACGATTGTGTCCCACTTGTTGATTCTTCACAAAAAAATTAGAATTTATATCTTTATGTTTCAAGCCTGAAATGTGGCAAAAGGTTGAAAAGTTCAAGGGGGCTGAATACTTTCACAAGTCACTGTATGTATATACAGTCATATGAAAAAGTTTGGGCACCCCTCTTAATCTTACTGTTTTTTTTTGTTTAAAATAGTTTTTTTGCAACAGCTATTTCAGTGTGATATATGTAATAACTGACGGACACAGTAATATTTCAGGATTGACATGAGGTTTATTGTACTAACCGAAAATGTGAAATATGCATTATTTCAAAAATTGACAGGTGCAAAAGTATGGGCACCTCAACTGAAATGTGACATTAATATTTAGTAGATCCACCTTTTGCAAAAATAGCAGCCTCTAGTCACTTCCTGTAGCTGTTAATGAGTTCCTGGATCCAGGATGAAGGTATTTTTGACCATTCCTCTTTACAAAACAATTCCAGTTCAGTTAAGTTTGGACAGCCCGCTTCAAAACATCCCACAGATGTTCAATGATATTCAGATCAGGGGACTGGGATGGCCATTCCAGAACATTGTAATTGTTCCTCTGCATGAATGCCTGAGTAGATTTGGAGCGGTGTTTTGGATCATTGTCTTGCTGAAACATCCACACTCGGCGTAACTTCAACTTTGACACTGATTCTTGAACATTGTTCTCAAGAATCTGCTGATACTGAGTGGAATCCATGCGACCCTCAACTTTAACAAGATTCCCGATGCCGTCATTGGCCACACAGCCCCAAAGCATGATGGACCCTCCCCTAAATTTGACACTGGGTAGCAAGTGTTTTTCTTGGAATGCCGTGTTTTTGTGGTACCATGCATAACGCCTTGTTGTATGACCACATAGCTCAATCTTTGTTTCATCAGTCCACAGGACCTTCTTCCAAAATGAAACTGGCTTGTCCAAATGTGGTTTTGCATACCTCAGGCGACTTTGTTTGTGGCGTGCATGCAGAAACGGCTTCTTTCGCATCACTCACCCATACAGCTTCTCCTTGTGCAGTGTGCACTGTATTGTTGACCGATGCACAGTGACACCATCTGCAGCAAGATGATGCTGCAGGTCTTTGGAGGTGGTCTGTGGATTGTTCTTGACTGTTCTCACCATTCTTCTTCTCTGCCTTTCTGATATTTTTGTTGGCCTGCCACTTCTGGTCTTTACAAGAACTGTCCCTGTGGTCTTCCATTTCCTTACTATGTTCCTCACAGTGGAAACTGACAGGTTAAATCTCTGAGACAACTTTTTGTATCCTTCTCCTGAACAACTATGTTGAACAATCTTTTTTTAAGATCATTTGAGAGCTGTTTTGAGGAGCCCATGATGCCACTCCTCAGAGAAGATGCAACTAGGAGAACAATTTGCAAATGGACACCTGAAATGCTTTTCTCATGATTGGATACATCGGGCTATGAAGTACAAAGCTCAATGAGGTTACCAAACCAATTTAGTGCTTCAGTAAGTCAGTAAAAAGTTGTTAGGAGTATTCAAATCATGAAAATCAGAAGGGTGCCCATACTTTTGCACCTGTCAATTTTTAAAATAATGCATATTTCATATTTTCAGTTAGTACAATAAACCTCATTTCAATCCTGAAATATTACTGTGTCCATCAGTTATTACATATATCACACTGAAATAGCTGTTGCAAAAAAAGTCAGATTAAGAGGGGTGCCCAAACTTTTTCATATGTCTGTATATCTATATATATTTATCTATCTATATATATACCGTATATACTCGTGTATAAGCCGAGTTTTTCAGCCCAAAAATTGGGCTGAAAAGTACCCCCCTCGGCTTATACGCGAGTCAGTGCTGTATACCGATGTATACATCGGTATATACCGATGTATACATCGCTATACAGCAGCCCCTGTAATGCAGGGCCCCCCCAGCCTCGCTCCGGTCACCTGTAAAGGAAACTATACTTATCATACACAGTGCCGTTGTCCGCGCCCGCTCGCACCCGCTCGCAGCTGCCGTACGCGATCCTCCATCTTCATGCGTCTTCTTCCTGTTTTTGTGCTCGTCGCAGGCAATGACGTCATTCCCTGCGACGAGCACAGGAAACAGGAAGAAGAGGCATGAAGATGGAGGATCGCGTACGGCAGCTGCGAGCGGGCGCGGACAGCGGCACTGTGTATGATAAGTATAGTTTCCTTTACAGGTGACCGGAGTCAGGCTGGGGGGGCCCTGGATTACGGGGGCTGCTGTATACTACCGCTGGGGCTGCAATATACTACCACTGGGGCTGTATACACCACTGGGGCTGCAATACCACTGGGGCTGCTGTATATAGGGGCTGCAATACCACTGGGGCTGCAATACCACTGGGGCTGCTGTATATAGGGGCTGCTGTATACACCACTGGGGCTGCAATACCACTGGGGCTGCTGTATATAGGGGCTGCAATACCACTGGGGCTGCAATACCACTGGGGCTGCTGTATATAGGGGCTGCAATACCACTGGGGCTGCAATACCACTGGGGCTGCTGTATATAGGGGCTGCTGTATACACCACTGGGGCTGCAATACCACTGGGGCTGCTGTATATAGGGGCTGCAATACCACTGGGGCTGCTGTATATACCACTGGGGGCTGCTGTATATCATACTGCTGGGGCCTGTATACCACTGCTGGGGGCTGTATACCTGTGCTGGGGTCCACCCTCGGCTTATACGCGAGTCAATAGATTTTCCCAGGTTTTGGGGGCAAAAGTAGGGGGGTCGGCTTATACACGGGTCGGCTTATACACGAGTATATACGGTATATGTATATATATATATATATATATATATACATATACAGTATATACATATAATGTGTGCGTGTGTGTGCATGTACACACATATACATGTATATGTGTATATATATATACATATATATATACATATATAACTAGAAAAAAATTCTCTGCAGCACTCAGCTACTACCAGTGATGTACATATGCTAACAAGCTGTATATATATGAGAAAAAAGTTTAAAAACTTACGTTTTTTTCAAAAAACTCAAAATTCTTATTTTTGTATTTCTGAAGTTCTTAGTACATACATTGGCCACTGTCTGTTTGCTCATCAACTGTGACAAAGTGACTTCAGGTCTGATGAGTCCTAACGCTGACATCCCTGCCCTCTTTGTCCTCCTTATCCCACTACTAAGTAGGCGGACACCATCTCGACCCTAGACCACCTGTGGGTGATGAGGGTGCAAATTGCAGACATGGAGCCAGCAACTCCACACGATACAAAAGAGAAAAAACTGCATACCACTCACAGACAATGTGAACTGGTGCCAGCAGGGACGCTGGGTCAAACAACTAGAAAACAAAGTGACTTCAGGTCTTTTTTTGAAAAAAAACATAAGCTTAGCAGTGGGATAGGGAGGACAAGGAGGGCAGGGATGTCAGCATTAGGACTCATCAAACCTGAAGTCACTTTGTCGCAGTTGATGAGCAAACAGACATTGGCCAATGTATGTACTAAGAACTTCAGAAATAAAAAAATAAGAATTTTGAGTTTTTTGAAAAAAACGTAAGCTTTTAAACTTTTTTCTCATATATATACAGCTTGTTAGCATATGTACATCACTGGTGGTAGCTGAGTGCTGCAGAGAATTTTTTTTTAGTTTTTTGACCCAGCGTCCTTGCTGGCACCAGTTCACATTATGTCTGTGAGTGCTGTGCAGTTTTTTTTCTGTTTTGTATCTTATGGAGTTGCTGGCTCCATGCTGCAATTTGCACCCTTATTGACTACAGGTGATCTAGGGTCGAGATGGAGTCTGCCCACTGAGAAGTGGGGGGTGGACAAGGAGGATAGGGATATCAGCGTAGGACTCATCAGACCTGAAGTCACTTTGTCGCAGTTGATGAGCAAACAGACATTGGCCAATGTATGTACTAAGAACTTCAGAAATAAAAAGATAAGATTTTGAGTTTTTTGAAAAAACGTAAGTTTTTAAACTTTTTTTTCATATATATATAGCTTGTTAGCATATGTACATCATTGGTAGTAGCTGAGTGCTGCAGAGTACTTTTTTCTAGTTATTTGATCCAGCGTCCCTGTTGGCACCAGTTCACATTAGTCTGTGAGTGCTGTGCAGTTTTTTTTCTGTTATACATATATATATATATATATATATATATATATATATATATATATATATATATATGTATATGTTCATATATATGTATACATGTGCACACACACATATTTGTATGTGCATAGTGACACACACATATATATATGTGACTATAATATATGTATATAATCACACATACATACACACACATATATATGTGTGTATATGTATATATACATATATATGTGTGTTTATGTATATGTGTGTATACAGTATATACACACATACTGTACGTGTGTGTGTGTGTATATATATATATATATATATATATATACACATACACACACATTAAATATATAAATATATATACACACACATATATAGATATGTACTAGATGTGGTCTCAATGTCCTAGGGAGGGCGGTGACATCACAATGGGGGCAGGTTCTGTAACGCTGACTGTGGCAGCTGTCTCTCCCCTCTGTCAGCTCCCCCCCCATGTGCAGCGCAGTGTGCAGGGAACAGGTGACCGGGACCGTGGGAGGGGAGCAGAGCGAGCAGAGACTGGGGGAGTGGAGTGAACAGAGACCAGGACTGGGGGAGGAGAGCGTGCAAAAACTGGAACTGGGGAGCATGCGGAGATTTGGACCGAAGTGTGCAGAGACTGGGACCTAGGGAGGGGAGAGAAGCATACAGAGACCGGGGGAGGGGAGTGGGTAGAGACTGGGACCAGGAGAGGGGAGTATTCAAAGACTGGGACCAGAAGAGGTGAGCGTGCAGAGACTGGGACCAGAGTAGGGGAGCATGTGAAGACTGGAACTGGGGGAGGGGAGCTTTCAGAAACTGGGACCAGGGAAAGGGAGCACACAGAGAGTGGGATCGGGAGAGGGGAGCATGCAGAGACCAGGACCAGGGATGGGGAGCTTGCAGAGACTGGGACCAGGGGAGGAGAGTGTGCAGAGGCCGGGATCAGGGGTGGGGAGCGTGAAGAGACCGGGACCAGAGAAGGGAAGCATGAAGAGACTGGGACTGGAGGAGGGGAGCATGGAGAGACTGGGACTGGGGGAGGGGAGCATGCAAAGACCGGGAACGGGGAGCTGAGCTTTTATAAGACAGGAGCTGAATCAACAATCATCTTCCTGTATGACTCTGAGGCTCTGACTCTACACTTTACATATTCTGCCAGCAAACTTACTTAAAGACCTTAATGACATCACAGGTCATGTGCACTAAGGAGCCAATCACTGTGAGTGTAAGCTTTCATGTGGGAGGAGCCCCAGAGGTCCTTGCCAGTGATAGGCAGTCTGGCTCTTTTTAGTGATCCGGCTCTTTCGGCTCCGCTCACCAAAAAGAGCTGGCTCTTTTGACTCAAAAAATGGCTATTTTTGTAAATAATACTGCGGTACACCTTGTACTGATTACAGAACGTTGCCTGTACAGTGAGAACCTCATTCTTCACATGTACAGGGATCTAGTGAAGCGGGATAGACTTTTTTTTTAGCATTTTTATGTCCTCAGATTGTCAACTCCTGTGATCAGGGCTCTCACTCCTTCTTTGTTACTTTCTATCTGTCATTGTTTGGTTCCTCTTAGTAAGTGTTGTGATATCTGCTGCTCTTCATAGGAATATCATTCTTAAAGGATCCTGTCAGCAGGATTATTCCTATACAGTACAGCCATGGCCATATTGTCACTGCGACGGTCATTGCACTGCAGTGAAGGAATCTATTTTTTGGACGCTGTCTTATTTTCATCCTGTAAAGATTGTCATGCAGACGACATCACAATAGAGGCGGCTCTGTGGCGCTGGGGACGGTGGCTGTCTCTCCCAGCTGTCCACTCTCCCCCCTCCCGTGTGCTGTATCTCTTCCCCCTATGTTCTCTCCTTTGACCTGTTTTCCTCCTGTTTGTTGTCTTCTCCTCTCATGTGCTCTCTTCTTTGCCAGTGCGATCTCTCTCTGCCCCCCCCCCCCGTGCGCTCTCTCTTTGCCCCACAGTGTGCGCTCTTTCTGTTCTGCCCTTTGTGCTCTCTCTTGCCTGCCTGTGTGCACTCTCTCTGCCCCCCGTGCACTCTCTCTGTGCCATGTGCTCTCTTTACCCCATGTGCTCTTTCTGCCCCATGCTCTCTATGCCTCATGAACTCTCTCTGCCCCGTGCACTCTCTCTGCCCCCTGTGCACTCTCCTTGCCCCACACTGTGCACTCTCTGTCTCGCCCTTTGCACTCTCTCTTCCTTGGCCAGGTGCTCTCTCTGCCCCTCCTGTGTGTTCTCTTTGCCCCACACTGTGCACTCTCTCTGTCCTACCCTGTGGTCTCTCTCTGTCCTGCCCTGTGCACTCTCTCTGTCCCTCCCTTTTCGCTCTCTCTGCCCCTATGTGCTCTCTCTGTTCCCCTGTGTGCTCTCTTTGCCCCACACTGTGCACTCTGTGTCCTGCCCTGTGTGCTCTCTCTTCCCTGGCCATATGCTCTCTATACCCCGTGCACTCTCTTTTTGCCCCCCTGTTCACTCTCTCTATGCGCTCTCTCTGTGCCACCTGTGCATTCTCTCTGCCCCCCTGTGTAGAGAGTGCAGAGACTGTGACCGGGGAGGGGTGCAGAGCATGCACTGTCCGTGTGCTATATGTGTATATGTGTGTTGTCCTTGTGCTATGCGGGTGATATCTGTCATTGAATAATTACCTCCCTCCAGCGCTGCCTGTTCCTTTCTTCTGGGGCGCTGCACTCAGAGCAGTGAATATTAGATGAGCCTAATGAGCCCTGCAAGTGAGAGGAGCAGACAGCGCTGGAGGTAGGTGAGTATGAAATTCTTTATTTTAACACTTAAAACTCCTGGCTCTGGTCCATGCACATGGATGTCTCATGGAGGACATCTGTATTCAGGATGTTTTTGACCAAAACCGGTCGGTGCAGCTGGCAAAAAACGGAAATGTATCCGTGTGAAGCACACAAAAACTCATCTGCTCCGCACGGAAAGACACGGTCCATGCGGATGTACATATGTCTGAAGTGGGCCATAGAATATGATGTTCCGCCGTATGTAGACCTAGTCACCAGCAGTCAGAGGGTTAAAAAGAAAACGTCTCAGCTCCCAGAGGAGAGCTGTCACCTGACAGTCACAGCAGGGAGCCAGCTCTTTGTGTTGGATCATTCACAAAGGAACAAAACATCACTAAATTGGTGCAGAACTGTGGGCACGTGCGGATGGGGGCGTCATTGGTGATGTCAGTGGGTGGTGGGCTCTGTGCCACAGTGGACGGGGCAGTGGCATCACTGATTTACAATACTGTGGGGATGAGAAGATGGGGCGGACTTATGGTGACATCAGGGGGACGGGTTCTGTGCTGATGGGGGCAGGGTGAGGTGGCGGCATTACTGATTACAGCTCATGGTGACGGACTCATGGTGACGTTAGTGGGGTTTGGGCTCTGTGCGTGCTCTGTGTTGCTCGGGGCAGGGAGGTCATGTGGACCAATCAGATGATGAAGAAAAGCTAACAACTCGCTCGACTTCTGGTCCCAAGGCAACCATATAAGTAGATATGTACATATATGTATATATAATGAAAAAATAAAAAAACAGCCCAAAAAATTGATCAAATGTGGACTTTGATGCCCAATGGCGTGGCAACATTTTGAATTTAGTTGTATCTGGCTTGCAACCAAAAATTAGGCAAAGCCCCATGCTGTTTTTTTCCCTTTGCAGCCAAGTACACCAAGGCATTTGGAGATGGATGGCAGCCTGTAGCTGCCTAGTTGTATCTAGCTGGAAAAGTAAAATGCTGCAAAGCCTGAAGTTGTTTTTTTCTTAAATATTTCAATAAATATTTAAAATAAAAGGCTGCCCTATATTTTGATTACCAGCAGAGTAAAAATAGTCAGCAGGGGGTAGGTTACAGCCCATACATGCCTGCTGTAACTGGCTCTCAACCTAAAATACGGCAAACCCCCACGTATTCTTTTTAAAGGGAACTTGTCACCTATTTTATGACCCCAAACCTATCACTACCTGTCCGTGCAACCTTCCTACTGCATCCCTACGCATCCCTGTTTGACCCACATGTGAAGTACAGTATAAATATATTTATATACATAGTGTGTGTGTGTGTGTATGTACACATAAATATACATACACACACACATATATATATATATATATATATATATATATATATATATATATATACCGTATATATATATATATATGCAGTATATATATATATATATATATATATATGTATATATATGTGTTTATATATATATATATATACAGTGCCTACAAGTAGTATTCAACCCCCTGCAGATTTAGCTGGTTTGATAAGATGCAAATAATTTAGAGCCTTCAAACTGCAAACGAGAGTAGGATTTATTAACAGAACCATAAATCTTACAAACCAAAAAGTTATGTTGCTCAGTTGAATTTTAATAAATTTTAAACATAAAAGTGTGGGTCAATTATTATTCAACCCCTAGGTTTAATATTTTGTGGAATAACCCTTGTTTGCAATTACAGCTAATAATCGTCTTTTATAAGACCTGATCAGGCCGGCACAGGTCTCTGGAGTTATCGTGGCCCACTCCTCCATGCAGATCTTCTCCAAGTTATCTAGGTTCTTTGGGTGTCTCATGTGGACTTTAATCTTGAGCTCCTTCCACAAGTTTTCAATTGGGTTAAGGTCAGGAGACTGACTAGGCCACTCCATCACCTTGATTTTTCCCTCTTGAACCAGGCCTTGGTTTTCTTGGCTGTGTGCTTTGGGTCGTTGTCTTGTTGGACCCATCTTAAGATCCTTGATGGAGGAGCGGAGGTTCTTGGCCAAAATCTCCAGGTAGGCCGTGCTATCCATCTTCCCATGGATGCGGACCAGATGGCCAGGCCCCTTGGCTGAGAAACAGCCCACAGCATGATGCTGCCACCACCATGCTTGACTGTAGGGATGGTATTCTTGGGGTCGTATGCAGTGCCATCCAGTCTCCAAACGTCACGTGTGTGGTTGGCACCAAAGATCTCGATCTTGGTCTCATCAGACCATAGAACCTTGAACCAGTCTGTCTCAGAGTCCTCCAAGTGATCATGAGCAAACTGTAGACAAGCCTTGACATGACGCTTTGAAAGTAAAGGTACCTTACGGGCTCGTCTGGAACGGAGACCATTGCGGTCGAGTACATTACTTATGGTATTGACTGAAACCAATGTCCCCACTGCCATGAGATCTTCCCGGAGCTCCTTCCTTGTTGTCCTTGGGTTAGCCTTGACTCTTCGGACAAGCCTGGCCTCGGCACGGGAGGAAACTTTCAAAGGCTGTCCAGGCCGTGGAAGGCTAACAGTAGTTCCATAAGCCTTCCACTTCCGGATGATGCTCCCAACCGTGGAGACAGGTAGGCCTAACTCCTTGGAAAGGGTTTTGTACCCCTTGCCAGCCTTGTGACCCTCCACGATCTTGTCTCTGATGGCCTTGGAATGCTCCTTTGTCTTTCCCATGTTGACCATGTATGAGTGCTGTTCACTTATGGTATTGACTGAAACCAATGTCCCCACTGCCATGAGATCTTCCCGGAGCTCCTTCCTTGTTGTCCTTGGGTTAGCCTTGACTCTTCGGACAAGCCTGGCCTCGGCACGGAGGAAACTTTCAAAGGCTGTCCAGGCCGTGGAAGGCTAACAGTAGTTCCATAAGCCTTCCACTTCTGGATGATGCTCCCAACAGTGGAGACAGGTAGGCCCAACTCCTTGGAAAGGGTTTTGTACCCCTTGCCAGCCTTGTGACCCTCCACGATCTTGTCTCTGATGGCCTTGGAATGCTCCTTTGTCTTTCCCATGTTGACCATGTATGAGTGCTGTTCACAAGTTTGGGGAGGGTCTTAAATAGTCAGAAAAGAGATAATTAATCCACACATGTGAAGCTCATTGTTCTTTGTGCCTGAACTACTTCTTAATACTTTAGGGGGACCAAACAGAATGCTGGTGGTTTGAGGGGTTGAATAATAAATGACCCTCTGAATTAACTTTTAACGCTTAAAAATAAATAAATAAATAAATAAATAAATCTTTTTGGCTGCAGTGCATTTCCCACTTCCAGGCTGATCTACAGTCCAAATGTCACAATGCCAAGTTAATTCCACATGTGTCAACCAGCTAAATCTGCAGGGGGTTGAATACTACTTGTAGGCACTGTATATATATACACACACCTATATATATGTATACACCCACATATATACATGTGTATATATACAAAACCAAGTAACACTTCTAATATTTCATTTTTGGGGGGGTGTACACACCGCTGTGACTAAAATCCTCGGACGCTTGTAATCTTCGGCTCCACACTGTGCATGAGCCAGTCAAAGGTGGGGGGAGGAAACAGATTTACATTATCATGACCAAAGTGCATCAAAACTAAGGAGCAATGAGACACATACAGTTGTGGCAAAAGTATTGACACCCCTGCAATTCTGTCAGATAATACTCAGTTTCTTCCTGAAAATGATGCAATCACAAATTCTTTGGTATTATTATCTTCATTTAATTTGTCTTCAATGAAAAAACACAAACGAGAATGAAGCAAAATGCAAAACATTGATCATTTCACACAAAACTCCAAAAATGGGTCAGACAAAAGTATTGGCAACCTCAGCCTAATACTTGGTTGCACAACCTTTAGCCAAAATAACTGCGATCAACCGCTTCCGGTAACCATCAATGAGTTTCTTACAATGCTCTGCTGGAATTTTAGACCATTCTTCTTTGGCAAACTGCTCCAGGTCACTGATATTTGAAGGGTGCCTTCTCCAAACTGACATTTTTAGATCTATCCACAGGTGTTCTATAGGATTCCGGTCTGGACTCACCGCTGGCCACCTTAGAAGTTTACAGTGCTTTCTCTCAAACCATTTTCTAGTGCTTTTTGAAGTGTGTTTTGGGTCATTGTCCTGCTGGAAAACAAATCACCTCTGAGAGAGACCCAGCTTTCTCACACTGGGCCCTACATTATGCTGCAAAATTTGTTGGTAGTCTTCAGACTTCATAATCCATGCACACGGTCAAGCAGTCCAGTGCCAGTGGCAGCAAAGCAACCCCAAAACATCAGGGAACCTCCGCCATGTTTGACTGTAGGGACCATGTTCTTTTCTTTGAATGCCTTCTTTTTTTCTCCTGTAAAATCTATGTTGATGCCTTTGCCCAAAAAGCTCTACTTTTGTCTCATCTGACCAGAGAACATTCTTCCAAAACATTTTAGGCTTTCTAAGGTAAGTTTTGGCAAACTCCAGCCTGGCTTTGTTATGTCTCGGGGTAAGAAGTGGGGTCTTCCTGGGTATCCAACCATACAGTCACTTTGCATTCAGACGCCGACGGATAGTACGGGTTGACACTGTTGTACCCAGCAGCTTGAACTTGTTTGGATGTTAGTCGAGGTTCTTTATCCACCATCCGCACAATCTTGCGTTTAAATCTCTCGTCAATTTTTCTTTTCCGTCCACATCTAGGGAGGTTAGCCACAGTGCCATAGGCTTTAAACTTCTTGATGACACTGCGCACAGTAGACACAGGAACATTCAGGTCTTAGGAGATGGACTTGTAGCCTTGAGATTGCTAGTGCTTCCTCACAATTTGGTTTCTCAAGTCCTCAGACAGTTCTTTGGTCTTTTTTCTTTTCTCCATGCTCAATGTGGTACACACAAGCACACAGGACAGAGGTTGAGTCAATTTTAATCCATGTCAACAGGCTGCAAGTGTGATTTAGTTATTGCCAAAACCAGTTAGGTGCCACAGGTAAGTTACAGGTGCTGTTAATTACACAAATTAGAGAAGCATCATCACATGATTTTTCTAACATTGCCAATACTTTTGTCCACCCCCTTTTTTATGTTTGGTGTGGACTTATATCCAATTTGGCTGTAGGACAATTCTTTTTGCGTTTTTTAATTGAAGACAAATTAAATGAAGATAATAATACCAAAGAATTTGTGATTGCAATCATTTTCAGGAAGAAACTGAACAAAAGGGGGGCACATCATTCCCCGCTCTCATTAGTGCTCTTGTAATGTGATCGATGGGTTGTCATGATAGCTGGGAGTCAGCTGATGACCCCTGTCTTTCATTGCGATCCTCCTGTGAACATCAGTTGGGAGTTTGCATTCATAGAGATCATGATTACTGCTATAGAGAGAAAAGGTGATCAAGTGCTCTGTATAGCACAAGCAATCAGATGATCACAGCTTCAAGCTCCCTGAGGGTACCTTTAAACGCGGCTACATTTCTAGGGTGGCTACAGGTAACTTACTGGTTGCAGTGAAATCATGGAGAGATTATTCCATTTGTACACAGCAACAAGATAGAACCTTGTCTCCATGATTTCACTGCAACCAGTAAGTTACCTGTAGCCACCCTAGAAATGTAGCCGCGTGTAAAGGTACCCTAAGGGTACCTTTACACGCGGCAAGTTTTCTAGGAATTTCACTGGCAACTTACTGGTTGCAGTGAAATCATGGAGACATTGTTCCATTTGTACACAGCAACAAGATAGGACAATGTCTCCATGATTTCACTGCAACCAGTAAGTTGCCAGTGAAATTCCTAGAAAAGTTGCCGCGTGTAAAGCTACCTTAAGGGGACTATTAAATGCAATAATAAGTTGAAAAAACCTTTAAAAATATGAAAAAACAAACCAAAAAAATCACAAAAGCTTGTATTGCTCCTGATTTTTGTACTTGTTCTTATCATGTATTCCCTTTTTACATGCAACACACCATGGAATAAATAGTGATATAATAATAATCTGTATAACCTAGTAAGGTTCCTTCTCAAGCATTATTTTTCAGGTTTCTTCAATGCTTGTAAAATTTAAAAAAAGACGTCACAAATTTAAAATGACTTAAGTTGAAAATGTGGTAATTTTCAAACTTTGAATTTTTATGCCATTAAAACCAGACAACCACGCAAAATAGCACCATTTTTGAAACTTAAATTTTTTGTTAGGAGATTAGAAGGATTCAAAGTTTATCAGCAATTTCTTATTTTCCCAACAAAATTTTCAAAATATTCTTTTTTAGAGACCACATCACATTTGAAGTGACTTTGAGAAGTCGGTGTTAGGGTACCGTTACACGTCGCAATATCGTTTTAATATTGTATGCAATTTCACGGGAGCGCGCACGTTTTTGGCACTTGTCCAAGATCGCATAGGAGATGTCACACAGGGAGATATCGGCAGGCAACACAACTAGGATGTTGTACGCAACTTTTGTGCGCTGGGTATGAGCAACCCAGCGTCCGAGCATTAACATTGTAGTGAATAGGGGAAGTTGCACTCAACATTGTAATTGCGCCGTCACACTGCACGATCATGCCAGATTGCATATGCAACATTGTACGGTTAAAGAGCATTCACAATCTTCTTGCAATATCGTTCCTGCAATTTATTGCAGTCGCATTGCCCTGTAACACGACACAATGCATGAACGATATCAACTGCAACGACCACACCACGTGACTTTTGGTCGATGTTGCATTGCGATATTACGACGTGTAACGGTACCTTATAGAAAATATCCAAAAAGGGCACCATTCTAAAACCTATACCCCTCAAACTGCTCAAAACCATATCCATCAAGTGTGTTAACTCTTCATGTACTTCACAGGAAATAATGTAAAGCGCAATGAAAAAAAACAACATTTTACTCATAAATACTGCTTTAGTCCCAATTTATTCACTTTTACATGGGATAGCATGACAAAGTAGACCCCAAAATGTATTAACCAGTTTCTTCTCAGCATGCTCATAACCCAAATGTGGTCAGAAATCTCTGGGCAAACAGCCAGGCTCGAAAAGGAAAAGAGCACTAATTTAATTTTGGAACACAAATTTGGCTGAATTGGATTGTGGGCACCATGTTGCATTTATAGGGCCCTTAAGGTACCTAAACAGTAGAAAGCCCCCACTAATGACCCTATTTTAAAGGTAGACCCCTCAAGGATTTTATCCAGGGTTATGGTGAGCATTTCAAACACACAGGTACTTCTGAAAATGTGACAATATTCAGACTTTTGCTACTTGGTCAATATAAAGGAATCTAATGAGGCTGATCAGATGGTTTGGCACACACTGTGCTGTAGTCAATGAAGTAAAGATAGAGCTCCTTGTTATATTGTTTGGCATTTTTCCTTATCATTTTCATGTTTACAATTGCATCTCTTGTTCCTCTGCCTTTTCTGAATCCTACTTTTTCCTCTTGAGACTTAAAGATTGGGTCTGTTGATTTGCAGTCAGTCTTGGCATTGTGGTCTGTATACAGACTGTGAAATATGTCTGTATGAACCTGGATTTAGGCATATAGCATCTGATGCAAGAGAATCAGATGGTATATGCTAATGACACTCAGCTTGAACTCTGCTGCGGGCATGAGCTGAATGTCATTTTACTGTGGTCCAATTCTCTCGCATGTGATTAATCTCTCCATTTTCTCCATTGCCTGTCTCAGTGTATTTCGGAGTGCACTCGGATGACATCTAAGTGCAGTCTGATGTTTTGCACATACACTTTGACTTATATGGGTGTGCATGATCCGACATACATTGCCAATCACAGCAAGCAGCGATTTATTTCTCATGATGAATCGGCATTAGCAAAAATGCTGATCAGCACAGAAATATTATTATTATTATTATTATTAAGTATTTATATAGCGCCATTAGGTTACATGGCGCTTTACAAGTGAGAGGGTAGACAAAGACAAGGTAGTAAAACTACAACAAATCAGTCATACGGGTACAATAGGGCAGAGGATCCTGTCCGCGAGGGCTTACAGTCTAGAGGGGGTAGACTTATAGGATAACATTGGAGAGAGTGCAGTCTGATAAAACATTGTACAGCACTCATCCATGTTATACGCTCGTGTGAGTGAGCCCTTAGTGTGAGCCAATGGGCAGTATACTGAAACCATTCCAACATATACATACCAGTGTACATTTCAGATTGTTTGTTAATGGCCACATAGTTTTGCATTTAAAAATCAATTTGAAAAAATGTCTTGTTTTGGCTGCAGTTCTGCTACGCCTTGACCCAACCATGTGAACATATTTATACAGTGTGAAAATGCAAACACCCTGTGAAAAATCAATAATATTAATAATCTTTAAATGTCCGTGTTTTGCAGTGGTGCCGGAGAGGTCAGTGTGTGAAACACGGTGATGAAGGACCAAAACCTACAAATGGTCAATGGTCTGACTGGTCAGATTGGTCCCCATGCTCCAGAACATGTGGTGGAGGTGTCTCATATAAGGAGCGTCAGTGTAATAACCCACGGTATTTATTAGTTTATTTATTAATTTATTCAAAAGTTCAAATTGACTTATTTATATAGAGTCACACAGGGGTATGTTCTCTCATAGTTTCATAGTTTTTAAGGTTGATGGTAGATTTAAGTTTATCGAGCTCAACCTGTTCCCAAACATGTTGATCCAGAGGAAGGCAAAAACCTCATGGGGCAGACACTAAACTCCAGCAACTCCTGTGCTGTCTTATCCTCTCTGTGCCATCTCCCATTCCTGTCTACCCCCTGTGCACTCTTTCTCGGCCCCTGTGTACTCTCTCTACCCCCCTGTATGCTCTCTCTGCCCCTCTGTGTGCTCTCTGCCACCCTGTGCACTCACCCCCTTGTGCATTGTCTCTCCCCCCTTGTGCTCTCTCCCTCCTGTGGTGTCCAAAGATGACAATGGCGTGAGTATACCATGAAACGGGTATACGCATGTGCACTTAGGCGGTGATGTGTAAGCAGGTCAGGAGTTTTGAGCCAATACTGCAAGTGGGTGCCATATTTGTACACTCATCAATTTTTGCCCTCCTGTGCACTTTCTCTGCCCCCTTTCGCTCTCTCTGTCCCCTCTGCACTTTCTCTGCCCCTTCTGTACTCTCTCTGCCCCCTCTGTGCGCATTTTCTGCCCCTATGCACTCTCTCTGTCCCCTGTGCATGCATTCTGCCCCCTGTTTGCTCTCTGTGCCACCCTATGCATTGTGCCCCCAGTGCGCTCTCTGCTCCCCAAGTGCTCTCTCTGTTCCCCCAGTGCATTATCTCTGCCCCCTGTGTGCTCTATCTGTCCTCCCAGTTCATTATCTCTGCCCCAAGTAAGCTCTTTGTGCCCCCATGTGCGCTCTCTGTGCCCCCAAGTGCTCTATCTCTTTTATAAATGGCCAGACTGGTGAGCAGGGGGTTAACATGGTATTTGTTCTCAATCACATTCTCTGCATTACACAAAATACTTCCTCTGAGTTACATGTAGCATCCATTTTTTATGGTATAAACCACAGGCAAATAGGGAAAAAGCTGGGAACCTACATGTTTTTGAGTTATAGCCACATGGGTCCATTTGTTTTGTTATGGCTCCTATACCCTACCATACTTCATCTTCATCCTACAGGTCACTCTAAGGATACCTTTACACGCCGCCACCGCGGCAAGAAATATTGAAGCCGATATTTCGCCCTGCGACTATCGGCATCAAAATCCCTCTCAATTGCGGCATGTAATTGAGGAATTTGTCGTCTCGCCAAGGTCGCTTGATTTCAGTGCCCTGCTCTGAAATCAGGCGACCGTGGCGAGGCGACAATTCGCCGCCAAATTCCCCAATTACACGCCGCAATTGGGAGAGATTTCGACAGCGACATATCGCCGTCAATATTTCTCGCCGCGGTGGAGGCGTGTAAAGGTATCCTTAGGGTATGTGCCCACAGGTCGGTTTTCCTGCATTTTTGCTGTGTTTTCACATGCTTTTTTCTATAGTTGTATGCAAATGTATGCTAATTTGTTCCTGCGTTTGGGCTTCCCAGCAAAACCAATGTGTTTCATGGAAACGTTGTGCCCACACATTGATTTTGCAAGTGTCAAATACCGCAGTTTTTGCTGCAGATGGGAAAGATAGAGCATGTCCTATCTTTTCTGCGTTTTTGCTGCAGACAATGGCAAAAACGCTGAAAAAATGTAGCAAACCATCCACAGCAAAAACGCAGGAAAAACATGCAAAAAATGTGCAAAAAATGCAGGTTCAGAATGCAGCAAATCTTCTGCCAAGGAATCTAGAGATCCTTGAAACCACTACAGATTTTGCTGTGTTCTGGCCCACAGCAAAATTGACCGGTGGGCACATACTCTTAGAGGCAATCCCCACTTTTTCGTACGTTTTTGCTGCATTTTTTCAGTGTTTTTGCCATTGTCTGCTGCAAAAATGCAGAAAAAATAGGACATGCTCAATATTTCCATCCGCAGCAAAAAGTGGGCATTTGACACTTGCAAAACCAATGTGTGGGCACAGCATTTCTGTGAAACACATTGGTTTTGCTGGGAAGCCCAAAAGCAGGAATAAATTAGCATGCATTTGCATAAAACCATAACAAAAATGCAGAAAGAATGCAGGAAAACTGACCTGTGGGTACATACCCTTAGGCCAGCTTCACACCACAGTTTTTGTCTGGCAGGGTGGAGCCTGTTTTTTGCAGGATCCACTGGACAGAACCTGACAGCACAGGATGAGCAGAAAGTGTGGCCAAATATGCCCTCAGATCCTGTTTTTTGCAGGATTCCATTTCTGCTGCTGTTCATGGTTCTGATCTGTCAGCCTGTGTGTGCAGTGCTGCTCTCCATGGTCCTGTACTTTCAGCCGTGTGTCTGAAATGCTGCTGTCCATGGTGCTGAATGAGCACAGCAGCATTTCAGAGCATACACTATGCAAACAATTGCATCCGGGAAACAATAAAATTCTTTCCCGGATCCGGCGCCCATAGACTCCCATGTTATAGGCTCTAGATTCCCCCTAATACGATTCTGTCCGGTTTTGTCTGATTCTGTCCGGTTATGTCTGATTTTTGCACCAGAGCCAAAAGATGCAGGCTCCGGTTTTTGGGACGGGTTGAAACTGGACAAAATCGGATCAGGCACAAAATACACAAAACCGGATGGCCAAATAGGACCAATCCAGCACCATAAGAACACATGGGAGGCAAAACCAGATCAGGTTGTGTCCAGTTCAAACCGGACACAGCCTGATGCTTAAAACTGTGATGTGAAGCCAGCCATACAGTGTCCACAGTCATGCGCAACCTTTTAACAACAAAGTCCTGCTTTTTGCTGTCCAACACTCATCCCAGACCTATGAGCCTTCCTTGCAGAACTCCTCACTCACCTGTCACCAGCCATTAACTGAACTGCTCTGACCCTAATTAACCATGAAACTGCCATTTCCAGATTGGTACCTTATACCACTCAACAACCCAATCTTTTACTTTCTGTTCTCCAACCCACACTACTCACTGTCTCCCTAACTAAGGCTGCATTCACACACAGCGTATTTTTGCATTTACACATCGCTATTCAGCGCAGCGCTTTTTAGCACTGCATAAATGCCGTGAACGTACCTCTGTTCACATGTGCCCAACTGCTTGTAGATGCGCTTTGCGCTGCAAAGCACATCTGTAATAATAATGAATATGTTAATTATTTACATTTTTTTAGGCCCGCTTTTTGCTTACCTAGCCGCCGTTCCCCCGGAGATCTCTTCATACCGGCAGCATAGGACCTTGCACAGGACCTCAAACAGCACCATGTCACCGGTTACATGGTGCTTCCAGGTCCTAGAGCCCGCCGGCGGCGAGGGCTCAGAAGACACCAGCGGTTACCGAGGGAGCGCGACGAGGTAAGTATAAAGCGCATGGAAGAAGCGCAGGCCCTTTCACACACAGAAATTCTGCGTTCTGTGAGGATGCACTCTTGGTGTAGTTTTAAACCAAAAAAGCATCCTCACAAATACGCTGGGTTGAATGCAGCCTAAGGCTAGGGTCACACTTGGGAGGTTGCATCCGTTTACAGGATGCATTAATGGATCCAGTTTTTGCTTTGAAATTTTTGTGTCATGTTTTTTCCTTTTTAGCGCAGGCGTTAACGCATGCATTAATGCATGGTACATATATGTACCATGCGTTAACACATGTGTGGCTCCCCTATGTCAAGGTGCCACAGGGAGGTACTGCACCCCAAACAGCAGGTGTAGTGCCTCCGTAGCTGTGGATATGGAGGACCCTACAGAGTCTGCACCCTGCATCCAAACAGTAGGCCACTTTAACACAGGGGACTGGTATTTAGTAGGTCCCAGAGGGTGGAGCCTAGAGAGCGGGAGACACGGAGTGACAATAGTGTCAGGCAGACGGTGTGAGGAGAGCAGCAAAGACAGATGCAGAGGACCCTGCGGCTGCAACTGGAGGGCACCTCTTAGGAGAGGGGTGACCCAGACTCTGAAGGGGGTTACTCAAGGACTAGTTGGAGCCAGCTGGAGGCCCAGGTCACCACCGGCATACCGGAGCTGAGGCAGCTAGTAAAAGGTCTAACCCTAACTGCAGACCGGCAAGCTGAGGGCCCCACACAAGGGAGCCACAGCACCCCTAAAGAAGCACAACATCGGTCAGGCAGCTGGATCCACGACACCGACAAGTAAGAGACTTTAGGTAACAGACCCCGAGGACTAGAGACTTGGCTCAAGAGGGGCAAATACAGACAGAGACAGAGGGACAGGACCAAGAATGCCATATTGAAGGCACCACTGCCAGACTCTGGAAAGTCCTCCAAGATTTGTGGCTACCAACCCTGTTCAACCAGACTGTTCTGTGTACCTTAACATCTGCCCTGTACCAGTAAAGAATTGTTCAAGCTAATCTGGACTTTGTCTCAGTTATTCGTCAACCGGAGGGCTTCTGCAACATCACAGGAGGTGAGGACTACTACTCCCCTCATTCACCCTGCTGCCCTGAGGTAAAGATCCACTTGTGGGGAGCTATAGTATCAAAGCTGCATTTACATCACATCAGTGGCCGGCCACAGCGTTGGTAACCCTATTACCAGGTACCACAGGTGGCATCATGTTACCATTCCCCCATCATCATCACCCCAACCCCGCCATTGAGGGTCCAGGGCACGGAACCGGGAACCAACCAGCCGTGATCCCCACTGAAGTAACTACCTGTCCCGGTATCCGAGTACCCCCTACCCTGTCGACCGACTCACACGCATTTCCATAGGGTCCCATGTTAAAAAACCGCATGCATTTTTGAAAATGCACCAGTAAACGTTGCAGACCATGTTTTTAGTGCAACTAGCAAAAACGCACTGCGTTAAATGCACTGCACTTTTGCAATGCGTTTTTTGCATTGGAGTCTACGGGTGCATTAACGCATGCATTTTTACACATTTGCACATGTCAAAAACGGATCCATTTAGTGGATGCATGACGCAAGTGTGACTTTGGTCTAACCCTGTTAACTGCCTGCTGCTGGGCAAATTTAACCTTTTACCTACATTTCTGTACATACACATTAAAACACTCTGCATTATCACATCCTAAGTTACATACAGTTAACCCTATAATAGTTCTAAAACTTTGGCCTCTAATGCTCAAAGGATGAGCACCCAGGAGTGGACCCACTGGGCCATGGTACCGACCACCACCTGGAAGAGTGAGCCTGGATGACCACTGAATCTTCTACTAAAGCCACAGATGGTTGAGATAAGCTAAGCTATTAGGCAGCCTTCAGGTGCAGCACCAGAGGGTCTCGGTACCACGACAGCTGACTTCAGGGGTCGGCTCTTAAGGACAGGTAGTGTCTCTGGGTAGGTGTGGCCAGAGTGAGCCTTGCTGGCAGGAGGTGAGGCACACTGGTTATCAGCAGATGAGGCGGGTATGAGGCAGCACAGTGGATCTTGAACAGGTTTGGGCTGGTGTATGCAGCATTGTGGATGCAGGCAGGTGCAGACTGGGAAGATATGACTGGTGTAGGCAGGCACTAAGACAAGACACAGATTAGAGCATTGAGAACATAGGAAAAGAGACAAAATACTGGGACAGGGACCTAACATCTAGCAATGCATCTCTAGCAGTAGACCACAATGCTCAGGCATCTCCTATTGGGGGAAGGTGTCTTAAATACACTGTGCTTCTCAACCATAGGAGGAGAAGTATTTCCCAGCTAGGGCGTACTGGCTTTTTAAGGCAAGCAAAAATGCAGCACTCAACACCTAAGCATGTTTCCAGGAGGCCTGTGCAGCATGTGTAAGCCCTGGGAGGAGAAAGTGACTGACAAGGACCGAACAGACATCGTGGGCTCACCATTGTGATACGTATGCCATGGACTTCAGTCTCCCTGCCATGGGAAGGCCAGCTCGATGGCGATAGGTGCTACATGGCCATAGGGATGAGACAGTGAAAATCCATATATGTGCAATATAACATATATCACACAGATGTATTAAAACAGCTGATGTCTTTAGGGAGAAAACACAACCTCTGGTCCATGTCCTTTTAGCAAACCAGCAATTTTTTCTCATGCTGGTTTGGCCTGAGAAATCAACTTCAGCATGGAAATTATCAGACTGCACTTAGATGTCATCTGATATATGCTGACACACAAACAAGGGAAAAGTTGGAAAAATTAAGTTTTCCATCTTCTTCCATGTGTGCTCCTTCTGCCCCTGTGTGCTCCTTCTGCCCATGTGTGCTCTCTCTGCTCCTCTGTGCGCTCTCTGCCTTCTTTGTGCTTACCCTTTTTGCATTGTCTCTCCCCAATTGTGCTCTTTCCCTCCTGTGGTGTCCAAAGATGACGACAATGTGAGTATACCATGAGATGGGTATACACATGCGAACTTAGGCGGCGATGTGTCAGCAGGTCAGGGGTTTTAAGTGGCGGTGGTTTCGGGTGGTGACAGTTGCGGTACCACTGGTGGTACTGCACAATGTGCCAATACCACCAGTGGGGCCATATTTGTACACGCACCACTCTCTGCCCTCCTGTACTCTCTGCCCCCCTGTTTGCTCTTTCTGCCCCCCATGCACTCTCTTTTCCTCCTCTGTGCTCTTTCTGTCCCCTCTGTGCTCTTTCTGTCCCCTCTGTGCACACTCTCTGCCCCTGTGCATGCATTCTGTCTCCCATGTGGTCTCCGTGCCCCCCTATGCACTCTGTAACCCCAGTGCCCTCTCTGTGACCCTGGAGCATTATCTCTGCCCTCCCGTGTGCTCTATCTGCCTCACCAGTTTGTTACCTCTGCCCCCAGTGAGCTCTCTCTGCCCCCAGTGAGCTCTCTCTGCCCTCATGTGTGCTCTCCGTGCCCCCCATGTGTGCTCTCTGTGCCCCCCCATGTGCAGTCTCTGTGCCCCCCTGTACCTCCTCTCTGCGTCTCCACCATGTGCGTCATGTCGTCGCCATCTTTGGACACACTGGGTGTCCAAAGATGGCAATGGCATGACTTATAGTGTCTGCTCACAGTTAGTGTCCAAAGATGGTGGCAATCTGACTAACTGCACCTATGCACACCATGTAGGCCCAGGTGCAGTAAGTCATTCGGCAGTGATGGGTTGCAGGTGGCTTAAGTAGCGGGTTGTGGTTTTATCAATTTATAAGAGTTCTATAGATCCTAGAACTGTAGTGTACAGCTCTGTAGTGTACTAAAAAGTTTTCTCTCCCCAGAGTTCCCCTTTAAATGATTTAACATTGTTAAATGTTCATACTTAAACAATAATATATATATTTTTTACTTTTTGGTTTAGCCCTTTTCATGGTGGAAAATTTTGCGAAGGTTCTGCCAGATCATTTAAACTTTGCAGCAGCCAGAAGTGTCCTAAAAATAGTATTGACTATAGAGTGCAGCAGTGTGCAGAGTACAACAGTAAACCTTTCAGAGGCTGGTACTACAACTGGAAGCCTTACACCCGGGTGGAAGGTATGATAAATATATTTTGTTATTTTTTTATGTACAAGTATTTCTTGTCTCATTTTCTGATTTGTAATAATGTGCTATTGTGCAATATTGGGATCAAATGTGATTAATCACACCCATTTCTGTGTGTTTGCCTGACTTACATTATCAAACCTGTTCATTCAAAACAATTAATTGTTTTAGACATTTTAACAATCTTTGTTGCTTTAATTATCTTCTATTTATTATCTGTTCTGCTTTCCTCCACGTATGATGCTGTGTGGATTCCAGCTTACAGCTAACCCTCGTCCACTTCCCCAGTAAACAGACTATAGGAGTTCAGAAGTCTATATTTATTGAGGTGATGATGTGAACTTGATTGGTAAAAACTATGATACAAGCTATAGAATAATCACATTCAGTACTAGGTACATTAAAGAAACTAGCACTGCAGTAATATAACACAGAGTACAATGAACATCAGTAACTGGGGTAATGGTCACTGCAACAGGCTCTACTCTATACAGAAATGCATCTATCTGCATACAGTGCAAGGAGCATTATGGCTGATATAGATTCTACACAGTGGCTGTATGATAGCCTACATACACAGATTCTACACAAAAACAAAAACACATCTCACTAAATAATACATGAACATGCTAGGATGCAGGATTACAGATCATCATTTTCCTTACTTCTATTACACTCTGTACAGCGGCTGCAGCCTACACCTGCTTACACGGATCCAAGCATAAACATGTAACTGCATTTTACTCTTACCAGAATCATCTGACAAGAGGAAAGTTGTAGGAAGAGAGGACAGTAGCCAGGGACGATGCATCTGATCCCTCAGACGTTCAGCAAGATGTCTGCGAGTCTCACTCTCTCAGAAGGAAGGAGGGGGGCGGTCCCACATAGAATGATTCATTCTTAAAGGAGACATTCTCTTATGTATGAAGAAACAGGATAAATGGGTATCTAGTGCCCTCAATGGGTCATAACTGGTGTAAAAATATTGACATTCTCTTTGCTGCACATAAATAAGCAGAACATCATCTATCTTTTTTTCTCTGATAGCATAATTGTTTTGCCAATGCAAAATTTGTAACTGTGCCCATAGTGGAAAGTGTTGGCACCCCTGAAATTGTTTCAGAAAATAAAATATGTCACTCAGAAACTTATTGCAAATACATGTTTTATCATGCACGTGTATTTTTTCTATCTAAGTGTGTATTGGAACGACAACAAGAAGAAACTGAGAAAAAAAGAAAAATTAGGCATGATTTCACACAAAACCCCAAAAATGGGCCAGACAAAATTGTTGGTAAAATTGTTAGCAAAATGGAAAAGTTAACTTTTCATTGTGTGCCTGTGTGTGCCACACTAAGCATGTTATATAAAAATATAAGGGGAGATAACAGAGGCGCAATAGTGCCCTATCAATGAGTATAGATCAGGGTCTTACAGGTGTAATCAGGTTTACACTAACCTGGTCCAGTTGTGATTCCCACAACTGGATTGAAGGCGTTGGTATAATATTGAAGGCTGCGGCAGGACTTCCACCTCCACACGATAGTGGAAAACTTCAGGAGTTTTGGGATCAATCGGTGTACTACAGTCCGCGCTGCCCGGTCATCCAAGGACACACAAGGGAAGCAATGTTCCAAGTAAAAAATTCCTTTATTCTTCAACCTACGCGTTTCAGCGCCTAATCCTGGCGAATACCCTGAGGACGGCGCCAGGATTAGGCGCTGAAACGCGTAGGTTGAAGAATAAAGGAATTTTTTACTTGGAACATTGCTTCCCTTGTGTGTCCTTGGATGACCGGGCAGCGCGGACTGTAGTACACCGATTGATCCCAAAACACTAAGCATGTAGAACAGAAAAAGAAGAACTGTCTGTGGACATGAGAATCAAAATTGTTGAAAAGTATCAGCAAACTCATGGTTATAAGTCCATCTCCAAAGATCATGATGTTGTTACTTTGTCCACAGTGTGTTACATAATCAAGATGTTTATAACCAATGGCACTGTAGCTAATGCAGTGCTCAGTGTCATAAAGCTGGATTTGTGTCCTAAATCATGAGTCTTCCAGCTGTAAACATGCCTTAAACATACACACATGGTCAAGATAACACTCACAGTTTGTTGAAGGAGCCAGCACCTCCAGCCGCGTTTACGCTGATACCAGTGTTCCTGGGGGGGCCCCCTGGAGTCAGAACTTCTCTCCTCCTTGCTGCACACGCTGTAATCCTGGTGCCTGGCCTCCTGTAAGCAGCACAACATCACTTCCAGTTCCAATATCAAGTAGGAGCCGCACATAGGATTCTTTTTGCAGCCTTTATTTTTTCTTCTTGTGGGGTCTTACAAAGTGGAGGGTGCGGGAGGAAGGACGGGGGAGCAGCCTATACTACGGCCGTTTCGCACCGTCAGTCGTGCTTCAACGGGTACAATCCACAATACACAATATGGAGGGCTGTAAGGCTGCACTATATAGAGGGCTGTAAGGCTACACTATGCTATATTGAGGTCTGTGAGGCTGCACTATGCTATATGGAGGGCTGTGAGGCTGCATTATACTATATGGATGGCTGTGAGGCTGTTTTATACAATATGGAGGGCTGTGAGATTGCATTATACTATATGGAGGATTATGGTGGTTCATTATAATAATTGGATGACTATAGGGGCTACTTTATGAATGGGAACTATGGGATGCATTAAAATACATACGGGACTATGGGGCTACAGTATAATATATGGAGAAATATGGAGGACTTTGGTGGCGGGAGGAGAAAGACCATATATACCAGGATGGGGATTTGTATACCATTATAAGAGCCATACTCCAGGAGGAGGACCATATATAGCAGGATGAGGGATATTAATACATAATGAAGGGGTAAAGGGGTAAAATTGTGAGTCTTTATAGGATTTAGAATGTTACAGGGGGCCCATACATCTGACCAACGTGTGCGCTGGGAGGGTGGGGCAGGTCTAAATTTCGTACTGGGGCCCATTAGTCTCTAGTTACCCCACTGACCTTTAGTGTATGCTCACAGCAGAGTGACATGCGTTTTGACATCCGTATGACATGCCAGTGTGCATTTTTCCCACAACTAGCATCTCTTTGTCATGCTCATGTCATAAGTGTGATATGTGTATGACATGTGTTTTTAACATGGTCTTTCCCATGCCTTAAAAATTTAGAATAGATACTTGATAGGATAGATAGATGGATCTTACCAGTCTCTTGCTGCTTTTTTCCATGGCCACTCATTAAGATTCATGCATATTTACTGCACTGAAGGGCAACGGCCATTTACCGACCCTCACTCTCTGTGACAGTGTCTTTGATTGGCTGTTGCAATCAGACAGCGCTCCCACAATTTGTACGATGTGTATCATTGTATGGCGTTCCAATCATTTAATTGGAGAAATTCTTCGTTTCCTGGAACATTTTGAAGGGTGCCAACACTTTAGGCCATCATGTATACTGTGTAATGGAATATACAGTGATACCTTGGTTTTCGTCGACTTCGGATATCGTCGGTTTCAGTTTTCGTCAATTTTTTTAATAAAAATCGTGTCTCGGTTTTCATCGATTTTTGTCCGTGCCACTAATTTAGCCATAAAAATAAGATTCCCCTTCCAAAAAATAAAAAGTACACCCCTCTCTCCCCTCCTCTGCATCTCACATACACTAAAAAAAAGGTTTTTTTTAAAAAAAAAAAAAAAACACAATAAATGTTTATTTTTTTCTTTAAATTAGTGTTTTATATTCCTTTTACAGTCATTTCTTAGTGATTATATCATTAACAGCTATCTTTATTCTGTATGAAATGTTTTTTTTATAGGTCTTTTTCAGTGTCCCGAACCAATTAATTCATTTAACATTGATTCCTATATAAAATCGTTACCTCGGTTTTCATCAATTTTGTTTTTTGTCCCAAATTCATTAATTAAGTGCGCTATTGTAATCAATTTGGTGCTACAAAATGGCTACTAATACCACAAGACTAAAGGAAAATGACTTAAAGAACCCGAATAATCGGGGCTGTGAGGTTTTGCTCGCTGAGAGTATTAGGGGATACTCTTTTGGCAGCAGAAGTAAAGCACATACAGTGTTGGCCAAAAGTATTGACACCCCTACAATTCTGTCAGATAATACTCAGTTTCTTCCTGAAAATGATTGCAATCACACATTTTTGGGTATTATTATCTTCATTTAATTTGTTTTCAATGAAAAAAACACAAAAAGAATTGTCCTAAAGCCAAATTGGATATAATTCCTTACCAAACATAAAAATGGGGGTGGACAAAAGTATTGGCACTGTTAGAAAAATCATGTGATGCTTCTCTAATTTGTGTAATTAACAGCACCTGTAACTTACATGTGGCACCTAACAGGTGTTGGCAATAACTAAATCATACTTGCAGCCAGTTGACATGGATTAAAGTTGACTCAACCTCTGTCCTGTGTCCTTGTGTGTACCACATTGAGCATGGAGAAAAGAAAGAAGACCAAAGAACTGTCTGAGGACTTGAGAAACCAAATTGTGAGGAAGCATGAGCAATCTCAAGGCTACAAGTCCATCTCAAAAAACCTGAATGTTCCTGTGTCTAACGTGCGCAGTGTCATCAAGAAGTTTAAAGCCCATGGCACTGTGGCTAATCTCCCTAGATGTGGACGGAAAAGAAAAATTGACGAGAGATTTCAATGCAAGATTGTGCGGATGGTGAATAAAGAACCTTGACTAACATTCAAACAAGTTCAAGCTGCCCTGCAGTCCGACAGTACAACAGTGTCAACCCGTACTGTCTGTCGGCGTCTGAATGAAAAGGGACTGTATGGTAGGAGACCCAGGAAGACCCCACTTCTTACCCCAAAACATAAAAAAGCCAGGCTGGAGTTTGCAAAAATTACCTGAGAAATCCTAAAAGGTTTTGGAAGAATGTTCTCACTTTTTGGGCAAAGGCATCAACATAGAGTTTACAGGAGAAAAAAAGAGGCATTCAAAGAAAAGAACACAGTCCCTACAGTCAAACATGACGGAGGTTCCCTGATGTTCTGGGGTTGCTTTGCTGCCTCTGGCACTGGTCTGCTTGACTGAGTGCATGGCATTATGATGTCTGAAGACTACCAACAAATTTTGCAGCATAATGTAGGGCCCAGTGTGAGAAAGCTTGGTCTCCCTCAGAGGTCATGGGTCTTCCAGCAGGACAATGACCCAAAACACACTTCAAAAAGCACTAGAAAATGGTTTGAGAGAAAGCACTGGAGACTTCTAAGGTGGCCAGCAATGAGTCCAGACCTAAATCCCATAGAACACCTGTGGAGAGATCTAAAAATGTCAGTTTGGAGAAGGCACCCTTCAAATATCAGGGACCTGGAGCAGTTTGCCAAAGAAGAATGGTCTAAAATTCCAGCAGAGCATTGTAAGAAACTCATTGATGGTTACCGGAAGTGGTTGATCGCAGTTATTTTGGCTAAAGGTTGTGAAATCAAGTATTAGGCTAAGGGTGCCAATACTTTTGTCCGGCCCATTTTTGGAGTTTTGTGTGAAATGATCAATGTTTTGCTTTTTGCTTCATTCTCTTTTCTGTTTTTTCTTGTTCAAGTGTTTTTATTATTATTAAACATGAACATAAACAACTGTTTATAACAGGCATAGTTATTAACAAAAGAAAGTTTTGACATAGCATATATGGATAGATTTGTTGTATACATATTATTTCTTCAAATTAACTATTCTCAGGGCTGTACAAGTTGAGAAATGGTAACTTGAAAACATTCCACTTTAGTTACGCTAATTATGTAAAGAAAAGACATTTCCTATTTTAACTCAACTTTTCATAAAATAGAGCAGTAGGTATGGGGACGAGGGGGGGGGGAGGTGAAAAAAAAAAAAGAAGGGGGGGAAGGGAGGGGAAAAGGTAGGTAGAGTCTGTCTAAATAGTAAGTCAAGAGGTGTTCAGGGCTTTCCCTAGCGTATATTTGAAGCATGAGTAGGAGGAAAAATCCTGTTCCATGGGTCCCATTTCATGAAATATTTGATTGTCGATTTTTCCAGTTCTTGAAATATTTGATTGTCGTTTTTTGCCTTAAGGTGTGCTCGTATTCATGAAAGTTATGCGAAGCGATTTTTTCAAGCACGGTTGGGAATGGTCAGTGTCTCTCCACATTGAGACAATAAGTGTTTTTGCAGTCAGTATAATGTGGATTATGTTAGGTCTAAGTTGCAAGGGTATTTGATTCGTACCTATCAGGAGAATGATGAATTCTGGAGTTAGAGTCAGAGAGTTATATGATAGGTCATATATAAGAAGTTGAACTTTGTTCCAAAAGGAGTTCAGACCTTCGCAGAACCAAAAAATGTGTGAGATGGTACCAACCTCGTAGTTGCACCTCCAGCAGAGCGGGGAGTTGTCTTCCTTCATTAGATGTAAGGGGGAGTAAAATACCATCTTGTAAGAGATTTGTAGTGAGTCTCTAGTAGGGTCGAACAAGGAATCATCTTTGGTAGGTTCGATAGAGTTTGACTCATGCTTTCAGTGTCAATTGATATTCCCAGCTTTCTTTCCCAAGCCATTAGATTAGGGGTTTTGGTATATGCTAAGTCCATATTTATCGCCTTGTAGATATTTTTGGTCGTCCAGAATATAGGACTGTGGAGGAATTTGAATAAATGCGTTATAGTGAGTGATAATTGGAAGTTCGGGGACTTTTTGGTTACGTAGGCATTGATTTTTTTCCACACTTGGAGGTCTGTGTCTTGCAAGGAAAGGTTGGTTTGTAGTAGGGCAAAAGGAAAGAGATTGTTTAGACTGTCGAAGATATCAGGTAGGAATTTGATTCCTATTTTTCCCAAGAATCTATATTAAGGGATGGGATTAGCAATGTTAGAATCTCAATTGGGATCCAATCATGCGGTGAGACCGGGGTGTTCTCTGATGTTTTTGTAGAGAGTTGTTTCCACGCTTGTATTGTGGCTTTGGTGGTTAGTTCTTTTGGGAGCTGTTTTGACCTACCAGAGGTATGACAGCAAGAATAGATTAAGTTTAAGTTTCGGGTGTCTTGCTTCTTCCAGAGATAACCAGCTAGGTCTCGAGGTTTCGTTCCACCAGGTTTTGCTCAAGGCAATTATGGTAGCATTGTAGTATGCTGCAATGTTTGGTATGGCCAGTCCACCATTTGTCCTACTTTTCTCTAGTGTTGTCCTAGCTACTCTTAACTTCTTTTGTCCCCAAATAAAGGATGTTATTTGTGATTGTAGTTTCTTTATCCAAGATTTCTTTATTGGAATTGTGAGAGAACGGAAAGTGTATAGCAAGATTTTGATCCATTAGGGTGGAAGTATGTGATGTGATTTTTATACCTAAAAAGTCCAGGTCTTTCCTTTCCGAATTTAGACTATGTTCACTTTTGATTGTGGCCGGTGTTTCAGGGTCCAGGTTATAGTGTAGAACCTGGGTTTTGTTTAGCTTAATTTTGTAAGAGGAAGCTGCCGAGAATTCCTCGATGGTGGCAAATAGGTTTCTTAAGGAATTGATAGGGTCAGAGAGGGATAGTAAGACATCATCGGTAGTGATGAGCGAGCACTAAAATGCTCGGGTGCTCGGTGCTCTCGCCGAGCATCTCTAGATACTCGTGTACTCGGCCGAGCACCGAGCCCAATGTAAGTCAATGAGTGACAGGCTCCGCCCACAGACTTCCGGTTATAAAACGAGTATTTCTGGGAAAGGGCGGGAGGGGGGGCTTTTTGAAATCGCTGCAACATACAACACCTTGCTGTGGCCCCCAGAGGGATCCTAACAATGAATCTGCTCCCTGTGTGGTGCCAGCTCACTGTGTGCACTGCAGGGAGCTGTGTACGTGTGTCAGATTGCTTATTATTACCGAGCAGTCCGAGCATCTCGGCGGTACTCGGTGCTCGCCGAGCATCCCGAGTACCGGGATACTCGTGCGAGTAACGAGTAGCGCAGAGCATACTCTCTCTTCCCTAATCATCGGCGAACAGGCTTATTTTGTACTCTTTGAATTTGGTGTGGATGCCCTTTATGAGAATATTCATGCGAATTTTCTCAGCCAGGGGTTCTATGTAAAGATCAAATAACGATGGGGAGAGGGAGCAGCCTTGTCTGGTTCTGCTGGAGAGGGGGAATGCGTTAGAGAGGGTATTGTTGGTCATGATGTTAGCCGTCTGTGTGGAGTATAATGATTTGAGTACTTGCACTATATTGCCTTTGAAGCCAAATTTGTGTAGAGTTTCGAACAGAAAGCCCCAATGGACCCTGTCGAACGCTTTTTCGGCGTCGACTGAGACCAAGAGAGCTGGGACCCTGTGTCTTTCTATGTGGGAGAGTAAATTAATGGTGCGTTGGGTAGCGTCGGCAGATCCTCTATTTTTAACAAATCCTACCTGATCACTGTGGATCAATTTTGGGATGATTTTTTGTAGTCTCGTGTTGATAGTTTTAGTTATTATTTTGAGGTCGGAGTTGAGAAGGGAAATGGGGCGGAAGTTAGACACATTGTCCGGGTCAGGCTAGGGTCACACATAAGACCTTGGTCCGTTTTTGGCTTCATTTTTGGCTTTTTTTTTTCTAAGTCAAAAAAACTGATAGAAAAACGGATTGGATGTAATAAACACCCTGTCCGTTTTTTTCTGCACATAAAAACATTGCTAGGTCCGTTTTTAAGCCAAAAACGTTGCTAGCAACGTTTTTGGGGTCCGTTTTTCAAAAAAAATATGTTTAACACGGGCCCTATGGAAAAACGGATCCATTTTTTTGGGGTGCCTTAAAAAAACGGATCCGTTTTTTTAAGAATTTTGGTCAAAAAATGACTAAGTCCAAAAACGTTCAGGGGTGCAGTAGGCTCAAAAAGCACCCAAAAAAAACCGGATTGGTCATGGAAATCACTTCCAAAAACGGATATCTATGTGTGACCTCAGCCTCACCTTTATTTTTTGGAATTAATGTTATTGTGGCTTGGAGTAGTTCTTTAGGGTACATTCACACTAGCGTTTATTTGAAATCGCGGCAGATGCGGTGAAAAAAACGCATCTGCCGCGATTACCGCATACAGGCTGCACTTGCGGCACGGTTGCGGCACAGTTGCAGCAAGCCCCATACAATGTATATGCGGGCTTGTGGCAGGTGCAGCAAGTGCGGTTTTGGCACTTGCCGCAGGTGCGGCCGCGAAAAAAAACGCGGTCAGCCGCGTTTTTTTTGCGGCCGCACCTGCTGCAAGTGCCAAAACCGCACTTGCCGCACCTGCCGCAAGCCCGCCTATACATTGTATGGGGCTTGCCGCAACTGTGCTGCAACCGTGCCGCAAGTGCAGCCGGTATGCGGTAATCGCGGCAGATGCGGTTTTTTTCACCGCATCTGCCGCGATTTAAAAAAAACGCTGATGTGAAAGGGGCCTTAGAAATTTGCGAATTAGGGTTAGTTAGGTCATTTAAGAGTTTTGTCAAATAAGGCGTAAGTATTTTTTGGTATGTGGTATAGTACTCATTTTGCAGTCCGTCTGGGCCAGGGGATTTGAGGTTTTTAAGAGTCTTGATTGTGTTTATGACCTCTTCTTCAGTGAATGGAGAGTTTATGTAGTCCAGGTCGTCTTTGGTGAGTGAGGGAAGTTCGATTGAGTTTAGAAATGCAGAGATCTTATTAAGCGTGGGAGTTGGTTCTGAATGAGATTGATTTAAAGGGATCCTGTCACCCCAAAACACCTCAAAAGCTATTAAAAGCTGTCCCTAGAGCATATTCACACTTACCCTACACTCCTTTTACCTCCTAAAAGCATCTATTGAGAATGAAGATAAACGTTATTACACTACCTCATTAGTGATGTTAATTAGTGACTACTGTATGCATAGTCACCCTGGCAGGCTCTCCCTCTTCATGATATCACGCCTCAATAGGCGTGATCTTCAAATCAGATTCAAATGTGTGCCTCCCTGCTCTGTCCTGTGTCGGCCGGGCTGCAGTGGGGCTGGGTGACGCGAATCGCGTCATTTCCGGCGCCGGGTGACGTAGGTACACCCGCGACGCTCTGTTAGCTTCGAAATGCGCATGCACAGTGCGGGTGTTGAAGCTAACAGCGGCGCGGGTGTACGTACGTCATCCGGCGCCGGAAATGACGCGATTCGCGTCATACAGCTGCACAATGCAGCGGTCCGGCTGGCATAGGAGAGAGGGGAAGCGCGCATTTGAATGTGAGTAGAAGATCACGCCTATTGAGGCGTGATATTAGGAATAGGGAGAGCCTGCCAGGGTGACTATGCATACAATAGTCACTAATTAACATGGCTAATGAGGTAGTTTTATAACGTTTATCTTCATTTTCACTAGCTGCATTTAGGAGCTAAAAGGAGTGTAGGGTAAGTGTGAATATGCTTTAGGGACAGCTTTTAATAGCTTTTGAGGGTTTTGGGGGTGACAGGATCCCTTTAAATTATATAATGACTTATAGTATTCAGCAAAGCTATCTGAGATGTTCTTTGGGAGCTTTTGTAAGATATTGTGTTTATTTTTTATTTGAGAAATCGTGGTCTTGACTCTACGGGCGTTTATGAGTTTTGTGAATAATTTGTTTGGTTTGTTTGAAGAGACGTAGAAGTTATATTTAGATAGTCGAGTTATTTTATCGTAATCTGAGACTAGTAAAGATCTAAGATCAATTCTTAATTTAAGAATCTCTCTCATGGTTGAGTCAGAGGGGTGATTTGAGATGGAGTCCTCAAGTTCTTTTATTTGTTTGACTATATTGTCTGTGGCAGCAGTTAGAGTTTTTTGTGTTTTGCATTTAATTGTATTAAAAGACCTCTAATGACTGCTTTATGGGCCGACCATACAGTAGATATTGTTGTCCCCTCGAGGTCATTCTCAGAGAAGTATAGTTTCAAGGAGTTTTCTATTTCTGCTTTGTATTTTGGGTGTAAGAAGAGGAATGAGTGTTCTCTCCATACTCCTTGATAATTCTGAGAGGGGCCCTGTGAGGTTCTGAAGAGGATGGGAGAGTGGTCTGACCATGACCTTGGAAGTATAGTTACTTTCTTAATGAGCCTAAGTGAGTTGATATCTGTGAGGATCAGGTCTATGCGTGCTAAGGACTTGTGTACATTCGAGAAATGAGTATACTCGATTGAGGAAGTATTAAAGCATCGAAATGCGTCAAATAATTCCTCCTGTTTCATCATCGGATCCAATTGAGTATTCATGTTTCTGTTCTTGTTAGAGGAGTCAAGCGAGGCATTCGGTACTGCATTGAAATCTCCGAATACATATAAAGCACCCTCCTGAATCTCTCAGTTCGCAAAAGTTTTTTTAGAAATGTAATCTGACCAGAGTTAGGGGCGTACACATTAACTAATGTATGCATTGCGTTGTCCAGCAAACATTTGAGTATAATGTATCTGCCTTCTGGGTCTGATATAATTTCTTTTTTTTCGATTTGATCGTCTCTTTTATTAGTATGGCCACTCCTGATTTTTTTTTCTTGTTTGATGATAAAAAAATGTGCGGGTAGAGAGGGTTTGAAAATTTCGGTGTTTTGTCAATGCTGAATCTTGTTTTTTGAAGGCCTGCAACATCTATGTTATGCCGTTTTAACTCTTTCCACACATAAAAACGTTTCTGCGGGGAGTTAAGTCCATTTGTGTTAAGTGATAAATAATTGTGAGACATGACTGGTGGGAGTATACGCTAGGTGAGTTGAATTGGATCAACTCTATAGGTGAAAGGAGTGGGGGGAGGGAACAAAAAACTTGGGTTAAAAGGATTAAGCTAGTATGGGTAAGTGTTTGTTACAAAACGTGTGTAACAGAAATTAGTCGTATAGTAAATAATATCAAACGTAGAACTAACAAATTGTTCCTTGGTGGAAGGGTTTGAGAGAACTGTTGGAATACTTCCTCAGGGCTAAAGTTTCGGCCATGGTGCCAATCAATAGTCAGTGTCAAAGCCTATAGCTTTCTAGGTGTGGTCATCCTTGGTCTCCAATTCGGAGGTTTTTTAATGTTTTAAGTCCATTTTCGACTTCCTCAATGTTGTGGGTTTTGTTATTGTAAGAGAAGATGATATCAGAGGAAGGGTGACTCCATCTGTACATGATGTGATTGCTTCACAATATCTCAGTGACCGGCCAGAGTGACCTTCTCTTGTTTAGTGTTCCTTTCGAGAAGTCTAGGAAGACTTTGATGGAGTGGTACGGGGCTGGTAGTGTCTTGTTTTTCTTTAGGAATTCATTTATTTGGTCTTTGGTGGAGAAAAACGAAAATTTCGCAATTACATCCCTAGGAATGTCGTCAGCTAGTCTTGTTGGTTTTGGGATCCTGTGAGCTCTCTCAATGGAGTATTCGAGCTCGTGTTTACCTGGGATTGTTTTCTTAGCTAAATTTTTAATATATTCTGATAGGTCAGCATTTTTAACTGTCTCCGGGACCTCTAAACTTCAAATTGACTCTTCGGTCTCTATCTTCTCTATCTACCAGTTTGTTTCTTAGGTAGGTTATCGCCTCTTTCATCTTGTGTTGTTCATTTCTGACTTTCATTTCTGAAGATCTGGCGTCAGATCTTCAGATCTTCTCCTATTGAGCGCGGACAAGGAGTTGGGAAGCTGCTGGGGTCTTTTAGTGTAGGTGATGTCACCGGGACCAGCCGGATCTACTTTAAATGCAGGGAGCCAGTGGTTAGTATCCCTCCGCCCCCGTTCCTCACCGTCCGTCACCTTCCACAATAATCCCACCGGTGTTTCCTCAGTCTCCGCAACACCGGGCCGTGCCACGTGAACACGCGACCGCTGCTGGAGGAGGGGTAGGCTCCGTGGTGGGGAGCTCCTTCGCTTCTTGTGCTGCTGGAGCAGTTCCAGTAGACTGCTGCAAACCTGTCTCCTCTCTCTGGTGACAGACCGGGAAGCTCTCACCTTGCCAGAGAGGGTGCGTAGTTATGGGTGGATACCGAACTCTCCCGCCAGACAGGAGGGAGCCTGGTGAGTTCTTAGATGGGTGGTGTGTATCACACTCACCCAGAGAAAGATGGCGCCCAAACTGAAAGGGCCCAGGCCTGGTCTTAGAGGTCTCTGTGAGGCGGATTTCTTCTGGAATCTCCTGTGACTCGGTCAGGACGACCACGACAGTTAGGTACGTGTGTGGGCCAGCTTTGAGGTGGGTTGTAGTCTTAAAATAGACTCTAGAACCCTTTTCGCTGTATTAGGCACCGGAGCTCTATGAAGGCACGTCTATCTCATAGGGCTGCTGGCCAAGCCTCACCTCTTTTGTGTTTTTTCATTGAAGACAAATTAAATGAAGATAATAATACCAAATAATTTGTGATTGCTATCATTTTCAGGAAGAAACTGAGTATTATCTGACAGAATTGCAGGGGTGTCAATACTTTTGGCCAACACTGTAGGAACAGTCTAAGCATAGTTATTATAATTATGATTTATTTATTTGTTGATATAGCACCATTAATTCCATGGTGTGCATGAAAGAGGTTTCAAAAAAACAAAAACAAATGTAGATTACAGCGGACAAATTACCAATGACAGACTGTTATGGAGGGAGACCCTGCCTTCAGAGGCTTACATTCTATAGGTCATACAAATTGCCAGAACATATTATGACCACAGGTCTGTTCCAAGGGATGGCTTTTCACACTTAGTTCACTATTGTGTCCACTGACTTCTTAATCTACCATTCAAAAAGCTGCCTCTCTGGGATCACAGACCACTGTCTGTTCCAGACCCTCAGCCTCAACCATAGCCTCCTGAACTCAAAGAGCCATCCCAGGTTTTGTAGCCAAAGTTTCTGGCCCTCGTGCCTTCCAAGGATGCCTGCTCATAAGCACCAAGAGACACAGTTTCCAGACCATGCACCTCCAGAAAGATGGCGACGCTAGCCAGTTCTAAACACACAGAGACTTTGCTTACATCAGAGACATGTGATCCACACAGTCTCACTATATCACATGAGCTACACATATGGGGAGGTATGTGGATGGCCAGTCCCCCCCCCATCATCACTTCCTGACCATCCTTAAATCTGACCCATACCATATAAAAGCTTGTGGAACAATAAGTCCCAGCAAACATCCTGAATTTAGCTCGCAGCAGACTTTTGTCTGTGCTATACATTTCTGTCATGTACAGTATTTCCAGTATACCTCACAGGGCCTATATGTTTATTGAAGCATCTCCTTAGTCCTTTTACTCTACTCACCTACAAGGCAGTCCAATTTGATTCGTGATGTTGATCTTGACCCAGAACTATTGGACTGGACCGCCCTGTGAGTATAATGAAAGGTCTTTTTTTATATTATACAGATCAGCTTGTGGACTTATATGTAGCAGTTTTGAATGCTATATATAAGGGTTTACTTGTGGTGGATGCAGTTTATAGGGTAATAACCTGGTGACAGATTTACTTTAAAGTCGAAAGCAATGATTAAAGCATAACCGTCATTTTAATTGTTATTTAATAAATCATTACTACACTTTAAAATAAGCAACTTCATTATTCAGTGAAAACATACCTTCCCATTAAGCTACTATCACATCTACATTTCTCGACATTTCTGGCAGATCCGGCAGTTTGCCGCATCTGCCAGTAGCCGGAACACTTGCGTCAAGACAGCGTTCGACCTAATGCATTCCCTATGGGACTTGTGGACATGTGTGGTACTTATGGTTTCGCACTTACGGCACATCAAAAAAATAAACGCTGCTAGCAGAGCTTTTTGGCCATTACTACAAGTGTTGGATTGGCCAGATCACGGCAAAACCACATGTGCCGCACATGTCCACAAGTCCTATAGGGAATGCATTATTTCAAACGCAGTCTTGCCACAATTGTCTAGCTACCGGCAGATGCGGCAAACTGCCGGACCTGTCACAAATGCCAAGAAATGCTGATATGAAAGCAGCCTTACTGAGGTAGAAGATAGCGGTTGTTAATGATGACATTCTCTGATTGCAGGAGGGAGGAGCTAGAGGCAGAGTTCTGTCCTCCATCTTCTATCTAGATAGAAACTCATCAGTATCAACTGCCATCTTCTACCTCAGTAATGGGAAAGTGTTCACTGAATACAGATTTTACCTCAGAATTGAGAATTTTATTAATAACTGATCAATTCTGGCAGAGAAAGAAGCAAATATGTCTGTTCTGGTATATTACAAAGTTGATTGTTTTAAGGTGCACTATTGATATATGAAATAATAAATAAACTATTACCGCATCATATCCACTGGAAGTGGCGGATATGACGCGACTCTCGGGACCATTATGGGTGAGTGGTGATTGAGTGATTGTTTACTCCACTGCAGATTATCATTCATATTAGGGAACAGTATTAACTATATGATGTATTTATCCTGGGTAGTGTATCCTGCTGTCTGTGAATGTGTTACTACCTAATGTGGTTATATGTTGGAATCTCCTAAAAACCTTCAGTATACAGTAGACTGCCGAGAACTAATATTCGATTCCCCTCGCCGTGCAATGATTGAGACCACAACGTTGTAAGTTTTAAAGCTTTATTAAAACACGCAACAAACCCGATAACTATAAAAAGGAAGGCGGGAAGTGGACGCTCGCTAACAAAGGGACCGACGGGACTGTTAGGAATTAATGAAAGGGGTGGATTGATTTTGGCCGCAGCTCTTTGTTGTTTTGGGCATAACAGCCTACAGGCTCACTTGGAGGCTTAATAGCCTTGAGGCGTATCAGCCTAGTAAGGTGTAACAGCCTTGAACGGCCTACCGGCCTTGCACGGCATATCAGCCTTAGGTCCTGGGAAGAGGCAAAACCCGATGTCCTGGCCGTCCTAGACAGGTTGACGCCCTATAGGAGGGGCGCCTGATGCCTAGGCCGTCCTGGACAGGTTGAATTTTACCAACTCCCTCTTCCACCGGCTGCGACTTAGAGCTTCCTTCTGGGGCGGGAGGGCGGGCGTTGATGTTCGCCTGGGGAGCAGGATGGTAAGAGGGAGGTTGCCCCTAGGTAAGGCTACTTATAGCCAGGAGGCAGGCTGAGGGCTAGTGAGAAAAAGGGGAGGAGGGGAACCTGAGAAGGCAGGCTAAAGGTAGTTGAGTGAAGGGGGGCTTCTTTTCTTGTCCTGTATCATTGCACGGAGAGGGGGATTGTTGTTGCTGTGCCAGCTGAAGGCTCGGCAGTCTAGGGCATACGGCAGCGGCCGAGGTGCCCTCCATCTGAACGGTTTATTTTGTCTGTTGCTTTATATGTTAATAAAGTTATAATTTTTTATGAAACTGAAACTCTTTAGTGCTTGCACTTTTTGAATAGTTAGTGGAGTGTTTCCTACTCAGTCCTAGTAAGCATGCTATTATGGTAGACAATTTGTGACCATGAAAGTATCTAATTGGTTATGGCATGTTGTGGTTCTGAACTATTTGTTACCAGTACATGTGTTTGTTTACGCCTTTTATCCCTTGTTTACCAGTACATGTGTTTGCTCTTATGATTTATGCATATTTTTTATTGCAGAACAAGATTACTGTAAACTCTACTGTATTGCAGAAGGCTTTGATTTCTTTTTCTCCTTATCAAACAAGGTGAAAGATGGAACACGATGCTCTGAGCACAGTAATAATGTCTGTATCGATGGGATTTGTGAGGTAAGAAGGAAAGAAAAATGAGCTGGGACAGAAAATACAAATAATTTCTGCACCAGTTACACTGTAGGTCATAAACCCCTTCACCCGCTGCTGGCCTGTTTTAAACATTATCAGTCCAAATTTTACAATTCTGACCAGTGTCATTTTATGAGGTAATAACTCTGGAAATCTTCAACGGATCCCAGTAATTCCAAGAATGTTTTTTCGTGACCCCTTATACTTCATGTAAGTGGTAGATTTTGGGCAATATCTTTTGCAATTATTGATAGTTCAGTTTTCGAAATTTGAGTTTTTATTCCCTTAAACCAGATTTTTATATCAACCAAAATAATTAGTTAATAACATTGACCTCATTTCTACTTTGCATAAGCACCATTTTTGAAAGATAATTTTCATTTTTTGTATGAAGTTAAAAGTTATGTATCAGCAATTTCTAATTTCTTCCAGCAAAATTAGCAAAAACATTTTTTCTTAGGAACTACGTCACATTTGAAGTGACTTTGAAGGGCCTATATAAGGGAAAATACCCAAAAAGTGACACCATTTTAAAAACGGAACCCTTCAAATTGGTCAAGACCACATTTAAGTATTTTTTTACACTTTAGGAACTTCAGATGAATTAAAATAATGTGGAAGGATAAAATGAAAATTTTGCTTTTTCCCACAAAAATTGTTTTAGCCCTATTTTTTTTTTTTTTTTTACAAGAGTAACTGGAGAAAATGGACCATGTAATTTATTTGTACAATTAAGAACTTAGAAGGAAAACAGTGGCACTCCGGAATCCTTTATTCCAAGAACAGCTTTATTCCAGAAAGTTTACACCGCTGGGTGCAGGGAAGGGAGGACACAGGGACGACGGTGACCGTTTTGCGTGCCCTGTGTACACAGGCAACTTTGAGAGTCAAAACCTTCAATGATGCTTCAGATAAGGGCTCAAATGGATGTCTGGTCAGGGCATTTAAGATTAGACAAAGGTCCCAGGTAGGAAGTGTAGGGCAATGAACCGGGGTAGCACTGTGACAGAATTTTATAAATCTAGATACCCAGGAATTTGAGGCCAGGTTGCAGTTGTACAGGGCTCCAAGGCAAAAATTTGGACCTTCAGGGTACTAAGTCACGACCCCGTCTCCCATCTTTTTTGTAAAAACGACATGATGGCCGTAATAGGATGTACTTCCGAGCAGGAAAGAAATTTTCACCACACCTTACCATATAGTTCGGTGGTAACAGGTTTCCTGCTTCTCATGAGGGTATTCACCAGATTCTCCAAAAACCCTCGCCTCCCTAGTAACTCTCGCTCAAATTCCAGGCCGTCAGCCGAAGATTCAAGACTTGAGAATGGTAAATTGGGCCCTGTGACAGAAAGAACAGAGAGTCTGGCATGATCCAAGTATCTATCAATGACATCTTGGTGACCCAAAAGAACCAAGCCCTCTTCGGCCAAAAGGGCACTATCAGGATGACCCTGGCCCGATACGCCCGAATTTTCCGCAGGACAGCCGGAATCGTTACGAGCGGAGGGAAGGAATAGAGCAGGCCTGAGCTCCAGGGTATCTGGAGCGCATCTACCTCATAGGGCCTGTCCCGTGGTTCTAGAGAGCAGAACTGAGCTACCTGTCTGTTTTTTCAAGTGGAGAAAAGGTTTGTCACTGGAAACCCTCATCTCTGTGATATCTGAGAGTACACTACTGGGTCCAGCATCCACTCTCCTTGCCTTAACTGGGTTTGGCTCAGGAAGTCCACCCAGTATTTCAGATCCCCCTTGATATGAAGTTCAGATAGAGAGAGGTGATGACTCTGAGCTATCTGAAAGATGTCCCGGGTGAGTGTTATTAGAGAAGGAGATCTCGTGTCCCTTGGCAGTTTATATATGAAATGGAGACCCTGTTGTCGGAAAGTGCCCGTAAATCACATCCTCTCAAGAGAGGAAGAAACCCCTCTATGGCTTTCCTTATTGCCCATAACTCTCCGAGGTTGAAAGACATGTGGGATTGGTCTGGATCCAACTCCCCTGTAACACATGTTCCTGGAGGTGAGCTTCCCAACCTAGTGAGCATGCATTTGTTGTGATTTTGTCTGAAACCGGAAGAGCCCAGGGAATGCCCGCAGAAAGATGATCCCGATGAAGCCACCACTTCAGCGACTCTACTGTATCTAAAGAAAGATGGACAGTCCCCTCAAAAAAGTGTTCTAAGAGAACTTGTTACCGCAGGATCTCCCACTGAAGCTGTCTCATGTGAAGCTGAGCCTAAGGGACTGCTGGGATGCAAGAGGTTAAGGTGGCTAGTAGGGACATGACCTTCCTCAGTGTGATGTGAGGGTTGTGTATGGTCTCTGTCACTAAAGAAATTACTTTTTGCTGCTTCTCATGAGGAAGGAAACAAATTTGGGTTCAGGAATCTGAGACCCAAGAAGGTCTGATGTGTTGAGGGTGTCAGTCTTGACGTCTCTACATTAATCAGCCATCCTTGTTTCAACAAGATGGTCCTGACTTTCTCTAGCTGAGAGTTGCAGTCTGTTGGTGATTTTTCCACTATCGTAAAATCATCCAGATAAGGTACTATAAGGACTACCTGATGTTGTAGGTGAACCATCATCTTTGCAACGATCTTGGTGTAAACTCTTGGGGCTATTGACAACCCGAGTTGAAGTGTCTGAAACTGAAAGTGCCTGAGCACACCCCTCATGTAGAGCGCCACCCGGAGGTACTTCTGATGAGCCAGATGAATAGGGGAAGGATGGAAAATTCTTCTTCTTCTTATCACTAGCTTTTTCAAGAATGTCATCTATAGCCTTCCCGAAAAGAAAGTTGCCCTCACAGGAAACTGCACAAAGTTTGGACTTTGACTGGACATCTCCTTTCCAGGTCTTTAGTCAGACTGCCCGACATGCTACCGGTTTCGGAGGCTGTCTAGGGTCACCCTCTGGAATCCCAGAACCCTGGCTGGACTGGAGACCACCCCCGGAGTTGGAACTGGAAGCTGTGTCAAAGAATCTAACCTGTGCACTGAGTCCAGCTTGTCTACCATCATACCTGGGAGTGCAGGATGCTCCACCGCTTTCTATTTAGCCTCCAGAATAAGGGACTGGTGTTCCCTGGGTGCCGCCATCTTGGAAGCCACTATGCATGCACCGATGACGTCACTTCCGGGGTTCTGGCGCCGCACCCGGAAGTATTACAGGAGCGTGAATTTCAACTTCAGGACTGTACCTTGGCGCACAGCGTGACAGGGCAGGAACCGTGCATGGGCGCTGCCATGGGCAATGCTTGGATGGAGGTGCGACCACTTCTGGTCTGCATCCAAGCCCCGTACCTGCCACTGCAAGGGGGTACCTTGGGGAGGCCCATCTGGACCCGAGTCCGAAGCAACGGCAGGTAAGCCACTCTTCCAGACACCAGGTCAGGTCCAGGGGACAGAAATCCATTCCATGCAGTATTTTAGAGGTTCCCTCTCCAGGACAGGAAACCAAACTGAGGCAAAGAGGAGGTGCCACCCTTTTTATTTCAGGGGTTTCCAGTCCTGGATGGGTGGAACCTATCTCTCAGGTGGTGCTGTCATGGCAATGATGGAAAAACTGACCATACAATTTTTTTTAATGCAATTTTTCCTGAGTACAGGAATACTCCATATGTGCGCCTGTTTAGGCGCACAGCAGGGCTTGGATGTGAAGAAGCATTATTTTAATTTTGGAGGCCAAAATTGGCTGGAATAGATAGCGGACAGTATGAAAAAAATACAAGTGACTCCATTGGAAACCACACCCCTAAAGAAATTTATCTAGAGGTGGGGTGAGCACTTTGAACCCACATCTGCATCACAGAATGTTAAAACGATGAGCCAGGAAAAGAGAATAAAACATTTTTACAACAAAAATGTTGATTTAACTCAATTTGTTTCCTTTTCACAAGGGTGACAGGAGAAAGAAGACCATACAATTTATTGTGCTATTACTCTTAAATAAAATACCTCATATGTAGTGGAAAACTATTGTTTGAACCCACAACAGAGCTTAGAAGGGGAGCACATTTGAATTTTGGGTGCCCATATTTTTGCAGGCATAAATTATAGACACCAGGTCACATTTAAAGATCCCCTGACATACCAAAACAGCAGAAACACCATACAATTTAACCCAAATTGGAAACCACACCTCTCAACAAATTCATCTAGGGGGTAGTTTACAATAACTAGAGATGAGCAAATCTTTTGAAGTTCGGATTCGGTTTGGTTCATCGAACGAGCATGTGTTCTGCCTTTCTTGAAAACTATAATATTACCAGTTATATTTTCTAGATTCTTTGATAAGGCGTTGATCCAGGGAATTAGTCTGATTGCCATATGTTGAGTCAGGAAGGAATTATTTTCCCCAATGTGGAGCTTAGGGTTGCTACATGGGTTTTTTTTTTGCCTTCCTCTGGATCAACATGTTAGGCTATGGGTTGAACTAGATGGACTTAAAGTCTTCCTTCAACCTTAAAAACTATGTTACTATGAATAGATTTGTGATGACCACCTCTTCTAGGAGCTTGGGGAAAACAGACAGGCCCCGTGGGTTTGGGTGCAGCTGGCTGGCTAAGCAAAAGAGTCCTGTCCTCCACCCAATGCCAGATTCTCTCCCTGTCAGCCTCCTCCTTCCACTTCTTAAAATTGTCAGCGATGGCAACCCGACTTACGCCAACTATGAACCACTTCTTGGTGCCGATCACCTTCATGAACGTGACCTCCTCCTCAACAAAGATTGTGCAAAGTCTTTTGGGAAGATGGTCACACAGCAGAGTGGAACAGTTGACATAGCACTGATGCCCAGTACCTCGTTCAGCTAGGAAGCCAAACCTCCCCTGCTGGAAAAATGCCACACCTTGCCTCAGGTGCATTGGTTGCAGAAGGGATTGACCTTAGGCCCATGCAACCACTCTCGGGCGATGTTATTCACATGAATCTCCTCAATAAAGGTATGGGATGGGGTGGTTCATGCTATAATGGATATTTGCTTGGAGGGGGGTTGGGGTCCCCCCACATGGCATTGTCCCAGTCGAAGGCCTCTAGCAGAGATGATACACACAGCTGGAGAAGAGTGCCTTCTACCTCCTCCTCTTCCTTTGTCATCCTCATCATGCTCCTGGTCCTGGTGGTATTGGTGATTCAATAGCAGTGGCATTGGCTGCAGGTGGAATACAGTCATTCATTCTGCAAGATCCTCTGCAGTATGACATCTGGTGCTCATAGATGGCATAGGGAAAGGGTCACCTCCTTACTGTGAGCTCCTCAGGTACTCCTCTGACATCACAATCCAGTATTTTATCCAGATCTCGCTGAAGATGAGGCGCAATATTGGTAGCACGGTGGAGCTTCAGGTCACATATGTGTCCATCTTCTCTGGTGCTGCTAAAGCACCCTCTGCCCCTGCGTTGGTGAGGAAGATAACCTCCTCCAAAAATGTGCTAAAAAGTGCTAATTAAATAATTATTGAACGTGCCCCACTGCATAGTTACACTTTAGTTCCAGCCCTTTTATGTTTTGTTGCAGTCATGCAATCTGAGGGATGGCTTGCCTTTGAGCTGGACATCTGTTGGGACCCAGGTCCTGCTTGATCCAGTCCTTGTCATTCCACATCACGGACAGGTGACAAGGTATTAGTACTTGTTTAGGTAGGGACTCTCCCGATGGGGTCACCTTGTCACTGGTGGGACAGCTTATGCATTTTTTTTATCAAAATAATGTCACTAAGTGCCCATTTTACTTTTATTACTTTAGGGTATTTGCTCACTTATTTTTTTTGTTGTTTTTTTACTGGTAAAAATGAGCCTTTCACTCTTTTGCCTAGTAAGTACTGACTAAGCTGCCAGCCTTTATTATCCTGTAACCTATCTCAGTGGATGGCGCTATAATATTATGTCATTACTGTATTGGAATGTTTCTGTTTGCTCGGACACAAGGTCAGCGTGATATCACAGACATGTAAGTAGAACCACAGGTTATAATGGGTACATGTGGTTCCTGTGAAGAAAACAGATATCACATGTTTGTGCCACACAGCCATGTGAATGAGGTCTTAGTGTATTAGGTTTACGTATTCATGACTGAGGCATTTTTCCTCAATCAGGTACAGGTACTATTCTATCTTTTTTTCTGGTAAATGCTATTTTAAGGGCTCTTATTTGGAAATCAAAATAATTTTTGCCTCTATTTTTCACCACAACCACCCAAACTTACAGTCTCCTCAATGTAAGAATGGAAGTCCACAACACCAGGGCCCTCTTCCTTCTGTACTAGTCGGTGTACTGTAATTTATATCTGTATTTTGTATGTAATCTTTTCTCTTGTACAACATTATGGAATAATGTCTTGCCTCCAGTGTTGGATTAGGATTGTTTGAGGCCCTCACCAGAGGAGTTGTACTCGAGGACATCATTTCTATACTCCATAAATTACAGCTTTACTTCTAAACTAGATATATGTAAAAAATATGTAATTTTAGTAAATCAGAACAGCATGTGATTGGATGAATAACATTTATAACCTCTAAATAAAAAAGGTATCGCGCACAGCCATGTTCATGATCTGGTATACACAGATCATAAAGAGCTCATAGACTTTTAAAGGCCTCTATTGTATCTCATAATTCTCTCATTATCTCACTTGAATATTGCTCCTTTATGCTAATTTCTAAAATGATAATGGTAAAGATGACCAAATAAATTCATCACGTCAGTATTTTGTGGCTGGGAGACAGAAAATCTGCGAACCTCCTCTTCCCTTCTGACATCACTAACTCCTGTTTTGATTAGCCGGTCAGGTACAACACATCATTAAAGCATGGTACACATACCAGTCACACCAGACTGGCTTATCAAAAGTGGCGGCAGATGTTTCACATGGCTCCCATTCGGCGGCCACAGAAAAGTGAAGTGGCTGTAAGAACAGATTCATGAGACTTTATCCTTCCTCCTATCTCTATAAAATAGTGTAGGCTTATACCATAAATAATGTTGTCATTTACTGTATAAAAACCTCCATATACCATGTGTAATAATAATAGTGCCATATGCTGCCTCAAAGTAGTGGTATACGGTATGTCTTATTCATCTGTTGCAATTAACCTATCTTTGCCGTCTCATAGCAATAGTATATAAATGAATTTATTTAATTTGTTCTAGAATGCTGTAAGGTCATCTCTCTGGTTCAAAGGTTATTTGATCCATGTTGGCATGCAAGCATGTTTGTTGTCTTTGTAAATTTATTGTACCCTCCTGTCGTAAATTAGTTGACTGATTAGCCAGTTAAATTGACACAAATCTAAGCACAGCCCTCCCTATATATTTAGACCCAGCTTAGGGGAAGCCTTTATGCAGGGGGCATTTATACAGATTATTTAAGTGCTGATTCTTAAAAGTGACTTGCAGTTATACATGGCAATTATGTCAGGAGATAGGTAAGTCAAGCAAGACAATCCAACAAATTTATTCCTTGTTCATTTGTGCTGTAAAATGTCACCAAGGTCACTTGGTTGGTTTCCTGAAGAAGTGAGGAAAGTACTATAAAACGCATTGAATTAAACCACCTATATTTTATATATATATATTTTTCAGTCTTTCATTTAATCACAAAGCATCCATCACTCATTTCCAGTTTTGAAGACAGGAATACGCTGGATCTGATCTTCTTCCGGCTTTGCTCATTGTATGATCTAGTTAACTCCTCTCTCATGCTCTCTGACCACAACCTACCTTTATTCTAGTCAAGACCTGTCAACCAATTAAGGACACCCCTAACCTATAGCAATATATGTGCTATTAACACCCAAAAACATAAAAAAAATTGTCAGTCATTATTGGTCTCAATCTCCTCCCTCTCATGTCCTGACTTTGCTCTAAAAGACTGCAAAGTGTTGTGAATGAAGCTGTACCTCCTACACGTAGAACAACTTGGCACAGATGACGGCAACCCTGGCACACACTACAAACACATTTTCTGCAATGGTTCTCTAGGAGCCCTGAATGTCTGTGTAGAAAATCCAATCTTGCCACAGATTTCATGCATTATAAGTTTATGCTTAAAACCTACAACTCTGCTTTCTACCTCTCCTAACAAGCTTACTTCAATACCCTAATCATCTCATTATCCAATGATACTAAATGACACTTTGACACTTTCCACTCCCTTCTTGGTCCAAGAGTGCTAGGTCCAATCACCAACCATAGTGCAGATGATCTAACCAATTATTTTAAAGCAAAATTTGACCATATACGACAGGAAATTTCCTCCTAGCCTCATAATATCACGCATTCTTCTCCATCCTACTGTCACGCTTGGACTAAGGCTGGTTTCACACTTGCGCTCCCAGCCGCTGCGTATTGCGGCGGGGAAGCGCAAGACGAGTGCAGACACCGCGCGCCCCTATGTTTATCATGGGGACGCATAGTGATGCGCTCGGCTGCGCATTGCCATGCGCACCCATTCATTGACGCGTTCAGGGTGCGGATGAGAATGTGTGATTTGTACGCAAGCATCCGCATGCGTACAAATCACATACTGAAGTCTATCAGTGCACACAGTCATGCGCAGCCGAGCGCATCACGGTGCATCCCCATGATAAACATAGGGGCGCACGGTGTCTGCGCTCAGCTTGTGCTTCCCCGCAGCAATACGCAGTGGCGGGGAGCGTAAGTGTGAAACCAGCCTAAGGGAATGTCCAGCAATCGTCTGGTCCGGTGCACAACAACGAAAAAACAACAGACAGGGAAACACCAAAGGAAATAAATACAATGGAGGGCCCTGCTCAAAGAGAACGGGGGTGAGGTGACCTCCTGCACTCACCTGCAGCAGCCCTGATCTCCCTACTGCCCCTATATGAGTTCTTTCACCTTGTCGCCGAGCAGGAAACCTAAGCCTGGCCCTGATGTAAACCCTCACTAGGGAAGGCCGGCGGGAGCACTAGTCCCATCGACTACAATAAAGAGACATGAGGGAAGGGGAAGACAGACAAAGAACAACAGGACAGCTACTTCACGTCTTCTGACACTTCACCAGACAGCAGACAGCTTGACAGCAAGAGGTTCTCCACAGAGCTCCTTTCATCTCAGGAGCTGGGCCAGTAATGAAGTTCAATCACCAGCAAAGCATGCTGGATCCCTGTGATCCTATAAAGGCAAAGGTAATCACAGACTGGCTACACCTGGACAAGGCCCAGCTAGCTTGCTGTTAACAGAGACTAACATTAACTCCTCCAGTGCCAAAGGTAAAGGACATGTTTAATATGAAGTCTCAATTCAGACATGAGACTTAGGTTCAAAGCAGTCACAAGTCTCCTAGGAAAGGGAGACCATCGTGACACCTACACTTCATTTAGCTCACATTTATTCATCAATCCAGTCACAGACAAAGATACCTGGCTCCTTTGGCGCTGTCATTAAGCCCCTCTCATTCACAACTGTCAACTGGTAACTGTCACTTTTTCCCCATTATGTAGATAGGGGCAAAATTGTTTGGTGAACTGGAACGCACAGGGTTAAAATTTTGCCTCACAACATAACCTATGACGCTCTCGGGGTCCAGACGTGTGACTGTGCAAAATTTTGTGGCTGTAGTTGCGACGGTGTAGATGCCAATCCCGGACATACATACACACATGCACACATTCAACTTTATATATTAGACTAGCTGTAGTACCCGGCTACGCCCGGGTTAATAAATAACTGCTGTTAGCTATAACAAAATAGAATTTGAATATGTCATATTAATGACCTGTAGGAAAATAGAAGCTGAGCTGTGATTGGTTGCTATAGGCAGCCTGATAAATCTCCAGCCAACAGTAAACCCTCCCCCCGGCCGGGCAGTATATCTTATCTCACACATATACATAATAGACAGCTCATGTGACTGACATCTGCCTTAATTCCCTATATGGCACATGTGTTGCACATTGGCTGTTTTTAATCAGATGTTTATTTTTGGAAATTAAAGATAGCATACGTATGAGGCAAGTTGTGTGAAGCGATTTGTGCACATCTGTGTCTGTCTGTGTGGTGTGTGTGTGTCTGGGGTGTGTGTGTACCTGGGGTGTGTGCGTGTGTGTCTCTGTGGTGTGTCTTCTTGTGAAGGGGAGGGGTGTCCCTGTGGTGTGTGTCCATCCCTGTGGGGTCTGTGTGTTCCTGTGGTGTGTGTGTGTGTGTGTGTGTGTCTCTGTGTCCCTGTGGGGTGTGTATGTGTGTGTCCCTGTGTGTGTCCCCCTGTGGTGTGTGTGTGTGTCCCTGTGGGGTGAGTGCATGTGTCCCTATAGAGTGTGTATGTGTGTGTGTCCCTGTGGTGGGGTCGGTGTGGTGTGTGTGTGTCTCTATTGTGTGTGTCTCTTTGTGATGTGTGTGTGTTTGGGTGCGTGGTGAGTATCCAATGTTGGGGCTGCACCTTAGCGACTATACACTTGCTGTTACTCTTTGTGTGTGTGGTGTGTATACCTGTCCCCGTGCGTGGTGAATATTCCATGTTGGGGCCCCACCTTAGTGACTATATGATGGTATATACTGTTAGTCTTTGGCGCTGTCATTAAGCCCCTCTCATTCACAATTGTCAACTGGTAACTGTCACTTTCTCTCCATTATGTAGATAGGGCCAAAATTCTTTGGTGAATTGGAACGCGCAGGGTTAAAATTTCGCCTCACAACATAGCCTATGACGCTTTCAGGGTCCAGATGTGTGACTGTGCAAAATCTTGTGGCTGTAGTTGCGACGGTGTAGATGCTAATCCCGGACCTACACACACACATACACACATTCAGCTTTATATATTAGATATGGTACATTTGTTTATGTTGTAGTTTTGCTGCTTATTAATAGATTTATATTTTTTAAGGATAATACCAGACTTGTTTGTGTTTTAAGGCGATTATGTGGCGAGGTTGGTGTATGTGTGGTGAAATGTTTTCAAGCACGTGGTAGTGTGTGGCGCATTTTGTGTGTGTGTTCATATCCCCGTGTGTGGTGAGTATCCTATGTCGGGGCCCCACCTTAGCAACTGTACGGTATATAATCTTTGGCGCCATCGCTCTCATTCTTTAAGTCCCCCTTGTTCACATCTGGCAGCTGTCAATTTGCCTCCAACACTTTTCCTTTCACCTTTTCCCCATTATGTAGATAGGAGCAAAATTGTTTGGTGAACTGGAATGCGCAGGGTTAACATTTCATCTCACAACATAGCCTATGATGCTGTCGGGGTCCAGACGTGTGACTGTGCAAAATTTTGTGGCTGTAGCTGGCAGTTGTCGATTTTCCTCCAACACTTTTCCTTTCACTTTTTCTCCATTATGTAGATAGGGGCAAAATTGTTTGGTGAACTGAAACGCGCAGGGTTAAAATTTCACCTCACAACCTAGTATAATAGACAGCTCATGTGACTGACATCTGCCTTAATTCCCTATATGGCAAATGTGTTGCACATTGGCTGTTTTTAATCAGATGTTTATGTTTGGAAATTAAAGATAGCACACACATGAGGCGAGTTGTGTGAGGTGATTTGTGCACATCTGTGTCTGTCTGTGTGGTGTGTGTCTCTGGGGTGTGTGTGTGTCCCTGTGGGGGGGTCTGTGTGGCGTGTGTCTCTGTTGTGTGTGTCTCTTTGTGGTGTGTCCCTGTGGGGTGAGTGCATGTGTCCCTATAGGGTGTGTATGTGTGTGTGTCCCTGTGGGGGGGTCTGTGTGGTGTGAATGTGTGTGTATATGTGTTGTGTGTGTCTCTTTGTGGTGTGTGTCCCTGTGGGGTGAGTGCATGTGTACCTATAGGGTGTGTATGTGTGTGTGTCCCTGTGGGGGAGGTGTCTGTGTGGGGTGTGTGTCTCTGTGTTGTGTGTGTCTCTTTGTGGTGTGTGTCCCTGTGGGGTGAGTGCATGTGTCCCTATAGGGTGTGTATGTGTGTGTCCCTGTGGGGGGGGGGGTCTGTGTGGGGTGTGTGTGTCTCTGTGTTGTGTATGTCTATTTGTGGTGTGTGTGTGTGTCCCTGTGGGGTGAGTGCATGTGTCCCTATAGGATGTGTATGTGTGTGTGTCCCTGTGGGGAGGCTGTGTGGTGTGTGTATGTCTCTTTGTGGTGTCTGTCCCTGTGGGGTGAGTGCATGTGTCCCTATAGGGTGGCTATGTGTGTGTGTCCCTGTGGGTGGGGGACTGTGTGGTGTGTGTGTCTGTGTTGTGTGTGTCTCTTTGTTGTGTGTGTGTCCCTGTGGGGTGAGTGCATGTGTCGCTATAGGGTGTGTGTATCCCCTTGGGGGTATGTGTGTGTGTCTCTGTGTTGTGTGTGTCTCTTTGTGGTGTGTGTGTGTTTGTTCGGGTGTGTGGTGAGTATTCAATGTTGGGGCTGCACTTTAGCGACTATACACTTGCTGTTACTCTTTGTGTGCGTGTGGTATGTATACATGTCCCTGTGCGTGGTGAATATCTCATGTTGGGGCCCCACCTTAGTGACTATATGCTGGTATGTGCTGTTAGTCTTTGCCGCCATCATTAAGCCCCTCTCATTCACAACTGTCAACTGTCACTTTTTCCCCATTATGTAGATAGGGGCAACATTTTTGGTGAATTGGAATGCGCGGGGTTAAGATTTCGCCTCACAACATAGCCTATGACGCTCCCAGGGTCCAGACGTTTGACTGCAAAATTTTGTGGCTATGGCTGACAGCTGTCGATTTTCCTCCAACACTTTTCCATTCACTTTTTCCCCATTATATAGATAGGGGAAAATTGTTTGGTGAACTGGAACGCTCAGGGTTAAAATTTCGTCTCACAACATAGCCTATGACGCTCTCGGGGACCAGATGTGTGACTGTGCAAAATTTTGTGGCTGTAGTTGCGACGGTGTAGATGCCAATCCCGGATATACACACATACACACACATTCAGCTTTATATATTAGACTAGCTGTAGTACCCGGCTACGCCCGGGTTAATAAATAACTGCTGTTAGCTATAACAAAATAGAATTTGAATATGTCATATTAATGACCTGTAGTAAAATAGAAGCTGAGCTGTGATTGATTGCTATAGGCAGCCTAATAAATCTCCAGCCAACAGTAAACCCACCCCCTGGCCAGGCAGTATATGTTACCTCACACATACACATAATAGACAGCTCATGTGACTGACATCTGCCTTAATTCCCTATATGGCACATGTGTTGCACATTGGCTGTTTTTAATCAGATGTTTATGTTTGGAAAATAAAGATAGCACACGTATGAGGCGAGTTGTGTGAGGTGATTTGTGCACATCTGTGTCTGTCTGTGTGGTGTGTGTGTCCCTGGGTGTGTATGTGTGTGTTCCTGTGGGGGGGGTATGTGTGGTGTGTGTCTCTGTTGTGTGTGTCTCTTTGTGGTGTGTGTGTGTGTGTGTCTGTGGGGTGAGTGCATGTGTCCCTATAGGGTGTGTATGTGTGTGTCCCTGTGGGGGGGTCTGTGTGGTGTGTGTGTGTGTATCTGTGTTGTGTGTGTCTCTTTGTGGTGTGTGTCCCTGTGGGGTGAGTGCATGTGTCCCTATAGGGTGTGCATGTGTGTGTGTCCCTGTGGGGGGGGGTCTGTGTGGGGTGTGTGTGTCTCTGTGTTGTGTGTGTCTCTGTGTGGTGTGTGTCTCTTTGTGGTGTGTGTGTGTCCCTGAGGGGTGAGTGCATGTGTCCCTATAGGGTGTGTATGTGTGTGTGTCCCTGTGGGGGGGTCTGTGTGGTGTGTGTGTGTCTCTTTGTGGTGTGTGTGTCCCTGTGGGGTGAGTGCATGTGTCCCTACAGGGTGGCTATGTGTGTGTGTCCCTGTGGGGGGGGTCTGTGTGGTGTGTGTGTCTGTGTCATGTGTGTCTAATTGTGGTGTGTGTCTGTGTGTCCCTGTGGGGTGAGTGCATGTGTCGCTATAGAGTGTGTGTGTGTCCCCTTGGGGGTGTGTGTGTGTGTCTCTATGTTGTGTGCGTCTCTTTGTGGTGTGTGTGTGTTTTGTTCGGGTGCGTGGTGAGTATCCAATGTTGGTGCTGCACCTTAGCGACTATACACTTGCTGTTACTCTTTGTGTGCGTGTGTTGTGTATACATGTCCCCGTGCGTGGTGAATATCTCATGTTGGGGCCCCACCTTAGTAACTATATGCTGGTATGTGCAATTAGTCTTTGGCGCTATCATTAAGCCCCTCTCATTCACAACTGTCAACTGGTAACTGTCACTTTTTCCCCATTATGTAGATAGGGGCAAAATTGTTTCGTGAATTGGAATGCGCGGGGTTAAAATGTCACCTCACAACATAGCCTGTGACGCTCCCGGGGTCCAGACGTAGGACTGTGCAAAATTTTGTCTCTATAGCTGACATGTGTCGATTTCCCTCCAACTCTTTTCCATTCACTTTTTCCCCATTATGTAGATAGGGGCAAAATTTGGTGAACTGGAACGCGCAGGGTTAAAATTTCGCCTCACAACATAGACTATGACGCTCCCGGGGTCAAGACGTGTGACTCTGCAAAATTTTGTAGCTGTAGCTGGCAGCTGTCGATTTTCCTCCCACACGTTTCCTTTCCCTTTTTCCCCATTATGTAGATAGGGCCAAAATTGTTTGGTGAACTGGAACGCGCGGGGTTAAAATTTCGCCTCACAACATAGCCTATGACGCTCTCAGGGTCCAGACGTGTGACTGTGCAAAATTTTGTCTCTGTAGCTGACAGCTGTCGATTTTCCTCCAATATTTTTCCATTCACTTTTTCCCCATTATGTAGATAGGGCCAAAATTGTTTGGTGAACTGGAACGCGCATGGTTAAAATTTCGCCTCACAACATAGCCTATGACGCTCCCGGGTCGAGACGTGTGACTGTGCAAAATTTTGTGGCTATAGTTGCGACAGTGTAGATGCCAATCCCGGATATACACACATACACACACACACACATACACACATTCAGCTTTATATATTAGATTAATGATGTCCTCCAATTCAAAGCTGTCCGAGGAAAGGTAACATCAATTTTTTTTAGCTGCATCATGACTTTTGAAGGCTGAAGTAGTTAAAATTGGTTAGCTCTACCCTCACCTACTGCAACATCACCCATCCTTTGCAGACTTTGAGCCCTCGTGGGCAGGGTCCTCTCTCCTCCTGTACCTGTCTGTGCCTTGTATTGTTCTGATTATCATACTTGTTGTTGTTATGTATGTCCCTTTTCACTTGTAAAGCGTCATAGAATAAATGGAGCTATAATAATAAATAGTGTGAGGTGTAGCGGTGTCGGGGAGGCAGGGAACCAGGCACGGACAGTTCTCAACTCACGGTTTATTGATCTCCGTCCGGTTACAGTCACCAAAACACAGATCCGGAGCGCAGCCGGCACACTTCACACCGCTTGGTGTATCTCCCGACCGCTGACAGGCTCTATCAGCCCCACCGGAGATAATCCCTTCCCGGGACCACTTCAACTTTCCTTCAGAGCTCCTCAATCAGGCTCTGCACTGGAGAAAATCTCACTCCAGACTCAAGGAACCACACCCAGGGTTCCTATGTCCTCTTAACCCCTTCTGCTCTGAGAAGAGGAATCCCATCTAATACCTGGGATGGAGTACGTCCTTCGGCACTGGAGCACGCATCCAGGGAGGCACATATCGGTCGCAGCATACCGACCCGGCCGGTGCCTCACAATAGTAATAATAATAATAGAGGTTACAAATATCAGGACATGTGCATAGCAAGTTGTTTTGACATTGCCGTGTGTGTGTTTATTATACTTTAACCTGTTAACGACGGCCTTACACCTAGAGACGTCGGAAAAAAAGGGTACTTATGCCTAGCCGACGTCTGTAGACGTAAGGCAGGAATAAGCCTTGATGCGCTGCCCCAGGAGCTAAAATCTCCAGGTTTCAGCTACCAGGGGTAGCTGAGACCCTAGAGATTAAGAATCGGCTGGTGTTTTACCGACAGCAGTAATGTGATGACCAGTTAGCACCGTTTACCGATTATCACATTGCAAAAAGTAATAGTGCCTGTAAAAATGCTTTCACTGTGATCCGACATGAAAAGACATGTCGTATCAGGGTGAAGCATTAACCCCTGGCTGTCCGAAGACCCCCTGTACCGGGGATCTTCCTCTCACCCCCCCTCCACGATCTACCTCAAAATGGTAGCGGCCGGTAAAACCCGCCGCTGCATATCCATGCGATCTGACATGTCATACATGTCAGATCGCATGGAAATGACACTAATGGTGCCCCTGTCCCTTGTGATGACCCTCAGCCCCCTCCGGTTGCCCCCACCACCTGTCCTCCAGCCCCGGCTCCTCCATCCTCCCTCCTCCCTGCACCGGTGTCTGCTGTGTGTGCTGCTGTGAAGAATCGATCTATCCAATCTGATGTGTCAAACATCAGATTGAATAGATCGATATTACTGATGGCCTTCCCAAGGAACAACCAAAGTGCCCCCTCCATCATCTGGCCCCCCTGCCCCGCCGGCACCGGTACCTGTACGGCGGTTACGGTATCGGCACCGCCGATTGTCATCTCTCTCCATGAGAGAGAGGGTCCTGTGTTCTCCGGTGCTCCCCCTGGCTCCCCGAGTCCCCCCCGGTCAATCAGACCCCTACTACCTGAATAAAATGGAGGGATCCCCCGTGGCCCCCCTTCTTCTCTTCTTCACAAAATGGCCCTACACATGCGCAGTGTGCCAGGGAAAATCTGCCCTCTGCACCTAGCAACCAAAAAAAAAAATCTGATTGGTTGCTGTGATTTGAATTGTGTGATAGACCCTATCACACAGTTGAAATCCCCATTTATTAGTAAATATGGCAGCACTTGGGTCTGCCTCTCTCTTCTCTCCTTTGTAGTTGTTTTTGTTGGGAAGAGAGAGACAGACTACTTGCTGTCATCTGTGAAGATAGAATCAATTTTGAGACCTATTCTTTATCAATTTATTTAGCTAGGGCTAGGGTTAGGGCTAGGTTAGGGTTCAAAACCAGGGTTAGGGAAAAAAATCATCCCCTCCATCATTCCCCTAACCAATTCATTTTTTTTTTTTTTTCTTTATCAATCCTTTACTTATCTAGGTTTAGGGTTAAGGTTCAAAACCAGGGTTAGGGAAAAAATCATCCCCTCCATCATTACCCCTCCATCACTCCCCTAACCAAATCTTTTTTTTACTTTATTCTTTATCAATCCTTTACTTAGCTAGGGTTAGGGTTCAAAACCAGGGTTAGGGAAAAAAATCATCCGCTCCGTCATTCCCCCTACGTCACTCCCCTAACCAAATCATTTTTTTACTTTATTCTTTATCAATCCTTTACTTAGCTAGGGTTAGGGCTAGGGTTAGGGTTCAAAACAAGGGTTAGGGTAAAAACAAAATCATCCCCTCCTCCGTCATTCCCCCTCCCTCATACCCCTAACCAAATATTTTTGTTCTCAAAAGAAAATAAATGTTTACTGCTGAGCAAGCATATGCGTTGCTCTCCTCCAGTACCTCTGGGTCGGAGACTGAAACGGCCTCTGAAGCCGAGATGTCCACAGAGGACAGCGACAACTCGGTTTCCTCTAGGGGGTCCAACCCGGCCAGTCATCCCTTCTGATGCAGCAGAGGCAGGACCCAGCTCTGCAGCTCCCCGTCCTCTGTGGCAGCCTGACCCATCCTATTCCCCACAAATTCCCCCTTTCACAGCAGCCCCCGGTATACAAGTTAACGTCACCGATTTTGCCCCCTTTGATTTCTTTTCCGTTTTTGTAAGCCCCGATGTCCTTGAGTTAATCACCCACCAGACAAACATATATGCCCATCAATATACTGCACAAAAACCTCGGTTTGTCCATTCCCATTCCTGGGTCCCCACTAATGTCCCAGAAATGAAAAAAGTTTTAGGCATCACCTTCAACATGTGCACTGTAAAATTACCCAGCCTACGTTCTTACTGGGCAACAAATTCAGTCTACAGCACCCCTGTGTTTGCAGCAGTAATGTCCCGCACCCGTTATGAAGCCATACTGAGATTTCTGCATTTCTCAGATAATTCCCAAGTCCCCCAAGAACTGACCCAAATTACGACCGTCTAAATAAACTAAGACCCCTAATTTCCCTCCTGCACCAATCGTTCCTCAATTTATACACCCCAAAACAAGATGTATCGGTGGACGAGTCCCTAATGAGCTACAAGGGCCGTCTCTCCTTTAGGCAATTCATCCCCTCCAAACAAGCCAAGTACGGCGTAAAAATTTACAAAATGTGCGAAAGCAGCAGTGGGTACACCAGTACATTTATGATTTATGAGGGTAAGGACAGACAGATAAGCCCACCTAACTTTCCCCAGACAATTGGCATCCCAGGGAAAATTGTCTGGGAGGTAATGACCCCATTTTTGGAAAAAGGATACCATGTGTACTTTGACAATTATTATACTAGCATCCCCCTATACCAAGCCCTACAAGCTGCAAACACAGGGGCTGTGGGACGATATGGGAAAACCGTGTGGGCTTACCGTCACAGTTGGTGTCCAGACGACTTGAGAGGGGGGCATCATTTTCACTGGCAAGTGACAAAATGCTTGCCGTAAAGTAGAATGACTGCAAGGACATCTATATGCTTACCACCCTGCATGCGGACACCACTGTGACAGGGGCGCCACCAGGGACAGAGAAAAAACCCTTTGTTTGAGTACAACAAATACATGGGTGGCGTGGACCTGTCCAACCAGGTGCTCCAACCATACCTGGTGAATTGGAAGACGAGGGCCTGGTATAAAAAGGTGGCTATCTATCTTCTACAGATAGCTACATACAATAGCTTCGTCCTTTTTAAAAAATCCCACGGGCCCTCACCTTCCTCCAGTATCAGGAGAAGGTTATCGAGTGTCTCCTGTTTGACTCCACGGCACCGGAGGCAGCCTTTGAAACGGAGAATGCTCGCAGACTAACAGTTCATCATTTCATGAACATTATCCCTCTCACTCCCACCCAAATGCATCCCAAAAAAAAGGATGTAAAGTTTGTAGCAAGCTGGGTTTGAGGAGTGAACTACCGCTACTACTGCCCCACGTGCCCATCCCAACCTGGACTTTGTATCTCCCCCTGTTTTGAGATCTACCACACAATTCACAATTATTAGGTTGGCATCCTAATGTGGTAGGCTTTTTTTCCCACATAATTTATATTTTCAGACCATTGGCCCCTTTAAGGTACTGTCACATGTGGCAGTTTTGCTATCAATTTCACTGGCAATTTGCTGGTTGCAGTGAAATCATGGACACATTGTTCCATTTGTACACGCCAACAAAACAGAACAATGTGTCCATGATTTCACTGTAACCAGCAAATTGCCAGTGAAATTACTAGGAAAATTGCTGTGTGTGTGACCTTAACAGATTGGACTTGTCAAATAAAATTTACAACTATCATCAGTAAAACACTTATTACCCAATTTCCCAAATAATTCCAGGACTTGATCACTCACATACCAAACTATTATTCAGACACATTCTCATCCACAAGACCACATCTGCATACCCCAGAATGTGGACCTCACAAATGTTCTTGAGAAGTCTGATCTCATCTACTTATATAATCGGGAGTTTGGAATTCGAGCACTGTAGCCAAATCTCAGACTCCTTTGCAGCGTAGCGTCATCGCAAGCAGTCTCCGCTGCCCACCTGCCTGCCCTGCCACAAGCGATGACGCATCGCTTCATCGCGAGCCGCCTCGCGGACTCCGCGAGGTGTCCGTTGCCCCTTGCTGCTCGATCACCGAGGGGGGCCTCGGTGACGCCATGCAGCTGCAGTACCGCTCTCCTTGCGCCGACATGTAATTTCCAAGATGGCGTCCAAAATCTCGCGAGATTTCGGCGCCATCTTGGATATTACATGTCACCGCAGCCAGGGACTATCCCACCGCTACCCGCTGCTCCATCGCCCTCTCCCCGCCCCCACTGCTCCATTGCGGCCCCCACTGCTCCATTGCGGCCCCCAACGCTCCATTGCGGCCCCCACCGCTCCATTGCGGCCCCACCGCTCCATTACACCCCCCCCAACCCCTCATTACCCATCCCCGTCCCCGTCTCACCCTCCGCTCCCCGGTTATCCGCGGTCATGTGACAGGCTCTTCAGCCCGCCCATCACATGACCGCTCATTACTTCCTGCCTTTTCAACACCGGCTGCGGCTCAGACAGGATGGCAGGGGGATCCATCCTGCTCTGACCACTGCCCCTCCAAACTGCGCTCACCACCCACTGCCCCTCCATCCTGCCCTGACCACTGGCCCTCCATCCTGCGCTGACCACTGCCCCTCCAAACTGCGCTCACCACCCACTGCCCCTTCATCCTGCCCTGACCACTGGCCCTCCATCCTGCGCTGACCACTGCCCCTCCATACTGTGCTCACCACCCACTGCCCCTCCATCCTGCCCTGACCAATGGCCCTCCATCCTGCGCTGACCAACGAGCCTCCATCCTGCACTGACCACCGAGCCTCCATCCTGCGCTGACCACCCAGCCTCCATCCTGCGCTGACCACTCAGCCTCCATCCTGCGCTGACCACTCTGCCTCCATCCTGCGCTGATCACTCTGCCTCCATCCTGCGCTGACCACTCTGCCTCCATCCTGCGCTGACCACTCTGCCTCCATCCTGCACTGACCACTCTGCCTCCATCCTGCGCTGACCACTCTGCCTCCATCCTGCGCTGACCACTCTGCCTCCATCCTGCGCTGACCACTGAGCCTCCACTGTCTGCTCACCACTCCATCCTGCGCTGACCACCGAGCTTCCATCCTGCGCTGACCAACGAGCCTCCATCCTGCCCTCACCACCGAGCCTCTATCCTGCGCTGACCAATGAGCCTCCATCCTGCCCTCACCACCGAGCCTCCATCCTGCGCTGACCACTCCCCCTCCATCCTGCGCTGACCACTCCCCCTCCATCCTGCACTGACCACTGAGCCCTCCATCCTACGCTGACCACTGAGCCCTCCATCCTGCGCTGACCACTGAGCCTCCTGCGCTGACCACTGAGCCTCCATCCTGCGCTGACCACAGAGCCTCCATCCTGCGCTGACCACCGAGCCTCCATCCTGCGCTGACCACCGAGCCTCCATCCTGCACTGACCACCGAGCCTCCATCCTGCGCTGACCACCGAGCCTCCATCCTGCGCTGACCACTCCCCCTCCATCCTGCACTGACCACTGAGCCCTCCATCCTGCGCTGACCACTGAGCCTCCATCCTGCGCCGACCACTGAGCCTCCATCCTGCACTGACCACTGAACCTCCATCCTGCGCTGACCACTGAGCCTTCATCCTGCGCTGACCACCGAGCCTCCATCCTGCGCTGACCACTGAGCCTCCATCCTGCGCTGACCACCGAGCCTCCATCCTGCGCTGACCACCGAGCCTCCATCCTGCACTGACCACTGAGCCTCCATCCTGCGCTGACCACCGAGCCCTCCATCCTGCGCTCACCACCGAGCCCTCCATCCTACACTGACCACTGGGCCTACATCCTCTGCTGACCACTCCATCCTGCGCTGACCACCCAGCCTCCATCCTGCGCTGACCACTGAGCCTCCATCCTGTGCTGACGACTGGGCCTACATCCTCTGCTGACCACTCCATCCTGTGCTCAACACTGAGCCTCCATCCTACGCTGACCACTGAGCCTCCATCCTGCACTGACGACTGGGCCTACATCCTCTGCTGACCACTCCATCCTGCGCTGACCACCCAGCTTACATCCTGCACTGACCACTGAGCCTACATCCTGTGCTGACCACTCTGCCTCCATCCTGCGCTGATTACTCTGCCTCCATCCTGCGCTGACCATTCTGCCTCCATCCTGCGCTGACCACTTAGCCTCCATCCTACGCTGACCACTCCATCCTGTACTGACCACCGAGCTACCATCCTGTGCTGACCATCCAGCCTACATCCTGCGCTCACCACTCTGCCCCCATCCTGCGCTGACCACTCTGCCCCCATCTTGCGCTGACCACTCTGCCCCCATCTTGCGCTGACCACTCTGCCCCCATCTTGCGCTGACCACTCTGCCCCATCGTACGTTGACCACTCTGCCTCCATCCTGCGCTGACCACTCTGCCTCCATCCTACGCTGACCACTCCATCCTGTACTGACCACCGAGCTACCATCCTGTGCTGACCATCCAGCCTACATCCTGCGCTCACCACTCTGCCCCCATCCTGCGCTGACCACTCTGCCCCCATCTTGCGCTGACCACTCTGCCCCCATCTTGCGCTGACCACTCTGCCCCCATCTTGCGCTGACCACTCTGCCCCATCGTACGCTGACCACTCTGCCTCCATCTTGCGCTGACCACTCTGCCTCCATCTTGCGCTGACCACTCTGCCACCATCTTGCACTGACCACTCTGCCCCATCGTACGCTGACCACTCTGCCTCCATCTTGCGCTGACCACTCTGCCTCCATCTTGCGCTGAACACTCTGCCTCCATGCTGCGCTGACCACTCCATCCTGTACTGACCACCGAGCCACCATCCTGTGCTGACCATCCAGCCTACATCCTGCGCTCACCACTCTGCCCCCATCCTGCGCTGACCACTCTGCCCCCATCTTGCGCTGACCATTCTGCCCCCATCTTGCGCTGACCACTCTGCCTCCATCTTGCGCTGAACACTCTGCCTCCATGCTGCGCTAACCACTGAGCCACCGCACAGTGCTAACCACTGACCCACCGCACTCTGCAAACCACTGAGTCACTGCACTGTGCAAACCACTGAGCCATCACACTATGCAAACCACTGAGCCACCAAATACACTGCTAACCACTGAGCCACTATACTGTGCTAACCACTGAGCCACCAAATACACTGCTAACCACTGAGCCACCATACTGTGCTAACCACTGAGCCACCGTATACATTGCCAACCACTGAGCCCTCATACTGTGCTAACCACTGAGCCACCATATACACTCCTAACCACTGAGCCACCATATACATTGCCAACCACTCAGCCACCATAAAGTGCTAACCACTGAGTCACCTTATACACCGCTAACCACTGAGCCACCATAGTACGCTAATCACTGAGTCACCGTGTACAGTGCTAACCACTGAGCCACCATATACAGTGCTAACCACTGAGCCACCATATACACTGCTAATTACGAAGCCTCCATACAGAGTTAACCACTCTGCCTCCATATAGTGCTAACCACTGAGCCACCATACTCTGCTAAACACTGAGCCACCGTACAGAGCTAACCACTAAGTGACTATATACTGTGCTAACCACTGAGCCACCATCCTGCGCTGACCACCGAGCCTCCATCCTGCGCTGACCACCGAGCCTCCATCCTGCGCTGACCACCGAGCCTCCATCCTGCACTGACCACTGAGCCTCCATCCTGCGCTGACCACCGAGCCCTCCATCCTGCGCTCACCACCGAGCCCTCCATCCTACACTGACCACTGGGCCTACATCCTCTGCTGACCACTCCATCCTGCGCTGACCACCCAGCCTCCATCCTGCGCTGACCACTGAGCCTCCATCCTGTGCTGACGACTGGGCCTACATCCTCTGCTGACCACTCCATCCTGCGCTCAACACTGAGCCTCCATCCTACGCTGACCACTGAGCCTCCATCCTGCGCTGACGACTGGGCCTACATCCTCTGCTGACCACCCCATCCTGCGCTGACCACCCAGCCTCCATCCTGCGCTGACCACTGAGCCTACATCCTGTGCTGACCACTCTGCCTCCATCCTGCGCTGATTACTCTGCCTCCATCCTGCGCTGACCACTCTGCCTCCATCCTGCGCTGACCACTTAGCCTCCATCCTACGCTGACTACTCCATCCTGTACTGACCACCGAGCTACCATCCTGTGCTGACCATCCAGCCTACATCCTGCGCTCACCACTCTGCCCCCATCCTGCGCTGACCACTCTGCCCCCATCTTGCGCTGACCACTCTGCCCCATCTTGCGCTGACCACTCTGCCCCCATCTTGCGCTGACCACTCTTCCCCATCGTACGCTGACCACTTTGCCTCCATCTTGCGCTGACCACTCTGCCTCCATCTTGCGCTGACCACTCTGCCACCATCTTGCACTGACCACTCTGCCCCATCGTATGCTGACCACTCTGCCTCCATCTTGCGCTGACCACTCTGCCTCCATCTTGCGCTGATCACTCTGCCTCCATGCTGTGCTGACCACTCTATCCTGTACTGACCACCGAGCCACCATCCTGTGCTGACCATCCAGCCTACATCCTGCGCTCACCACTCTGCCCCCATCCTGCGCTGACCACTCTGCCCCCATCTTGCGCTGACCATTCTGCCCCATCTTGCGCTGACCACTCTGCCTCCATCTTGCGCTGAACACTCTGCCTCCATGCTGCTCTAACCACTGAGCCACCGCACAGTGCTAACCACTGACCCACCGCACTCTGCAAACCACTGAGTCACTGCACTGTGCAAACCACTGAGCCATCACACTATGCAAACCACTGAGCCACCAAATACACTGCTAACCACTGAGCCACTATACTGTGCTAACCACTGAGCCACCAAATACACTGCTAACCACTGAGCCACCATACTGTGCTAACCACTGAGCCACCATACTGTGCTAACCACTGAGCCACCGTATACAGTGCTAACCACTGAGCCACTATACTGTGCTAACCACTGAGCCACCAAATACACTGCTAACCACTGAGCCCTCATACTGTGCTAACCACTGAGCCACCATATACACTCCTAACCACTGAGCCACCATATACATTGCCAACCACTCAGCCACCATAAAGTGCTAACCACTGAGTCACCTTATACACCGCTAACCACTGAGCCACCATAGTACGCTAATCACTGAGTCACCGTGTACAGTGCTAACCACTGAGCCACCATATACAGTGCTAACCACTGAGCCACCATATACAGTGCTAATTACGAAGCCTCCATACAGAGTTAACCACTCTGCCTCCATATAGTGCTAACCACTGAGCCACCATACTCTGCTAAACACTGAGCCACCGTACAGTGCTAACCACTGAGTGACTATATACTGTGCTAACCACTGAGCCACCATCCTGCGCTGACCACCGAGCCTCCATCCTGCGCTGACCACCGAGCCTCCATCCTGCGCTGACCACCGAGCCTCCATCCTGCACTGACCACTGAGCCTCCATCCTGCGCTGACCACCGAGCCCTCCATCCTGCGCTCACCACCGAGCCCTCCATCCTACACTGACCACTGGGCCTCCATCCTCTGCTGACCACTCCATCCTGCGCTGACCACCCAGCCTCCATCCTGCGCTGACCACTGAGCCTCCATCCTGTGCTGACGACTGGGCCTCCATCCTCTGCTGACCACTCCATCCTGCGCTCAACACTGAGCCTCCATCCTACGCTGACCACTGAGCCTCCATCCTGCGCTGACGACTGGGCCTACATCCTCTGCTGACCACCCCATCCTGCGCTGACCACCCAGCCTCCATCCTGCACTGACCACTGAGCCTACATCCTGTGCTGACCACTCTGCCTCCATCCTGCGCTGATTCCTCTGCCTCCATCCTGCGCTGACCACTCTGCCTCCATCCTGCGCTGACCACTTAGCCTCCATCCTACGCTGACTACTCCATCCTGTACTGACCACCGAGCTACCATCCTGTGCTGACCATCCAGCCTACATCCTGCGCTCACCACTCTGCCCCCATCCTGCGCTGACCACTCTGCCCCCATCTTGCGCTGACCACTCTGCCCCATCTTGCGCTGACCACTCTGCCCCCATCTTGCGCTGACCACTCTTCCCCATCGTACGCTGACCACTCTGCCTCCATCTTGCGCTGACCACTCTGCCTCCATCTTGCGCTGACCACTCTGCCACCATCTTGCACTGACCACTCTGCCCCATCGTACGCTGACCACTCTGCCTCCATCTTGCGCTGACCACTCTGCCTCCATCTTGCGCTGATCACTCTGCCTCCATGCTGTGCTGACCACTCCATCCTGTACTGACCACCGAGCCACCATCCTGTGCTGACCATCCAGCCTACATCCTGCGCTCACCACTCTGCCCCCATCCTGCGCTGACCACTCTGCCCCCATCTTGCGCTGACCATTCTGCCCCCATCTTGCGCTGACCACTCTGCCTCCATCTTGCGCTGAACACTCTGCCTCCATGCTGCTCTAACCACTGAGCCACCGCACAGTGCTAACCACTGACCCACCGCACTCTGCAAACCACTGAGTCACTGCACTGTGCAAACCACTGAGCCATCACACTATGCAAACCACTGAGCCACCAAATACACTGCTAACCACTGAGCCACTATACTGTGCTAACCACTGAGCCACCAAATACACTGCTAACCACTGAGCCACCATACTGTGCTAACCACTGAGCCACCATACTGTGCTAACCACTGAGCCACCGTATACAGTGCTAACCACTAAGCCACCGTATACATTGCCAACCACTGAGCCCTCATACTGTGCTAACCACTGAGCCACCATATACACTCCTAACCACTGAGCCACCATATACATTGCCAACCACTCAGCCACCATAAAGTGCTAACCACTGAGTCACCTTATACACTGCTAACCACTGAGCCACCATAGTACGCTAATCACTGAGTCACCGTGTACAGTGCTAACCACTGAGCCACCATATACAGTGCTAACCACTGAGCCACCATATACAGTGCTAATTACGAAGCCTCCATACAGAGTTAACCACTCTGCCTCCATATAGTGCTAACCACTGAGCCACCATACTCTGCTAAACACTGAGCCACCGTACAGTGCTAACCACTGAGTGACTATATACTGTGCTAACCACTGAGCCACCATACTTTGCTAAACACTAAGCCACCGCGCAGTGCTAACCATTGAGCCACCATACAGTGCTAACCATTGAGCCACCATACAGTGCTAACCACTGAGCCACCATACACTTCCAACCACTGAGCCACCATACAGTCCTAACCACTGAGCCACCATACAGTGCTAACCACTGAGCCACCATACAGTGCTAACCACTGAGCCACCATATACAGTGCTAACCACTGAGCCATCATATACACCGCTAACCACTGAGCCACCATACTGTGCTAACCACTGAGCCCACCATATACAGTGCCAACCACTGAGCCACCATACAGTGCTAATCACTGAGTCACCATATACACTGCTAACCATTCAGCCACATTACTGTTCTCATTATTGATCCACAATATACAGTGCCAACCACTGACCCACTATACAGTGCTAACCACTGAGGCTCCGTATACAGTGCTAACTACTGAGCCAGCGTATACTCTGCTAACCACTGAGCCCCCCTATACTCTGCAAACCAATGAGCCGCCTTAAAGTCTGCTAAGCACTCAGCCCCCATATACTCTGCTAACCCATGAGCCCCGCATACTCTGCTAAGCACTCTGCTGCAGGCAGGAGGGGGCCGGGAACAGCGCTTGGGTGCGGCCACAAGGGGCCCCCCTCCTGCCCGCACCTGCCCGCTCTTCCTTGGCCCTCCCCTGCCCGCCTCTTCACCAGCCCCCTCCTGCCTGCACCCGGCCGCTCTTCCCTGGACCCCTCCAGCCCGCTGTCCCCCGACCCCCTCCTGGATTTCGCCATAGCTGCACACTCACACCACTGCACACCGCTACTGCTGTAGGTATCTATATATATAATCACCAATGTTGTACCGCTATTCCGGCATGCACCGCGGCACTGTCGCCAGCAATGGCGCACAGCACCTTCGCGAGCCACTATTCACAGACTTAGCCGCAGCCACATCCCCAACGCTTACGTCGCCAATCACAGCCCCACGAGCGATGGCGCGCCACCGCGACCCCCAGTCACACCAGGCACAGTTGCAACGCCATTCACACTGCACGACCGCACTAACCATCCGTCACTGCGCATGCGCTTTCACGAAATTTACCTTACAGCAAGGACACGCGCCTATTTCCTCCACTCTAGAAGTACGCAGCTCTCATAGAAGAAGTCGGTGGTGACAGCCATTACGTCCCATCACCTCTCCACCCACCTTGATGCCCATTAAGGTCGCCATCACGCCAACAAAGCTGCTACCCACAGAACTACCTGTATATACTCTGCTACCCACGCAGCTTCCTGTATACTCTGTGACCCACAGAGTCACCTGTATATACTCTGCTACCCACGCAGCCGGCTGTATACTCTGCTACTCACAAAGCTGACTGTATATACTCTGCTACCCACGCAGCTGACTCTTTACTCTGCTATCCACAGAGTTACCTGTATATACTCTGCTACCCACGCAGCTGACTGTATACTCTTCTACCCACGCAGCTAACTGTGTACTATGCTACACACAGAGCTACATGTATATACTCTGCTACCAACGCAGCTGCCTGTATACTCTGCGACCCACAGAGACACCTTTATATACTCTGCTACCCACGCAGCCGGCTGTATACTGTGCTACCCACAGAGCTGCCTGTACATACTCTGCTACCCACGGAGCCGCCTGTATAGACTTTGATACCCACGCAGCTGGCTGTATACTCTGCTACCCACAGAGCCGCCTGTATACTTTGCTACCCACAGAGCCGCCTCTATACTTTGCTACCCTCACAGCCGTCTGTATACTCTGCTACCCACAGACCCGCCTGTATACTCTGCTACCCACTGACCCGCCTGTATACACACAATTCATTTCACCGCGCTCCCGATGCAATTGCATCGGGCCTTTTTACTAGTGTGACAAATAATTCCAGGACTTGATCACTCACATAAAGTTTTTTTGCCAGTTATCTTAGTTTGACATTACAACTATATCTTGCTACACAAAACTATTTTTGGCATCTACATTACATATATATTTTTTTAATGGTGATTACGGGCATGATCATTTTATTGGAAGATCTCCAACAATGAGGCTATTCCGTATTCATACACCAGGGCTTTACTGTTTTCTTGCTGAACTTCCTATACCGGACAATAAGTTTGTAATCCTGTAGGGGACTGGTTGTTTTGTGCATATAGCAGTTCCGACTTTGGCGGGTTGGAGCCTTTTATGGTGCACCACGTCAAGTGGCACATTTGTCTCTCATACAGGGATTGATGGCGCTAAACAGACGTTGTACGACCAGTCTCTGAAAGATGAACTTGTCCTCCTAGCCCTGCTGGTGTTTTCCTTCATATCTACAACAAGCACAAGTTTGCCACATAGCTGGCCACATTTTCCTCCACATTTTGCCCTTCGCACCAGTAGAGTTTTGCGTTCCTGCTACAATATATGCAATTGCAGGACAACTATTTTGTGAGCAAGGCTATGTTTTATAATCAGCAATTGTGTTTTTTGGGGCATGCCGCCCTTTGTGAGTAATAATTCCTGGAAGGATCTTCATGTTTGGTAGCGCAAAGTCTTGGAAAGTTTTGAATGGGTCCTGGAATTCACTCAATTTTACCCTGAAGATAAAATGATACATAATAAAAGGTGGGAACCAGGGACGTCGCTATGCATTAAGAATCGGGGCTGTAGCCCCGATTCTCATGCATAGAGCCCCGAATCTCGCCGGCTGTCAGGGCCAGGGCCGCACCATCCATGAGCCGACCTGCTAGCAAACATAGGGGCAGCATCCCGGGGGTGCCCGGTGGCACTTTCTGTTAAGTCCCGACCGCTCTACAGCACAGCTTGGCAGGGGGCGGTAACAACATCACTGAGCTGTGCAGAGCGGCCAGCAGACACACGCTGAGAGGAGACTGGAGCAGCTCACTGAGGACTGAGGAGAGAGAGGTGAGTATTTATGTTGTTTTTTTTTTTTCTACACTGATGGGAGACTTTGGGAGTGCAGTGCAGGGGAGATCATATGGCAGTACATCAGAGACCAGAGCGGCAAGGGGCCCCGGAGCTAGGGAAAGTGAATGCCGAGACAAAGTCAGTGCTGACAGGAGGAGGTGCAGGGACAATGTGCTGCAGATGAGTATGCTAATGCTGCTGCTGCTGCTGCTGCTGCTGCTGGTTGTCTGTATAGTCACTGAGGGGGGAGGGAGAGGCACTCAGTGTGGCCCCACTGCTCTCTGTGCTGCTGCTGATCCATGGAGAGAGAGGGAGCAGGACATTAACCCTGTCATACCCTCGATAAGAGGGAGAGGGCTGTGCAGTGTGTCCCCTGCTCCAGTCATATCACTGCACACAGGGACATCTGTGCCTCATCTCCTATCAGCCAATCACAGATTTCACTTTATAAGCACATCTGTGATTGGCTGCCAGCAGATGATAGTGTCCCCTGTGCCCTGGAGCTGCAGATTGCAGGAGTTGCAGCAGGAGACATCTATGGCCCCTCTGACACCATAGAAAGACTCACAGCCTCTGGGGAAAACTGTGTAAGAATATTTTTTTTAATAATTTCTCTAAAACTTAATTTCTGTATGCGCATGTTGGCAGTAGTAGTTGACTTGCCCGTGGGGGCTGTGGGGTACTCTGAGCCGGGCACCTCGATGTCTTTAAGTGTCTGGGGTGATGTCACAGTGGCGTGACCCGGTCTGTGGCCACCCGGATGGGCAGTCAATAAAAAGGGGGTTAAAAAAAATTAGGGAGTAGTTTGTCATGACGCCACCCGTGGTATGCAGCTGTATTGGCCGCTGCTGCAGGCCGGGACCTCTGGAGATGATGGAATGGCAGCTGGTATGGTGTCGCTCCCCACGGGTGGAGCAGATGCCCAGAGCATCCAGAGTAATGGAGTGTTAGGGTGCTGGGGAGCCAGCGGGGCTGATCAGGCTGCAGGGAAGGATCGGGACCAGTGGCGTAGCGTGGGGGAAGGGCGGCGGTCCGCGCCAGGCGGCACGTGTGTGGGGGCGGCAGCAGGGCTGTATTTAAATGGCAGGGGAGCGCAGGCGTTTTTTTGTTTTTTTTCTTTACCTCCCTCCCCCAGACTCCATATGAAAACTGGAGTCTTTGTGGGGGAGGGAGGGTGTTGCCGCTGGTAGTGCATTGCCGCCCGGCCGCGGCGCCCGCATGTACTGTGCCCCCTCCTGGCCCCCAAGCGCTGAGAGTGATCACGCTGACAGGAAGCCGCTGGGAGCTCTGCTGCTTCCTGTCCCGTGATGGCTCCAAGTGCTCGTGCGGTGGAGGCAGCTGCAGTGCTGGCGGCTCCTCCACCCAGCTGGCCCCCCATGGACCCGGAGAGGTGACGGAAACTGTGCAGGGGATAGGGGACAGGGGAGCAGAGGAGAAGAGGACAGGGGGGCAGAAGGACAGGAACAGGGGGACAGAGGAGAAGAGGACAGGTGGGCAGAAGGACAGGAACAGGGGGACAGAGAAGAGGACAGGGGGGCAGAAGGACAGGAACAGGGAGACAGAGGAGAAGACGAGCAGCTGGAGGGACAGAGGAGAGGAGGACGGGTGTGCAGCAGGACAGTGGAGAGGAGGACAGTGGTGCAGGAGAACAGAGGAGCAGCAGGAGGGACAGAGGAGAAGAGGACGGGGATGCAGGAAGGCAGAGGAGAGGAGGACGGGGTGCAGCAGGACAGTGGAAAGGAGGAAAGTGGTGCAGGAGGACAGAGGAGCAGCAGGAGGGACAGAGGAGAGGAGGACGGGGGTGCAGGAAGGCAGAGGAGAGGAGGACGGGGTGTAGCAGGACAGTGGAGAGGAGGACAGTGGTGCAGGAGGACAGAGGAGCAGCAGGAGGGACAGAGGAGGACGGGGGTGCAGGAAGGCAGAGGAGAGGAGGACGGGGTGCAGCAGGACAGTGGAGAGGAGGACAGTGGTGCAGGAGGACAGAGGAGCAGCAGGAGGGACAGAGGAGAGGAGGACGGGGGTGCAGGAAGGCAGAGGAGAGGAGGACGGGGTGCAGGGGGACAGAGGAGAGGAGGACAGGGTTCAGGGGGACAGAGGAGAGGAGGACGGGGGTGCAGGAGGGACAGAGGAGAGGAGGACGGGTGCGCAGGAGGAGTGGGGCTGTGTGTGGTGATAATGGCAGCTGTACCAGGTGTCTCTGCCTCCATGCGGCAGCCTCCACCTTCCTGTGTTGGCAGGGTGTGGCATGCTGGGAATTGTAGCTCTCCTACCTGTTCTGGCATTACTGTATGGTTTCTGGGTAGTGTGTTGGGTGCTGGGAGTTGTAGTTCTTCTGGGTGGGCTCAATGTTCTCCCGCCTCCTGTCTGTGGTTATTGTGCCTCTTCTGGGATGTCCTCAGCTCCGTGCTGTGCATAGACAGTGTATGTATATTGTCTGTGCATAGCACGGTGCTGGGGAGTTGGTGGTACACTGTCTCCCGCCGCCTTAAAATCGGTCTGTTTCTCATCCAGGAGAGTCGGATGAGTGACATCTGTTTTTTGGTCTGTTTGGCAACTGCTGTGTGAGTGTCCGACATTTTTCTCAGATCACATCTGTGTGCAATCTGTTCTTTCCTCAGCAGTTATTACAGTAGAATCATTTACAGGAACATGTTACAGTGTTCTCAGCTGCAGAATGAGAATGTATCAGTGATAAAAAAAACTGATGCCTCTCGGATGATCCGTGTGCGGTCCGTGATTTTGTCGAACCCATAGACTTGCATTGGCGAGTCTAGGTGTGAATCACAGACTGTCACAGCATGTTGCAACTTTTTTCTCATCCTGAATCTGGATGAGAAAAAAGCGTCCAACACACGTCAGTATGCTCTCAGAAATTGATTGCAATGCGAGAAAATCGCACATTGCACTCATCAGAGTTTCACGCCAGTGTGTCCGTACCCTAATGCTAAAATCCATATAGTAATCCTACTGGTATGGGGAGGGTGTATGGCTCAGTTAGTACACACTCCATACTTCTTGTTATCAACCAATTAATGCTCTTTTATCCACCGAACTGCAGTGTCAAAAGAGGACGACAGTGAGACAGGCAGCAACATGGCATCAGAGAGCCCCTGACCTCGAAATAGAAGATCCTCAGATCCCGGTATTGTGACATCATATTAAGAATAAAGTTTTTTTGCACTTATATCACACTATGAACTCCACAGCACGTCGGCGAAAATTGCTCCGGCCCCGGGCCCTCCTTGAGTCCTGCTTGTTGCCATACACTGGGGTTGTGCAGAGATGGCGGTGCACAGTGACAACCCCAATAGGCGAGTGGCTATTTGGCCCAATTCTTACCCCTCAATTGCACCCCTTCTCTTTGTGTTTTAGTATAGTAGTTATATTCTTGTATATAGGGGCAGACAGTGTATACTATGTATACTTCCGGATTATCAACAACCAAAAGGGCGGCAAATTTTTCGGCCCCGGGCGCCACAAACAGTTGCTACGCCACTGATCGGGACATCTCCCAGGCAGGCTCCTGCTGCCTGCGCGGTGTTTCAGCCTACCGCTCTTTACGTAGGAAAGGAACAGTCTCACACAATTCTGAGTTCCCAACCCGGTTTACTTCAGTTTTCTCTGCATGTACTACAGGTCACAGTTCAAGTACATTGGCGGTGCGGGTAGTCTGCTCTCCTCCTTCCTGCACACGCCTCTGCGCACAGAGCCCCAATCCGGCAGTCACAGGCCTTGTCGGGCTACCGGCTGTTTCCCCTGACCCTAATACAGCTGCCTACTCGGCGGATGTGCTGGGAGTTGGCCACAGCTCCTCTGGACCTCGTGGCCACCGGTTCTGTAGTTGGAGCTTGGAGTCTACTTCCTACCTTTCAGGGTCGGGTCCCTGGTGCTCGCCCTGACCCTCCACTTCACTGCAGACTCGGGCGCACAGGCTCCTTCCGTCTCTCCACAGTCTTGTCCCCGGACAAGCCTCATCTTTGCTCAAGTCCTCCAGGTCCTTTCTCTCTGTCCTCCATTATAGAACATGTTCTTTAACACTAGAAGTCCCGGGAATTTAAAGGATCCTTGGTTTTCAATGGTAAAAAGGTCAAATGACCCGTCTCTGGGACTTCTAGTGTTAATGGCGTTTTTTGACAGCGAAATTCATGCACTTTAAAATCACGGTATTAACGCCAGAAAAGCGCTCATGTGAAAGAAGCCTTAGGATTACTTGGATGTTGGTCTAATACTGTTATATTTTATTGAGTGCATGTTGGCAATCTCTATAATGTTTTAAAGCATTAAATCTGTTAATATTATATATGTAGAGTGTCACTGGTTATTAAAGTACATTTTACTTGGGTTTTATTTAAATTTATTCCGAAAAATGCAGCTCAGTGGGCCCGAGCCCCGGATGTTTTTTGACCCTAGCAACGCCCCTGGTGGGAACAAACTACTCATTACATCCCTTGACAAATACATTACAGGGTAAAAATTACAAAAAATCCATTTATGTGCGTTTTCAGTTGTTCTTGTACTACATAGGTTCTGCAAATATGACAATCTATTCCAAATACAGCCAAATTTGCTTTCTAAAATTCAAATAGCGCTCTGTCCATTTTGAGTCCTGCCGTTTGTCCAAACAGAACTTTTTGACTACATGTGGGGTATCGCTGCGAATTTAGGCAACACATTGTGGGGTCCACTTTATGGTGTTACCTCTTGTAAAAGTGAAAAATGTGGTGCTAAAGCATCACTTTTGTGAAAAAAAAGAAACTTTTCATTATGATGACCTATTGCTATCAAATTCTGTGAAGTACCTGAGGGTTCAAAATGCTCACTATACCCCTAGATATAATTCTTGAAGGGTCTAGTTTCCAAAATGGGGTCACTTGTGGGGGGTTTCTGCTGTTTAGGTACCCCAGGGGTCCGAGAAGTGAAAGATGGTATCTGTCATCTATTTCAGCCAAATTTGCTAAAATTCAAATAGCGCTCCATCCGTTCTGAGTCCTGCCGTTTAGGCAAATAGCAGTTTCTGACCACATGTGGGGTATCATTGCATTCAGGAGAAACATGGTAACAAATATTAACATCCAATTTGTCCTGCTGTCCCTTGTAAAAGTGAATAAATTGAGGCTAAGGCAACATTTTTAGGTAAATTATAAAATGTATTTATTTTTCCATTCCACTTTGCATTCATTCTTGTAAAGCACCTGAAGGGTTAATTAATTTTTTTAATGTGGTTTTGAGTAGCTTGAGGGGTGCAGATTTTGGAATTGTGTCACTTTTGGGTGTTTTATGTCATGTACCCCTCTCAATGTGACTTTAAATGTGATGTGGAATGTAAATTTTGCTTGAAAAATGAGAAATTGCTGATTAACTTTGAACCCTTATACGGTATCTTCCTAACAAATTTTTTTTTTTTTCCAAAATTTCACTGATGTAAAGTAGATATGTGGGAAATGTTATTTAACTATTTGTGTCACATAACTCTCTGGTTTAACAGAATAAAAATTCAAAATTTGAAAATTGTGAAATTTTCAACATTTTTGCCAATGTTTTTTATATTTTCACAAATTATCGACCTAAGTTTACCACTAACATGAAGCCCAATATGTCACGAAAAAATAATCTCAGAATCGCTAGGATCCGTTGAAGCGTTCCACAGATATTATCTCATAAAGGGAGAGTGGTCAGAATTACAAAAAACGGTCTGGTCATTAAGGTGGAAATTGGCTCCGTCGCTAAGGGGTTAACATTTAATAAGTAACGTTTCAGCAGGCTTCCAGGGACCATATCAACTTTTTCAGCCTTGACCTACTGAGGGGCCTCTGATTGGCCATGTCAAAGTTGCTACTATGTTATATTTAATTTTAGGAATAATTTTTTTTGTCACTTGATATTTCAAAAAACACACCATACTTTACAAATGTATATGTTTAAAAAGCAAGCTAAAAAATAATCAATCAAATGATTACTATAGATTATAATGAATTCCTATATGTAAAGAAGACTGAGTTTTCAATGTTTTTAAATTGAAAAATTGCAATAAGCTACCGTATTGTATTGAAAAACATAGATTTCTAACTCACCTTCTCTTTGATAGACAGTTGGCTGTAACCAGATCCTTGGATCTAATGCCTCTTATGATTTATGTGGTATCTGCCAAGGAGATAACTCATCCTGCAAGATCTACAGAGGCCAGTATACAAAACAGCACTACTCTAATCGTAAGTAACGTGTGCTACAGAAAAAAGCTTTAAAAATGGTAATTTCCAGACTCTTCTATGGTCAAAATTATTGATGTAAAGCATAACAATAATAGTGTTTGCAGAACTTTGTTTATACACCGTAACTAACTGTACAATGTAAGCCCGCTAGAGCAGGGTCCTTCCCCCCCCCCCCCCCACATACCAGTCTGTTATTGTTAATTTGTTTACTGTAAACTATATCCATAATTTTGCATGTAACCCCTTCTCATATACAGCATCATGGAATTCATGGTGCTATATAAATAAATAATAATAATAACTAATATAATAAAATAAACAAAGTGATAAAGCTGCAATCAGAAAAGAAAAATAACTGAGGAAAAAAATGTCTCACTATTTTTTCTTTTTAAATGATTAGGAATAATATAATATAATAATATAATAATAAGTTCCCCTTAAAATCCCTGATAAGCAAAATAAATTAAAGGGAATCTATCAGCTCGTTCTACCCTCCTAACCTATCACTATCTGTCCCTGCACCATGCCAGCTGATCCCTAACCATCCCTCTCTGAGCTAAAGGTGCCCTATAAAGTTTAAGAAAAATGATTTATAACTTACATGCCAGTCTCCATTCAGAGACTGGAAGGGTGGGATCCAGGACTCCATTCTCCCCTCCTCGCTGGCTTTGAGCACACCTCACTGGGCATCATCAGTCGTTCTGTTGTTCCACCTCTTTTTTAAAATTTCCGCCTCCCCTGCTGCTATCATGAGCCAGCCAGAATGTCACATCCGGCCCGATACATTGTGGGGTCTTATGATGTGTACGGCTTGGCTTCAATATGCGCACTATGCATGCGCCGGCGCCAGGCTGTACCACATGTTCAGCCCTGCAATGCATCGGGCCAGATATGACGTTCCAACCGGCTCATGAGAGCAGCAGAGGAGGCGGAAATTTCAAAAAGAGGTGGAACAACAGAACGACTGAAGATGCCCAGCGGGGCATGCTGAAAGCCAGCGAGGAGGGGAGAATGGAGTCCCGGAGCCCACCTTTCCTGTCTTCGCATGGAGACTGCATGTAAGTTATACACCATGTTCCAAAATATTATGCAAATGTTCTTTTTCTCTTATTTTCCTAAATGGTCGGTGCAAATGACAGTCAGTGTAATAAAAATCATCACCCGTTAGAGTATACATCAAATTTTATTGAAGGATCCTACCAATGATAACACTATAATCTTCAAAATGAAAAACTACTCTAAATGCACTGTTCCAAATTATTAGGCACAGTAGAGTTTCTAAACATTTGATATGTTTGAAAGAACTGAATGCTCATTTGTTGAATTTGCAGCATTAGGAGATCACATTCACTGAAATAAAAAGCTATTTAACTCCAAAACATCCTAACAGGCCAAGTTACATGTTAACATAGGAACCCTTCTTTGATATCAGTTCATATCAAAACAGCAGCTCTGGGAGGCTATTCTGACATCATGCAAAGAAATACAAGCAAAAACTTTCCAGAAACTCACAAGTTCAATGGATGCAAGAATTGTGAAGGTGATATGGTGTATTGTTTTGGAAACCTATACTAATGCTATGTATTTTTTCTTCAACTTCAGAGTACTATTCTATTGTCACAATTCCTGCTGGATCTCGTAACATTCGTGTTTCCGAAATGAACATTTCTACCTCTTACATCTCTGCACGTAACACACAGAAAAAATACTACCTCAATGGACACTGGACCATCGACTGGCCTGGCCAGTATAAATTTGCTGGAGCAGTGTTTGAATACAAAAGACCGTACAATAATCCAGAGACGTTAATTTCTGCTGGACCAACAAATGAAACAATAATAGTAGAAGTAAGTTTAGTCTTTTAAATTGATGATAATATTAAATATAGTTTTATGATCATTATTATTGTGTTTGAAACTTTAGTAGTTAAATAAAAATAATTGAGTTAACTTTTACTCATTTTATGCCTTGAGATTAACCATTTACCTAAAATTAACTTGTAAAAGAAAATATGTAGAGGAAAATTTTCAATTTTTACAGATACGTTAATGTGAGTTAAATTCAACAGATTCCCTTCATTAAACGACAGATGCTGCATAGATATTTAACAGTATACTGTTGTTTAACAGACTATTTAAACAGGTAGACAAAGCTTAATGATACATACTGAGCCATCTGTAATAGCGTATTTATTGTGCATAGGTCGCCATTGTTCTAATCAGCATGGGTTTTATTTACACTGGACAGTGAGATACCAAGAATCAAAACTAAGGCTGCTTTCACATAACGATTTTCGGTCATCCGATTGTATCCGTTTCAAAACGGATACAATCGGATCTGAAATAGGATCCCATGTTCCCCTATGGGAATCGGATGGGATCGGATGTGCCACTATTGGCATCCGATTTTGGCACCATCCGATCCCATCCGATTTAATTACGGGCACAAAATCGCAGCTTGCTACGATTTTGTGTCCGTGACTCAAATCGGACAGCATCGGATCACTGCTGATCCGATGCTGATCCGAGTGACCACAACATGGGAGCCTATGGACATCGGATCCGAGGTCACCTCGGATCCGATGTCGACTCCGTATTCCCTGCCTCTTCCTGCTCCTGCCTCCTCCATCTTCTTCCCTCTCCTATTCTATTCTGTGCCCCCGCTATTCTATTCTGTGCCCCCGCTATTCTATGCTGTCTCTCCCCTATGCTATTCTGTGCCCCCGCTCCTCTATCCTCATCTATTCCCTATCCTTTCCCCTCTTGTGTTCCCTGTGTGTAAAAAAAACCAAAAAAAAAACCTCCTACTGCAGTATATATCACCTGTCACCGACTCCCACGCTGCAGCACCATCAGGACTGAAGAGCCTGTGATGATGTCAGAGAGCCGGTCACCTGACGGGTCATGTGACCGGCTCTGTGACATCATCACAGGTCCTTCAGCCCTGATGGTGCTGCAGCGTGGGAGCCGTTAACAGGTGATGTATACTCCGGGAGGAGTTTTTATTTTTTTTTACACACAGGGAAGAGGACAGGCGACAGAATAGGGATTAGATGAGGATAGAAGAGCGGGGGGACAGAATAGAATAGCGGGGAGACTGCATAGAATAGCAGGGGAACAGAATAGAATAGCGGCGGGACAGAATAGAATAGCGGGAAGAGATAATAGAATAGGTGAGGGAACAAGATGAAGGAGGCAGCAGCAGGGAAAGACAGGGGACCGCAGGATCCACACGGATCCTGCATAGAATCGGATCGGATGGCTATTTGCCATCCAATTGCAGGGATCCGTGTGGATCCGTGCCTGTCCGTGGGATCCTTCTTCAAAGTCGGATCCCACGGACAGGCACAAAAACATAATGTGAAAGCAGCCTAAAACATCATTTCACCTGATGAAGGAGCATTTTGCTTGTTCTTTGGGTGTTGCGCAGTCTGTTAACACCGCAAGACTGCCTTGAAATTAGCATTCTTATAAATACTCGATCATGACACTCTTAGGGTACCGTCACACTTGGCGACGCACCAGCGATCCCGACAGCAATACGACCTGGTAGGGATTGCTGGTGCATCGCTCTTGGGATCGCTGGTGAGATGTCAAACAGAGATCTGACCAGCGACGCAACAACGATCTGGAATGATACGGAGGTCATTGGGACCCTGTTTCTCAGACCTGTAGTATTGAGGTCGTTGAATGTTGTCCCTGTCAAACACACCGATGCATGCTGCCCAGCGGGACACCAACGATCAAAAATGGTTCAGGCGACTGACACGCTGGTGAGGTCGTTGTTGCGTCACCAAACTTGTGACTTAGCAGCGATCTCGCTTAGTGTGACGGGGGCTTTACTGAGATTATGCACCTTAAGTTGCTTTCAAAGACATTTGCTTCCAGCTAAACTCCTCTAAGGACAAAGGTATTGAGCATGTTGAAATCAAGCTGCCTTATTCATCTATGCCCCAAGAAATAAATGGCCTCAATGACCTGCCAAAATCTTTTGGTTTATCTAACATTTGTCTGATGTATCTACACATACTACTATATGTGTTCTTTTTATGCAGACAAATATATTGGGGACTAGATGTGTTCACTAGAGATGAGCAAACACCTGAGTGTTTCAATTTGGTTTCGTTCGCTGAATGCGGGTTGTTCGACAATTGTTCAACAAACAGTTTGCCAAACCTTCCAAGCTCCATTGAAATCAATGGCAGGCAACATGAAACGCATAGAAAACACATTAAAAGTAGTGATGAGCGAGTGTATTTGTTACTATTCACTATTCACATGGATAGTACAGTATTTGTGTTACTTGTTGTTCTGCAAGTATTTGTGTACTTGTCTCGCTATATTAGGGTTGTTGTAGATCGGTTGCTGAAAACATCACCCTCAAATAATGCTGGTGGCAGACGTACCGGCTACTTTCAACACCAAGGGATAATGGGGAGAGACATGAACACCAGGTCCAACAGAGATGGGGGGGAAAAGTGCACAAATTGGGCAAGGTTCAATAAACCAGCACAACAGCAAGGGCTATCTGTGCCTGTAACAATGCCAAGGAGGGAGAATTTGCAGAACATGGTCAAGGGGTACTTAAGTGACCATACGTGCGTCCTTTCTGATGCTTCAGTTCCCTTTAATTACTATCTGCTACTAATTGCTACTGGTGTTAATGTCAAACACTTCCCATAAAAACTCATTTTATTCCTTCGTCAACCATGACTCAGCCATTAGGGCTAATATTTGCAAACCCTATGCATATTGTGCAGTGGACAAACTAGGACAGTATCCCTACTCCAGCCTAGCTACTATTTGTGATTGGAGGCCCTGGGGATGGTGTCTTCCTGCGTGAACCTTCACTCAGCCCATATGGCTAATTTTTACAAACCCTATGCACATTATGCAGTACACAAATCTGGAATATACAGTGGTCCTACGAAATTAATATTTGTCATTAGAGGCCCTTGTCACAGGTTGTGCCACATTGTGACTAAGATAGGGGATACATATTCAATAGAAATCTACTGTTAGTCACCTTATTTGGCAGAAAAACATACATGGCTTGTGCCACATTTTGACTAAGATAGGGGATAGATATTCATTCGAAATTTACACTCACTGTTGATGACCAACTGATGGCCCTCTGAAAACTTGAATTGAGGACCACAACTACTACAATAGTCCATCGTAGATCATGTTTGTCAAGGAAAGCCCTTGTTATCGTATCTTCCTGCAGCTATGACACAGCCCCCAGGAGGAATTTTTGGAAATACGATACAATTCTGCAGTGGACCAAGTAGTACTGTATCAAGAAGTCTTCTCTTCCTTTATAATATGGGAATATTGTCAATCACAATCTCTGAGCCATTTGGAGAAGCTTCTCCAACCCATCCTGGAGGGGGGGTACCATATATCCTTTGTCCATTGGCCTGAACAAGAGATATATTTGAGCTCGTCATCCAATTGATTAGTGCAGCTTTATTTTTCCAGTTCACAGAGTTCAGCCAAACCTGAGGATCACAGGCTGCACTCACTGCTACCTTCTATTACTCCACATCTCTTGCTCTTTTCCATGCAGCCTCTGCCCTTAAATGAGTTAAATAATAGAGTGAGGGCCAGGCCCGGACTGGTAGGCGGGACTACCGGGACTTCTCCCTATGGGCCGGTGGTGGGGTGTGGCCGGGGGCCGGTGCTCCTGCTCCTCCGGCCGTAGGTAGGCTGTAAGTCATTGTGCGGTGGGCGGCCATCATGCACAGATGCAGCCCGGAGTCCCCAGTCCTGTCACTGCCTGCCTGCACTCTCTGCACCTTCTCCTCCCCTCTATTAGACAAACTAATCTGTCTTTTGGGAGGAAGAGGGGAAGGGGTGTGTGCGGGGTCGGGGGCCACACCTCCATCCATGTAGACACAGGGAGCTGAATGGCCCCGGAAATACCAGCACCTGCTTTTCCGGGGTCAGAGGAGCTGTAATCAGCTCCCTGTGTTAGAGAGGAGCAGAGAGAGAGTCGGTGCAGTGCAGTGACGTCCTCATTCTCAGCAAACTGCAGGTGCAGGACGTCACCACAGAGTGAGGAGGAGGATGACATGGGGGCCAGGAGGAGGATGAGCCTTGAGTCAGCAGGAGGACACAGGAGGAGATCGAGCCTGGAGGCAGGAGGATGACACAGGAGGAGCAGTAAGTATACACAGCTCATGGCCCTGAAGATGGGGATGGGGGCGAGGGAGGCTAATTTTCCCCCCATTGAGGAATAGCAGGCTCTCCTGCCCTGCACAGCCTGCAGTAATCACTCCCCCATACACATCTGATTGCCTTCTACCTATATGTGATTCATTATTAATGCACATAACTGCAGCCACACTTCAATGTAAATATGATCCCTGCAGATACATGTACAGAGGGCAGTATATACACCCTGGACTCTATTAACTCTCTGTGATCATTGTTCTTACACCCAGGTGAAATCTTTCATGGCTGCAGGAATAATTCTGCTTCATAGACCAGTCTAAGGCTGCCTTCACATTAACGTTTGTGAACGCTGCGTACCGAACGCAGCCAAACGCTTGCGCACTGCGTTCCTATGTTTAACATGGGAACGCATGTGCGTGCGTTCGGCCGCGTTTGCATTCAGATGGGCACAATTTGTGCGCCCTCCGAACGCAGCATGTTGCATTTTTTGTGCGGTCGCGGGCGCTTGTTTTATCTGCAAGAGCCCGCAAGCAGACAAACAATGCATGGATCTCAATGGATCCGCAGTGTCCTCTGCATGACACCACAAGAGAACGCTGCGGATCTCATTGAAATCTCTCCCGGCGGCCTCCGCTAATCAGCAGCGGCCACCAGAAGATCATCCAGAGCCACAGCTGATCTCCCGCAGGTGTCAGCGGGGAGAAACAGCTGATCTGACCGCTGTTTAAATCTCCCGCACTGACACCGAATAGGTGATGCCGGCACGGGAGATTTGAAGCAGCGATCAGCTGCGACTGCACAAAAAATGCATCAGGCTGCGTTCGGAGGGCGCACAAATTGTACGCATCTGAACGCAAACGCAACCGAACGCAGCCAAACGCAGGCACATGCGTTCACATGTTAAACATAGGAACGCAGTGTGCAAGCGTTTGGCTGCGTTCGGTACGCTGCGCTTGCAAACACAAGTGTGAAGGCAGCCTAAGCATTGGGAATATGAGTATAACTACAGACCATGATTTACATACCCGAACCTAGGAGGAATAGCACACGTATCACATAAAGTCACATTTTACTCTGTACCCAGGAGCTTCAATCTGTCTGTGTGCCTGAGCACAAAAGTTATTATAAGTATATAGTGTATAGCATTATACATCTAGTATGGCAAATATGTAATGCAATATGGAGTAAATTAAATAACATACACTATATTGTATATAAACAGTATAAGGGATAGTAGTGTACAAGATCTATTAATATCAAATGTGCAAAGTGTAACAAGATCAATAATAATAAAAATTACAAAATGTCTATTATATAGCATAGGATACATTATATAATACAATCTATGTAATGCCTAGTAAACAGCATATAACATAGTAAATAATATATGGTAGTATATAAGGAAAAGTACAGTACTGTACAACACGTGGTATAGTAATATGGAGAGTGTATATACTGTATAGAGTGGAGCAGGGGTCTCAAACACGCAGCCCCCGGGCTTCAAAGTGTGGCCCGCGGCACCGTGGACAATGAAAGGACGCCGGGATTCACTGTGCAGGTGGCCACCACGGTGCAGTGTGCTGGGGACTGCGACTTCATTATCACTTCCTGCGGCCGCTACGACAAGCTCCGAGACTCCTTCCCTCAGCTACATCAATGGAAGCTGGTGAGCCAATCAGATCACAGACCCACAAGTGACGTCATCCAATCAGAAACCTCAAGTGACGTCATACACCAACGTCACTTGCGGGTCTGTGATCTGATTGGCTCACCAGCTTCCATTGATGTAGCTGAGGGAAGGAGTCTCGGAGCTTGTCGTAGCGGCCGCAGGAAGTGATAATAAAGCCGCAGTCCCCAGCACTATGCACCATGGCGGCCCCTTACACAGCGTGCCGCGGTGACCCTTTACACAGCGCACCGTGGCGCCCCCCTGCACAGTGGATCCTGGCATCGTTAAGGTGTGTGTGTGAGGGAGAGTGTGCCTGTTTGTATGAGAGTGTGTGTGTGAGTGTGTGTGTGTGTGTGTGTGTGTGTGTGTAGAAAGTGTGTGTGTATGAGAAAGTGAGTGTGTATGTGAGTGTGTATGAGAAAGTGTGTGTGTGTGTGTATGAGTGTGTGTATATGAGTGTGTATGAGAGAGAGAGAGTGTATGAAAGTGTGTGTGTATAAGAGTGTGTATGAGAGAGTGTGTGTGTGTGTATGAGAGAGTGTCTGAGTATGTATGAGAAAGTGTGTGTGTATATGAGTGTATGTATGAATGTATGCATGTGTGTGTATGTGTGTATGAGAGTCTGTAAAAGTGTGTGTATGTGAGTATGAGAAAGTGTGTGTGTGTATGAGAAAGTGTGTGTATGAGAGTGTGTGTATATGAGTGTGTATGAGAAAGTGTGTACGTATGAGAAAGTGTGTGTGTATGAGAGTGTATGAGAGTGTGTGTGTGTGTGTATGAGAGTGTGTGTGTGTGTGTATGAGAGTGTGTGTGTGTATGAGAGTGTGTGTGTGTATGAGAATATGTATGAGAAAGTGTGTGTATATGAGTGTGTGTATATGAGTGTATGTATGAAAGTATGCATGAGTGTGTGTGTGTATGAGAGTCTGTGTAAAAGTGTGTGTATGTGAGTATGAGAAAGTGTGTATGAGAGTGTGTGTATATGAGTATGTATGAGAAAGTGTGTGTGTATGAGTGTATGTATGAAAGTATGCATGAGTGTGTGTGTGTATGAGAGTCTGTAAAAGTGTGTGTATGTGAGTATAGAAAGTGTGTGTGTATGTGAGTGTGTATGAGAGTGTGTGTATATGAGTGTGTATGAGAAAGTGTGTATGTATGAGAAAGTGTGTGTGTGTATGAGAAAGTGTGTGTGTATATGAGAGTGTGTGTGTGTATATGAGAGTGTGTGTGTGTGTGTATGAGAATATGTATGAGAAAGTGTGTGTGTATATAAGTGTGTGTATATGAGTGTATGTATGAAAGTATGCATGAGTGTGTGTGTGTATGAGAGTCTGTGTAAAAGTGTGTGTGTGTGTGAGTGAGTATGAGAAAGTGTGTGTGTGTGTGTGTGTGTGTGTATGAGTGAGTGTGTGTATGAGAGAGTGTGGGTGTAGAAGAGTGAGTGTATATGAGTGTGCGTGTGTGAGAGTGTGTGTGTGTATGAGAGTATGTATGTGAGAGTGTGTATGTGTGTATGAGTGTGTTTGTGTCAGTGTGTATGAGAGTGTGTGTATGAGCGTGTGTGTGTGAGTGTGTATGAGAGACTGTGTGTGTGTGTGCGCAAAAAGAAGCGCGACCAGGTTGGGACATTACTACAAAGTGGCATCAGGATGAGGACATTACTACAAGAAGAGGACCAGGATGGGGACATTAGTACAAGATGACGGTCAGATTGGGGACATTACTACATGAGGAGGACCAGGATGGGGACATTCCTACAAGATGAGGACCAAGATGGTGACATTACTACAAGAATGACCATAGTGGGGGACATTAATATAGGATGGGGACCAGTATGAGGACATTATTACAAGAAGGGGACTAGGATGGGGACATTACTACAAGGGAAGACCAGGATGAGAACATTACACAAGATGAGGACCAGAACGGGGACATTACTACAAGAAGGGAACCACGGTGGGGACATAACTAAAAGGAGATCAGGATTTGATCATTACTACATTAAGCGAAAAATTCTGGAATTACTAAAAATGTCACTTAGTAATGCGGCCCTCCGATATCAATTTTTTTCAATGTGCGGCCCACCAACCCAGCCGAGTTTGAGAACCCTGGATTAGAGTATATCATGTATCGCATCCACTGTAACGTATTGTAGTGCAGAAGACAAGGTAAAGTACATAATCATATAGAAAGTGTATACTGTGCTATGTATAATGTATGGTATATAGAGAATACATGCTGATATATATTTTATGCTATGTGGTATATAATGAAATCTATCTAGTGTAGGTTGTGTATACAGTGTACACTATGTCCTGTATAACATGCAGTGTATGGTGTATACTTTGTAGTTTATAGTGTGCGCTCTGTGGTGTGTAGTATATAATATACCATATCATGAATAGTATGTATTATACCACTATCTGCATTGTTATATATATATATATATATAACAATGCAGATAGTGTGTGTATATATATATATATACACGGCACAGTACCAATTCTCCTGTCCTGTATACTGGGTATAATCCTCAGTATCTGTATTATTGTGTATATTTACACTGCACAGTACCACTTCTCCTGTCCTGTATACAGGGTGTAATCCTCAGTATCTGTATTATTCTGTATATACACTGCACAGTACCACTTCTCCTGTCCTGTATACTGGGTGTAATCCTCAGTATCTGTATTATTCTGTATATATACACTGCACAGTACCACTTCTCCTGTCCTGTATACTGGGTGTAATCCTCAGTATCTGTATTATTCTGTATATACACTGCACAGTACCATTTCTCCTGTCCTGTATACTGGGTATAATCCTCAATATCTGTATTATTCTGTATATATACACTGCACAGTACCACTTCTCCTGTCCTGTATACTGGGTGTAATCCTCAGTATCTGTATTATTCTGTGTATATACACTGCACAGTACCACTTCTCCTGTCCTGTATACTGGGTGTAATCCTCAGTATCTGTATTATTCTGTATATATACACTGCACAGTACCACTTCTCCTGTCCTGTATACAGGGTGTAATCCTCAGTATCTGTATTATTCTGTATATACACTGCACAGTACCACTTCTCCTGTCCTGTATACTGGGTATAATCCTCAGTATCTGTATTATTCTGTATATACCCTGCACAGTACCACTTCTTCTGTCCTGTATACTGGGTGTAATCCTTAGTATCTGTATTATTCTGTATATATAGACTCCACAGTACCACTTCTCCTGTCCTGTATACAGGGTGTAATCCTCAGTATCTGTATTATTCTGTATATACACTGCACAGTACCACTTCTTCTGTCCTGTATACTGTGTGTAATCCTCTATATCTGTATTATTCTGTATATATACACTGCACAGCACCACTTCTCCTGTCCTGTATACTGGGTGTAATCCTCAGTATCTGTATTATTCTGTATATATACACTGCACAGCACCACTTCTCCTGTCCTGTATACTGGTGTAATCCTGAGTATCTGTATTATTCTGTATATATACACTGCACAGTACCACTTCTCCTGTCCTGTGTACTGGGTGTAATCCTCAGTATCTGTATAATTCTATATATATATATACACTGCACAGTACCACTTCTCCTGTCCTGTATACTGGGTGTAATCTTCAGTATCTGTATTATTCTGTATATATACACTGCACAGTACCACTTCTGTCCTGTATACTGGGTGTAATCCTCAGTATCTGTATTATTCTGTATATATACACTGCACAGTACCACTTCTGTCCTGTGTACTGGGTGTAATCCTCAGTATCTGTATTATTCTGTATATATACTCTGCACAGTACCACTTCTCCTGTCCTGTTGTCAGAGAGGTGGTATTGGACTTTGTGATTTTTAGCATTTAACTTGTTTAAATTGATTATCCCCAATATGGTGTCATCACTTCTCTTCTGTATAGGTGATGACTTTCCCTTCGCTGCGGATTTGACCGCTGGGTCCCCACAATCCTTAGAAACGTGGCTTTGAACAGTAACATGTAAATGGAGCTGTGGGTGATTATTCCCTCTGCTGCACCATTCACATGTGGCTCTTCAGATAACTCCTTTTAAGAAAGTGATGAGGCCATGACAACGTAAAAACAAATTTCACTGATCGGGACTGATGGGTGATATAGTGTGTGGGCTGGTGGGATCTTTTTTCCAGGGCTGCTTTTTGGTCCCAGTCCGGCCCTGGTGAGGGCCCTATAATATAAATAAGTGAGAGCACTCGCAAACGTACACAAGATGGACCTCCAAAATCTCTAGAGAAGGGCACTTCCAAACGTATGTTACAGGGCCACATGAAGACTCTCACTAAACTTAGGTTTCCTGCCTACTTCAGGCCCTCTAAACATTATAATTCAGGGTCAAAGTATCACATAATGGTGGAGGAGGGGGAGGAGGGTGAAGCCCAACGCTGCAGTGGGGACACTGTAAACTGCTATGGAATATGTCTTCCACTATCTGAGTGTCAATGGGAGAGGGACCGCCCAATGGTCTAAGTAAGAGCGGTCCCTTAAAAAATGTACATTATAGGTCCCCCTCTGAGCCCTCACCAAACTCAGGTCTCCTGCGTACTGCAGGCCCTCTGAACATTTGAATGTAGAGCCACAGAATCACATGGCGGTGGAGGAGGTGGAGGAGGAGGAAAGGGAGGAGGGTGAAGCCCAATGCTATATTGGGCACATTGTAAACTGCTATGGAATATGTATTCCACTATATGAGTCTCAATGGGGGAGGGACTGCCCAAATATTTAGGTAATAGCGGTCCCTTCAAAATGTACGTTACATGTCCCCCTCTGTGACCTCACCAAACTCAGGCTTCATCATACCCATCCTCAATCCTATGCGATGTCTTCTAGATTGCAGGCTGCGGTGAAGAATACAGCATCCTATCACCACATACTCCAAACATTGAAGGATTGAGCCACTAGCTGATGTTCGGTAAGCGGTGACTCATGAGGTCACCAAAGGACAGCTCAGGTAACTGTGGTACCCCCTATGGTTAGGGCCACTATGACGACCTAAACTGTGACTGCAGGAGTCACCGCTTACCAGACTGCAGCTGGCAGCTCATATTTTCAATGTTTGGAGGCTGCAGTGACAGGACACTGTGTTCATCACTGCAGCCTGCAATCAAGAAGACATCACAGAGGATCGAGGATGGGTATGAGGGTATAATAAAGATGGAGTCCAGACACATTTTGTGCTTTTATTTCAAATACTGTAAAATGTTTTCTCTCTGTGTTAGATCTTCTTTATTGTTTACCAAGGATGAGAAAGAGCCTGCATACACAAATGCGCACAGCTAAATAATATTTAAAAAATGACAAATTTATTACATATATGCTAACAACACAAAAACTCCAATTAAAAGCAGTTGAAACAATGCTGGTCGGTGTTTTTGTGCTTTTAGTGTATATGTAATAAAGTTGTCATTTTTCAATACTATTTAGGTGTGCACATTTGTATATGCAGGGTCTTTGTCTGCCTTGATTGATGCTCTTAACCTTGCATTAAGTGGCAACCTTTTTTGACTTTTTGCTGTGCATTCCCTCCTCCTATAATAAATATTCTTTACTATTTATTTGAAATTCTTAATGGACAGATCTAATATTGGCCCCACATTAAGAATTTCAGGCTTAATGCCAGCTGGCAATACAAAGCTGCCATTAATCCCTGTAATGGATGCCCTCCACACCTTTCGGGTGGGCTGTCCTCTTAATTGTTTGCCGCCGAATTGATGATTTGTCTATGTGTGTGCACGCCACCATAAGAACCACGCTGACAACCATGTCAAAGTAGAGCTTAATGACAAAGACCTTTATTAAGGGAGGGGTTAACAGTTTTATATGGCTCCTTAAAGGGATATTAAAAGGGGTGTTACTAGAGATGATTGCATCATATTATGCTGAATCTACATTTTATTCTGAAAAAAACATTCAATTCATATAGTGTGTGTTAGTTAGCATCTTAGCCTTGGTCAGTACATTCAGTCCGGGAACATTCTGATAAGGAGCTTCTACACTGCTACATCTATCTCAAAACATTATATAAAATCTGAGACAGGAATCCCGAAGGAGGGGGGGAAGAAGGAGAGAGAACTAACTAGAGAAAAAGAGCAAGGCCTTTTTTCTACAAACAGGCCTCTAGCCTGTACACTGGAAGATTTCTGAATGACTTATATAAACTTATATAGGTTATTAACTATTTATTGCCATAACATTCCCCCCTTTGGAGACATTCAAAATCTTACCCTAAATCTTTGCCCTAGTAGAGGGGGAAAAGGTAGAGGAGAGGGGAGGAGTCTTCACCAACATTGAGACAAACCGTAACGTCAAAATGCCTTTGTAGTTGGTCTTGCACCCTAAACTGTCCCTACTCTACTATCTAAGATGGGTCTCAAGTTCTCGTATTTCTCCAAGGGGTCTTGCAGCAATGGCAATGGCATCACTCTCAGGCGTATATTTCTCTTTATCATCGGGGCCTCTGAGATCTGCATACATTGTTGTCACTGTCTCCTTCATGATGTGAGACATCTTCTTGATGCAAGGTATTACACAGCATGAATTTAGACCCACTACGAATAGAACACAAAGGATTATTATACCTAGTTTGATAAGTGCTCTTTTCCATCCATCCCACCACCCAAACCAAGTGTCCCATGCATCCTTAACACCAGAATTATGAGCTAATTCTTCTGACAGGTCTGTGAATCCTTTTTGGGCTTTGGCTATGCTCCCATTTACCCATGGTCAGGATCATGTGGTCTGGCAGGCTTCTACCCCATTTATGTTTGCGTTCTTTTGCCTGGACTGGTCTATATCCCCCATATTACCCATAGCTGTTGTAGATCTCATGTCATGTGCATCTGTTTACTATGGTGTTGAAGTCAAACTGATATGTGACCCTTGTAGCTGGGGTACTAACATGACCTCCCGTATAATCTCCCATATTCTCTTGTGACCTGCTCCCCTCTGCTTTATACTGAGTATACATATCAGGATTAAGGAGCAAAACAACCATTTTTGGCTTCTGGATCTGGTGCCTTCTTGCAGTGGGATGCATGGATCCATGTAGGCCTTCCTTCAACCTTCACAGCCGTGGAGGTGACCAGCAGGACTTGGAAGGGGCCGTCATATCTGGGATCAAGAGCACGTCTGCTGAATCTTTTGATCTGGGAGAGAGGAAAAACTCGAGAATGTATTTTAGTCAAATGCTTTGTTAATTCGGTAACAAACTTTGTCAAACTTTCATACTGTAGGGTCAACTGTTGGGGGAAATACAACCCTAGTCTGGGGGCACTTCCAAACAGAATCTCATAGGGACTTAGCTTAGTTGCACTAGCTGGGGTGTGTCTGACACTGAACAATGCGAGGGGAAGACTTTCATGCCACGGCTTCCCCATTTCCTGCGCTGCTTTCAGCATTTTTGCCTTTAATACCCCTTTCCTCTCTCGACCCTTCCTGAATTTTCGGGATGATACGGAGTATGAAGAGCTAACTCTGTCCCCAGGGCCTGCCATATCTCTTTGGTCAGATTGGCTGTGAATGCTGGCACTTGGTCACTCTCTATGGTTTCTGGGACCCCATATCTGCACACTATCTCTGAGAAAAGTTTCTTTGCAGTGGTTTTAGCAGATTGGTTCTTCACCGGGAAAGCTTCTGGCTATCCAGAGAATATGTCCACGACTACCAGTACATATTCAAATCCTCCTGAGGGCGGCATCTGAATGTGGTCAATCTGTATGCGTTGGAAGGGGTACAAGGGTCTAGGTGTACACTTGTGGAGTTTTCTCTGTTTTTCCTGGGTTACACCGGGCACACACTAGGCATCCTCTGGTGTAATTTGCTGCCATTGAAAAGTCAGGTTCGTGGTAGTACTGTCTCACAAGATTGTGCATCTTCATTTTTGATTGATGGGTGGTGCCATGGGCCCATCTGGCAATCATTGGGTAGAGGGCTCGTGGGAGGCATGGTTTTCCTGTCAGTAGTATCAGACGCTTCTCATCTTGCACAGCTCCATCCTGGATCCATTTTTCCTTCTCTTCATTTGATGCTTGCTTCTCCAGGGTCAGGACCATGTTCTCCCAGGATTGTTCATCCGTCTTCTTCTTGTCCGGATCTTCTTCTTGCAGTTTGTTCTCCTAGTTGCATCTTCTCTGAGGAGTGGCATCATGGGCTCCTGAAAACAGCTCTCAAATGATCTGAAAAAAAAGATTGTTCAACATAGTTGTTTAGGGGAAGGATACAAAAAGTTGTCTCAGAGATTTAACCTGTCAGTTTCCACTGTGAGGAACATAGTAAGGAAATAGAAGACCACAGGGACAGTTCTTGTAAAGGCCAGAAGTGGCAGGCCAACAAAAATATCAGAAAGGCAGAGAAGAAGAATGGTGAGAACACTCAAGAACAATCCACAGACCACCTCCAAAGACCTGCAGCATCATCTTGCTGCAGATGGTGTCACTGTGCATCGGTCAACAATACAGCCGCACACTGCACAAGGAGAAGCTGTATGGGAGAGTGATGCGAAAGAAGCCGTTTCTGCATGCACGCCACAAACAGAGTCGCCTGAGGTATGCAAAAGCACATTTGGACAAGCCAGTTTCACTTTGGAAGAAGGTCCTGTGGACTGATGAAACAAAGATTGAGTTGTTTGGTCATACAACAAGGCGTTATGCATTGCGCCACAAAAACAAAAACACAGCATTCGAAGAAAAACACTTGCTACCCACTGCTACCCACTGCTACACACAATTTGGGGGAGGGTCCATCATGCTTTAGGGCTGTGTGGCCAATGACGACTCCGGGAATCTTGTTAAAGTTGAGGGTCGCATGGATTCTACTCAGTATCAGCAGATTCTTGAGAATAATGTTCAAGAATCAGTGTCAAAGTTGAAGTTACGCCGGAGATGGATCTTTCAGCAAGACAATGATCCAAAACACCGCTCCAAAACTACTCAGGCATTCATGCAGTGGAACAACTACAATGTTCAGGAATGGATATCCCAGTCCCCAGACCTGAATATCATTGAACATCTGTGGGATGTTTTGAAGCGGGCTGTCCATGCTCGACGACCATCAAACTTAACTAAACTGGAATTGTTTTGTAAAGAGGAATGGTCAAAAATACCTTCATCCAGGATCCAGGATCTCATTAACAGCTACAGGAAGCGACTAGAGGCTGTTATTTTTGCAAAAGGTGGATCTACTAAATATTAATGTCATTTTTCTGTTGAGGTGCCCATACTTTTGCACCTGTCAATTTTTTAAATAATGCATATTTCACATTTTTGATTAGTACAATAAACCTCATTTCAATCCTGAAATATTACTGTGTCCATTAGTTATTACATATATCACACTGAAATAACTGTTGCAAAAACCTAATTTTAAACAAAAAAAAATGAGTAAGATTAAGAGGGGTGCCCAAACTTTTTCATACGACTGTAAATATATATATATATATATATATATATATATATATATATATATATAAATATATATATACTAACCAACGCGATACAGTTAAACAAAGACAAATCCACGCTGTGTAATTGGTAAAATCTCTCTGATAAACTACCCTGCAGACAGACATTACTGACAATTTTATGCATGGATAATTTCAGCTAGGGAAGCAAATTACTACAGTCATTTTTCTTTCCCAGATGTCTTTGGATTGCTTGATTAATGTGCATTAAGATTTGTAAACAGATAAGGAAAGCAATTATAGCACTTTAAGGAGTTTATAAAGCATATACAGGTTACTTTTTGTTTTTTGCCCATTGCAATTTTTCTCTATGAATGATGCCATTTAACATTTTGTTCTCCCTACTACTCCTCTATACTTCATTTTCCAGGTCTATATAATCTTCAAAATGTTAAGATTTAATTCTTGGCAACAGATTCTCATCATGTAATTAATTACATCTGGTATAGGAAATTAGATTTGGTTGGGATAAAAAAAAGTACTGGATGTCACTCTCAGCAACTTTAGGAGGGATGTGGTATACCACTGATATTTACACAGATTAACTTACAATTTTCAAATTGCATGCATAGCATTAACCAATAACCATAAAGCCAATAGACTAAAATGCAGATTCTTCTCTGTTTAGGTTCTTCTGCAAGGTAAAAACCCTGGAATAATGTGGGAATTCTCAATGCCCAAACAAGAGATTGAGAGGAGGTTGACGCCAAAGCACAACTTTACATGGGCTATTATTCGCTCAGAGTGTTCTGCCTCATGTGGAGGAGGTATTGTCTTGTAGTTTTGTGATTACCTTGTTTGCTGCTCTCTAATATTATTGTCTTGTAAATTTAATTCAGGTTTTACTGTTTAAAGCAACATACCACCTATTTTTATTTTGTTATTTTACCGCCAGAATGGTGCTATAAATGTAAGTCCCTTGTTCAATGACTTATACTCCCTTTCCAGCATCTTCATCCTCTATTACCGCCACTCCAGTTGGTCTCCAGTAATTTGTGACCTGCTGGTGCATTCAGTGTTTTATCAAGCAAGCCAAGGGTCACAACTCAATACATATCTATGTGAACCTCTTTCTGGCTCTTATAGAGATGCATTGGGAGCTTGTGATGTAACTTCTTACTTATGGCTATTCTGAAGTTATGGTTACAAGATTGCTCTGTAGGACCAGAGTGGCGTCTGTAAAAGGTGAAACCGTCGGGAGGTGTGCATAAGACCGGAGGCAGGGAACCTACATTTAAAGCACCACTCCAGCACTAGCAAAACAGTGGAGTAGTGCTTTAATAAAACTACGGTTTGGTTGTTTCTACTAATACTGTATTAGCTTATTGTGACGCAAGTCACTACGGTAACAACTAATCTCTGAGGTGCAGAAAACAGACTGTAATAACGGAAAGTAAATATAATAATATTACTACTTACTGGTAGTAAAGAGAGGTCAAAACAATCTGAGGTCAGGTCCAGGAAATGGTGCAGTAACAGCTAGGGGTAGTCTGAAGTGAAATCCAATTCAAGCAGAAGTCAGGAAACCAGAGGGACAAAACCGAATACACAGGAGCAGGCAAAAAGAGGAATCAGGTCATTAGCAGAGTCAACTCCAGGTAAGGTAACAAATTAGGCAGGGTCTGGCTCAGCACAGAGAGATCAGTCCTACACATCCAAAGGCAAGTGTGCAATTGACACTGAATAGGGCAGCAAGCTTATTAAGTAGAGTTCTAATCAATGTGAGCTGAATGCAGATGACTTGAAGCACAGAGCCAGCCCAGATTGACAATCTCCACAACAACCTAGTAAAGGACAAAGGCAGTGTGGAGATCGTGACAGTTATTCTTATTTTTAATATTCGTGTTGGTAATACAGTCGTTGTCAAAAGTGTTGGCACCTTTGAAATTATTCCAGAAAATGAAGTATTTTTCACAGAATATGACTGCAATTACACACGTTTTGCCATACACATGTTTATTTCCTTTCTGTGTTTTGGGAAACCACAAAAAACACTAAACAGATGAAGGTTGAATAGGATATAATTTCACACACAACTCCACAACTGGGCCAGAGAAAATTGTTGGTCCCTTTCCAAAACTGTAGATAAACAACTTAGCTTCAAGTATGTGATAGTTGTTAAAACTCACCTGTGGCAAATAGCAGGTGTGGGCAATATTAAAATCCCACCTGAAACCAGATAATCACAGGAGAAGTTGACTAATTCTTTGCATTGTGTCTATGCATGCCACACTAAGGATGAAGAACACAAGAGAAGGAAACTATGTGAATACTGGAGAACTAAAATTGTTAAAAAATATCAACAATTACAAGGCTTAAAGTCCTAACCCAAGACACTGTAGGTAATCTCCCTGGATGTGGACGGTAGAGAAAAATTGATGAAAGGTTGCAACACAGGATTGTCTACATGGTTGATAAGCAGACACATTCAGGTTCCAAAAAAATTAAAGCTGTCCTGCAGGCTCAGGGTGCATCATTGTCAGCACAAACTATCCGTTGACATTTCAATGAAATGAAACGCTTTGTCAGGAGACATAAAGCTAGACTCAAGTTTGCCAAAATGTATGTAAGCCAGAATTCTATGAATGCATCTTGAGGGCAGATGAGATCAAGATGAAGCTTTTTTGTAAAGCACTTCATTCTACTGTTTACTGAGAATGGAATGAGGCCTACACAAAAAAAAACCACAGTATCACCAGTCAAATATGGTGGAGGTTCAGAGATGTTTTGTGGTTATTTTGCTGCCTCTGACACACGGTACTATGACTGTGTGCAAGGCATAATGCAAACTGAAGATTGCCAAAGGATTTCAGGTCGCAGTATACGATAGTGGTGTCAAAAATCTGGGTTTGCGTCCTAGATCATTGGTCTACCTTCAGGTCAAAAAACACAAATATACTTCAGGAAGCACCCACAAATGGATGGAAACAAAGCACTGGAGATTTCTGAAGTGGCCAGAAATGAGGTCGGGTCTAAATCCCATTGAACACCTGTGAAGAGATCTTAACATTGCTGTTGGGAGATGGCACCCATCAAATATGAGAGACCTGAGCAGTTTGCAAAGGAAGAATGGTCCAGAGTTCCAGTTGAGAGGTGTAAGAAGCTTGCTGATGGATATAGGAAGTGATTGATTGTAGTTTTTTATTTTTTTATACCAAAGGGTGTGCAACCAAATATTAAGTTGATGGTGCCAAGAATTTTGTCCGGGCAATTTTTGGAATATGTGTGAATTTTTGTGAAATTATGTCCAATTTGACATATTTTTTGTTTTGTTTGTGTTGTTCCAATGACAACAAAGAATATAAACAAAGGAAAGCATGTGTAATTTCAATAATTTTTTGTAAAAAAAATATGTATTTTCTAGAGCAATTTCAAGGGTGCCAATACTTTGGGCTGTGAATGTATTTTTGGCTATTCACAAAACATTATCGTTATAATGAAAAATGACTTGTAGAGAAAAAGTAATATTGAAATGCACAGTTCAAATAATATTGCCATGGAAAGAGAGATTAATCAAATACCTCTGTACATTACAGTATCTGAATAACATACATTTATTGTATGTAGATGTATGGATTCTAATAGTTACTCGTCACAATGCAACCTTCCATTATAGATAGAGCTGTCATATCCTTGTACTATCAGAAATGACAATTGCATTACCATTACACAGTAGGAACAGAGAATGAAGTGATTTTGTCAGCATGATAGGGGAGCATTACAAGTCTTGCAGGGCACAATAAAATATAGGGCACCATCCTGATCCACTTCCTCTACCAAAAAGTCATCTATACATTTAGAACCCTATACAGTATATCAAAGTGCTTAAAACACTTAAAAACCCTTTGAACAGTTGTCAAAATGTTGTGACTTTTTGTGATTTTTCACTGCAGAATGAAGCTACTCTGACAAAATAGGAATAGGTAGGGAGGACTACACGAGACGACATTGAAATTCAGAAAAAGTGTCAGGGAATTTTTTACCAATACCGATGGTTTGAAGAACGGGTTTATAACGTCCGCGCTGACCACGAAGACACCAAGGGATTCAGAAGATTCTTTATTCCTTCTTACCGACGCGTTTCGTAGTACGCAGGATTACAAGTCATTTAAAAATATTGCTTATATACATCAACATGTGACATCTCTACTTGAAAAAACACATGCATCGGTAACGTAAGTTCCGGTAACAACGCCCTCTTTCCATAAATTAACCTTAAGAGTCGGACAAAAAAATTTAAAAAAAAACACAACCCTTATTAAAACATTATGTTACCATAAAATCTCAAAGTTAATAACAAGAATTAAATATGATTAAAAACATACAAATCTCTGATGGACATTTCAGTCCCCGAACCTATCAACTTCCACAAATGCTTGTTCTGAAACCACTTAAATCATCCACTAGACCATCCATCCTGATGGTACTCACCCACAATTAACAAATAGCTATTCAGATTATCATTAAACATCCACAGATCTCCGGGATTCTCACCCCATTGGAACTCTTACATTGTTCGTTTAATGAAAAGAATTACATAGCTTTCTTAGACATGGTTACAACCCTCCCCATTGATGGTCCCACACTCCATTCCTCCCGCTGTACCAAGAGTCATATTTATATTTCAAATGACATCCAATAGTCTTCTTTGATGATATAGGAATTTTTTGACAATTATTCCATTATCACCAACGGACACAGCGTAAGCATGGGCTTCATGCGCAACACAGTTTTACATGTTTTTTTCTTGAAGCTGGCTTATAACCACCCGATATCGAGGACCAAGTGACCGATGGAAAAGCAGGGGATAAGAGGGGGTAAACTCACCCTCCATCACCTGGATAACTGCCAAACCCCAGGATTCACAATTTTGCGGGATGGTTAGCCTAAAATATTAAGGAGAGGTATTTTTCCACAAAGACATATTATTACCAGAAGAAAAATGGGGTGCATAGTATATATATAAATTTCAGGTCCATATACCTAAAATAGGTCCACTAATTCATTTAAACCTTTGGGATTTACTTTGTCTAGTTTATAGATCCAGTAAATTTCCCTTCTATTAAGATTCTGCAATCTATTAGAGTTTTCAGCCGGTACATGGTCAATGGGAGTGACGCGGAGGGGAACATTCCTTCCATGTTTTTCAGAAACATGCCTTGACAATCCATGTTTCTGGAAACCCTTTGTTATGTTATGCCTGTGAGAATTAATTATTTTATGTAAAGGTTGAATTGTTCTGCCCACATACTGCTGGCCACAAACACAATCAATTAAATAAATAACATAACTAGATTGACAGGTGAGTCTAAAATCAATATGATGTTTTATCTTGCTATTATTATTAGATTGGAAAGTATGGACCCTGTTACTGATCCAGGAACAACACAAGCAGTTTTTATTATTACATTTAAAAGACCCGCAGGATGAATCAGAGGGGTCTCTCAACACCCCCGATACATTATTGCTTGTCCTGATTTTGCTGAGTGCCAGTATTTTTTTCAGGGAAGGAGCTCTTGTGAATGTGACTTCTGAATTTGTTGGCAAAATCTTACTACATATCGGATCATTCATAATGACATTCCAGTGTTTCTTGATTATACTTTTTATCTCTTGAGTTTGAGAAGAAATTTTGGTGATAAAATTAGTAGTGTACCTATCATTAATGTCTCTGCCTCCTTTCGCTTGGATCAAATTATTCTGGGTAAAGCATTTAACATTATTTTATGTTTCCTCAATCCATCTTTTAAAATAATTTCTTTCCAGGAATATTTTACTCTGTTCTTGAAAATCCTGGTATAAAGTGCAATTTTTCCTTATGTGCCTATACTGATTGATAGGTACATTTGTAATACCATTTGTTGTAATGATTGCTGTCATTATTATTTATTTATTATTATTTATTTATATAGCGCCATTATATTCCATGGCGCTTTACATGCTAAAAGGGCAGACTAGGACAAGTAACATAGTAACAATACAAGTAACAATAAATGTTGACAATTCGGTTGTACAGAAACAAGAGGGGAGAAATCCTGTCCACAAAGGCTCACAGTCTACGAAGGGCGGGTGGGGATACAGTTGGAGGGGGAAGTTCCAGTCGTGAGGCGGTGTGGTGGACCGGGTCTTATTGCAGGTGGTAGGCTTGGCGGAACAGGTGGGTCTTCAGGCTTCTTTTGAAGGTTCCCAGGGTAGGAGAATGTCTGATGTGTTGTGGCAGTGAGTTCCAGAGTCTGGGTGAAGCACGGGAGAAATCCTGTATGCGGTTGTGCGAAGAGGAGATGAGGGGGGAGTAGAGGAGGAGCATCAACAGGTTTAAAGTAATTTTTAGTAATAATTCCCCCATTGTCATCATATGTTAGATTTAAATCCAAAAAGTTGATCTCCTTATTGTTTATATCTCCCTCTAGTACAATCCCCCAATTATTGGATGTGGTGTATGAAGAAAACGTGGGAGGAGTCTCCAATAAAAAATTCTTACTTTATTTATGCAAAAATATTAAAATATAGTCCATGATAGCAGAGATGCAATCCTCCCACATTTTCTTCATGTATACTGGCCGAGAGTCACGGGCATTGTTGGTCTGAGCTCAGAAGATGTGAGCAGCAGGATGGCTTGAATGCATGGTGAGGCATATATGTGCTTTTTTTTGTAAAAATTATTGGACGTGATGATATTCAAAAAAGGATTTAATGTGTCATATTTGTTATCCAAGATAATGAAAATATCATCTATAAATCTCTTATAGATGATGATGTTGATAGGTTGAGATTTTTATATGTTTTTAATCATATTTAATGTTTATATTTAACTCTTGTGAAAATAAAATAGGGAGGGGGACAAGAGGCACAATAGTACCCTATCACTAGTGACACTTGTATAAAATGGTGGTGCTGTGAAGCCGCTCACCTGATCCAGTTGTGATCCCCACAACTGGTTTGAAGGCGTTTAGGAAACAATGTTCCAGCTGCTGCAGGACCTCCACCGACCACTGGATAGTGGTATGAATCAAAGAAATGATGGGAGTGTTGGTGTCTCACGGTCCGCGCTGCTCCAGGGTTAAATAAACTCACCAAAGAGCCAGTTAGATCTCCATCCTTTTTATTCCTCCTTACTCCTACGCGTTTCAGCGCCACACCCGGCGCCTTCCTCAGGGACATGTCCCTGAGGAAGGCGCCGGGTGTGGCGCTGAAACGCGTAGGAGTAAGGAGGAATAAAAAGGATGGAGATCTAACTGGCTCTTTGGTGAGTTTATTTAACCCTGGAGCAGCGCGGACCGTGAGACACCAACACTCCCATCATTTCTTATATTTAACTCTTGGTATTAAATTTGAGATTTTATGGGTAACATATGGTTTTAATTAGGGTTGTGGTTTTATTTGATCGTTTTGTCCAACTCTTAAAGTTAATTTATGCAAAGAGGGCGTTGCTACCGACACTTACGTTATCGATGCATGTGTTTTTTCAAGTAGTGATGTCACATGTTGATGAATGTAAGCAATATTTTAAAATGACCTGTAATCCGTTAGCCCTGAGGAAGTAGCCTGCATGCTAAAAAATGCATCAGTAAGGTGGAATAAAGAATCTTCTGAATCCCTTGATGTCTTCGTGGTCAACTTGGACTTTATAAACCCATCCTTCAAACCATCGGCATCTGATTGCTCAACTACGGGGGTCCGCAGCGGCCTTTACCCATTTCGCAGGTCAAGGTGCTTGTGACTTACACAACCTAATAAAGTGAGTTGTGCCACACAAAGTACATTCCTTTTTACTCTTTTACGGCCCTGTGTGCGCTTCTCTTCATCTCCTATAGGGAATTTTTATAACAAAAGTTGTATTCAATTTTCTTACTAAAGTAACATTTCTTAATGAATTTAGCACATCTTATTCCTGTGTGTCCCTTATTAAGACTGGCATACAAAACAACTTACTAATTGTCAAAGCTAACAAACTATTTTCTACACTCATCCTAAACAGTGTTGAGCAAACTTTGCTCGAACATGTTTGTCAATTCCAAATCATGACCGAATTTAGCAATGTTCATTTAGCCCCTCAAACATGAAAGTTTTGCTGAAAAGTTGGGAATTCGGATTTTGTTAGGTAACTGTTCGGATGACTAAAAGCATTAGTGCATTTGTACTAATGCTTCTGTTCTGCGTTATCATGAGTGTCAGTGTCTAGGATAGCATGCGTCAGGTATTTGAGGGAGGGCACATGGAGATAGGCGCATGTCTCCATTTTTTTTTCTTTCCCACACTTGTCCGGTCTGGCAGCTAATCAGTGCACATAAAGCAAACAGAACTAGCACATACAAGGGCTTGTTTCATTGCCTGGGTCACATGTCTTTGACACATAAGAAGCGGCCAATTTCAATCATCGCCATTTTCACAGTGTTAGAGCCTAGGGACAGTCTTGCTGCTGCTGCTGTGTGCTCTACATAGAGAGATAACTAGCTAGTAACTCTATTCCTAGATAGATAGATAGATAGATAGATAGATAGATAGATAGATAGATAGATAGTAGGTTTAGTGACTCCTTAAAATAGCCCTTTCTGGCCACAGTATCAATCTGGTCTGCTGCTTTGCTCTATTCAAATCACCACAAATTTTCTGCAAAAAAGCAGTCCTTGCTAGATCTGCCTAAATATAGCCACAAACTCTTTTTGTGCATAGTACCATTGTTTGCCAAATGTGATCCGTGGTATTCACATCCCCAGATTTTTTGGACCTAGAATAACTGAGTTTAAAAACTGTTAGCATCAAATATGAGTCATAAAAGCCTTTGTCATAGTGGAAAGGGGAAACCTCTTGGTGTCTGTGGGGTAGGTGCTAAAGTTACTGAAAGCTATACTCAACAAACATCAGTTTTCTAGCCAAAGAACAATTTCAACTTCTTTTAATGGACGTGTCTGGTTGAGGTCTCCTTGCTGTGTGGTGCATGACTTGATCAGGGCTCTCTCAGCACATTACCTACTCATGACAGTCTTGCACCTCTTCCAAAAAAAAATAATATTTAAATACTGCTATTTTGGCCCAATACAAGATGTTTAAATGGATACCACTTTGCTGTGGTCTGACCTAAATTTTTGGAAAAGTGGGGACTCTTGTTAGGGTATGGTGCATGACTTGAGCAGGTCTTTCTGAGTGACATGCCTACACTTGTCACTCATCCTCCTTTTACTCCCTCTTTTACTTAACTTGGTTAACTGCAACCTCTTTTCCCATGTGACTTATCTATCTGTCAATTCTGAGTTTCACCCACCTCTGAAATTTTAGTGAATGTGAACCACATTCTATTTTTAACTGATTTTAAAGAGTATGCAGGCTGGCACAGACCATGTCTCATGCACCCATGCTATGCCATGTCAATGGGGTTCAGTCAGTTCGGTGAACAGTTTGTCGATTAATTAAATCAACACCCCGATGGTCAGTGATCCAAACCAAACACTAAAGTGTTCACTCATCTCTAATTCTAAACCTGTCTTTGCTTTTGACCACTCCTTCCTGCTATAGATCCTCTCTTCATTTGGCATTTAAGACCTTTCCTCCTCCTGGATATTGTTATACCTGTCTAACTATTCATTTAGTGTCTCCCATACTACTTATTTATCATGCCTTCGCTCTGTCAGTGTCCACCAAGGCTTTGTCCTGGGACCCCTACCTTTTTCTATCTACACCTTTAACCTAGGGCAATTCATAAAATACCATGGCTTTTACTGCCTCCTATATGCTGATGAATCCAAGGGTGTCTATAAGCCATATCATTCTTCATCTCTTCACTCTTTCTAAAACTACATGTGTAAACCTATTGAAGAATGAGTTTTTAGCCAATATTCTTTGGTATAAAATATCAATTTTATTGGTATACAATTAAAAAATAATAGATCAATAATTTATGATAAAACATTTATGATGAAAAGACCATGAATATAAGCATTCAATTATTACAATTTCACTATAGGAGGAGGAGAGAACCAAAGATAAATAAATAAATACTACGGATAATGGTCTCTTAGACAATGCCTCTCAAGCACATAAAAAGCAAACCTATAACAGTATAGCGTGGTTGGGCTCAAATGATAGCATGTACTCAATCTATTGGCTGGTCAATGCTGGCGAAAGAAAAACACATGACATTCCACATTAAAAGTGTCAAAGGGATCCCTACATATTCCAGTATTAACAAACAAAAAGATAAAAAAAAATGCATGTAATAAAAAAAGTATATGTAATAGTATAGTGAAAATATCATACATATAAGTGAAATATATAGCAGTGTATAACAATTTTCTGTGTAAAAAAGCTCAGTGACTACCCACAATTCTACCCTCAGATTTACTATTAGTGCATAAATAGACACCAACATATAATATATAGGTGTAACTAACAATTATATTATACATATACCATGTGCTAACTAAAAGAATAAAAAAACAAAAAAACCTTTAATACACCAGCTAGTTTATGCACTCAGTGAAAGAAGCTGAATCAACTTCTCTCAATACAGAGTGCCACGCATATATATACGTTGAGTATCACAAATACACTTCCTTAACCACTATCTGAAAGCATACCATACCATTACCTATTTAACAGGACTAATTCTAGGACATGGTTCCCACATACACTATAATATATCAGGGACATTGTCCACAAGATCAATACCCCTCATATAGTGTACATATTTACCTATCCTTGATGGATGATTGCAATCACAAATTCTTTGGTATTATTATCTTCATTTAATTTCTCTTCAATGAAAAAACACAAAAGAGAATGAAGCAAAAAGCAAAATAATGATCATTTCACACAAAACTCCAAAAATGGGCCAGACAAAAGTATTGGCACCCTCAGCCTAATACTTGGTTGCACAACCTTTAGCCAAAATATCTGTGATCAACCGCTTCCGGTAACCATCAATGAGTTTCTTACAATGCTCTGCTGGAATTTTAGAGCATTCTTCTTTGGCAAACTGCTCCAGGTCTCTGATATTTGAAGGGTGCCTTCTCCAAACTGTCATTTTTAGATCTCTCCACAAGTGTTCTATAGGATTCAGCTCTGGACTCATTGGTGGCCACCTTAGAAGTCTCCAGTGCTTTCTCTCAATCCATTTTCTAGTGCTTTTTGAAGTGTGTTTTGGATCATTGTCCTGTTGGAAGACCCATGACCTCTGAGGGAGACCCAGCTTTCTCACACTGGGCCCTACATTATGCTGCAAAATTTGTTGGTAGTCTTCAGACTTCATAATCCCATGCACACGGTCAAGCAGTCCAGTGCCAGAGGCAGCAAAGCAACCCCAAAACATCAGGAAACCTCCGCCATGTTTGACTGTAGGGACTGTGTTCTTTTCTTTGAATGCCTCTTTTTTTCTCCTGTAAACTCTATGTTGATGCCTTTGCCCAAAAAGAGAGAACATTCTTCCAAAACGTTTTAGGCTTTCTCAGGTACGTTCTGGCAAATTCCAGCCTGGCTTTTTTATGTCTCGGGGTAAGAAGTGGGGTCTTCCTGGGTCTCCTATCATACAGTCCCTTTTCATTCAGACGCTGACGGATAGTACTGGTTGACACTGTTGTACCCTCGGACTGCAGGGCAGCTTGAACTTGTTTGGATGTTAGTCAAGGTTCTTTATCCACCATCCGCACAATCTTGCGTTGAAATCTCTTGTCAATTTTTCTTTTCCGTCCACATCTAGGGAGGTTAGCCACAGTGCCATGGGCTTTAAACTTCTTGATGACACTGCGCACGGTAGACACAGGAACATTCAGGTCTTTGGAGATGGACTTGTAGCCTTGAGATTGCTCATGCTTCCTCACAATTTGGTTTCTCAAGTTCTCAGACAGTTCTTTGGTCTTCTTTCTTTTCTCCATGCTCAATGTGGTACACATAAGGACACAGGACAGAGGTTGAGTCAACTTTAATCCATGTCAACTGGCTGCAAGTGTGATTTAGTTATTGCCAACACCTGTTACGTGCCACAGGTAAATTACAGGTGCTGTTAATTACACAAATTAGAGAAGTATCACATGATTTTTCTAACAGTGCCAATACTTTTGTCCACCCCCTTTTTTATGTTTGGTGTGGTACTATATCCAATTTGGCTTTAGGACAATTCTTTTTGTGTTTTTTTCATTGAAGACAAATTAAATGAATATAATAATACCAAAGAAATTGTGATTGCAATCATTTTCAGGAAGAAACTGAGTATTATCTGACAGAATTGCAGGGGTGTCAATATTTTTGGCAAACACTGTATCTACATTCCTCCCTTTCTACTGTCCACCTTAGTTTTTAACGGTTTTTGTTGTGAGTTTATAGTTTGGAATAAAGATAAGAGCTTTATATTTATGTTTTTCTTCTCTCAAACTGTCAGAAACAGACTCCATGAGGGTGGTATAAAAGCCTGATGTCCACTTGTGGTTGTTTGTGCTTACAGCCCAATACTGTGAAGAGCGATTGGCATTTGCCAGAGAACATCAACATTGGCAGATTCGACAAAAGCGCTTTGTGTTCTTTACGGGTGAGAGCAGGTTCACACTCAGCACATGTAACAGATTTGACAGAGTATGGAGACACCATGGAGAATGTTTTGCTGCCTGTAACATCTTCCAGCATGACAGGTTTGGCAGTGGGTCAGTAATGGTGTGAGGAGGCATTTCTTTGTAGGGCGGCACAGCCCTCCATTTGCTAGCCAGAGGTACCCTGACTTCCATTAGGTAACAGGATGAGATCCTCAGACCTATTGTGAGACCATATGCAGGTGCAGTGAGCCCTGGGTTCTTTTTAATGCACAACAATGCTGGCCCCCATGTGGCTGAAGTGTGTCAGCAGATCCTGCACGATGAAGGTATTGATGCAAAGTTAGTGGAAACAAGGTTCCAGTCACTAGAGTGGGTGGACCAGCTGCAGATCTGCAGAGTGGCAGCAGTAACTTCACTGGGACTGGAGATCTGCGGTGCACCCTCTTATGTACAGGTGTCACAGAGTCCCAATATGCAGGAAAAGAATGGAGGATAGCTCACCAGATGGAATTCACATCTTTGTTTACACCGGTAACACAATGTCGGCATAGTTGTGAAGGGGGGCAGGAGGCACTGGATGACAGCGCCGTTTCGCACCTGTCTGATGTTTCTATAGGTCACTAGGTGGACCCATTGAAGCACCAGACAGGTGCGAAACGGCGCTGTCATCCAGTCCCTCCTGCACCACTTCCCCGCCCCTCTTCACAACTATGCCGACATTGTGTTACCGGTGTAAATAAAGGAGTGAATTCCATATGGTGAGTGCTCCTTGATTCTTTTCCTGCATAGAAGGCATTGATACTGTGGACTGGCTTGCCCAATCCCCAAACCTGAATCCTCTCAAGCACATCTGGGACATTATGTCTCATTTCATCAACCAATGCCACTTTGCACCACAGATTTTTCAAGAGTTGATAGATGCTGTAATCCAAGTCTGGTGAAGATCCCTCAGGAGAACATCCGTTGCCTCATCAGGAGCATGCCCAGGCGTTGTAGGGAGGCTATACAGGCACAAAGAGGCCACACATGCACACATATTTACATTTCTGATTGTTTTCAATCAAGATGGAGTGCAGAGTATACATTAATGAGAAAAAAGTGATATTTTTTTTTTTTATTTACCAAATGGCTGCAATGAAACAAAGAGTGAAAAATTTAAAGGGGTCTGAATACTTTCCGTGCCCACTGTACCTCCGATAGGACACGTAATGCAGTGTGCATAGCTCCATATTACAATGCAAATTTGAAAGTACTGAAAACTTTACAAACTGATCTGCAGATTCATGTAAATCAATGGGAATATGAAGTGTTCTTGTGCCAGATTTATATTTTCTCACTTTGAATGAAACTCCTCTTGGGCAGTTTTATTTTTATACCAAGATTGTGGCCAAAGTAAGTGTCATGTATTAAAAAAAAGAAAAAAAAACATTTTTAAAATAAAGTAACATTTTATGTATTGTTGAAGATTATTCATACTTAGCCGTGAACACACAGCCAAGAATATAGACACTCAAGCTGTGAATGTTATAGTATGAAGCGCAATTAAAGTCTAATAGAGCTAATAAAGAGCACAAAGTTTTACAGCCTCACTTCAAGTATAAAAGTTCTTAAAGCAAGTATTTCATAAATGTCTCAGATTTCCAACACATGAATACAATCTGAAATAAGTGATGAATAATCGTCTATAATACTTCCTCCTCACTGCTGGTACAGTTGCCAAAATAAAGTTTTTATTGAGTGGTTACCATGCACTCCTCATTAAAGTAGGTGTCAGTTTGATAGTTTTATGCTTTCCCAAGCTAAGTTATATGAGAGGTAGTAGACGGCCTTCAGTATTTGTCTATTTAGGTTTAAGTCTGTTAGTTTATGGGGAAGGCTAAATTGGTGTAGATTTTGAAATAATTTTGTATATTATTACACTGCTACACTACATTGTTGGGACTTCCAAATTTACATTAGTATATTATATCCACAGTCCATAAAAAGAAAACATTTTGTCCAGTAGACAAAGAACATTAATACGGTTTCTTTTTATTTGTCTGTAATATTAACTTAACTGATGTGTAATAGTAATACACAAGTTGGGTGACGCCTTAAGCACTAGTCAGCAAGTCACTTGTATAAATGCAGATATTGAAAATATTTTAGGATATATCCAGAGCACTATGGGAAAAAATTAACATAATCATTACCTGTATATCATATGGTAATCAAAGAATTAGTTACATAGGTATACTAGTTTGATAAGATAAAATTTAATTTGTACCATAAAAAATGAAGGACTACTGAAAGTCCAGCACAATAGCGCATATGAGGAACAAATGTGCAAAAAACTACATAGCCATGAAAATATAATTTTATTAGAAATTATGGCAGAGGATTTGGACAACATCATGTTGATTGACAGTCAGCTCCCCATTGCCTACATGGGGGAGCCAACTGTCAATCAGAATAGTGTTGTCATTCCTGCATTATCAACAGAGCAGAGTGAAAAAGAAGCCTCCGCTGTGTTGATCTGATTTCAGCAGTAGAAGCCAATGTGCCGGAAAGAGTCATTTTTGCTGGCAAAGAATGGCACCAAATTATGGTGGATATAATCCAGGCACTGTTAAAAGACATGGCTGGTGTGGTGTTTTCATGACTGGATCACACAAACATTTGTAATCCCCCATAATTTAGTTGTTAGTAACCTCTTGATCAATTCAAAGGGAAGAGCAATAATTATTCTTACTTATTATATTGTAGTTCAGCTCCATAAAAAGGATAGAATAACTTTATAATATAACTGTCTCTTACATCTGGAAGGTCGGCATCCAAATTATAGTAATAGTCCACTAAAGCAAATTCACCATAGAGGAGACTCATTACATCAGACTCTGTATAGGAACATTCTCAACAAAGAGCCTGCATTTAAGGCTAGATACAATAAAGGGCCAAATTTAATATATACTGATGGCAATAGAACCAAATTTACTACATAGATTTGTTAAATGACGTTTACAACATGATGCAAATATATGTAAAGCGCTATGGAATTAATAGCGCTATATAAATGAATAAACATTATTATTATTATTACAGTACCAATGCATAATTACGGTAATTTCACTATATAATAATACAAAAAATAAGCTTACTACACAAATAAAACAGAAGCACATTTATTACATAGATACAGTATCAGAACCAAGCTTGCTGAATAAGTGTAGTAACACATACAAGCTTTCTACAGTATAGCAGAACCAACATTATTACATAGATGCATAACCAAAGCCAATTTGGCCACAAACAGGTCTTCTTCATATAATACCAGAGCCAACTTACTGCATACATAGAGTAACAATATAAAGCTTACTGCATGAATATAGCATCCAAGACCTGACTTATTACAAAGTTATGGTACAAGAACGTTTTCAGAGATACAATATTTGAACCAAGCTTATTACATTGATACCATAACAAAACCAAGCTTTGCCAAATGTTCCCAAGTAAGTTGATACGCAGCAAATAAATGTGGATATATCTCAATAATGTAAACTTTGTAATTACTAGTATGCTCATAAAATACACAAGGGGGAAATGATAGAGAATGCTGCTGACCTTAACAGCTTACACTCTATAGGAAAGGGAATACTTCAGTGATCATAAAATATGACACCCTACCAGAGGGTGGTAGAAAGGACCTCATTGATAACAACTTACACTCTACATATATTCTACAGGAGAGAGGACTTTGCTGACCATAAGAGCTTTTACTCTACATGAGAGAGAAGACCCTGCTTTTTATGTGAACTGTGAATTTTCACATAAAGTGTTTGAATTTGTGTGAAATTTCCAATTTTACTAAATTTGACTCAACCTTGATCTACCGTGTATCGCACCACTTCCTACACACAGACTTCTTTTGTTTTAATGCTTTGTCTAGGCATATCTTTACATCAAACAACATCCGTTAGAATGGATGTTGGATTATAACGTTACAGGTTTTTGAACACCTAAGATGTTCTTCTCTAAATCAACTGCCTGATTCTACAGTAATTAGAGTAGCCAAAACTTGATCTAAAACAAATAGAAAATGTTTAAAACACAGTTAACAGGATTACAAAAGTAGTTAAATCAATATTATTAGAGAAGATTTCTCTGTAAGGGGAAAATAAATGAAACCAGCGGTACCGTTCTAAGAGTAACTGTATAATAGACTCAATTTACCAAGTGTGATGCTTACCTGCTATCCAGTATGTTGAGGCTTCAATTAGAATTTTATTTCATAAGAAAATTCAGGGGATCCAATAAATAGATTCCTTATTCCACATGTATGCAGCACACAGATATTTAGGAGAGTCTAGAAAGGCTCTCTAAGGCAACATCAAGGATCACAGGTATGGCGCTTCCCAAAAATATACTTAATGTATCCTTATCATATATATGAAAAAATGAAACTTTTTAATTCCAGACAATCAATAAAACACAATGCGTTTCAGCTAATTTTCTCACAATAGCCTTCTTCAGGTATAGAAAATAAAGTCAAAAGCACAAGAAAAAATGTTTTTTAGTGCTTTTGACTTTATTTTCTACATCTGAAGAAGGCTATTGTGGAAATATTAGCTGAACGCATTGTGTTTTATTGATTTTCTGGAATAAAAAAGTTTCATTTTTTCACATATATGCTGAGGATATATAAAAGATTTTTTTGGGAAGCACCACATTGATCTTTGAGCTGGATACTTGTGATCCTCAAATCAATATTATCCAATTTAGGAAAATTAAACCATACTTTCAGCATCCTATCAAACTTAGAAGCTGGAAGGGTAAAATCCTGGGCTGTCCCGCATGCTTAGAGTATGGCTTTAGTTTCCTAAATTGCACAATATTGATGTACTAACTATCCTATGATCTTTTATCAGTATTTTAAATGTATTTAAGAACAAAAATTTGCTATTGATTTTACACTATGTTCTGACAACTCTGATTCCTAAACAATCACATTGTTTATTGTGACAAAACTGATTTTGAATATAATGATGTTTCACTTCTGCCCAACTGATTGTCCTCTGTTAGCATAATATCCAAAACTTGTTTTTGTATCCTGGAATAAGATACTGTAAACAGACGAATAGTCAAATTGTTATTAAACTCTAGTAAAGACAACATACTTCCAAAGTATACAATCAATATGTCGTCAATGTAGTGACTATACCAGAGAACATCTTCAAATAATAAATAATCAGCAGTAAGAAGAAATTGTTCCTCTAACCATGCAATAAAAAAAGATCCTAATTCGGAAGGGGTACCTGTTACATATTGAAGACAACAATATAGGCTAATTATAGCGATTCAGGAAAGAAACACGGCACTCACCATAGGACGAGTCTTCAAAACTTTTTATTCCATGCGATTCGGCATACATGATACGCAGGGAGGAGAGGGGGTGCTGAGACTTGGTGACGGTTCCCCATTTCGCAGCGGGACTCGCTGCTTCTAGGACCAAACTAGTTTGGTCCGTAGAAGCAGCGAGTCCCGCTGCGAAACGGGGAACTGTCACCAAGTCTCAGCACCCCCTCTCCTCCCTGCATATCATCTATGCCGAATCGCATGGAATAAAACGTTTTGAAGACTCGTCCTATGGTGAGTGCCGTGTTTCTTTCCTGAATCGCTAAAATTGACTGTTGGCTCATACGCACACGTGCACCGCTGTGTATAGGAATCGCACACTCGGAGGGTTATATCAGCGAGTTTACAAACGATTGTGCCCGACCCTTCTATATTTGTCTGGACAATATAGGCTAATCTTTAAAGTTGCAAAATAGGGAAGCATACATCAAATACACAAAGCAGCAAAGACTTAACTTTAATAGAAATATTAAAAATAATAGAGGCATACCTCCAAAATATCCATGCAAAAAATCTTAACAGCTAGTACTCCAGGAAAGAGTAGACACTGTTTAAGGTCCTTCTTACAGAAATTTTGAGGGAATATTGTAGCTATGCTTATTATTCCCACAGTTGATCCTAACTTGCTGGTCAGTAAAATATATATGCTGCCATTTATAGTAACTGTTTCAGCAAGCAATCTAAATAGGCAATTAATGTAGATCTATAGTGTTATAAGGAATCAACAAAAAATATGCAGCAAGAGTACATTAGTACAGTGTAAATAAAGTCATAAAACCACAGAGTATAGTAATGAATAAAGACATTGTCAGTGTATAAGTAGAGATAAGCAAACACTTTGGTGTTCTTGTTTCGTTCGGCGAACAGCAGAGTGTTCGCCGAACTGTTCATCAAACTCATTGAAATCAATAGTAGGCAAGATCAAATGCATAGGAAACACTGCAAATGGGCCCAAAAGCTGCCAAACTACTCATATTAATGGCAGACACCAGGAAAAGTGGCAACAATTGACCCAGAGTAAAAAATAGTATAATGATGTAGCATGGGAGCACGAGACACCATCTGCGTCAGACTGCACACTCTTCAAAAACAGTAAAAAAAAAAGAAAAAAAATAGGTAGCTCACTCACATTCACTTAAATTTCAGGTGGGTGAAACTCAGTTAGAATTGACAGATGAGTCACATGGGAAAAGTGGCAGCAGTTTTCTACATTTTGGAAATGCCCACTATTGGTGCAAGATACAAGGCCTGGTCTCAGGATTTCAAGGTTCAAAATGGAGTAAAATGAGGATGAGTGAAAGGTCTAAGCATGTCACTCAGAGAGCACTGCTCAAGTCATGTATTACACAGCAAGGAGACTCCTAGATGAGTGCCCACTTTTCAGAAAATTAGGCTCAGACCACAGAAAAGGGGCATCCATTTTATAGATTTTGTATTGAGCCACAATGGCAGCAAGGCAGGTGGCCTGGGCCCATCATTTCAAGGTTCAATATTCAGAAAGAGGTGCAGGAGTGTCAGGAGTAGGTATTATCCTCAGAGAGCCCTGCTCAAGTCATGCACCACACACCAATAAGACCCCAACAAGAGTTTCTCTTTCTGAAACAAAATGGGCACAGACACCACTAAAGTGGCATCAGTTGCCCCAGAGTTGAAATAAGAGTACCTAAAGTTGGTTTAGTAGTGCAGTCACACATGTACTGAATCAAGAATGAAGGGCTTCATGTTCAGAGCGCAGTAACATGCAAAGGCCGGAACCCGCAACTAAGGAAAATACTATGATTGATGGCTTATGTGCATTCACTCAAATCGGTGAGCATTACTAGTACTGTACCTGCACAGGGAGGGAGGTACAGTATTGTAGAGGGGTCAGGAGGGCTCACATGATGCTGTTATTGCAAATCTTGCTCTTATACCAAGTCACAATTTATTAAAAATGTTAGCTTGTCTTGCAAAACACTCTCAAACCAAGTTACTTGTAATCCAAGGTTCCACTTTCTACCAATTAGCATTGTCATAGAACCATCATACGCTTGAATTTCATTGGGTGCTCATAAAATGTACAATAACACAAAAGGCTGAGCAATACATATAATACATATAAGTGGACACATAGGCTTATACCTACCTATAAATTAAAATAACTAGGAAAGCATAAATATGTGCCTATCTAATATATAAAGCTCAGAGTATGTATAAGTGTTTGGATCATAGCTCCACCCTTCCAAGTAGCCATGCCCCCTCATAGCCTGCCCCTTCATAGCTCTGCTTCTCCACATAGCCTTGCCCCTTCATAGACCTGCCCCTTCATAGGTTTGCCTCTTTTATAGCCCCTCCACATAGCCCTGCCCTCCTCATAGCATCACCTCCCCCTCATAGCCCTGTCCCCTTCAAAGCTCTTTCTTCTTTATAGGCCCACCCCTCCACATAGCCCCACCCCTTCAAAACCCTGTCTCCTTTATAGCCCCACCCCCTTCACGGATATGTGTGTATGTATAGCTCCGCCCCTCCACGTGGCCTGTTCACGAGTTGGAACTGCCAAAAACTGTTCATCTTTGCACCAAAAAGAAAAACTAAGAATGACGTGTATCAAAAGGCTCTTGAGTTGCAAATAATATACTATACATTACTTGGGTAATTACAGTGCCTACAAGTAGTATTCAACCCCCTGCAGATTTAGGTGGTTTGATAAGATGCAAATAAGTTAGAGCCTTCAAACTGCAAACGAGAGTAGGATTTATTAACAGAAGCATAAATCTTACAAACCAAAAAGTTATGTTGCTCAGTTGAATTTTAATAAATTTTAAACATAAAAGTGTGGGTCAATTATTATTCAACCCCTAGGTTTAATATTTTGTGGAATAACCCTTGTTTGCAATTACAGCTAATAATCGTCTTTTATAAGACCTGATCAGGCCGGCACAGGTCTCTGGAGTTATCTTGGCCCACTCCTCCATGCAGATCTTCTCCAAGTTATCTAGGTTCTTTGGGTGTCTCATGTGGACTTTAATCTTGAGCTCCTTCCACAAGTTTTCAATTGGGTTAAGGTCAGGAGACTGACTAGGCCACTCCATCACCTTGATTTTTTCACTCTTGAACCAGGCCTTGGTTTTCTTGGCTGTGTGCTTTGGGTCGTTGTCTTGTTGGAAGATGAAATTACGACCCATCTTAAGATCCTTGATGGAGGAGCAGAGGTTCTTGGCCAAAATCTCCAGGTAGGCCGTGCTATCCATCTTCCCATGGATGCGGACCAGATGGCCAGGCCCGTTGGCTGAGAAACATCCCCACAGCATGATGCTGCCACCACCATGCTTGACTGTAGGGATGGTATTCTTGGGGTCGTATGCAGTGCCATCCAGTCTCCAAACGTCACGTGTGTGGTTGGCACCAAAGATCTCGATCTTGGTCTCATCAGACCATAGAACCTTGAACCAGTCTGTCTCAGAGTCCTCCAAGTGATCATGAGCAAACTGTAGACGAGCCTTGACGTGACGCTTTGACAGTAAAGGTACCTTACGGGCTCGTCTGGAACGGAGACCATTGCGGTGGAGTACGTTACTTATGGTATTGACTGAAACCAATGTCCCCACTGCCATGAGATCTTCCCGGAGCTCCTTCCTTGTTGTCCTTGGGTTAGCCTTGACTCTTCGGACAAGCCTGGCCTCGGCACGGGAGGAAACGTTCAAAGGCTGTCCAGGCCGTGGAAGGCTAACAGTAGTTCCATAAGCCTTCCACTTCCTGATGATGCTCCCAACAGTGGAGACAGGTAGGCCCAACTCCTTGGAAAGGGTTTAGTACCCCTTGCCAGCCTTGTGACCCTCCACGATCTTGTCTCTGATGGCCTTGGAATGCTCCTTTATCTTTCCCATGTTGACCATGTATGAGTGCTGTTCACAAGTTTGGGGAGGGTCTTAAATAGTCAGAAAAGGCTGGCAAAAGAGATAATTAATCCACACATGTGAAGCTCATTGTTTTTTGTGCCTGAACTACTTCTTAATACTTTAGGGGGACCAAACAGAATGCTGGTGGTTTGAGGGGTTGAATAATAATTGACCCACACTTTTATGTTTAAAATGTATTAAAATTCAACTGAGCAACATAACTTTTTGGTTTGTAAGATTTAGGCTTCTGTTAATAAATCCTACTCTAGTTTGCAGTTTGAAGGCTCTAACTTATTTGCATCTTATCAAGCCACCTAAATCTGCAGGGGGTTGAATACTACTTGTAGGCACTGTATTTAGTTAATTTGTGTTGCCAATCTGTAATGTTGATATATGATGTGAAATGTTTAAATGTGCAAATTCTATTTTGTTATAACTAAGCACAGTTAGTTACTGTGGCCGGGCAACGTTGGGCTCTACTGGTAGTAGTTAGTATGCATATAATTACATAGTTATATAGGTTGAAAAGGGTAACACTGTTTTAAAATTTTGGCTTTCAGGCTCCCTATCTCACAATCCACTATAGATTTAAGCATTCTTTTATTTTTAGACATTTGGCTATCTCATACATAAATTTGACATGCAACTATTTAGCATATAATTAGATATGCAGATTCTTGTCACTTTTTTGCTCCTAAAAATCTAAATTTAAATTATTTTGTTAGTATTTTGTAAATGTTACTTGGCTGTAAAATCTGCCCGAATTCTTCTGGGCATGCTTTTGATCAATTCAATTTGAAAAATTATCCCAGGTCTCTTCTACTTGGTCCCAATGTTGGTGCATACTGATCAACTCACTTGGGTATGCATACAACCTTTTCTTCAACTCTAGCAACATGAGTTCAATTTTGTTGTGGTTTGGGGACTGTAGGGACCAATCCAGCACCTCTACTTCATTATCATTGAACCATTTCTTCACCAATCTCGACGTATGCTTCGGCTCCTGCGGGAAAACTGTCATCCTTTTGCTACCCATAGTTCTCATGTCTATGAAGTAGCTTGTCCTGAAGGATACTCACATATAGCTCAGCATTGAGACCACCATTAATACCGGTCAAATGTACAACACCTTTGACTGTGAAATAACCCTATATAATCAGGCTTCCTCCACTGAACTTCACAGTTCCTTCAATTTCGCAGTCCATTAGCCCCATTTTCCTTTATTTTTTTCAGACCAATTTGCACCCATCAAAGCCTAGTTATTGACTTTCCTCTCCTCACAAATCACCCATTTCCAATCTTCTACTGTTCACTTGTGATACTTTTTTGCAAACTCAAGCTGACACTTCTTATGTGATATTGAAGTTGAGACGTTGTCACGGTTTTTTCAGTACACCATTCCAGACATTTGTAATGTGCATCAAACAGTACTTGCTTTCACGTCTGTGATCTCACTATTATGAATCATACAAGCCATCTCCACTGTCATGTTTGTCGTGCTAGGACTGATAAACCTTGTGTTGTGCCTACTTGATGACTCTGATATTTTGCCTGGACATCAACTTATTAGCTTTTGAATAAATGGGCAGACTTAATTTTGTATTCTTCCAACTATGATGCAGTTTGGCAATTATGCTGGCCGTGTGACAGCTATCGATGAGCTGGATGATGCTGTACAATGGGGGAAAAAAGTATTTGATCCCTTGCTAATTTTGTAAGTTTGCCCACTTATAAAAACATGAACAGTTTATAATTTTAATGGTAGATTAATTTTAACAGTGAAAGATAGAATATCAAAAATTAAATCCAGAAAATCACATTGACTAAATTATATAAATGTATTTGCATTTTGCAGAATTTATTGGAGCTTTAAAAGAAAGTTTTTAAGCTTCCTCGAGTTTGTAGTGGTGGAGATCCTGCAAGTTGTCAATTTTTAGAACAGTGCCATATGTGGCAGCAGCTGTGAAATCCAGGAACCTGAGGGTACCTTTAGGCCTCGTGCACACGTTGAGTATTTGATGAGTTTTTTACCTCAGGATTTGTAGACAAAACCAGGAGTGGAACAATCAGAGGAAAAGTCTAATAGAAACATGTCACCACTTCAGTATTTAATCATCCACTCCTGGTTTTGGCTACAAATCCTGAGGTAAAAAACTCATCAAATACTCAGCGTGTGCACGTGGCCTAACACGTCGCAACATTGCATGCAATTTCACTTGCAACTTACTGGTTGCAGTGAAATTATGGACACATTGTTCCATTTTGTTGCTGTGTACACATGGAACAATGTGTCCATGATTTCACTGCAACCAGTAAGTTGCAAGTGAAATTGCACGCAATGTTGCGACGTGTAAAGGTACCCTTAAACTCTCCTTTAAACATTGCTTCAAGAGAGCTTTTCATTTTACTTTTATTTATTTTTCATTATTTTATTTTTTAATATATTTTTCTTAATTTCTTTTTGTTTTTTTGTTTATAGAGCAAACCTTTATTATAGCAGAGGGTCAGCAGCCTGCGAGGCCACTTCTATCTGCTAGTAATTCAAATAAAAATAGCATATGTCCATTATATGTTTAAGGCGGCCGTCACACGCATCAATTTCTTGAACGATATCGCTTAAGCGATCTGCTTTTTGATCGCCTAAGCGATATCGTTTGTGCTTCGCTGCGTGTAATCAAGCGATTTTACAATGTAAAATCGCTTGATTGTTTGATCGCAGATTTGTGAGCAGGAGCTCATATCAAGCTATAATCGCTTGATTAATATGCATCATCGTGGTGTGTGACACCACGATGAACGATCTCCCAGCGGCAGAGCCTATACTGGGAAATGGTATCTATGGTAAACGTCGGGATACTAAGCGCCGCGCGGCGCCTAGTAACCCGATGTGTACCATAGTTACCAGTGATCTCGCTGGTCCACATCGCTGGTGAGTCTGTCTGTGTGACAGCTCACCAGCGATGTGAACGATATTGTTAGCGATCGCGCGTGCATGTGATCGCTAACAATATCGATCACTAAATTGAAGCGTGTGACGGCCGCCTTACACACATGGTTTTATAGGTCTGTTCACATATAAAGAAACACTATACTATGGATATATGGATATTGCTTATTTAAAATGTGCATCCCTGTTATTTCATTTCATTCTATATGTTTAGAAAACAGATTTTTGGCATGTGCACATGTGTTTTATTATAGTATTAATCTTGCCCACACATTGCTCACTAGCCTTATTCAATATTTCAGATGAATTGGTAGTGAGCTGAAAAAGCTATTTTCTTTTTCTTAATTCTCCTCCAAATATGTCAGATTTTAATAATCACTCCCCCCAACCGCAAGCCCGGATGTTACCTGTGGCATGGGGAATAGGATGTGCGATTCAGGTGCCTTCTGCAGCTCACTTGATGTAGGGCTTGATGAGAAGCTAAAGCCCCCATTACACGGGGCAACATCGCCGCCTATTACATAGGCGACGTGGGGGCGTGGCCTATCAGCGGCGACATCGCCCCTACGTCGACTCTTGTAAAGGGGCGATGTCGGTGGTGCCGGGCGGTCGCCTGGCTTCAGATGGAAGCCCATTGTCCTGCATCGCTGCAGGGGTCTCCAGACACCTTGGCGGCAATGCCGCCTGACAGCTCGCCGTCATGGGGCTGGAGGTGTTGCCCCGTGTAAACAGAGGACGGTGACGCTGGCGGAGTGCCAAAAATGTGCGCGCGCCCCCCAGTCACCACCAACATCCCCAGCCCCGTCGCCAGGTGTGTCGGGGCCTTTAGCAACAAATTGGGCAAACAATAATATCCTGTAGGCGATTGGGTTCTGGCACTGGAAGAAGTGAGACCCAAGGCAAATGAAAAGCTGCTTCACTGCGGAGGCTGGCGCCCTCTTGGGATTGCCGTACAACAAGGCAACACTGTGCGAACATGTGCCTGCAGTCTGCAGATTTGAGACATGATGGATCCACCCCAAAAGATGCCTGGTCTGGAGTATGTGATCTTCCTCACCACCCCAAGGGCCAAGGGATTTTCGCCAGAACTGGAACAGCCCACAGAGGAAATGTCTACATATGTGAGCTGGAATATGACTGGGCTCCCTGCTTTGGGCCTGATCTGCAGCTGAGTCAGAATCCAGTACTTTTCCCTCATGCCTAAAGAGGTCCCACCGGAACACAGCTCAGAGTCTGGAGGACAGCTGTTCCATATGCCAGCCAGGAACTCTACAGGTCAGAGTATGGATCCTGCAATATGCCTTGCCTTATTACACCTGCAGCTGGTGGATCAGGAAATTCAGGAAGACAAGGAGAAGTTAGTGGTGACACCCCCTCAGAGACCTTACTTTGACTTGGATAACGCCATGTGGGGACCCCTACCCCTCCCAGCAAGTATCCTTATAGACATGAACGGCCCATCTAATTTCTGGAATAAATTAGGCTTGCGGATGCCATCACCCGAGAGTGGTTGCAGGGGCCTATGTCTAACGTGTTTGAGGAGCAATGCACCCAGAGCCAGGTGGTGACAGTCCAGGGGGCAAAAGGAATAATTGAGCCTTTCTACCACAACTGCATCTCTCCCTTGACCCTTTTAGACATTGTGCCCATGGTGCGTTGTTTGATGCTTTTTGTGGTGCACATTTTGAGAATCTGCATCAAAATCTGCATGTTTGTTCTGAAGCCTGCAAAGTCTAAGATTGTTCGAGAAGTGCTGTGCCCATGTTGCTTTTTTTTCCTTGCAGATTTGGTGGACATTTCTTTTTTATGCCCCAAATCTAAAAGGATTATATATCAAACTATAAAAACTATTTGCTCTTTTTCACTTTGCTGCTGTTACTGTTAGGTAATATCTCACCAAATCCTGGTCCACCCTCTACCTACGTCAACCCCTCCCCCACCTCACATAGAAACCCTACTAACCTTATTAACATTACTTGCTCACCTTTATCTCCCTCTTTTAATTGTGCCCACTGGAATCCATGGTCTGTATGCAACAAGCTTCCCTTCATCCACATCTATTTTGGCACTAACTCTCTTAACCTCCTGGCCCTCACAGAAACCTGGATCCAGGACTCAGACACGGTTTCTCCTGCCGCTATTTCTCATGGTGGTTTACATTTCTCCCATACCCCGAGACCTGAGAACAGACATGGTGGTGGAGTTGGCTTACTCCTGTCCCCACAATGTACTTTCCAGGTCATCTTCCCCCAGCTCCAACACTCTCATTCCCTTCTTTTGAGGTCCACACCATTAGACACTTTCACCACTTCCCCCTCAGAGTAGCAGTGGTATACTAGTCCCTCCTCCTTAGACAACTCACCTCTTCCTCTCTATGACCACAATATTCTCTCCTTCATGCTCACAAATCCTCACCCACCCCAGCGCACCCCTACCTATCACACATTCAGAAATCTTAAGGCCATGAACCCTCATACACTCACTGACTCTCTCATCTCTGTCCCCAATCTCCTCCTTCTCCTGTCCCGATCTGGCTGTGAATAAGTACAATGACACTCTTAGAAGCACCCTGTACCAAGTAGTGCCCCCCCCACCCTCAGAACCTCCACTTACAGAGTTAAACAGCCCTGGCTCATATCGCAAACTCAATTCCTCCAGCAATGCTCTAGGAGTGCTGAACGCCTATGGAGGAAAACTCGCACAGCTAAAAACTTTATCCACTATAAGTTTATGTTAAAAACCTAAAACTCTGCCCTTCAACTCGCCAAACAGACCTACTTCACCTCCCTGATCTCCTCACTATCCAACAATCCAAAAAAATTTTTGGACACCTTTCACTCTCTCCTCAGTCCTAAAGTACAGGTCCCTATCACTGACCACTGTGCTGATGATCTGGCTACTTACTTCACAAAGAAAATAGAAAACATCCATCAGGAAATCAGCTCCCGGCCTCCAAGCGCTGTTACTTCTATCCCTCCCCACTTCTTCTTTGGCTCACTCTCCACATTTGAGCCAATCACAGAAGAAGAAGTCTCCAGGCTCCTCTCTCCCTCTCTTCCAACTACATTCATCATTGAGCCCCATTCCTTCACACCTACTCCAGTCTCTCTCTCCGATCTTCACCATTCACCTAACCAAAATCTTCTATCTCTCCCTCTCTTCCGGCATCTTCCTCTCTTCCTTCAAACACTCTATCATTCCTCCATTATTAAAAAAATCTTCTCTTGACCCATCTTGCACAAATATCTACAGACCAGACTCCAATCTACCCCTTCATCTCCAAACTCTTGGAGAGCCTGGTCTACACCCGCCTCACCCTCTACCTTTCCACTCACTCTCTTCTAGATCCACTTCCGTCCCCTACACTCTACAGAAACTGCCCTCATCAAAGTGACCAATGACCTTCTGACGGCAAAACATAACGGTGACCACTCTCTGCTTATCCTTCCTATCTCTCAGCAGCTTTTGACACTGTTGACCACCATCTCCTACTCTCTATGTTGCACTCCATCGACATAAAGGACAGCGCTCTCTCCTTGTTCTATCTTTCTGACCGCTCCTTCAGTGTATCGTTTGCTGTCTTCACTTCCTCTCCTCTTCCTCTCACTATTGGGGTCCCTCACTCAGGGTTCTGTCCTTGGCCCTCTTGTCTCTCTACACAGCCCTGATTGGATAGACCATCAGTAGATTTGGCTTTCAGTACCATCTTTATGCTGATGACACACAACTATACACATCATTCCCCGACCTTACCACCGCAGTATTACAGAATGCCAATGACTTGCTAACCGCAGTTTCCAATATCATGTCCGCTCTCTACCTAAAACTCAACCTTTCCAAAACTGAACTTCTTCTGCTCCCACCCTCCACTAACTTCCCTAAATCTGACATCTCCCTCTTAGTGTGCGGCACCACGATAACGCCTAGGCAACAGGTTCACTGTTTGGGTGTTACATTTGACACAGATCTCTCATTCACCTCCTATATACAATCTTTCACCCGCTCTTGCCACTTGAACCTTAAAAACATCTCTAGAATTCGCCCCTTTCTCACCATGGAAACAGCAAAAAACCTCACCGTGGCTTGATCCAATCCCACCTTGACCATCATAATTTTCCATTAATTAGCATCCCCCTCACTAGACAGTCCCCTCTCCAGTCCATCCTTAATGCGACAGCCAGGATCACCTATCTGGCTAACCGTTACTCAGATGCTTCAACTCTGTGCCAGTCATTGCATTGGTTGTTCATATATTATAGGATTAAATTCAAACTGCTTGTTCTCATCCACAAAGCTCTTCACAGTGCAGCACCTCCCTACCTCTCCACCCTCATCTGTCTATCACCCCACCCGTACGCTACGCTCTGCAAGAGACTTTAGACTAACTTCTGCATTAATCCGAACATCGCACTCCTAATGCCAAGACTTCTCCCAGGCTGCACTAATTCTCTAGAATGCACTACCCCAAGAAATTAGGTCTACCCACAACTTGCATAGTTTCAGGTGCTGCCTAAAACACATCTCTTTAGGGCGGCCTATAATGTTCCCTAATCAGTCACTCAGACATGGCCTATTAACTCCACCAGACACAAAATGCTTTGCAAAGAATGGTTGGTGGCCACTCATGCAGCTCTTATCTATTCCCCACTTCCTTATGTTGGCTGAACTATCATTGTAAATCAGCCCCTGTACTCTGTGTTATTATATTGATGTCTGGACCATATATGACAGCACTTTAACCATTTACCTTTTGTAACTCCTTGATTTCCTCATAGAGTGTAAGCTTGCGAGCAGGAAGTGCACTCCTCGTGGTTTATGAGATTTTTTTTACTATGTTTTGTCTCATTGTCTGTATATGTCCCCTCTGAATTGTAAAATTCTGCGGAATATGTTGGCGCTAAATAAACAAAATTATTAGTATTACTAGATGGCGGCCCGATTTGAAAGAATCGGGTAGTCTAGAATCTATATATAGTTTATTTACTAATAGTTAGGGGAGTGCGGTGAAATTAATTGTGTGTATACAGGTGGCTCAGTGGGTAGCAGAGTATACGGTGGCTCAGTGGTTAGCAGTGAGTGCGGTGGCTCAGTGGTTAGCAGTGAGTGCGGTGGCTCAGTGGTTAGCAGTGAGTGCGGTGGCTCAGTGGTGTTATGCAGAGTGAGTGCGGTGGCTCAGTGGTTAGCAGTGAGTGCGGTGGCTCAGTGGTTAGCAGTGAGTGCGGCGGCTCAGTGTGCGTAGCGGTGGTGAGGTAGCTGGCGTGCTCAGTGGGTAGCAGAGTATACGGTGGCTGAGTGGTTAGCATTGAGTGTCGGTGGCTCAGTGGGTTAGCAGAGTATGCGGTGGCTCAGTGGTTAGCAGTGAGTGGGTGGCTCAGTGGTTAGCAGTGAGTGCGGTGGCTCAGTGGTTAGCAGTGAGTGCGGTGGCTCAGTAGTTAGCAGTGAGTGCGGTGGCTCAGTGGTTAGCAGTGAGTGCGGTGGCTCAGTGGTTAGCAGTGAGTGCGGTGGCTCAGTGGTTAGCAGTGAGTGCGGTGGCGCAGTGGTTAGCAGTGAGTGCGGTGGCCAGTGGTTAGCAGTGAGTGCGGTGGCTCAGTGGTTAGTCAGTGAGTGCGGTGGCTCAGTGGTTAGCAGTGAGTGCGGTTGGCTCAGTGGTTAGCAGTGAGTGCGGTGGCTCAGTGGTTAGCAGTGAGTACGGCGGCTCAGTGGGTAGCAGTGAGTGCGGTGGCTGAGTGGGTTGCAGAGTAATACGGTGGCTCAGTGGTTAGCAGTGAGTGCGGTGGCTCAGTGGTTAGCAGTGAGTGCGGTGGCTCAGTGGTTAGCAGTGAGTACGGTGGCTCAGTGGTTAGCAGTGAGTGCGGTGGCTCAGTGGTTAGCAGTGAGTGCGGTGGCTCAGTGGTTAGCAGTGAGTGCAGAGGCTCAGTGGTTAGCAGTGAGTGCGGTGGCTGAGTGGGTAGCAGAGTATACGGTGGCTCAGTGGTTAGCAGTGAGTGCGGTAGCTCAGTGGGTAGCAGAGTATACGGTGGCTCAGTGGTTAGCAGTGAGTGCGGTGGCTCAGTGGTTAGCAGTGAGTGCGGTGGCTCAGTTGTTAGCAGTGAGTGCGGTGGCTCAGTGGTTAGCAGTGAGGTGCGGGTGGCTCAGTGGTTAGCAGTGAGTGTGGTGGCTCAGTAGTTAGCAGTGAGTGCGGTGGCTCAGTGGTTAGCAGTGAGTGTGGTGGCTCAGTGGTTAGCAGTGAGTGCGGTGGCTCAGTGAGTAGCAGAGTATACGGTGGCTCAGTGGTTAGCAGTGAGTGCGGTGGCTCAGTGGTTAGCAGTGAGTGCGGTGGCGCAGTGGTCAGCAGTGAGTGTGGTGGCGCAGTGGTTAGCAGTGAGTGGGGTTGGCTCAGTGGTTAGCAGTGAGTGCGGTGGCTCAGTGGTTAGCAGTGAGTGCGGTGGCTCAGTGGTTATCAGTGAGTGCGGTGGCTCAGTGGTTATCAGTGAGTGCGGTGGCTCAGTGGTTAGCAGTGAGTGCGGTGGCTCAGTGGTTAGCAGTAAGTGCGGCGGCTCAGTGGGTAGCAGTGAGTGCAGCGGCTGAGTGGGTAGCAGAGTATACGGTGGCTCAGTGGTTAGCAGTGAGTGCGGTGGCTCAGTGGGTAGCAGTGAGTGCGGTGGCTCAGTGGTTAGCAGTGAGTGCGGTGGCTCAGTGGTTAGCAGTGAGTGCGGTGGCTCAGTGGTTAGCAGTGAGTAGGGTGGATCAGTGGTTAGCAGTGAGTGCGGTGGCTCAGTGGGTAGCAGTGAGTGCAGTGGCTCAGTGGTTAGCAGTGAGTGGGGTGGATCAGTGGTTAGCAGTGAGTGCGGTGGCTCAGTGGGTAGCAGTGAGTGCAGTGGCTCAGTGGGTAGCAGTGAGTGCAGTGGATCAGTGGGTAGCAGTGAGTGCGGTGGCTCATGTGGTAGCAGAGTATACGGTGGCTCAGTGGTTAGCAGTGAGTGGGGTGGCTCAGTGGTTAGCAGTGAGTGCGGTGGCTCAGTGGGTAGCAGAGTATACGGTGGCTCAGTGGTTAGCAGTGAGTGCGGTGGCTCAGTGGTTAGCAGTGAGTGCGGTGGCTCAGTGGTTAGCAGTGAGTGCGGTGGCTCAGTGGTTAGCAGTGAGTGCGGTGGCTCAGTGGTTAGCAGTGAGTGCGGCGGCTCAGTGGGTAGCAGTGAGTGCGGCGGCTGAGTGGGTAGCGGAGTATACGGTGGATCAGTGGTTAGTAGTGAGTGCGGTGGCTCAGTGGTTAGCAGTGAGTGCGGTGGCTCAGTGGGTAGCAGAGTATACGGTGGCTCAGTGGTTAGCAGTGAGTGGGGTGGCTCAGTGGTTAGCAGTGAGTGCGGTGGCTCAGTGGTTAGCAGTGAGTGCGGTGGCTCAGTGGTTAGCAGTGAGTGCGGTGGCTCAGTGGTTAGCAGTGAGTGCAGTGGCTCAGTGGTTAGCAGTGAGTGGGGTGGCTCAGTGGTTAGCAGTGAGTGCGGTGGCTCAGTGGTTAGCAGTGAGTGCGGTGGCTGAGTGGTTAGCAGTGAGTGCGGTGAGATTGGTCAGTGCAGCGCCGTGGGCAGAGTGGTCAGCGCAGCGCCGTGGGCAGAGTGGTCAGCACACACATACACATACACACACATATACACACACTCCGCTATACTTACCACCGACCCTGCGTCTTCCCCACTGCCTGGATCCGGGGCACAGGCTGGAGGGGGCAGAGGACGGAGGGTGCACAGGCTGGAGGGGGCAGAGGATGGAGGGGGCACAGGCTGGAGGGGGTACAGGCTGGAGGGGGCACAGGCTGGAGGGGGCAGAGGACAGAGGGGGCACAGGCTGGAGGGGGCAGAGGAAGGAGAGGGCATAGGCTGGAGGGGGAAGAGGACTGAGGGGGCACAGGCTGGAGGGGGCAGAGGAAGGAGGGGGCACAGGCTGGAGGGGGCAGAGGACTGAGAGGGCACTGGCTGGAGGGGGCAGAGGACTGAGGGGGCACAGGCTGGAGGGGGCAGAGGACTGAGGGGGCACAGGCTGGAGGGGGCACAGGCTGGAGGGGGCAGAGAACGGAGGAGGCAGAGGACGGAGGAGGCAGAGGCTGGAGGGGCACAGGCTGGAGAGGGCACAGGCTGGAGGGGGCACAGGCTGGAGGGGGCAGAGGAAGGAGGAGGCACAGGCTGGAGGGGGCAGAGGACTGAGGGGCACAGGCTGGAGGGGGCAGAGGACGGAGGGGGCAGAGGCTGGAGGGGGCAGAGGAGCGTGTGGGGGTGCAGACTCACCGCGTCTGCTGTAGGAGGAGAGAAGGGGCGGGCAGAGCTGCAGGACAGGAAGTCCCGTCCTCCCTCCTCTCCAGGCGCGCGGCGGGCGTCTGGCAGCACGGGTACCCCCAGGGGGTGCGGTGCCCCCCCAGGTGGCGGGCAATGGGCCCCCCTCTCCCCCCAGTATGTAGGCTACTGGCTGGAGGGCAGAGGGTGGAGGGGAGAGGCTTGAGGGCACACGGAACTTCCGAGATCAGAACGTTCCTGTGCCAGTGCCTGTAGCCGGGGCGGCGCCCGGCTACCCTGCACTGGATGACGTCACCACTCCAGTCCGGAGGCCATCACGGAAGTAACCTTCGGGTTTTCCGGAAGTGGCCTTCGGCTTTTATATTATAGATTTATTTATCTGAAAGGAAATAAAAACAACATTGGCACAGCACTTCTGAACTCTCATACTTTGATGGCTTCAGGATAGACTTGCAGATTTTGATTACTACCTTTTGGGAGAGGAGAATTTAAACCCATAATTATTTACGTTTAAAGAAACATGCCAATTGCTGTGCAGCATATTTTATTTGGAAAAAATACACCATAGTGACAGGCATCTAAACTTTACAAAATAATCTTAAAGGGATCCTGTCACCCCCAAAACACCTTTAAACCTATTAAAAGCTGTCCCTACAGCATAGTAACACTTACCCTACACTCCTTTTAGCTCCTAAAAGCACCAAGTGAAATTGAAGAAAAATGTTATTACAGTACCTCATTATGGATTATAATTAGGGATGAGCGAGTCTACTCGCTAGGACTCGTTACTCGGCGATTCTTAAGGGACTCGCTGGACTCGGGAATCGGCGAGTCTTTTAGCGAATACTCGCTCAGTAACGAGTCCAATGCAAGTGAATGGCAATCTTAGTTTTGTCATAGTTTACTTTCTCTCACTCGCTAGACTCGCTAGACTCGCTCTATCACATCGCTATATAGCTTGAATCTCCCCAAACAGCAGCGAGTCTGAGCGAGTCTACGAGTCCGAATCCTAGCGAGTCTGCGATTCCGAGTCCTGTATTCTCTATTCGGGACTCGCGAATCCAGAATCTTTTATGTTACTAGTCAGCATTGCGTGTTAGGTCAGAAAACTTGTGAAGATAGCCAATCATAGTCAGTAATGGCATAGCAGCTTTGGTTGTGTCAGGACTATGATTGGCTGCTGTCCATCGTGATGCCTATGTCATCTATGACAAGGCAAGGCAGTATATAAGGCTTGCCCCCGCCATTTTGGGCACATTGCTGAGAAGAGCTGACCTAGTGCAGGGAGACTTGGAGCAGATCTAGGGACAGTTAGGCAGTGTAGGAGTCACATATAACCCAAAAGTTCTTTTCAGAACTAACAGGACGCAGTGTAGGAGTCAAGATTCCTCACACATAACCCAAAAGTTCTTTTCAGAACTACCAGGACGGAGGATTGCTGTACAGGACTGTAAGGAAGGGGAGATAGGAGCAGCCTTACAGTGAATCCAGCACCATCCTCAGAGCTTAGTTCACCCAGCTTTCCGCAGAGCTGTAATCCTAAGCTTTTTCTTATTTTTGGCACTAGTCTACCAAATAATTTTGGTGCCATTTTTCCACAAAAAATTTCCTGTGCCAGTGCGTAGCTGTACGGTGTCCTGCCTGCAGCTCGCACGGTACTTGTAAACTTGCACGCAGCCAGCACCGCAGCCTAAGTGTGCCTGGTTGTGCGTACTAAACAATTTTTTCCTGTGCCAGTGCGTAGCTGTACGGTGTCCTGCCTGCAGCTCGCACGGTACTTGTAAACTTGCACGCAGCCAGCACCGCAGCCTAAGTGTGCCTGGTTCTGCGTACTAAACAATTTTTTCCTGTGCCAGTGCGTAGCTGTACGGTGTCCTGCCTGCAGCTCGCACGGTACTTGTAAACTTGCACGCAGCCAGCACCGCAGCCTAAGTGTGCCTGGTTGTGCGTACTAAACAATTTTTTCCTGTGCCAGTGCGTAGCTGTACGGTGTCCTGCCTGCAGCTCGCACGGTACTTGTAAACTTGCACGCAGCCAGCACCGCAGCCTAAGTGTGCCTGGTTCTGCGTACTAAACAATTTTTTCCTGTGCCAGTGCGTAGCTGTACGGTGTCCTGCCTGCAGCTCGCACGGTACTTGTAAACTTGCACGCAGCCAGCACCGCAGCCTAAGTGTGCCTGGTTGTGCGTACTAAACAATTTTTTCCTGTGCCAGTGCGTAGCTGTACGGTGTCCTGCCTGCAGCTCGCACGGTACTTGTAAACTTGCACGCAGCCAGCACCGCAGCCTAAGTGTGCCTGGTTCTGCGTACTAAACAATTTTTTCCTGTGCCAGTGCGTAGCTGTACGGTGTCCTGCCTGCAGCTCGCACGGTACTTGTAAACTTGCACGCAGCCAGCACCGCAGCCTAAGTGTGCCTGGTTGTGCGTACTAAACAATTTTTTCCTGTGCCAGTGCGTAGCTGTACGGTGTCCTGCCTGCAGCTCGCACGGTACTTGTAAACTTGCACGCAGCCAGCACCGCAGCCTAAGTGTGCCTGGTTCTGCGTACTAAACAATTTTTTCCTGTGCCAGTGCGTAGCTGTACGGTGTCCTGCCTGCAGCTCGCACGGTACTTGTAAACTTGCACGCAGCCAGCACCGCAGCCTAAGTGTGCCTGGTTGTGCGTACTAAACAATTTTTTCCTGTGCCAGTGCGTAGCTGTACGGTGTCCTGCCTGCAGCTCGCACGGTACTTGTAAACTTGCACGCAGCCAGCACCGCAGCCTAAGTGTGCCTGGTTCTGCGTACTAAACAATTTTTTCCTGTGCCAGTGCGTAGCTGTACGGTGTCCTGCCTGCAGCTCGCACGGTACCTTCCATCTCTCTAAAAATATCTTAGCCTCTAGTGTGTACCTTTCACGAAATAGTACCTGCTACTTGTTTTACAAGCCCCCAGAAAGCCACCAGAAATTACAAAATGTCACACAAAAAACCAAATCCCAAAAAAAGTCTTGCTAAGGGACAGGGACGAGGTACAGGCATTGGTAGTCGTGGCCAACTATCCACCAGTTCGGGCAGACAGACGAGGATTGATCGATCGTTCCTCCTGTCTAACTTTCCCCGTCAGGAAAGTAAACGAGTATTGAGGCCGGAAGACGAACAGCATCTAACGTCTTGGCTGGCAGACAAGACCTCAACAACAGGTTCTTGCAGCACTCAAGGTTCCTTGAGCACTGTATCTACTGTTGGTACATACCATGCTGGGTCATCTAATCCACAACCTCTTCACAGTTCCTCAGACCAACAGCAGCCCCATGAAAATGTTGACACAGACATGGGTCACTCAGATGACTTATTTGGTACATATAATCCTTTACATGAATCCGGTTTGCCAGACTCCGTAGTAGATGAGATACTTGATGAAGAATTGTCCATTCATGGACAAGTTTTAGAGACACCCCGGCCACATGAACGTGTCTTTCAGCAAAGTCTTAGACCGTCTCAGGAGTTGGAGGATGATGATGATGAGACAGTGACACACTTGTCATCTGGGGAGCAAAATCTATCTTGTTATCGGGAAGATTTAGAAGAGGAAGGGGTTGATGATGAGACAACTGATCCCACGTGGAATGTTGCGATGCAGAGCCAGCAGAGCAGCACGGAGGAAGAAAGTGTGTATGTCCCACCAACAAAGGCAGCAAGGCCGACTCCTCCACCAGAACTCAAAGAGTCACCACTGTTGCCCAAAATGTGTCCACTGTGGCTCAAAATTTGTCAACTGTTGGACAAAATGTCTCAAATGTGGGCCTCAGTAATCCCTCAGGGAGTACAGTCAAGCCTAGAGGTCGGTCAGCCACTGTGTGGAAATTTTTTAAAGATGGGCCTTCTCAAGAAAATGTGGTCATCTGTACCATCTGCCATGCAAGGCTCAGCAGAGGCCACGGGAAAGGAAACCAGAGCACCAGCAGTATGCGGAAGCACATGGCTGGTCAGCACCCTATTCAGTGGTCAAAAGTGCAGCCTTCCACAACAGTGTCATCTGACCCAAAGACTGCGACGGTAACTCAGATACGTCCGTCACAATCAAGTGTTGCTGAAGCTGGTCCAGCTCATATGTACTCATCACAAGCAGCGGTTGCAGAGAGACTGAACACGAGTGCAGACAGTTGTCGGTCAGCAACATCGTTACAGTTATCAGTGACACAGCTGTACGAAAGGAAGCAGAAATACCACTCTTCCCACCCATTAGCCAAAAAAATAAATGCCCAGATAGCTAAGTTGTTAGCAGTCGAGATGTTGCCGTTTAGGCTTGTGGGTACAGACTCTTTCCGTGAGCTTTTGGCTGTGGCAGTACCACGCTACTCGGTTCCAAGCCGCCACTACTTTTCACGTTGTGCCGTCCCCGCGTTACATGAGCATGTCATTAACAACCTCAAGCGTGCCCTCACCAACGCTGTAACCGGGAAAGTACACCTTACTACGGACACGTGGACAAGCAGTTCAGGACAGGGCCGGTACATCTCGCTCACCGCGCATTGGATCAACGTTGTGGAGAGTGTGCCAAACGATGTTAGTGTTACATCAAACATCCTACCCACGCCACGGATAGCTGGCACAACCTCATTCAGGGTCTCTGCATCATCCTATATGTCCACTACCCCATCTTCCGCTTCCTCGACCAATCCTCAATTGCCCTCAACATCACGGCCAAGTTGGGAGGTTTGCTGCAGTGCTTCAGCAAGACGCCAACAGGCTCTGCTGAAGCTGATCTGTTTAGGTCACACACCGCACACTGCAGTAGAGCTGTTGAAAGGTCTGAAGGAACAGACAGATGAGTGGCTATCCCCACTCCAACTCCAGACCGGTCTCGTGGTGAGCGACAATGGTCGTAACCTAGTGGCTGCACTAAAGCTCGGAAACCTTGTGCACGTGCCTTGCATGGCTCACGTGCTGAATCTGGTAGTGCAGAAATTCCTGCGTACATACCCAGAGCTATGTGACCTACTGGAGAAGGTGCGTCGACTTTGTGCACATTTTCGTCATTCGTCAACAGCGGTTGGAAAACTTTCATTGCTTCAAAAGCAATTGAATTTGCCCAACCACAGACTCATTTGTGACATGCCGACACGATGGAACTCTACATTCCATATGTTATCGAGGATCAATGAGCAGCAGAGGGCAATATCCGAGTATCAGTTGCAACATGCCCGTCAGACCGGCAGTCAGCCACGACATATTAGTACAATGGAGTGGGTGTGGATCGCTGACACATCTGAGGTTCTTGATAATTTTGACTACTGCACAAAACTGGTGAGCGGTGATCAGTCCATCATCAGTGTCACTATACCCATGCTGTGTCTGCTGAAAGAGTCCCTCATTAATCAGAAAAATGAAGCATTGAGAGCCCAGCAGATGGCTATGGAGCCAGATTTAAACAGCGCAGTACCTAGCCAGCAAAGCCAGTATGACCAGGCAACAATGGCTCCTGAGGAGGAACAGGAGCAAGACGATGAAGAGGATTCATTTTTTGTTGGTGCCGATGTCAACCCAGATGGTACTCAGAACCCCAGCTTTGTGTCTGTCCACCATGGGTGGCCTGGAGAGGAGGAGGCGGAGACAGACTTTGCGGATACAATGGGTATTGAACATCGTTCTGAGGACACTGAAGACATGACTCTATGCAGCTTAGGACACATGGCTGACTTCATGTTGACTTGTCTGCTAGAAGACCCACGAGTGATTAACATATTGCACAACGACCTCTACTGGTTGGCCACCTTTCTGGACCCACGTTATAAAGATAAATTCACCTCACTGCTGTTTCAGTCACCACGTGGCTTGACAATTGACTATTTCAAGAGTGTTCTTGTGGAAAATATGCTTCGAATATCACCGTCAGACAACACTCTGCCCATAGTTAGCAACTCTGTGCAACAGCAGCCTTTGGTCGGGGCACAATCATCCACGCTGTCCAGAAGAGATGCTGGAAAGATGTCCGCAAAGTGGGCTATGTTCAATAAGCCATCGAACCTGCAGCGCCATGTTGCTCCAGTAACCATCTCTCGGAGACAGAAACTTACCAACATGGTACAAGAATACTTAAGTGACAGTACCTGCTTCCTGACTGATGCCGCAGTCCCGTTTAATTACTGGGTCTCCAAGCTCCACACTTGGACCGAGCTCTCGTTGTATGCCTTGGAGGTGCTGGCATGCCCTGCAGCTAGTGTGACATCAGAGCGGGTTTTCAGTGCCGCTGGGGGTATCATAACTGATACCAGGACACGTCTTACTCCAGAGAATGCAGACAGGCTTACTCTAATTAAGTTTAATAGGAACTGGATTTCACAAGACTTCTTGAGCCCTGAAGACGACAGTACTCAGAGCTGAAGTGCCACGTTCATCATCAATATGATATAATTAATCATTGTATTATATTGTGTCTTTTTGGTACAAGCAGTATGTCCAAGACCAGTAACGATTTGCGTAACCATGTTCCTGCAACCTGGTAATGAGGCTGCTTCATCTTAAACCAACACTACACCTTAACTTCGGTTTCATTAACCATCACAACACCTTTTCACAAGGAATCAACCTTTATTTTCTGTTAGCAAACATTTAACAGCCCCTTGGGCTAATTTTTGGAAACACCCAGCCTAACAAGCTGATCATGGCCCTTAGGCCTGCATTTACACTAAAAATGCAAAACAGCCCCTTGGGCTAATTTTTGGAAACACCCAGCTTAACAAGCTGATCATGGCCCTTAGGCCTGCATTTATACCCAAAAAGCAAAACAGCCCCTTGGCTAATTTTTGGAAACACCCAGCCTAACAAGCTGATCATGGCCCTTAGGCCTGCATTTACACTAAAAATGCCAAACAGCCCCTTGGGCTAATTTTTTGAAACACCCAGCCTAACAAGCTGAACATGGCCCTTAGGCCTGCATTTATACCCAAAATGCCAAACAGCCCCTTGGGCTAATTTTTGGAAACACCCAGCTTAACAAGCTGATCATGGCCCTTAGGCCTGCATTTATACCCAAAAAGCAAAACAGCCCCTTGGGCTAATTTTTGGAAACACCCAGCCTAACAAGCTGATCATGGCCCTTAGGCCTGCATTTACACTAAAAATGCCAAACAGCCCCTTGGGCTAATTTTTTGAAACACCCAGCCTAACAAGCTGATCATGGCCCTTAGGCCTGCATTTACACTAAAAATGCCAAACAGCCCCTTGGGCTAATTTTTTGAAACACCCAGCCTAACAAGCTGATCATGGCCCTTAGGCCTGCATTTACACTAAAAATGCCAAACAGCCCCTTGGGCTAATTTTTTGAAACACCCAGCCTAACAAGCTGAACATGGCCCTTAGGCCTGCATTTATACCCAAAATGCCAAACAGCCCCTTGGCCTAATTTTTGGAAACACCCAGCCTAACAAGCTGAACATGGCCCTTAGGCCTGCATTTATACCCAAAATGCCAAACAGCCCCTTGGGCTAATTTTTGGGAACACCCAGCCTAACAAGCTGAACATGGCCCTTAGGCCTGCATTTATACCCAAAATGCCAAACAGCCCCTTGGGCTAATTTTTGGAAACACCCAGCCTAAGAGGCTTATCATGGCCCTTAGGCCTGCATTTACACTAAAAATGCCAAACAGCCCCTTGGGCTAATTTTTGGAAACACCCAGCCTAACAAGCTGAACATGGCCATTAGGCCTGCATTTATACCCAAAATGCAAAACAGCCCCTTGGCCTAATTTTTGGAAACACCCAGCCTAAGAGGCTTATCATGGCCCTTAGGCCTGCATTTACACTAAAAATGCCAAACAGCCCCTTGGGCTAATTTTTGGAAACACCCAGCCTAACAAGCTGAACATGGCCATTAGGCCTGCATTTATACCCAAAATGCAAAACAGCCCCTTGGGCTAATTTTTCCAGGCACCAAGCCTATGCCTCCATCGTGGGCATTGCATGTACTATGCTCCTAGTACAAGCAATTCTATTGTATGGGCCAAGCACCCTGCTTTCTGAAAAAAATGTATATGAAGCCCCTTCAGCTAATTTTTTTAGGCAACAAGCCTATGCTTGCATCGTGGGCATTGCTTGGACTATCATCCTGCTGGAGCCTGGAGAAAGGTCCCACTGTACGCTCTGTAGAAAACGCGTAGACGCGATGTGTAGCAGGTAGATGTCCCAGCCTCTCACATGTGTGTTCCTAGTCTTGTTGCCATAGCGAGGCATTAAGTAACCCCCCAAACACAGGCACTGTTTATTTGTCAGCAACATTTGTCTGTGGAGTCATGATTTTACACTTAGTAACCAAGGTGACTTCATGCTCCATGCGGTCCGTAAAGTACTTGCTAATGATGCTCTCTCTCCCCTGTCCTCCACGCCAAATGTCTCGGGGTAATCCTTGACTCATCCCTCTCCTTCAAGCCCCACCTCTAGTTCCTAACCAAGTCCCTGTCACTCCAACTCAAAAATATTTCAAGAATTTGCTCGTTACTCAACCCTGACACAGCTAAAACACTCATTAATGCCCTCATCATCTCACGCCTTGACTACTGGAACCTCCTTCGCACAGGCCTCCCTGCCAACTCTCTTGCACCTCTCCAATGTATACTAAACTCTGCTGCCCGACTAATCCATCTGTCCTCACGCTACTCACCTGTCTACACCCACTGCCAAGCCCTTCACTGGGTCCCCGCCCCACAGAGAGCTCACTTTAAAACACTGATCATGACATTCAAAGCCTTACACAACCTATCCCCACCATACATCTCCGACATGATCTCCCGATACCATCCCTCACGCTACCTGCGTTCATCCAAAGAACTTCTCCGACACTCCCCCCTCATCTCCTCTTCCCACAACCGCATACAGGATTTCTCCCGGGCATCAACCATGCTCTGTAACTCGCTGCCCCACCTCATCACTCACTCGCCTACCCTGGGAACCTTCAAGAAACACCTAAAGACTCACCTCTTCCGACAGGCCTACAACCTGCCATGACACCCCGCTACACGCCCCACGACCGACACCTTCCCCACCCTATTGTATCCCCACCCACCCCTCGTTGAATGTGAGCCCACGCGTACAGGGTCCTCTCCTGTTGTACCTCTATGACCTTATTGTCTATGTTTATTGTACTTCTCCTTGTGTACCTTATCCTTATGTAAAGCGCCATGGAACCTATCGGTGCTATATAAATAAATAATAATTATAATGATGATGACTTTAAGCCCACCCACAAAACAACCTACACATCCTTTCCCTGAAAAAAGACAGACACAAAGCAGTTTTTGTAAACTGGGTATTATTCCGCCATAATGGTAAAAATGTCAGAATTTTTTTTTTTTTTTTTTTTTTTTTTTTGGTACAACTTTGTAAACAGGAAAATATAAGAAATAATAACAATGAAATTGTGCAATGCACATGAACACAAAATAAAAAAAAAAAAAAAAGGGGTCTACAGCTGCTGGTAGGTTGCCGCATCCTCCGGCCTTGCCAGTAAAGTGACACCATCACCCTGGTCCTGCAAGAGGTCAAGGGCCCCATGAATGGCCTCCGGCAACCCTTGAGGGTGGATCCTCTGGGCCGGTGTGGGGAAAAATGGTAGGTCCCTGTTAGGTGGCCATTGTGGAATGGTAGGTACAGGCCTCTGTGGTGGCACATGGCTGTCCCGGGGTGTGGGCCTGTCTTGTAGGTTGTAGTGTCTGAGTTGCCACCCCTCCAAAAAATTGAAAACCTCACCTGGGTGGTTTGGTGGGCGACTGGCGTCAAGCACAATCTGTAATGCTGACCTTGCCCGCAGTAGCCTGTGAAATGGAATTTCATCCAGGAATGGTATCAGACTGTGGGCAAAGTCAGCATTACTTTGTGCACGCCGTCTATTAGGTGACCCCGGGATCAGACCATGGCTGGTGTGAGGTGGGCATCCAGGTTCCTCCTCTTGCGGCCGGACATGCCCCAAAGCTGGGGTTGGTGCTGGTGGCGGCGTGGTGGTGTTGGTGCTGGTGCGGCGGTGGTGGTGTTGGTTCTGGTGGCGGCGGTGGTGGTGTTGCTGCTGCTGGTGGCGGCGGTGGTGCTGTGTGTGTGCTGGCGGCGGTGGTGGTGTTGCTGCTGCTGGTGGCGGCGGTGGTGGTGCTGGTGCTGGTGGCGGCGGTGGTGGTGGTGTTGGTGGGCTGGTGGGGGCGGCGGCGGGGTGGTGGTGGCGCCGGCCGTGGTGGTGGTGGTGGGTGTTCTCCACGCCGCCTTCTGTTTGGCGGTGGAGGGTTCACAGCACGCCGCCCTCTGTAGTAAGCTTCTCTGTGGGTAAAGTAAAAAAAAATTTGGTGAATGCATTGCATTTGGAAACAAAAACATAGGTCAAACATTAAGTTGCACGCTTTTTAGACTCTGTGTATCTGTGTATTATTAATCAGATATTTGTTATTATTATGAAAGAATAACCAACTGTACATAACATAAAGGAATACGTGACTTTCTTTGCTAATTCCATACTAATACATAATTTTTCACCCCCTGATTAAACACCCCCCCCCCCCCATCCCATCTAATCTAGACGATCAATAACACCAATGGTTCACATGAAAAAAAAAAAGTCCCCCTGACTTCACTTTTTACTTGACATACTTAATTCACAAAACTTTTAGCTTATATCATCTATATAAAGCAGGGAAGGGGTTGAAAGGTATACAATATATATATATATAATCTATTTATATAATCGGGAGTTTGAAATTCCGGCACTGTAGCCTAATCCCAAACTCCTTAGCGTCACTGCGAGCGGAGACGCGTATGCGCCTTCGCGAGCCGCAGACGCTTAACTCACACAGCCGCTATAGCGTTTTCTCTAGCGGCCTCGCGCCCTCCGCTCACAGCAAGACCTGCGCCCCTCACAGCGCCCAATCCCCCCGGCATGCTGGCATTTGTACTTCCCCCGTCTGTGCACCCACAGGTCTTAGCAGATCACTGATGCTGACAGCGGGGGGGGACAACACAGACAATCAAATCAGGAGGAGGTCAGTGTCAGGAGGAGATGACAGACGCCCGCCGGGGCCTGTGACACTGCAGAGGTCACAGCGGGGCTGTGTGTGCGGACAACGGGGAGGCCGGGGGCTACGGACGTACCGGACACGTCCTCTGCTCCTGGAGATGTGCCGCGGTTCCGCGCTCGCAGCGTATCTGACGCTGGAGCCGCGCTCACCACGCCCACACCACGCCCTCTGCCAAACAACCCACACCTCTCACTAACCTCCTGCAGCTAACCACACCCCATGTTTACCTTTGCCATGATGTCATTTAGCTGCGGCCGCTATCTTTAATAAGGTCAGAAATGATGGCAGTAATCGGATCTCTGCTCCCTCTAGCACGCCCCAACACTGTAGCACCATCTATTAACCCTATTCTCATCACCTATATACTCTGCTACCCACTGAGCCGCCTGTATACTCTGCTACCCACAGACCGCCTGTATACTCTGCTACCACAGACCCCCTGTATACTCTGCTACCCACAGACCCCTGTATACTCTCACCTAGACCCTGTATACTCTGCTACCCACAGACCCGCCTGTATACTCTGCTACCCACAGACCCGCCTGTATACTCTGCTACCCACAGAGCGCCTGTACCTGCTACCGACCGTGTATACTCTGCTACCCAGCACTGTATACTCGCTACCACAGACCGTCTTTATACTTGCTACTCAGACCCGCCTGTATACTCTGCTACCCCAACCCTTATACTCTGCTACCCGACCGCCTGTATACTCTGCTACCCACAGAGCCGCCTGTTATTACTCATCCCTTACCCACCAGACCCGCCTGTATACTCTGCTACCCACAGAGCCGTCTTTATACTCTGCTACCCACAGACCCGCCTGTATACTCTGCTACCCACAGAGCCGTCTTTATACTCTGCTACCTCAGACCGCTGTATACTCTGCTACCCACAGACCCGCCTGTATACTCTGTACCACAGCCCTGTATCCTGTACCACAGACCCGCCTGTATACTCTGCTACCCACAGACCGCCTGTAACCTGTCCACAGACCCGCTTACTCTGCTACCCACAGAGCCGTCTTTATACTCTGCAACCTCAGACCCGCCTGTATACTCTGCTACCCACAGACCCGCCTGTATACTCTGCTACCCACAGACCCGCCTGTATACTCTGCTACCCACAGAGCCGTCTTTATACTCTGCTACCCACAGACCCGCCTGTATACTCTGCTACCCACAGAGCCGTCTTTATACTCTGCTACCTCAGACCCACCTGTATACTCTGCTACCCACAGACCCGCCTGTATACTCTGCTACCCACAGACCCGCCTGTATACTCTGCTACCCACAGACCCGCCTGTATACTCTGCTACCCACAGACCCGCCTGTATACTCTGCTACCCACAGACCCGCCTGTATACTCTGCTACCCACAGACCCGCCTGTATACTCTGCTACCCACAGACCCGCCTGTATACTCTGCTACCCACAGAGCCGTCTTTATACTCTGCTACCTCAGACCCGCCTGTATACTCTGCTACCCACAGACCCGCCTGTATACTCTGCTACCTCAGACCCGCCTGTATACTCTGCTACCCACAGAGCCAAAATGGAAACTAATGTATATATTTATAAATAATACTAAATGTACACAACAGTGCTGCAGATACATACCTTGGCATAGCGGCCACCGGGTGAAGGAAGGACAGCCGGTCATAAAAGTGGTAGTGGTTGAGCAATGGAGCGGCTCCCGGTTGTCTCTCTGAGTACTGCCGGTACTGCTTCTTATGCTGGTCCCGGCAGCTCCTCCACCGTTTTTTAAGATGGTCAACTGTGAAATGATTTGAAACCGGCTTTAGAGATGTGTAATATTTGAAAAAACAAAAGTATGTGTACAAATCAACAATAACATTTTATTCATTTTGTGTGTGTAATGTGTATACAAGGCACAGTGACACGACAGTGTGGAACATCATCAACAGCATTACGGACATTGAGCTCACGTGGCCACAATCACAAATGAGGCAGGACACATGTCAACGCATAGAGAATGTAATAGTGCGGGCACCAGACTCTGGTCATTAGTGGTATTTATATACACCCAACCCCTTGGCCGAAAGAGCCAGGAGGATAAGACATTAAACTCATTGTACTGTTGTGACCCCATTCAAATATAGGCAACTATGCGGTGGAGCATGATAACACATTCAGGGTCCTGTATACCCTGCTATGGGGGCCCTGTATTCCCACTGCTGGGGGCCCTGTAAACCCACTGGGCCACTGTCTACCCACTGCTGGGGGCCCTGTATACCCACTGCTGGGGGGGCCTGTACACACACTGAGGGCCCTGTATACAGGGACTGACTGGCACCCTACAGTTTGGGTCGCAACCCTCCCTCACTGGCCCGACACAGGTGAGGACGGGGGGTGGGGGGTGGTGATGACTGGCGGCCGCCTCACAGTCACCGCAGCTCCCGCATTATCCTATGGCTCGCTCCCAGCCGCAGCCTCGCGCTCCTCACAGCCGCTCGCTAACAGTCGCAGCCGCACGCCACTCACAGACGCTCACTCCCGGACGCAGCCGCGTGCTGATGACGTCATCGCGCGGCCAGGAGCTTCCGTTTCCGCCTGCTGCTTCAGGGACATGCGGATTATTCATGCTCCTGCAGCCGCATGACCCGTGGCACCTGGGCCAGTCCGCCCCTGCCTGTATACGACAATATGGGGGCATGTATACCCAGCTGGGGGCCTGTATACTCTGCAGGGGGAGGTGTATACTCTGCTGGGGGGCTGTCTACCAGTGATAGCCGCTGTATACCAGGATGGCGGTGAATATGTTTTCATAGTTTTTCGGGGCAAAAATAGGGGGGTCGGCTTATACACGGGTCGGCTTATACACGAGTATATATACAGTAAATGCAATATATAACGTGTGAACTCATTTAACTTACTTAGATTGCTCTGTTCCTCATGGTCACTCCGATGGAACGCAGGGAACATCTCTTGGGCGATCTCTCTCCAGGCTGTATTAATAAGGGTCGTATCCCCATACTCAGGATCTGTAGGGAGCCATAGAAATGGACGAGCCTCCACAAGTGCGATAAGACGCAGCGTGTTCACCATGCCACGTCCTGCTGCCATGATTGCACTGATGAATGGATCGCTCTGTGTGTGCGCCTGTCAGCGCGACTCGCTTCCTGTTTCCTTAAACCATAGTGTGTGCTGGAGAATCCCTTCCCTCGCATCATCGGCTACAAGCCTCAAAATAAGAGAAAAACCAGCGAGTTTGGACTCGCACACTTTCAGAGACACATCAGCGAGTTGTAAATGTCATTATTCGCTATTACTCGGGTCCCTATTCATTAACATTGGACTCGCTGGACTCGCAACGAGTCCCGAGTCCTTGACTCGGACTCGTTGGGGTCTTGCGATTCCGAGTCTTTTCGGACTCGCTCATCCCTAATTATAATGAGTGACTATGGTATTCATAGTCACCCTGGCAGGCTGTCCCCCTTCATGATATCACACCTCCATAGGCGTGATCTTGTAATCAGATTAAAATGCGCGCCTCCCCGCTCTGTGCTGTGTTTCGGCCGGCCTGTAGTGGGGCTGGGTGACGCGAACCGCGTCATTTCCGGCGCTGGGTGACGTAGTACACCCGCGCCGCTCTGTTAGCTTCAAAACGCGCACTGCGCATGCGCAGTGCGGGTCTTGAAGCCAACAGCGGCGCGGGTGTACTACGTCACCCGGCGCCGGAGATGACGCGATTCGCGTCACCCAGCCGCACACTGCAGCCCAGGCCGAGACAGCACAGAGCGGCAGGGAGGCGCGCATTTTAATCTGATTCAGAGATTTGGGTTCGAAATATCACATCTTTTGGACTTGCCCGGGATTCAACCTTTTTGGAGTCGGGTAAAGACTTTAATAGATAACGTCTTACAAGCTGACATCCCTTTAGACCCTCTGGTTTTCCTACTGGGTTCTAGAGTCAGAGGGCTGAATAAAATGTCATCCAGACTTTTCCTCCACATGACTACCGTGGCTAGATGTGTAATTGCCAAAAATTGGAAGCAGACCTCCACCCCATCCCTTATAAGTCTTAGGAACAGGATCCTTGATGTTACACGTATGGAACATCTAACGGCGTTGATGAATGACTCAGTGGACAAATACTTGAAAATTTGGTCTCTATGGGAGATCTACGATACAGCAAACGAGAGTATATCTTCTTGAGGCAGGTCTCATGAGACGAGTGGTACCCCTTTATTTCTTTCTTAACCCTCACCACCCTCCCCAGTCTGTCTTGTCTTCGTCTGATTTGTTTGTTTCTTCCTGAGTTATGGTAATTGTATACATCAAAATGTTTTGGTTGTTTTTTTTTTTTTTTTGCATAATTGTAAGGGTGTAACCGAGTCATACACACCTGTTATCTATGGACTTATGGGGAGGATCCTCTCTCGCGAGACCCGCCCGCTTAGCGGGGTGCAGGAGTCATGTCTGTGTGGGAGACATCCTCTCTTTTCAAGATTATTATGTCCATAGGAAATGACAATTTGATTACTTACTATACTCTTATTGCATGACCTATTTGAAATAGGCTTACAATATTTCTGTTATCTGCTAATTGTGAAGTCCTGCTAAAGAGTTGGATTATATTTTGTTTATTTCTTGCCGAAAACAAATAAAAATTTATAGTTAAAAAAAAAAAAAAAAAGACCAATACTATTAAAAACTTGCATAATTGGGAGCCCCATTTGAGCTTTTGCACTAGTGCACCTGAGCTTCATGTTATGCTATTGATAATATGCATATAGTGTCATTTAGTTACTTATTCTGTATCTCCATTATTAGATTGTTGTGTATAGCATCAAATGTCTTTTTAAAACCCAGATTCACCAAACACGTCACTAATTTTCTAAGTAGATATATTTCTAAAGGTGCTATTGACACATATTTCTCACAATATGTCAATAACAACCCATCCAAACCACACAGGAAGAAAACAATTAAACCTTATATGTCCATGAATTTACTGATGTGTGATAATGAGAACTTACACAGGGAAAAGTATTGAACACATAGAGAAAGTGAGGTGAAAAAGTCATTGAAAGTCATGACACCAGCTGAAATCTATCAGTAATGAGAAAGCAATCCTGCTACTAATATCATCTGCTTAAAATGCTGGCCTTTAAATAGGTGTCCCATTACCAAGATGCCTCACAAAAAACCACTCATGATAGGTAAAATTAGTGAGCTGTCTCAAGACCCCACAAACTTCTTGTTACAAAACATACTGATTACATTGGTTACAGAAGAATTTCTAAATTACTGAAGATTCTAGTGACCACTGTTGGGGCCAAAATCTGGAAGGGGAGAAGAACATCGTTTCACCATAAACCAGCCACAATCAGGTGTTCCCCTAAGATTTCAAACAGAGTAGTGGAAAGAATTATCAGAAGTGTTGTCCAACACCCTAAGACCAAGGAGCTACAGAAATACCTTAAATCAGCAGGTACAATAGAAAACTCTATGACCTGTGTGCACACTCACCACACAAGACACCATTGCTGAAGAAAATCATGTTCAAGCACACTAAAGTTTACTCAACAACATTTAGACAAGCCTGTGAAATATTGGGACATTATAGTCTGGTTAGATAAGACAAAAATGTAAATCTTTGGATGCCATAATACTCACCATGCTTGAAGTCCAAAAGGCACTTCATATCACTCCAAAAACAACTTTAACAGTAAAGTTTGGAGGTAGCTCTGGGGAAGTTCATATAATTGAAGGATAAATAGTCAAATGTACCGAAACATTCTTGATAAATTCTGCTATTTATCAGGATTATGAAGATGAAACAAGAGTGGGCATTTCAGCAAGACAATAATCCCAAACACAGAGCCTAGGAAACGCAATCAGTTTCTGAGAAAGAAAATAAATCTGCTACAATGGCCCATTTAATCACGCCTGGCCTGAATCAAATAGAAAATTTACGGAAGGAACTAAAGCTAAGAGTTCACAGAAGGAGCCCACAGAACCTCCAGGATTTCAATAGTGTTTGTATGGAAGAACTGGCCAAAATCACACCTGAGCAATGCATGTGACCATTTTCTCCATAAAGGAGGTATCATGAAGCTGTCAACACCAATAAATGTTTTTGCATGAAGTATTAAAACTCCACTCCAGTGGTTATTTTTATTGTACCGCTAAAGTGTAGGTCCCCAGATCCATTTGATTCAGTGTGTTGGTATTGATATCTGGTGAGAAATTTGTGTTAATAGCATGTTTAGAAATATATTTATGAATAAATAAATATATTAAAATCAAACAGGTGTACCTTATATAGCTTTAGCTTTAGCTTGGGCAAAGAATGCTGAAGTATGTCTAAAATGCCTGTGGTCGCAAAAGCAACGTTTGTGGCTATGACAAATTATCATGAGTGTGAATTTTAATTAAAAAAAAATGGTTCTGTGTCATCAGTGTGTGGTCCGTGTGTGTCATTTTTATCACCAGTGTGTCATCAGTGATTATCACAGATATATAATAAAATAAATAAATTACAATGCTTCTTCTTGTTACGCTTACTGTGGTGGGAGCATGGGTAGTGGACACACTGGACCACAGATGGTCTGTGGAAGCTGACCCCGTGGACAGGAACAGGCAAGAGAATTACTTAAATTAACAACAGACTTTATTTGGTATACACCCGCAGGAGTGACCAAGCTTTGGCAATAATAAAGTCTCTTAAGTGGAGCTTACATGCTGTAATGTGGATGGGACAGCTTCTGACACAGACACGGACCAGTCAGGGCAGAATACAATGCAGATGGATAGAAGCATGGTACAGGGTGACTGATGACAGACGCAGGCTGGTTGGTGTGGCAGGCTCACTGCAGATAGATGCCGACAGGTGGACTTGCAGGCTTGCTAGAGGCAGCTGCAGACCGACTGATGTAGCAGGCTCACATGCAGCAGACACTAAAGCAAGACAAAGCATTTGCAATAGCAAGGTATGAGACCAGGGAAAGGGCAAGGTACAAGGGCAAGGACCTAATAACAAGCAACATAGTAAGGGCAGGAAACCAATGCTCAGGCACTTCCCTTTAGGGGAGGGTGCCTTATATACACTGAACCATCCAGCAATAGGCTGAGAGGGACTTCCAGGTCAGGGTGCACTATTCTTTTAAATATAAGCATCACCTAAGCAAAGTCCAGTAAGTGCTCCTCAGAGACTTCAGACTCCGGGCAAAGAAGGTCACAGGATCAGGAACCTGATGAGTGACCTGTATAGGAGAAAGCACAGGCTGGGGACACCGTATGGAGCCATGTGTTGGGCACCGATCTCCCTGCCCAGTGGAGACCAGCAAGGAAGCTGGAGGCATGACACTTCTATCCTTTTCAAATTAAAAACATACAGTACATGGATAGCACACAAATGCCATCCATGTGCTGTACATGTTTTTCACAGACCCATGGATATGTATTGCCCTTTTCATCCATTGTGCCAGAAAAAAACTGGAAATATGTATAGCACCATAGATTATAATGGGTTGTATGGAAAAAAAACAGAACACCACACTCATGTGCAACACTGACATCTAAATGAGGCCTTAAAGAAATACCCCTTTCTCCAATGTTTCATCTTAAACTGGACACATGATGTAAAAGGGGCTGAAGTGCAGAAAAATCATTTTGTTTTTTTTGCCACTCCATTGCAGAGATAGTAATAATGAAACTAATTGGCAAGTAATATATTTGTTAAGGCCAAGCGGTCAGTTATTAGATGGTTTTCACGTTTCCTCCCTCTATGAGCTGCCCAATCATAACCAGGCAGCAATACAGCAGACAAAGAGCATGCCCCTACAACAGATAAGGTTTCTCAGTGTGTGAAATGTAATAATACAGCGCTTATCTCTAACCCTAATCTAAATATTTAGATTGCTAATTTTTTCTGCAACAGCGAGGCAAAATAAAGGGGGAGAAAAAGAAAAAAAAAGTTATTCCAGTCTGTAGCCATTATTACATTGTGTATCCAGTTCAACATAAAAAATTTGGTAAAGATTCCTCCTTCTTCTCAAGTATCTGAAATGTGGATGACAGATTTAAAAAAATTCACAAAATACTTCTCAAACAAGATTGATTAGTGTCTACTTTTTTTGGTGTACTTTATATTATTTTAGTGATACAAAAGGGAATTGTATTTTCTTTGTTTTATTATATTTTTGTATTTTTGAATTTTCTATGGCTAAAGGTAAATTGAAAGAAAGTATTCTTTTTTTTTACTTATTGTCATTTAATGACTTGCCGAGAAAGAGTTAAAAGACATGATGCTTTAAGCTAAACATATACACTATTGTTCGAAAGTTTGGGGTCATGTAGAAATTGCCTTATTTTTTAAAGAAAGGCACATTTTTTCAATGAAGCTAACATTAAATGAATAAGAAATACACTCTATACATTGTTAATGTGGTAAATGACTATTCTAGCTGCAAACGTCTCTTTTTTAATGCAATATCTACAGTACATAAGTGTATAGAGGCCCATTTCCAACAACCACCACTCCAGTGTTTTAATGGTACATTATGTTTGCTAACTGTATAAGAAGCCTAATGGATGTTTAGAAAATCCTAGAACACCCTTGCACAAGTATGATAGCACAGCTGAAAATGATTTGACTGATTAGAGAAGCTATAAAATTGACCTTCCTTTGAGAAGGAGGTTGAGAATCTGGAGCATTATATTTGTTTGTTCTATGAAACTCTCAAAATGGCAAGAAAAAGAGAACTTTCATGTGAAACTCGACAGTCTATTCTTGTTCTTAGAAATGAAGGCTATTCCATGCGAGAAATTGTCAAGAAGCTGAAGATTTCCTACAACGGTGTGTACTACTCCCTTCAGAGGAGAGCACAAACAGGCTCTAACCAGAGTAGAAAGAGAGGTGGGAGGCCCCGCTGCACAACTGAGCAACAAGACAAGTACATTAGAGTCTCTAGTTTGAGAAATGAACGCCTCACAGCTCCTCATCTGGCAGCTTCATTAAATAGTACCCGCCAAAGATCTGCTGTGCTGTAATTACTGCTATGGAAGCATCCTTTGACGAAAGCAAAGTTTTAAGGAAAATTATTATTTTAAATAAAAATCATTATTTCTAACCTTGTCAATGTCTGGACTATATTTTCTATTCATTTTGCAACTCATTTGATAAATAAAAGTATGACTTTTCACGGAAAAACAAAATTGTCTGGGTGACCCCAAACTTTTGATTGATAGTGTATGATCACATGCCTGTCTACTTGGAGCAGTCAAGTGGTTTATCTTAAATCAGTCAGAAATGGAGAGAGGTGTCTCAAAGTAAAACTCCTGCCAAGAAATAATAAATGTAGATGTCAGCTCTCATTAATGATATTCACACAGTTATCATATCTTAGAAAGGAGATCATGGTGGAGTTCAGTGTTAGATCTTCATGTAGCTAGGGCCAAAGAATTAGTCATATGTTGGAGCTGGTTAATATTATGGGATTGTATAACAATTTAATGTTTGTTTCTCCATACAGATTGGAGCTACAGAAACACATTTCGCCTTGTCTTTTGTTATATATTAAATTATTACATTTTGTTCATATTACTGAATGGAAAGGCATGGTGTAACTTATGACCTGACATTTTACTAATGAGAAATGTCAATAATTACAAACCGAGAACAGTAATTAGTTGTTTTCAGTAGTGGGTGGCATTAGAATCAGTTGAGGAAAAAGATGTTTGCAACTAATTACAAGTACTGTCAATTACCTTTCTTCATGTCTTATAATTTTCAACCACAACAGCTGGTCCCATTGTCTAAGATGTAAAATCTACTGAATGGAATAGCATTTTAAATGGATTGTGGTTCATCTATTTGTTAGATGTTTCCTTGAGTGGAAATCCCTCAAAATGTCTTCTTTTTATCCAAATGATAAAGTGAAGTGAAATTGGATAACCGTTTCATGACCAGCTGTGTTTTGGATTTAACCCCTTCACGATATAGAATCTAAGGCTACATTCAGACAGTGCGTGTGAAAATGCAGTGACTCTGGGCATCCCAACCAAGTTACTGCATTTCCAAATTTAGCGTTAGACAAAACGTTTAGTTCGGATCCGTTTTTGAGCTCAAAAATTCTTGAGCGTTTTTCCTGGTCCATTTTCTCCATTGCCTCCATTGTTGAATGTGAAAATAAAAAATGGATCCATAGGAAATGCAGCACAAACACAGTGTCTGAATGGGTGCTGCATTTTTTGACAAAGCAGATCCTTTTTGCAGCTGAAAAGCGGATCCTCATAAAATGGTACACTAATGCTCCGTCTGAATGTATCCTAATACTGCTGTGTCTTGGATGACATCTGGATGCAGTCCAATGTTTTATTTGCACCCATAGACTTGTATGGGTGCGATTAAGCCGATATTCACTGACAATCGCAGTATGCTATGATTTATTTCCTCTTCCAATTAGGGCTAAGGAAAAACTTGCAGATCTGAGCTGCAGTATTGCCTAACCTTATGCCAACTGCAGTCAGAGATTTTTTACATTGCAATTGTGCAACTCATACCCTAATACCATAATTTGACTCTGGTGTATAGATGTTTTTTTATTACATCTGAATTATTCCCTAGTACTTCCTCTAAAATTATCCATCTAAGGTCTGAAAGGTGTGTCTAGCTTTTTTTTTTAATCTTAGATGTTGTTCCTTTTTGCATAAAATTCTGTAGAAACTGTTTTAGACTTTTTAGCATTTATTTATTAGAACAATGTTCTCTTACTCTAAATGTAATAGCACAGTTAGTTTGGCCAATATATACCAATATATACTTCTGTCATAACGAAAAGAAGCAGGTTATTAGATTACGGGGGTACAAAAGTTTCAAAGTACTCCACATTGTATAGCTCGTTACAGAAGGGAATCATGTCCATTTGTCTCCAGTCTTGGTTAAAGAGCACTTGAAGTAACTATACAGCAATAACTATCAAGAATGAATAGCCGATATATATTTAGCTGAGTATTGGTAAATATGCATTCCACTCGTCAAATTAATGGAGCTCTATCTTCTCAGCATGTATCTAATCTACTACAATTAGGATATGAATGTGATAACTTTTCTCAGCATCTGAACCATACAGTAAGGAAGCAGACAAAGTAAAGAAAAGTCAAACTATAAAAAGATTAAAGGAACCAAAGGGCTAAAAGAGGAAAAAGAATTTAGATAGGAAGGGGAGAGAATCAGGAAAGAAAAAGAAGGGGAAGGGATTACTCACGGGGCGGCCATACTGAGTTACCTTGGTAATCAAAGCATTCAAAATCCCGAGGCATAATCCCCCAGTTTACCATGTCACTCGAGATAAGTGGTAACCACTTAAGACGCAGAAGGTCTGTTTATTGTGACTTAAGGGAACCCGGTAGAATGGACAGTAGAGCAATAAGGGGTGACATATCTAGCTTTTACTGGTGATTCTACCATACGTTGCAAAGACTGCCTTCCAGAAAGGTCTAATTCAGTCACAACTCCACCATATACGCAACATAGATCGTCTGTCCTTACTGCATCTCCAACACTTATCCGAGGCTGATGGGAAAATAGCATGAAGGATCATCGGGCAATGATACCAACGAGAGAAGATCTTTTAGTTCCTCTCCTGGGCGATACATGCCATAGATAGTTTATGTGTTAAAATACATGCCTTCTTTCGATCCACCTCAGAAATCTCCACATCCAATTCCTCCTCCCACCTACTGAAAAAACTGGGGTCTGCCGAGGCCTCACCAGTATTCAGAATGGGGTAAATATCAGATATACAATGAGTGGGTGGTGACTCCAGCAAGAACAGTTCTTTAAACTGTGTCGGGCGACCTGTATAGTTACCTGATTCACCCTCAGAGGATAGAAAAGAGTGCAATTGTGCATGCTCCAGCATGGCAAGTCAGGCCTTGCATTAGCCATTGTGGGGAAAGAGTCCAGCCCCTAATCCCCGAGAACATGGAAAATATGAGGTTCATCCCATCTGTGCAGTTTTTAAAAAAGTCAAGGTCAACATCGCCAGAGGGAATCTCGGGTTGGAAAACAGCAGAGTGAGATTACCCTTTGTAGTAGAAAGTATCCCTGTCCTGACCTCCCTATCCCAGAGGTGCAAAGCTATGATTAAAAGCTTGGAACCAGAACCAAATTTACCTCTATCAGAAGGAGGGAGCCAGGGTAGACACCAATAAGGGGTTTTGGAGCCCAGCTGTTCAAGTGCAACCCATTGTTTAGAATTTCTGTGGAATTGCAAATCTAACAGTCTTGTCAGAATTGCTGCCTTGTGGTACTTTCTAAAATTTGGTAGGCCCGCTCCACCCAGGTGCTTGTGATGATGCAGGGTTGTGACTCCTATTCGGGGTCTATGGGATACCCAAATGAACCCCAGGATAGCTGTCTGAACTTCACAAAAAGAAAGAAGGGATGTCCATGGGGATCGACTGAAATAGGAACAGAAACCTGGGTAGGACGGCCATTTGTATGGCGTTAATGCGTAATATTCGGATTTTTAATCATAGAGGAACAATTTTGACATGATAGGCATGGAAAAGTTCCATCTCTGCATGAATTATGAAAGGTTTGATCAGATTGTCTATTAGGTTTTATATAAGTCCTTTTTTAAGCCATACATTTTTTATTCAAATAAATCTTTTAACAACATATATAACTTGTTTAAACAATTATAACAGTCATGTCCAAATAATCACCACCAGTGTAAACCAATTCCAAACTGGATATTATAGGAGAGGGAAGAGAAAGAAAGGACCACACACAAGGAAAGGGGCAGCCAGAATTAGACACAAGAGGTAAATTAATGGATAGTGTGTGTGTGGGGACGGGGGGGAGAGGAAGGTGTAAACTGTAGGAGCTTTGTTTTAAATATTTTTCTATACCAATTTAATTATGAGAAGACCAGAATCAACCAGGATAAATATTAAAACCCTCCTAAGTGTGAGATATTGCTGATCCAGAAGTCTCCCAAATCTCCCACTGGTGACTGACTCATTCTTTTTGCTTTATCGAGTGAACCAAACAACATTCATGTAGATAATGAGAATTTATCCTACCAATGAGTTCCTCCTGTGTGGGGGTAGAAGCTACCCTCCAGTGCCTTGTCAAGCTCTGACGGGCCGCTATCAAAACAAGGGTTATCACTGGAACTAATTTTGGGGGAAGAAGGTCCAACCCAATATTTAAGACTGCCAAGGGCCCCTCTAGAGTTAAAAGGAAACCTATCAAGGTCCTGATTAAGTCTGCCATTCGATTCCAGAATTCTCCTATCTTGGGGCACCACCACCACACATGGCCTAGATCCCCTTTTTTACCACATCCCTTCCAGCATAATGGGGAATATGATTTGTTAAATTTGGAAATTTTGTAAGGGGTCAGATACCAGTTCATATGTATTTTCTTTAGTTGTTCTAGATAATTAATGCAGGAGTGCCTTTGAGTAAATGTGGCCGCAGTCACCAGTGTTTAGGGGTGGATGAGAAAGAGAGTGCCTCCTCCCAGACATTCATATAAGGGAGTTTGACCGACTCTCCTGGCGAGTTAAGAGTCCTTTAGAACAGAGACAATCCATGTTCATTGGGATATTCTACTTTAAAGTATTTCAGCATCATGTCTGATGGTTCAGGGCTCCACCCAGCTGGAAATGTGCATGACTGAATAAAATGATGAATTTGGAGGTACTGATAAAAGCATGTTTTGGGAATCTTGTAAAGTCGGGACAAATTTGCAAAGGAGGGGAATACAGGGCCATCTAAGAGTTTGTCAAGCGTGCTTACATCTGATTTCACCCACAGATCTAGAGACAACCCAGAGATGTGTGCCTCGATCGCTTTTACAGAAACGCACTAAAATAGGGATTTTGTCAGTGTTCTATCAAGGTTATTCCAGTAAGAAATAAACGAGGACATGAGGGAAAATTCGATTTCCGGGGCTTCAGTAGCTCGATCTCTTTCAAAAGTCTAGTAGACCTGTAGGGAGCAAATTGTCTTTCTATTTGGAGCCATCTATAATTAAGATCCCCAGCCCACCAATCCTTTGCAGCCTCGAGTATGGCCGCCTTGTGATACAAAGATAGATTTGGTACACCCATTCCACCACAAGAATATTGGAAATGTAGAGCCTTGACCGCCATTCTTGATTTTTTGTTTTTCCAAATAAACTTACCAAGTAGGGATTGTAGGAGCCCTATCCATCTAGATGTGCATTTGAGAGGGAGACATCTGAACAGGTAGGTAATCTTAGGGCCCTTTCACATCAGCGTTTTCTTCAAATCGCGGCAGATGCGGTTAAAAAAACGCATCTGCCGCGATTACCGCATACCGGCTGCACTTGCGGCACCGTTGCGGCGCGGTTGCGGCAAGCCCCATAGAAAGTATAGGCGGGCTTGCGGCAGGTGCGGCAAGTGCGGTTTTGCACTTGCGGCAGGTGCGGCCGCGAAAAAAAACGCGGCTTACCGCGTTTTTTTCCGCGGCCGCACCTGCCGCAAGTGCCAAAACCGCACTTGCCGCACCTGCCGCAAGTCTGCCTATACCTTGTATGGCGTTTACCGCAACCGCACCGCAACCGTGCCGCAAGTGCAGCCGGTATGCGGTAATCGCGGCAGATGCGGTTTTTTTCACCGCATCTGCCGCGATTTGAAAAAAATGCTGATGTGAAAGGGCCCTTAGGCAGTTTTTTTGGAAAGCTGATCCAGTTTTGTAGCTGAAAAACAGGTTCTCAAAAAATGTATCTAAAATGCTGTATGAGAATGTAGCCTAAGAATGTCAAGGCTGAAGTTTTGTCCCATAGCTTTGCTCCAGAGTTCAAGAATGAAAATCCAGGACATTCAGAATACTCAGGACAGTGCACTAGGAGGTTTATCTATCAAGAAACTTTATTTACCGCCATCTTTACGTGTAGACTTTCTTAATGATTCCTTTTAGATGGGCATAAGCATTTTTCTGCCACTTGGAAATTTCATTTTTAGGTTCTGTTGGTGGCAGAATGCTCATATGGAGATTGGTAAGTTTGTCCATAAATAGAGTCTGTGCCAGGGCTAAAGTATCTTGACAAACCCAGTGGGTTATTTCTTGCCTAACAATGTTATTGTAGCCCTGAACCTATTTTTCCATGGACTTTGTCACTTTCTTGCCTAGCTCTGGTGGTAATACAGTAGTGTGGGTTGTGGTGGACCATTCTTTGCAAAATGGTTCATTTGATCCCATTTTAAAGTAGACAACTGCTAAAAGTTTAGCAACTTTGTTAATTTCTCATATAGTTTAATTGCATGGCATTCTGAAAAATATTTGTTTCTGACACAAGGGTTCAATTTCTGTCTAGGTTTTGGCATAGTTTTTGAAATAGATTAGTATCAAGCTGTCCTCTTCCTTAGGTTGTCATGCCAAGACTAATGAACAAACAGAAAGGATGAATAAAGAAGTATAGCTGTATTTGAGATTTTTTTTTCTAATTAGGAAGACTGGGTGGAGTTTCTACCACTCGATGAGTGTGTGCTAAATGATAATAATAATTCTACGGATGCTAGGACCTCACCTTTTTTTTCTATTGTGGTTTTAATCTAGTTTGTAAGAATTTTACAAGATTATACTCCCCTTTGCCAGAAGAGGAAAGATTTTCTTCCCTTTTAACCCCTTCCCGACCTATGACGTTGTACAACGTCATGGGCCGGTAAGGGGGGTTTGATGTGAGCTCCAGTGCGGTGCTCACATCAAACACCCAACATCTCAGCTGATCTCATCAGCTGAGATGTCAGGGTAACAGCACCGATCGAATCCGGGATCCGATCGGCACTGTTAACACCTTGGATCCCGCTGTCAGTGATTGTCAGAGATCCAAGGCGGCCGCGGCGGGGAACACGCTGTTCCCCACCTGCTGCGGAGGTCCCGCGATAATATCACGGGATCTCTGGCGCTCACGTGACAGCCCGGGGCCCTGGTTAGACCCCGGATACTGTCAGAGAGCACTTCAGGGTTGTGGTTGGCAGGCACTGCCAACCACAGCCCGTCTGCAATTCTGGGAGATACTGATGAGCTGTAGCTCATCAGTATCTCCCAGAAGTGATCAGCCTGTGCAGCAGGGTGCCTCTCTAATAGGCAGTGTAAAAATAAGAATTAATAAAACAATAAAGTTTTTAAAAACCTGTAAATAAAAAAATATATAAAAGTTCAAATCACCCCCATTTTCCCCCAATCACAATAAAAGTATAAAAAAAAAAATACACGTTTGGTATAGCCGCGTTCAGAACCACCCGATCTATCATTGTATTAAATCCGTTAATGAGAGCCCTAAACTCCGTAATGGAGAAAATGGTCCAAACGCCAAAATTCAGTTTTTTTGGTTGCCGCAATATTGCTACAAAATGCAATAACGGGCGATCAAAACTGCGGATCCCTCCAAAGATGGTATCATTAGAAACGTTAGCTCAAGACGCAAAAAATAAGTGTCACACAGCCCGAGATCCTGAAAAATGGGAACGCTATGGGTCGCAGAACATGGAGCAAAAGGTCAGTTTTTTTTTTTTATTCAAACTTTTTTTTCACCACCTAGATACCAGTAAAGCTATACATGTTGGGTGTCTACAAACTCATACCAACCCGAGGAATCAACCCATCACATCGGTTTTACCATATAGTGAACATGGCCACTAAAATACCCAAAAAACAAACGTGTTATTGCACTTTTTTTGCAATTTCCCTGTACACTATATGGTAAAATAAATGATTGCATTTGAAAGTACAACTCGTCCCGCAAAAAACAAGCCATCATATGTCTATATTGACGGAAAAATAAAAAATGTTAAGGCTCTTGGAAGCAGGGGAGCAAAAAATGAAAAATGAAAAATTCCAAGGTCATGAAGGGGTTAATCACGTTATGGGGGGTGGTGGCAAAGGGTCTTTAGGTAGCTTGTGAATTTGCCAAAAAGGTGCTAACTACAGATGTAGAAAGGCTCCTGTCTTTAAGTTGCTTGATTTTGTGTAGTTTCCCTCTAAGAATCTATGCTTGAAGGTCACATCTAGAAAAATTGTGCCTTTGTAGGTTCCTATAAAATATTTAATCCTGTGATTATTTTTAACACTTCCTATTGCCTGGAAAATAAATCATTTTTTCCATTTTATCCTTTTTAAAAAAATTTGAGGAGACACCTGGTCTCCAAGATTTAATTGAGGTGAATATCGAAGGGGATTAAGAGAATGAGGTAGAGTGAGTTCTTGGTTCAAGGTGGGTCAGGCACCATCTTAAGTATCTCATTAAGTCGAAGGGTTATGGTCCTGAAGATAACTTTTGTGTTGATTTGGAGGATTTTCTTTTGGATCGCCTGCTGAGGGAGTTCCATCAGTGATGTTAGACTGTAGGGGCTTCTAAGGGTTCGGCGGAACCTCGTCAAAGGATTGGTACTGTCATGGCTTGGTTTAGGGATTTTATCCTGTAACCTATGATTTTGTAGTTGGTTCTTATTCCTTGAGGGCTGTTGCTTTTTTTTCCCTCTCCAAATGCTGTTGCTTCCAAGGTTGTGATTTTTCTTTATTGATTTGCTCCACTCCAAGTATTTTCCTGTAATTGTTTACCCTATTACATTCTCAGTAGAGTTATATATGTTTACCTCTCATTGCACTTTTTTGCTGGCTACATCTCTAAGTGGACTTGTTTCTTGGAGTTCCCCCACTTTAGTTTAGGGATTTACCTTAACCAGCCTCTATTCCTTTTGCATAATTGGAACTTGTTTTGGTTTATCTCACCCTGGGTTTCTGTTTGTTCCTGCACACCTTCCTTGCCCCTAGTAGGCAGTGTGTTGTGGCCTCCCCTCTAGTCTTTAGGAGGCACGACAAATGCTTTGATGGCTTTTTAAGGAACTAGATCAAATGTGGTGCTGTTAGTTGTGCGGTTATGGTCTTATAGTCTGTAAAGGCACAAGTTGGATGTGGCAATGTCTTCCCTTTTTCCATTACCCAGGTGTGTGAGGGATTAATGTTCTTAACAAAATTTTATTATAAAGCAGATTAAAAGAATGGCTAATGGCTGAAAGAAAGATATTTATAAGGGAATTATATTTAACAAACAACAGCTTTAAAGGTGAAACATCCTAAATTTATCATGAAAATATGTCTAATAGTTATAAGATAATAAAATACTGCTTGTTTGTATTCTTGCAGGTTACATGAACACCAAAGAGGCATGCTACAAAAATATGCGGATTCAGGTCAATACTTCATCTTGCAATGCAAAGAATCGACCCATCACTGGACGGGTGCCCTGCAATTTACAAGCTTGTCCCCCAAGGTAAGCCAGAAATCTGCACGTATCATAAAGGAATGCATTCAATTTTGTTTAAAAAATTATAGCTAATATCTCATATTTGCAATGGTGTGAAAGTGTGTTACTTAAAGTATATTTGGGGTTGTTTATTTCTACATCTAAATGTATAGTAGAAGACAGCAATTAAATAACAATGCAGCTTTCCAAAATTGGAGTGTTGAAGGTGAAGCTGTATACTGGGCAGAGCACCAACAAGCAATAAGCTACTGTTCACAAGCAAATCTATTTATAACCATTGTTTTGTGGAGGAGACATAAGCACATATCCTAGATTTCTTGCAGATTTTTTTCAAGTAGAAAACAGCTCCTATGCATGGGAATGGTTTTTTTTGCAGCAGGAACATGGATTTGTACAAGACCCTTTAAAATGAAAAGAATAGAACCATACATTTCGGCAATAAAATTGTCAGTTTGATCAGTGTGTGATTTGTATATTTCACCTGATTCACTCTGACGGGAATATATATGCTGGTGTGACCTTAGCCTTATAGGTAGAACTGCATATAACTACTTCTGCTTATGTAGATTAATAAACTCAACCAGTTGTCTCTAGAGATGAACGAAACTTTCCCAAACATGTTCATCAATTTCAAATTCAGCACGAACATTGATGATTTGGTTCGCGATCAAAAACCCAAACAAATTTTCTGAAAAATCAGCAAATGCAGCTTTGTTCAGGAAAAAAGTTTAAGATTTAAAAGGGCCCTAAAACTTTCCCTGATTGTTTGGGTCCAAAACGCTCATCCGAAGACCCACTGTCTGGGAACAACACCTAACCATATGGTTAGGAGTGTTCCCAGCCTTCAGGAACACTCCTAAGAGGTGTCACCTTGGAGCCTGGTGCCATTTTGGCCATGTAGTGCAACTCAGCAACACGGTGCTACACTTTGCTACTGTTTGTCTGCAGTACGCAGTTATATTAATGATGGATCAAATGCAAAATATACCTGTTCTGGAGTTTGGCATCTTCCTCACCACCAAGGGACAGAGGGTGCTTCAGCACCAGAACCAGAGTATCCCATACAGGACACATAAGTCACCTGGAGCTCCAACGCACTACCTGCATTGGATTTCATAGGCAGCAAAGTCAGGATCCAGTGCTGTGATCGGATGCCAAAGGAGGTCCTGAAGAGGTCACAGTCAGAAGGTGAGACGTTTCCCATGCCAACCGGGATCAGCAGATGTCACACTCAGGAGGATCTTGCAGTATACCTGGCGTTAGGACACCTGAAACTGATGCCACATGTTAAGGACGACAGCGAGGATGTGGAGGATGAGAACGATGATGAGGAGAAGGTTGAAGAGGCAGAAGAGCCTGTTTCCCAACCTTGTGTAGCTCCTCGCCAGAGGCATTTGACTGGGAGAATGCCATGAAACACCCTAGCCTGTCTCCTGTTTAATGGAGTCTGCTGATCCCTGTGAGACTGCACTCATGTATACTGTGTAAGGGTACCTTTACACGCGGCAACTTTTCTAGGAATTTCATGGCAGCTTACTGGTTGCAGTGAAATCATGGACACATTGTTCAATCTTGTTGCTGTGTACAAATAGAACAAATAGCCAGTGAAATTCCTAGAAAAGTTGCCACGTGTAAAGGTACCTTAAGATTGATATATGTGTCTTTGAGACTTATTATAGTCTGTGTTTCAGTAAAGTTTTGTTTAGTTCACTCGTTATGTGCTGGACTTTCTCTGCAAAGAGGTGTTTTAATACTGCAATACAGAGATTGGTGAAAAATCTGCAGGCCTCTGGCCTGACAGTCTGAGGTATGGTAATGCAAAATACTACACACTCCTGTAGAACAGGGCTGGCTAAGTGCAATTCTCAAGAGCTGCAAAGAGTGTGTGTTTTCAGGATTTCCTTAGCTGGAATCATCACCTCTGCAAGTGATGAAATTAGCACATGTGTTTTCAGTCCTTGAGGACAGTAGTTCTCCACCACTGCCCTAGATGTCTCTGTTAAGGTAGCCAGGGGGGCAAGAGAAATCCTCGCACCTTTTTACCACAATTATGGCTCTCCCTGGACTCTCTTAGGTCTCGAGCCCAAAGTGTGTTGTTTGATGCTTTTTTGACACATATTTTGAGATCCTGCATGAAAATTTGCATGTCTATCCTGATGCCAGCAAATTCTATGACAGGTCAGAAGTGCTGTGCCCACGTTGATTTTTTTTCCTTAGAAGAAAAAGGTTTGGTACCGTGTTAGCCAGTTGAGAAAATGTTGATTGCTCTCAGTGTGAGAAACAAAATAAAAATCTTGTGGTTGTAATACCTTTTAATGGCTAACAAAAATAAAATAAATGATGTTATAAGACGAGCTTTCGAGACGTCTTGTATTGTCATACCAAGCCTGATGAAGGGACCTAAGACGTCTCAAAAGCTCACCTTATAACATCACTTATTTTATTTTTGTTAGTCATTAAAAGGTATCACAACTACAAGATTGTTATCTAGTTTCTCCTACTGAGAGCAATCAACATTTTTTTTCCTTGCACATGTGGTTCAGATTTTTTTTTCTGCTCCAAAATCTGCATCAAATCTGCAAAGAAAAAAAAAGCATTCTGGCACAGCACTTCTGATCATTCATAGATTTTGCTGCTTTCAGGATAGACATGCAGATTTTGATATACAAAACGAAAAGTGAGTAGCTTGACAGAGCTCTCACCCCCAATGGGTTTTGTCGCATATGGAAATTTCTTTATTAAATGCAGATTCTCAAAATCTGCTACAAACCAAGCATCAAGCAACATTCCGTGGGCACAGGGCCTTACAACAATATGGTGGGGTCACGTTCACAGAAAGCGTTCCCTTAATGCTGTGAGAGCAGGCACACAGGCACTGGTAACAGTGTGACAAGCGGTGCTATCACAAACATTACTACAATTCAGACTCGAGGGGTCACACAGGGACTATCCTGCAAGTTCGAACTGGGCTGCACTCCCTGACGTCACCACTCCTCACATGCACTTTCTCATGATACCAGTGAGATATATCCTCTAAATCTCGCGCAATATAAATTCCCTGTTGCATGATACTTGCTGTGTAACCTGAGACAAGCTTAAAGGGAACCTGTCACCCAAAATCAGGTCCCTAACCTGTTAATACCTGTCCCTGCAGCCTAACACTACTATCTAAGCTATCCCTGTCTGACCATTTTTAGTAATTTATGAGTAAAATAAAGCAGTTTGGAAACTTACAAAATTCATGACAGTGGGGCGTTCCTCTCTGCGTCTGTGACGGGTAGGCGGGTCCCCTGTGCCGCGCTACCCCTGCCTCTCAGCTCTATTACGCCCTAATGGGCGTCATTCCATCCTTCACTGCGCGGGCACGATTGAATTCTTGCGCCCGCCACCGCTGCGACGCGGTCACGTGACGCCTGGATCGCGTCACTTCTGGGCGTCGCAGGTCTCACAGGCCGATTAAGAGCATGCGCAGATTGCATGCTGAAGTCGGCCTGTGTGAGGCCAGTGACGCCCGGAAGTGACGCGGATCCAGGCATCATGTGACCACGTCGCAGCGGTGACGTGGCAGGCGCGATGATTCAATCGTGCCCGCGCAGTGAAGGATGGAATGACGCCCATTAGGGCGTAATAGAGCTGAGAGGCGGGGGTAGCGCGGCACAGGGGACCCGCCTACCCGTCACAGACGCAGAGAGGAACGCCCCACTGTCATGAATTTTGTAAGTTTCCAAACTGCTTTATTTTACTCATAAATTACTAAAAATGGTCAGACAGGGATAGCTTAGATAGTAGTGTTAGGCTGCAGGGACAGGTATTAACAGGTTAGGGACCTGATTTTGGGTGACAGGTTCCCTTTAAAGGTACCTTCACACAGAGCAATATTGCTAGGCAATTTCACTGGCAACTTACTGGTTGCAGTGAAATCATGGACACATTGTTCGATTTGTACACAGCAACAAAATAGAACAATGTGTCCAAGATTTCACTGCAACCAGCAAATTGCAGTGAAATTGTCTAGCAATATTGCTGTGTGTGAAGGTACCTTAAGGAAATCAGGGCTTTTCAATGCTGCCAGGAGCCATGCACAGCCTGCTGTCCCACCATATGGGGAATTGAATCACTGATCTTTCCCCCCATATGCTGGGACTTCTTCCGCATTTATTTGGTTTCATTATTTTTTTGGCGGGGTTCTAATTATTTTTACACCCTTTTTGAGGGGAGTTGGGTGGAATGGGAGATTTTCAACAAACGGATTTTAATTTAAAAAAAAAGTGAAAGAGGAATGTATTGCGTTAAAGGGATCCTGTCACCTCTAAAACGCCTCCTAAGCTATCAAAACATGTCCCTGCAGCATATTATCACTAATCCCACACTCATTTTGTCTCCTAAAAACATCCTGTGAAAGTGGGGAAAAACGTTTTATAACTTACTCATTAGCGATGTTAATTAGCAGGAGCTACATTCTTTAGCCCGTAGGGTGGGCCCTCTTCATCATAAGATCACGCCCTAATAGGCGTGATCTTCTATTCATATTGTATTCAGCGCCTCCCTGCTCTCCTCGGCTGTAATGGGGCTGTAATGACACAAATCGCATCATTTCCGGCATGGGGTGACATCAGTACACCCACGCCGCATGCGCAATGCGGTACTTGAACCCTACAGAGCGGCGCGGGTGTACTGACGTCACCCGATGCCGGAAATGACGCGATTCGCGTCATTACAGTCCCATTACAGCCCAGTCAGTGCCGAGGAGAGCAGGGAGGCACTGAATACAACATGAATAGAAGATCATGCCTATTAGGGCGTGATCTTATGACAAAGAGGGCCCGCCCTAGGGACTAAAGAATATAGCTCCAGCTAATTAACATCACTAATGAGTGAGTTCTAAAACATTTTTCTCCACTTTCACAGGATGCTTTTCTGAGACAAAAGGAGTGTGGGATTAGTGATAATATGCTGCAGGGACATGTTTTGATAGCTTAGGAGGCGTTTTGGAGGTGACAGGATCCCTTTAATTGTCAAATAAAATATTTATCGGTTGGGTTATTTGTGTCCCTCTACTGACTTGGTTTGTAATAGCAGCTATCTAATTGATGCCTCAACATTACTAACTTCTGGCCTTTCTGTCAGCTGACATTATCCAGCTTGCATCAACTCCAGATATCATTACCCTATTTGACAATGCACCTGGGCAGTGAGAGAGCCGAGGTGAAGGGCCAGGAGTGGCATATCTAATGGGAGCACCACTCCTGGGGTGGCTGCGGCCTGCTATTTTTTTCAAGATTGTAATATTTTTCAAGATTTAAAGATTACTCAAGTTTTCAGTTGTTCAAGTGGGTGGATGGATGGGTAGATAGATGGATGTAAAATAGACATAGGTTTATAGATAGATGTACAAAATAGACAGTATTAGAGATAGGTATATAGATGTTAAACAGCTATGTAATGTCCCACCCCCCTATATATTGTAAGCTTACAATCAATATGTCTGAGGTTCATGAGCAGGCCCAGAAGCATGGTGACAGCAGCCCTGATGCTTGGTAAGTAATAATCTAGCAAGCTCCTGACTGCCAAAACAGTGGAGCTCCACTGTAAAACAGTTTGAGCTGTGTTTGGCAGCTTTTGGGCTCCTTTGTATGTGTTTTCTAGACCCTTGATTTTTGCCTCCCATTGATTTAAATCAGCTTCAGAAGTTTGGTGAACTGTTCGCTGACCTATTCAGCGAACATATGCCCCTTCAGCGAACCGAACCAAACCTGAACTTCAGAAGGTTCACTCATCTCTAGTGGTCACCCAGGAAGGGAAGTGATCTGCGTATATGAAAATATATGCAACCCCAAATAAATTATCAAAGACACCTCTATATATGATGAATACATAAATATTGTGAATGGAATTTTTAAACTAGCCATATAAATAGGTATAAAGATTGTGTAAATACTAACAATTCTATTTCTATTTTTAGTAAAAACTTTTTTTTAGAATGAGAAGATACCTTGGTTATAGACATAACATTACAATAGCAGCTGCTTTCTCCAACCATTCTTTTAATACATGTTCAAACCTTCCTACTAAAATATGGGGTTCCTGAGGAGCTATTTCTGCTGTCAATCCTTTTTAATTATGTCTCTGTGCATGCAAAGATAATATTTCACAAGTTGAAAAATAATACTGACGTTGGATCCAGCTTAATATTTTAATGAATACTGGCAAAGCATAGACTGCAGAAAGCAGCATCAACGTTTTTTGGAAGTGATTGTAGAAATGGACATATGCTGTCACTAATCAGACATCTGCTAGTTACCTTAGTATACACTGGGCACAGTGGGGCTTTAAGAGGCTTTAGTAATGCAGATGACATACAGAATTTCTGCTAACAATGTTATACGGCATATTTTATAATGCACTTGAGACAGATATATTTGTCATTCTTAAATATATCCAACTGATGTCATAATCCTTTGCCAGCACAGCAGTAATGTCTGACTTGAATAAAACCAAATCAAGGTAAAATGGATATACTGAAGTTTTGGTGACTAAATGATCCACAATCACTTCTGCTGTTTTACTTGGGTTCATTTATAACATTTGTTATGTTTAGTCTGTTGAGTCATTTTCTTAGCTTTCTCACTTCGAAGTGTTTCTGGAACAGCTGAATGACAACTAATTTTTAAAATATTACATTGATATACCGTATATACTCGCGTATAAGCCGAGTTTTTCAGCCCAAAAATTGGGCTGAAAAGTACCCCCCTCGGCTTATACGCGAGTCAGTGCTGTATACCGATGTATACATCGGTACATACCGATGTATACATCGGTATACAGCAGCCCCCGCATCCCCAGTAATGCAGGGCCCCCCCAGGGTCTCTCCGGTCACCTGTAAAGCAAGCTATACTTATCAGTGTCCCGCTCGCACCCGCCGCTGCCGACATCCACGATCCTCCATCTTCACGCGACTCCTCTTCCTGTTTCTGTGCGCGTCGCCGGCAATGACGTCATTCCCGGCGACGCGCACAGGAAACAGGAAGAGGAGTCGCATGAAGATGGAGGATCGTGGATGTCGGCAGCGGCGGGTGCGAGCGGGACACTGATAAGTATAGCTTGCTTTACAGGTGACCGGAGAGACGCTGGGGGGGCCTGCATTACTGGGGCTGCCTGTATACTACCGCTGGGGCTGCTATATACCTCTGGGGCACTGTATACTACCACTGGGGCTGCTATATACCTCTGGGGCCCTGTATACTACCACTGGGGCTGCTATATACCTCTGGGGCACTGTATACTACCACTGGGGCTGCTATATACCTCTGGGGCCCTGTATACTACCACTGGGGCTGCTATATACCTCTGGGGCACTGTATACTACCACTGGGGCTGTATATACCTCTGGGGCCCTGTATACTACCACTGGGGCTGCTATATACCTCTGGGGCACTGTATACTACCACTGGGGCTGCTATATACCTCTGGCGCCCTGTATACTACCACTGGGGCTGCTATATACCTCTGGGGCCCTGTATACTACCACTGGGGCTGCTATATACCTCTGGGGCCCTGTATACTACCACTGGGGCTGCTATATACCTCTGGGGCACTGTATACTACCACTGGGGCTGCTATATACCTCTGGGGCCCTGTATACTACCACTGGGGCTGCTATATACCTCTGGGGCACTGTATACTACCACTGGGGCTGCTATATACCTCTGGGGCCCTGTATACTACCACTGGGGCTGTATATACTACCACTGGGGCTGTATATACTACTGGGGCTGCGTGTATACTACCACTGGGGCTGCTGTATCTACCTCTGGGACTGGTGTATACCACACTGCTGGGGGCTGTATACTTGTGCTAGGGTCCACCCTCGGCTTATACACGAGTCAATAGATTTTCCCAGGTTTTGGGGGCAAAAGTAGGGGGGTCGGCTTATACACGGGTCGGCTTATACACGAGTATATACGGTAATAGTTATCGCCCAACTTTCCAAGAGCTCAGATGTTAGATCTGACAAATTAAAGTGCTCATAAAACACAATTACTTCTTGGTTCCTTCAGGAAATAAATCCCTGCCAAAGTGGTCTATCTTTTCACTGAAAATACATTTCTGCTCGGCAAAGGCTAAGGAGTGGTGGAGGAAGGTGGATCAGTTTCTGGTTTTAATTAATGTTACATCCCATTTTCAGCCTGTACTCAACGCATCATCAGGGATGTGTGTGCTAGAGATTGGTTTCCTGGCTTTTCTCCATCATTGATTATGTTTAAACAGAAAAGGGGACTTTACTATTGAAATGAGCGAGTTAGGCTAGGGTCACACATAGCAATTCGTTTTTTGAAGTATTTTCCATGACCAATCCGTTTTTTGGGGGGTTTTTGGTGCTTTTTGAGCCTCCTGTGCCCCTGAACGTTTTTGGACTTAGTCATTTTTTGCCAAAAAATGCTTTAAAAAAATGGATCCGTTTTTCCATAGGGTCCCATGTTAAAAAAACAGATCCATTTTTAAACGGCACCCAAAAACGCTCCTAGCAATGTTTTTAGGTGCAGAAAAATACGGATAGGGTGTTTATTACATATAATCCATTTTTCCATCAGTTTTTGGACTTAGAAAAAAAAAATGCAAAAACAGATGCCAAAAACGGACCTAGGGCTTATGTGTGACCCTAGTCTTAGCCAGCCTCTTGTATAAGCTGCAATGCCGATAGAGGAAATGCTCTCATGTGATGAATATATATATGGTAGCCCCCTTTACATACTTTGGCTCAGTACAATTCTGGTGCTGCCCAACATTTTCACATTAAGGAAAATCTGTCAGGTCAAAAATACATATGTACCGGCTATCATTTTTTAATTCCCCTCTCTAAGCTTGCTCTAATGATGTGTATCTTTTATTTATATTTCCCTCCTGTACTCTGTAAACTGCAAATGACCAGATTTATTCAATCTGTCAATCACAGTGAGTGATCATTTTCTTCTCTGCTGTCCACTCCCCATAGGATGAATATTCATGTCACATATACACATCACTACACTGCACAGAAGATCAGTTGAAATCACTCACATTGGGGAGCAGGGCCCGGATCCTCCTCTCTGTTCTCTTTGCAGCAAAACAAGAGGTCAAATAAAACAAAGAATCAGTAACAGGACAGCAGGGATACCTGTTTAGAGAAACAAATGGAGTAGATACCTTATCTAGATCAGGTAAGGCAAATCTGTGCCTGCAATAGCTCCCTCCATCAGTCTCCTCATTAGAAGCTCCTAAATGAAAGTGAAACTTGACAGGCAGAGCAGAGGGAGGAGGTAGGGAGGAGGGAGAGGAGAGCTGCCAGAGAAGGAGTGAATAATAAATGAATTAGCCATTCTAATCAGCTGTGAAATTTATGGACAGGACTGATGTACCAGCTGTCTGCAGGGGGTGAAAATAATTATAGCACGATAACTACAAACGGTACACTAATGATTGTACATGTTATTAAAAGGGCTGTCCAGGCACTATTCAAGGGTAATATTAGTATTATACTGAAAAATGACCTGCCAGAACTCCTTTAAGAATATTTTGCCATCATTTTGTTGTTAAGACTATATTAGGGCTAGTGTTTTGTGTAATGGGACATATATTTCACTGGTATCATTTTGGGGAACAGAAAAATGTTATATCATAAAAATTGTAATGGGTGTATAATTTAGGTTGTTACAAACATGGTGGTATGAATTATGTTTTGATTTTTATTTGTATTTGAATGTTTTTATGTAAATAAAATGTTTTTTTTATATAAGAACAAAGGCCCATGCCATGCTGAGAATACCAGCCCTCAGCTGCCTAGCTTTACCTTGGCTTGCAATTAAAAATAGGACGGCGCCCATGCGTTTTTGTTTTTTTTTGCAAGCCAAGGTAAAATTAAGCAGCTGGGGGTGGACGCTCACAGCTGTCTGCTTTCACTGGGATGAACTAAAAATACTGTTTAACCCCACACATTTTTTACGATTATTTATATATTTAACACACTATGACGGCAGGTTTGCTGTCATACACTAATGGGTATGGCAAACAAGCATAAACACCGTCCAGATTGAGGAAATGCAGTCAGATTGCAACAGGTAATCACAGACACTCAGATTTCAAGATCTAGGGCTGTGTAATGGCTAATCTTTTGCATTTTGAGCTGATGATTCTAATGATACCATTTTTCGATGGATGCGCTTTTTTTATCGCCCATTATAGCATTTTATTCCAATGTTGCGGTGACCAAAATAACGTAGTTTTGGCATTTACACCTTTTTTTCCATTACACAGTTTACAGCTCTGATTAATTGATTTATATATTGATATAGATTGGGCATCTCTGAACACGGCGATACCAAATGTGTTTTTTTTTTTAATACTTTTATTTTGAATGGGGCAAAAAGGGGGAGATTTCAGCTTTTTTTTCATATTTAAAAAAAAAAAAATTAAGAATGTATTCTTTATTTTACAGTGCCCCATAGTGCGCAACAGTGCTGCACAGTGCGATTGCTTGTGCTATGTCCTGATGAGCTACAGCAGATTGGGACATAGCACAAATGATCACTTTCTGTGGTTGACATCGCTTGCCAACCACTCCCACGAAGTGATCCCTGATAGCAACCGAGGTCACTGCAAGATCCCAGGCTATCAGGTGATACATAGAGATCCCATGATATTATCGCGGGATCTCCAATCTCAGCGGGGAATGGCGCAGTCTCCACCGCTGCGCTTTTGGGTCACGCTATCAGTGAATGACAGCGCGATCCAAAGGCTTAACATTAGCCGATCGGTGCTGTTAGCCCCACATCTCAGCTGATGAGATCAGTCTGCTCAATGCTGTGAACTCACTGCCAGAGCTCACATCAAAGTGAGGGAGCCCAACCATGATGACCTGTATGTCATGGATCGTGAAGGGGTTAATTATCTGACAAACCCTATTTAACTGGCAGCCTAACTTTCCAGTTTGCACTCACTTTGCAAAAATGGTGTGCCATTCCAAAGCGACTGAAACCCTCCAGCAGCAGGTTGTCCAGATGAAGGCCAAAGGGGTCACCCTTTCAGCCATAGCAACAGAAGTAAGGATGCATTAAAAGAGGCAAAGATGCTCATGAAGAGAACATCATTTTACCTCTATACACTAGTGCAAACACACTTAGAATATTGTGTACAATTCTGGTCTCCAGTGTATAAGAAAGACATAGCTGAACTAGAGCGGGTCCAGAGAAGAGCAAAAAGGTTATTAACTGAGGGGTCTGCAATACCAAGACAGGTTATTAAACTTGGGGTTATTTAGTTTAGAAAAATAAAGGCTAGGGGTGATCTTATAATAATGTATAAATATATGAGGGGACAGTACAGAGAACTTTCTAATGATCTCTTTACTCTTAGGCCTGAGGCGGGGACAAGGGGGCATCCTCTACGTCTGGAGGAAAGAAGGTTTAATCATAATCGCAGACGTGGATTCTTCACTGTAAGAGCAGTGAGACTATAGAACTCTCTGCCACATGATGTTGTAATGAGTGAGTCACTACTAACATTTAAGAAGGGCCTGGATGCCTTTCATGAAAAGTATAATATTACCGGTTATATATAATAGAATCTTGACAGGGCGTTGATCCATGGAACTAGTCTGATTGCCATATCTGGAGTCAGGAAGGAATTGTTTCCCCCAGTGTGGAGCTTAGTTTTGCCTTCCTCTGGATCAACATGTTAGGCTATGGGTTGAACTAGATGGACTTAAAGTCTTCCTTCAACCTTAAAAACTATGTTACTATGTAGTCCCAGTCTGTGATTTCTAGAATATTGCATCTTTACAACATCACAAACGCTTTGAAGTTCCCCAAGAAGGCTGGTAGCCCTGAAAAGACAAATGCAAAAGAGGACAGTACAATACAGAGAATCTCCATGGGTAATCGATTCAACACTGCAGCTGGAATAGCTCGCCAGTTCAACACTGACCAGGGTAAGGATCTGTTTTGTCATACAGTGTTACTGATGAGCCCAAGGCTAGGGGTACTCGGATACCGGGCCTGGGTTTGATGGTTTTAAACTGGGGGGGAAGTCATGGGTGGTCGGGTTCCCGGTTCCGTGCCCTGGCTGTCCTTTGTTAGATGGTGGGGAGGGAATATTTACAAGGGTACGTGACTCCACCTGTAGTATCCGGTAATATAGGTACTGACGCTGCAAGCCGGCCGCTGAGGTGATGATGGGTGCAGCTCAGTGTGGTACAGCTCCCCACAGGTGGAGCTTTTACCTCAGGGCAGCGGTGATGGAGGATGATGAGGGGGATGAGGGGAGTAGTTGTTGTTGTTCTTACCCCACCGGTGCGATGCTGCTGATGGGGTTAATATGCGGGTTATCCCTGGGAAATTCAAAAAATGCTGCTTGCAAAGCAGCAGAAAGCCTGTGTTAGCTATTATATCTACAGATCTTTATCTGTAACTATATAGTTATCGGGCTTTCCTGTGTCGGATGTTTCACCCGCGCGAGAAAGCCCTTGTTACACTCACACCACAATCGCACCACACTCACACTACCACACAGAATGCACTTGCATCACTGTCGTGCATCAAAAATGCTCTGTTTTTAATGCATGTCATTGTGCCTTCACCGTTACTTGTATTTAGCACTCAATCAGCCAGCAATTATCATGCAGGATAATGCCCCTGTCACATAGCAAAATGGGTAAAGCACTTCCTTGAAACTGAAAACATTGAAACAATGAAATGACCAGCCAGAGTCCTTGGTGACAAAGTTTTGGCCAAGAAACCCACAACATTCAGAGAACTGTGGAAGAGACTAGGTATGTCCTGTGGCTGCAGATGTGCTGAAGTCATTTACAGCAAAGACCTGTCCATTTCATACTGATTGGTGACTGTTGTAACTTTCACAAAATTTAGTTTTAATCTTTTTCTGAGCTACAGTCATTGCTGTTTTCTAATTATGAATGTGGAGCCCACTTGGACGGGGTACTCGGTACGGGACCGGGGTACTGCTGGGGATATCACAGCGGTCTTGGTCCGGACCGTGTCCCGGGTTACGCAAGTAAAAGGGTATATTTACAGTGGAGATTGTTTGTCGTGACACCACCCATGGGTTGTGGTCAGTAAGGGGACCACAACTGCAGTGTGCTTCTGTCAGGAGGATGGATGGATGCTGCAGCAAGGTGGATGAGCCCGCCGCGGGTCGGGGCTGCTCCTGACAGGGTGTAAAGGTAAAATACAGTTCTGTATACCTGGAATCATACACGGAAGTCTGAAGCAGGGATCACCGTGTTCTACTAGCAAGTTCTTTACAGTTCAAACAGCTCACGGTTCAGTTCACAGTACAGTTAACTCTGGTAACTCTTAACCTTCTGCAGCCAGGCTGTCTTCCTGAGACCCTTCACTCTTTCTATTTAACCTTTCCGGCTTGTTCTTCCTCTGCTCTTCCTTGTGGGTTGTATGACTGCAACCCCGTCCCTTGGTATGGCTTCCCCCTATGTGTATGGGCAGCAAGCCGGGTCATCTAGAGTGTTGCTGAGTCTCCAACCCTTGTAGTAAGAACACTGATCTGGAATCCGTGTTCCCCGCCGATTTGTCTGGGGAGCCGGAGTGTAGCAACAGTCCCCTTCAGAGCTGACACTCTGGTCCCAGACTAGCTTAGGTGTCCATATCTTGCAAGGGATCACTGGCTCTTTCTTACCCGTGTGGCTATCCAGGTACTTCAAGGGAAACCTTTCCCGCCTGTAGTCGGTCAACGCTGCCGTACTCCTCGGACCCAGTGGTACCAGTCCGGTCTCTGTCCTCACTTTCCCTTGGGCTACTGGCTATGGACGAGCTTTCTCTCCATGGAACGGTGTCTCTGTGGATTCCCTTTGGGAAGTGTCACTTTCTGTCACTGGTTTTGTCTTTACAGCTCGGCTCACTCTGGCCTACTCCGTCTTTTCTGGTCAGCTCACTATGGCCTACTCAGACTTTTCAGTTCAGCCTACTCCGGCCTACTAACTCCCTCCTCCTCATTTCCTCTTTTTGTACTCGTCTACCACCTGACCTACCTTCCCACCCACTTTCCTCTAAACCCTACCACCCCTTTCCCGCCTAGAGTCCCGGGCTTAGGGTTGGGTGCTGTGCTCTAGTGGGTGTGTATGTGCTGAAGGTGTGTGTAGCACTTGTCTCCTACCTGCCTGGCTGCAGTTCCCTCATGTGGCCACCCTGGTCGCAGGGGCGCCACATTATCATCACATTTTGTATAAAATAAAGGTTTTAAGTTAATAAACTTTGGTTATTTTGGAAAACACTTTTCTAGCGGCATGGTGTACCCCTTACACAAAAACCTTCAAATGTTGATCAATGTAGATTACATTTTGTCTGAAAAAAATTAAGGAATCATACATTGTTCTTTAATTTTAATCACCAGTGACTATTAATACTTCAAAATATTATCCATAATGCCGTGTCAAATACATAAGTATAATGTCTTGAAAAAGTATTCTTACCACATGAACTTTTCCACATTTTTTCACATTACACCCACAAATGTAAATGTATATTATTAGGATTTTATGTAATATATCATCACTAAGAAGCAAGTATTTGTAAAGTGTAAAAGAACTGATACATGGTTTGTTAAATATTCAAAAAATATAAATCTGAAAATTGTGTTGTGCGTTTGTATTCAAGGGGTTGTTCACTTCTCAGGAAACCCCTTCTCAATCCCTATGTTTTCACCATGTAAAATAGCAATACTGTAAATTCACCTGTGATACTGGTGCTATTCCAATGCTATTGTCGTGCCCCGGGACAGGGGTACTCGGAGCCGGGCCCTCTTTTCGTCCAGTTCAGGGCTTTGGGGTGTCACAACGACGTGACCCGGCTACGTGGACCCAGGCGTGGCAATAAAAAGGGGTATGAAAAACAAAGGTATAAGGAATTTTTATAAAATGTTCGGGACGCCACCCGTGGGTTATGGCCAATGTGGCCACCGCTGTCGTTCAGACCTCTGGGGATGATGATAATGGTGACAGCCGGGATGGGAGCCCTCCACGGGTAGGGCTATGTCCCCAGGGCAGGTGTAGAGGTTGTAAGGACAGGGCTGGGTGCTCAGCCCTTCGGGCAGTTCTCACTGCCGATTTGTAGCAATCAGTGTGCGGCTTTGCAGGTGAGCTCCGTTGCTGTCGCATAAAATTACAGTCTCACACAAGTAGCATTAAGCTTGACCCGGGTGCTTTACTCCTAACATCTGGGCCTCTTTCATCAGTTCCGAGTGCTAGCTACGAGCCAGCGGTCGCAGGTCTTTTCCCGGGGAAGCTCATCCTGTACACCCGACCCATGTCTGACAGCCTTTTCTTCTCTGCAGTGGAGGGTAGGTTCCGGGCATGAAGTTCCTTCACCCCGCCGGTTAATCTGTGGTTAGGGCATACAGCTCCCGGCCACCTCAACAGTGCTGGCACCCTGCCTTTGACCCACTTTCCTGGTGTCCCCTCTCCTCTGGACACACCATGGACCCCTTCTTCCTTCCCACGGGAGGCTGCCTGAGATCCGCACTAGCCATACGATGGCACAGGCCGCCGGATCCTTCCACTCTCAACTCACAGTCTGTCAGGCTTTTCAGGTGTCTCAACTTGGGAGTTCGGTCCCTTCTCCTTCCACACCTCGCCAGGAACACGAACCTGTGCTCATTCTTCAAGCCCTCCCAACTTAGTGTTCCTACGTTTGACGCTAGTTCCTCCACCCGCTTCCCGGGCTTTTCTCTTGCTCTCCACCCTTCACTTCACTCCCCCCACTATCCCCTGCCTCACATGGAGTAATAGGACTAGAGATTGAGGGATGTGTCAGGTGTTTGTGCGAAGTGTTCCACCTACTAGTCCAAGCTGCAGTACCTTATTGTGGTCAGCCAGCCCACAGGGGCTCCACACTATCAGCACTGTCTTTCTTGGGATCATGTAAGTGTGTGATCTCACGTTATCATGGTAGCAAATCGGTGTCTGTGACACTTTCTTCACGTTTATGTGTCACATACCGTACATCACGAAAAAAGGGAGAGAGCAGCCGTGCTCACTTCTTCTGGATTTAAAGTGTTACCATAGTGTAAATTGTTATCAAATAATAACGTAGAGCATGTAATTTTAGAAAACTTTCAAATAAATAAAATGAAATAAACATTCAAATAAATAAATGAAATTGGGAAGAAAACCATTTAAAAATCTTCTAGAAGTTGGTCCCACTATGCTTTTTCTGAACCAGACATATTCTCGTTGTGAGGGAAATCCATATTCAGCTCCACACACACTGAATACAGCCTTATAAGGGTGGGGGTGGAGCCTAAACAGGTTTCGTGCTCCTGTCTGAATCTGAGGCACTGTCAATGCATCATCAGTTTACCTCAGGATGCAGGTTCAGTGCTAAGCTCTGTCAGATTGTCAGTACATAGCTTCTCTGACTTGTCAGCTGTGTCCTACTTTGCTCACAGTGATATCGGCAATTTTCAGTGTTATTTCAGCTGCTGGCTTGACATACAGCTCCTCTGTCCTTTGGTCAGTTCAAAGCTCCTCTGCACTTTGGTCACATCATCACTGTGTGCTCCGGTCACATGATCCAATGTACTGACCAAAGAATAGAGGAGCTGTGCACTGACCAAAGGGCAGAGGAGCTGTGCACTGACCAAAGGGCAGAGGAGCTGTGCACTGACCAAAGTACAAAAGAGCTGTGTACTGATCAAAGGGCAGTGGAGCTGTGTACTGATCAAAGAGCAGAGGAGCTGTGTACTGACCAAAGGGCAGAAGAGCTGTGTACTGACCAAAGGGCAGAGGAGCTGTGTACTGACCAAAGGGCAGAAGAGCTGTGTACTGACCAAAGGGCAGTGGAGCTGTGTACTGATCAAAGGGCAGTGGAGCTGTGTACTGATCAAAGGGCAGTGGAGCTGTGTACTGACTAAAAGGGCAGAGAAGCTGTGTACTGACTAAAAGGCAGAGGAGCTGTGTACTGACCAAAGGGCAGAGGAGCTGTGTACTGACCAAAGGGCAGAGAAACTGTGTACTGATCAAAGGGCAGAGGAGCTGTGTACTGACCAAAGGGCAGAGAAGCTGTGTACTGATCAAAGGGCAGTGGAGCTGTGTACTGACCAAAGGGCAGTGGAGCTGTGTACTGATCAAAGGGCAGTGGAGCTGTGTACTGACCAAAGGGCAGTGGAGCTGTGTACTGACCATAGGGCAGAGGAGCTGTGTACTGATCAAAAGGGCAGAGGAGCTGTGTACTGACCAAAGGGTAGAGGAGCTGTGTACTGACCAAAGGGCAGAGGAGCTGTGTACTGACCATAGGGCAGAGGAGCTGTGTACTGATCAAAAGGGCAGAGGAGCTGTGTACTGACCAAAGGGCAGAAGAGCTGTGTACTGACTAAAGGGCAGATGAGCTGTGTACTGACTAAAAGGCAGAGGGGCTGTATGTCAAGCCAGCAGATGAAATAACACTGAAAAATGCTGATGTCACTGTGAGCAAAGGAGGAAACAGCTGACCAGACAGAGGAACTGTGTACTGACAACCTGACAGAGCTCAGCACTGAGCCGCAGCCTGAAATAAACTGACGATGCACTGACAGTACCTCAGATTCAGACAGGAGCATGCACGCCGTGTAGGCTCCACCCCCACCCTTATAAGGCCGTATTCAGTGTGTGTGGAGCTGAATACGAATTTTCCCTGACAACAAACAAATGAATGGTTCAGAAACAGCATGGGAGAACTATCTTCTAGAAGTTTTATGAAAGGTTTTCTTCCAGATTTCATTTATAAAGTTTATTTGAAAGTTTATTAAAATCATTAGCTCTATGTTATTATCAGATAAAAATCTAAACAACAGTTACACCTTAAAGGGAACCTGTCAACTGGTTTATGCCTCCCCAGCTATCACTGTGTCCCTGCAGCTTCATAATCTATTATATAATCGCGAATCGGAAAAGCGCCCCTCCACGCGCTCTTTCCGATGTGGTCATGTGGATACGAATTTAACATTGGGCGCGAAGCGCCCAATGCTGCGCGAGCAATGGCCGCGAGGCCATTGCGAGTCGCTGGCCCAGGGCGAGCAATGGCCGCGAAGCGGCCATTGCGAGCCGCTGCCCCAAAATCGATCCACAGCCTCGGCTACAAATTTACCGATTTACCGCTCAGGTAGCGCGAGCAATGGCCGCGAGGCCATTGCGAGTCGCTGCCTGAGCCGCAACTCGCTCCCCGGGGACCATGAAGCGGAGGCGGCCTAGCCGCCTCCGCTCCCCGCTACCCACAACTCGCCCCCCCAATGTCCGCACAGCCTCACCCAGGTCCAAACAGGCCCCCCATGTCCGCATAGCCGCCCCCCCATGTCCGCACAGCCCACCCCCCATGTCCGCACAGCCCCCCCCCATGTCCGCACAGCCCCCCCCATGTCCGCACAGCCCCCCCCCCATGTCCGCACAGCCCCACCATGTCCGCACACCCAACCCCATGTCCGCACACCCACCCCCATGTCCGCACACCCACCCCCATGTCCGCACACCCACCCCGCAACAAAACCACCCCGCCGCACCTAAGGCCCTACCCCCTAAGTCCGCCGCACCCGTACACGCTAAGCCCCGACCACCTAACCCCCGACCCGCAGCATCCTAAGCCCCCGCCGATACCCCCTAAGCCCCGCCGTCTACCCCCTGCCCCTCTCGCTAAAGCCCTACACCCTAAGCCCCCGCAGTCCCCTAACCTAACGCCGCTGTCACCTAAGGCCCTACACCCGAAGCCCCCGCCGTCCCCTAACCTAACGTCCCCGTCGATCACTTACATGCCTTCAAGTCATCTGATCGTCCGTCCGATCCACAAGTCCTCCGTCCGGCCAGGCGCCCTCTTCCTCCGGCCCTGGGGGTCTTCTCTCTTCTTTCTGCCATCTCCGCCTCTTCGTCCGGCCCCGGGGATCTTCTGTCTTCTTTTCGCTAACTTCCACCTCCGACGTCCTCTTCCTTCTCATTAAGATAGAATGGACGAAAAATCCCCCATTCTATCTTAATGAGATCTGAGGCCCTCTTCTGATTGGTCGCTGTATACTGCCCTCAGCCAATCAGAAGAGCCCCTCAGACTGAGACGCAGTTCTCATTCAGGGCCGCATTTTTTTTTCCCCATTGACATACATTAGCGGTGTGTCTGCGATTTTATGGCCGGCCACCTGGTTCTATTTGTCGGCCCTAAAATCGCGGACACACCGCTAATGCATGTCTATGGGCAGTCAGCCCGATTTCGGATTGGACGCCGACCAATCAGAATTCGAGCTGACTGCCCATAGATATGCATTAGCGGTGTGTCCGCGATTTTAGGGCCGACAAATAGAACCAGGTGGCCGGCCATAAAATCGCCGACACACCGCTAATGTATGTCAATGGGGAAAAAAAAGGCGGACCTGAATGAGAACTGTGTCTCACTCGCAAGTAAAAAAATAAATAAATTTAATAATAAAAAAAATAATTAAAAAATAATTAAAAAATAATAAAAAAATAATTAAAAAATAATAAATAATTAAATAAAAATAATAATAAAAAAAAAAAAAAATGCGGACCTGAATGAGAACTGTGTCTCAGTCTGACTTAAAAAAATAAATAAATTAAATAATAAAAAAAATTATTTAAAAATAATTAAAAAATAATAAAAAAATAAATAAAAAATAATAAATAATTCAATAAAAATAATAATAAAAAAAATAAATATATGCTAATTATATCAGCCCTTCCAGCGGACGTGAATGAGAACTGGGTCTCAGCCTAAATAATAAATTTAATAATAAAAAAAATAATTAAAAAATAATAAAAAAAAAAATAAAAAAAAATAATAAATAATTCAATAAAAATAATAATAAAAAAAATAAATATATGCTAATTATATCAGCCCTTCCAGCGGACCTGAATGAGAACTGGGTCTCAGCCTAAATAATAAATTTAATAATAAAAAAAATAATTAAAAAAGAATTAAAAAATAATAAAAAAATAAATAAAAAATAATAAATAATTCAATAAAAATAATAATAAAAAAAATAAATATATGCTAATTATATCAGCCCTTCCAGCGGACCTGAATGAGAACTGGGTCTCAGCCTAAATAATAAATTTAATAATAAAAAAAATAATTAAAAAATAATTAAAAAATAATAAAAAAAATAAATAAAAAATAATAAATAATTCAATAAAAATAATAATAAAAAAAATAAATATATGCTAATTATATCAGCCCTTCCAGCGGACCTGAATGAGAACTGGGTCTCAGCCTAAATAATAAATTTAATAATAAAAAAAATAATTAAAAAATAATTAAAAAATAATAAAAAAATAAATAAAAAATAATAAATAATTTAATAAAAATAATAATAAAAAAAATAAATATATGCTAATTATATCAGCCCTTCCAGCGGACCTGAATGAAAACTGGGTCTCAGCCTAAATAATAAATTTAATAATAAAAAAAATAATTAAAAAATAATTAAAAAATAATAAAAAAATAAATAAAAAATAATAAATAATTCAATAAAAATAATAATAAAAAAAATAAATATATGCTAATTATATCAGCCCTTCCAGCGGACCTGAATGAGAACTGGGTCTCACCTAAATAATAAATTTAATAATAAAAAAAATAATTAAAAAATAATAAAAAAAAAATAAAAATAATAAATAATAAATAAAAAATAATAATTAAAAAAAAATCTAAATAATATATATTAATAATAATGCTATACTGCTAATAATATCATTCAATGCTGAATACATAATGTTATTAATGCGTATTAAATGCTAATAATCACTATTATTAATGCTATTAATGAATAATAATAATGCTATTAATATGTATAAATAATTATAATAATGATATTAATAAGCAATAATGCATATATTAATGCTATTTATGCTAATAATAATGCTATTAAAATATTAATAATGCTATATAATGCTATAATTCTATTATGCTATAATGCTATTAATGCTAATATTTATCTATTAATGTATTATTAATGCTATATAATGCTAATAATAATCTAATTAATGCTATTAATGCTAATAATAATGCTATTAATGCTATTAATAATGTTATTAATGTATATTATAATGCTAATAATGCTATTATAATGCTATATTAATGCTAATAATAATGCTATTAATGCTATTAATAATGCTATTAATGCTATTAATTATGCTAATAATGCTATTAATGCTAATATTTATCCTATTAATGCTATTAATGCTATTAATAATGCTATTCATGCTAATAATATTGCTATTAATGCTCTTTATGCTAATACTAATGCTATTAATGCTATTTTTATGCTATTAATTCTATTATTTATGCTATTAATGCTATATAATAATGCTATTAATCTATTAATGCTATTAATAATGCTATTCATGCTATTAATAATACTATTAATGCTATTAATGCTCATAATAATGCTATTAATGCTATTAATAATGTTATTAATGCTATTATTAATGCTAATAATTCTATTATTAATGCTATTATGCTAATAATAATGCTATTAATGCTATTAATAATGTTATTAATGCTATTATTAATGCTATAATGCTATTATTAATGCTATTTATGCTAATAATAATGCTATTAATGCTATTAATAATGCTATTAATGCTATTTATTTAATGCTATTAATGCTAATATTTATCCTATTAATGGTATTATTAATGCTATTAATGCTAATTATAATGCTATTAATGCTATTAATGCTAATAATATGCTATTAATGCTATTAATAATGTTATTAATGCTATTATTAATGCTAATAATGCTATTATTAATGCTATTAATGCTAATAATAATGCTATTAATGCTATTAATAATGCTATTAATGCTATTAATTATGCTATTAATGCTAATATTATCCTATTAATGGTATTATTAATGCTATTAATAATGCTATTAAATGCTAATATTTATCCTTATTAATGCTATTAATGCTATTAATAATGCTATTAATGCTATTAATTATGCTATTATTGCTATTAATGCTAATATTTATCCTATTCATGGTATTATTAATGCTATTAATGCTAATAATAATGCTATTAATGCTATTAATGCTAATAATAATGCTATTAATGCTATTAATAATGTTATTAATGCTATTTTTAATGCTAATAATGCTATTATTAATGCTATTAATGCCAATAATAATGATATTAATAATGCTATTAATGCTATTAATGCTAATATTTATCCTATTAATGCTATTAATGCTAATAATAAATGTAATTAATGCTATTATATAATGCTATTAATGCTATTATATTATGCTATTAATGCTATCAATGCAATATTATATCCTATTAATGGCATTATTAATGCTATTAATGCTAATAATAATGCTATTAATGCTATTAATAATGCTATTAATAATGTTATTAATGCTATTATTAATGCTATTAATGCTATTAATAATGCTATATTAATGCTATTAATGCTAATATTTATCCTATTAATGCTATTAATATTGCTATTAATGCTAATAATAATGCTATTAATGCTATTAATAATGTTATTAATGCTATTATTAATGCTAATAATGCTATTATTAATGCTATTAATGCTAATAATAATGCTATTAATGCTATTAATAATTTTATTAATGCTATTATTAATGCTAATAATGCTATTATTAATGCTATTTATGCTAATAATAATGCTATATTAATGCTATTAATTAATGCTATTAATGCTATTATTATGCTATTAATGCTAATTAATGCTAATATTTATCCTATTAATGGTATTATTAATGCTATTAATGCGAATAATAATGCTATTAATGCTATTAATGCTAATAATAATGCTATTAATGCTATTAATAATGTTATTAATGCTAGTATTAATGCTAATAATTCTATTATTAATGCTATTAATGCTAATAATAATGCTATTAATGCTATTAATAATGCTATTAATGCTAATATTTATCCTATTAATGGTATTATTAATGCTAATTAATAATGCTATTAATGCTAATATTTATCCTATTAAATATGCTATTAATGCTATTAATAATGCTATATTAATGCTATTAATTATGCTATTATTGCTATTAATGCTAATATTTATCCTATTCATGGTATTATTAATGCTATTAATGCTAATAATAAATGCTATTAATGCTATTAATGCTAATAATAATGCTATTAATGCTATTAATAATGTATTAATGCTATTATTAATGCTAATAATGCTATTATTAATGCTATTAATGCTAATAATAATGCTATTAATAATGCTATTAATGCTATTAATGCTAATATTTATCCTATTAATGCTATTAATGCTAATAATATTGCTATTAATGCTATTAATAAATGCTATTAATGCTATCAATGCTAATATTTATCCTATTAATGGCATTATTAATGCTATTAATGCTAATAATAATGCTATTAATGCTAATAATAATGCTATTAATGCTATTAATAATGTTATTAATGCTATTATTAATGGTATTAATGCTATTATTAATGCTATTAATGCTAATAATAATGCTATTAATGCTATTAATAATGCTATTAATGCTATTAATTATGCTATTAATGCTATTAATGCTAATATTTATCCTATTAATGCTATTAATATTGCTATTAATGCTAATAATAATGCTATTAATGCTATTAATAATGTTATTAATGCTATTATTAATGCTAATAATGCTATTATTAATGCTAATAATAATGCTATTAATGCTATTAATAATGTTATTAATCCTATTATTAATGCTAATAATGCTATTATTAATGCTATTAATGCTAATAATAATACTATTAATGCTATTAATAATGTTATTAATGCTATTATTAATGCTAATAATGTTATTATTAATGCTATTAATGCTAATAATAAATGCTATTAATGCTATTAATAATGTTATTAATGCTATTATTAATGCTAATAATGCTATTATTAATGCTATTAATGTTAATAATAATGCTATTAATGCTATTAATAATGTTATTAATGCTATTATTAATGCTAATAATGCTATTAATAATGCTATTAATGCTAATAATAATGCTATTAATGCTATTAATACTGTTATTAATGCTCATAATACTGCTAATAATGCTATTAATACTGCTATTACTGCTAATAATAATGCTATGGCTTATATTATTGCTATTGATGATGCGATTATTATTTAAAAATGTTTAAAAAAACAATAAACATATTTTAGATACCCGATGCATTTGCATCAGGCTAACAGCTATAACTACTATAATCAAATTAATGCACGTTCTAGAATCCCGATGCATTTGCATCGGGCTCACAGCTAGTACTATTATAATCATCCCTGTCTGAGCTCAAAGTGTAATGTGAAAGGTGAAAGAAAAAGCATTTATACACTTACATTTCCATATGTAAATGAGGCAGTCAGTCTACATCATGGAGGACGTAGACTGTCTGGCAGGTTAATAGTTAACATTTCAGCTAAATATCAGAACATGCTGGAAGACCTGATGTGATGTCACAATCGTGGCTACAATAGGTGGAGCTAACTCCCCGTAACTGTCCCATAGCCCTATATGGCATAGCACATGAGTTTGCTCACTTAGCTTCACCCACTATGGTCACATGATCATTACATAACACAGGTCCTTTAGACATAAAAGTTAATAGTGAGTTAACTATTAACCTGCCAGGCAGTCTACGTACTACTAGATGTAGACTGCCTCATTTACATAAGAAAATGTAAGTGTATAAATGGGTTTTTCTTTCATTAAACGAGGGGTACCAACTATTTTGATCACGTGTGTATCAATCATTCAAAACTAGGGAGCTCGACATACACTACTCACAAAAGGTTAATGATAGCTGGCTTTTGAATGAAATTTTAGGATGATCCTAAAACCCACTCCAACTTTTTCAAGTGAACTTAATGTGACCTTCTCTTCACTTTTAAATGAAAATGTCCAACTGTTCAGTGTTTCATTACTTTTTGCACAATTCGCTGCTCTCTAACAAGGAGCATAAAGGGGCTTTTCCCATGAATACAATACCCTTTTATATGATTACTAATGTCATAACTTTACTTTTTTTTCTAATTTGAAGTATTAAAAAAAATCTATAGTTTTTTAGCAATCGTTAGAAGTATGTGGTGCAGCAGACCTTTATCTGAATCACGTGACAAGTCTGTCCGAGCTGTATGTGTCCTCCTAGTAACTGTCGTACATGGAATCTACTGAGCAAATCCTACAATCATGGCCGGCTGACTTCAAACATGAACACACAGGGCTTGCTCATGGGCACTGTCAGTTTTCTGACAGGCTGCCTGATAGGCTGTGCAGCATAAAGATATAGGCTATAGCTCTATGCTCAACAGCTTATCAAGGAGTCTGACATGGCAATGCCCTGACACGGGGAGACACACTTACCTGTCCTGCAGTCATCTTAGTCCTTCCTTCTAGGACCGAGTAACAGCCCCCCCCTTCCAGCACAATCATTGCAAGAAGACTAAGGAGCATCATGGAGGGACGGGGCTAACCGGAGAGCAGAGAGCCAAAGCCACCTGAGCCACGCACTGGAGTGCTATGGAGGGGCAGGGACAATCAAACGGGGGGCAGAGACAGAGGGCCAGGCATAAAGAAACATACAATCAGGAAACAAGGGAGAGATACAGCCAAAGACAAGCAGGAGAGTAAAGAGAGACACACACAAGAGACAGAAGGGGACCACGTCACTGTAAGACTCGGGAGCGCACACAGGAGCAGGGGACTCTGAGAAATGTAGTCAGAACAGTCTGGAGGAAGTCATGTGATGCTGGGCTGTGGCTCCACCCACAGGCAAATGTATCCGGTGAACCTGACAGTGATCTTCTGGTGGCTGATGTCCAAGAAAAACTTAGATATGTGGTGGGAAAATACATAGATTGCTTTTAAGTGCATATGGCTCCCATGTAGGGTGTGTTTTTTTTATCTTCTTTGTGGGGAAACACCTTTAATGGCAAATTTGACAATGTGTTTAATTCATAAATCGCTAATAAATTCAATCCAATTGGTATTTCAACATTCATCCTCATCATTATGTTCACATATTGACGTCATAAGACCAGGACGACTCCTAACTATTGATCAGCAGTACATCACTATTCTGGGGCTTCAAGCAGGATGTTCACAGAGAGAAGTGGACGCTGAGCTTAGGCCGTTTTCACATTTGTATTTGGTACGCAGCATCTGCAACTGCAGCCAAACGTATGCATACCATGTCCATATGTTTAATATGGGGATGCATGGTACCTGCGTTTGGTTGCATTTGCATGCATTGCATTAGGATGTGCATATTCTCTTTCTGCATCTCAGGAGGCTTGGTTTGTACGCAAGCGTCCTGATGCGCAGAAACAATGCATGGCAGTTAATGGAGATGCACTTCCATCTGCAGACAAATGCAGCGTTTTGGGTCTTTTTTTTTTCTTACATGACGAAATGCCGCTTCTCCCATGCCATTTCCCGTTCCGGACAGTGCAGTCTCGCTCTCTCTCTCTTTCTCTCACCACTTTATAATAGTTTTCAATGGGCGGCAATGCATTCCTGTGAGTAAAATTCTGTGAATGCACAGAGTCCTTTACAGCCTCAGACTCCGGTGTCCACTTCTTGCACTCTGCACTGGGGTGAGCCCAGCAACCGGCTCCACTCCCCAGACCTGCTTCTCCACTACCTCAGAACCTCTCCTACGTTTCCCTCACGCTGGCTAGTCTTTGTCCTGGGACGAGCCTTATTCTGCTCCAGTCCACGGGACCTCTTCCCAGTCCTCTAAAGGTATCGTCACACGCGGCAATTTTGCTAGCAATTTCACTGGCAATTTTCAGGTTGCAGTGAAATCATGGACACATTGTTCCATTTGTACATGGCAACAAAATAGAACAATGTGTCCATGATTTTTCTGCAACCAGCAAATTGCCAGTGAAATTGCTAGCAAAATTGCCGCGTGTGACGGTACCTTTAGGGACTCAACTCGGTGTCTCTCTGCTCTACCTGGGATGAGTTTGGCACAGCTCCAGTCCACAGATGCCCTTGACCGCCCTCCCAGAAACTGAACTGACTAACCTCGCCCCCAGGCTAGAATTTATAGTGGACCTCCCCTGAACTCAGGTTTCTGAGCTCCCCCTTCTGGTCTGGAGTTGGAAAGGTGTTGTGTGTGGTGGGCTTACTTGGTGTGGATACCTTCCCTTGCTTCCAAGCATGGCATGACCCTCCCAGGGAGGCAATGTCATCGTGGCACTTGGAGTCTGGGGTGCCACTTTCACAGCTCGTTCCCTTGGTTTGCCGTCACCGCTGCCGTCTAGTGGTTGTAATAGAACATATGCAATGTTTACATGCACTTTTCAAAAAAGGAAAATGCTGCTTTGAAGCTGGTATAACTGGAGCACACTATTAGGTGTTATGTGAACACATCTTTTAAATGCATCTCTTCTGTCATCTTTTGAGTTGTTTTTTGCAATGCCACTGCCATTTTATTAATTTATTTACTTATATGTATAATATAGAGAGCATCACCCATCCCCTTTAATTTCCTTAAAGGGAACCTGTCAGGTGGTTTATGCCCCCCCAGCTATCACTGTCTGTAGCTGCAGCTTTATAATACCAATCTAATCATCCCTGTCTGAGCTCATAGTGTAATGTGAAAGGTGAAAAAAAAGCATTTATATACTTACATTTCAGTCCCCACCTTGGAGGAGGGGGACTGTCTGGCAGGATAATAGTTAACTCACTATTAACTTGGATGGCTAAAGGACCTGTGTGATGTAACGTGAAAGTAAAAAAAAAGACAGCGCCACAGACCTTCGATGGTGAAATTTCGTGTGTCCTTTTATTCCATGGTCAAAAGAAGCGACGTTTCGACCGTCCCTGCGGTCTTTATCAAGCTTGATAAAGACCGCAGCGGTCGAAACGTCGCTTCTTTTGACCATGGAATAAAAGGACACACGAAATTTCACCATCGAAGGTCTGTGGCGCTGTCTTTTTTTGACTTTCATGATGTATAACAACCGGATGTGAACTCTCCGTAGTGGACGTGCGTCCAGGTGCAGACTGAAACTTTGAAGGTCTTGCAGGTAACCCAGGGTGCTGTGACTAATTACCCTTTTACGTACTGTGTGATGTAACGATCATGTGACCATAGTGGGCGGAGCTACACCAGCAAACTTATTATGTTCTATGAGAACTTAGCTCCGCCTATTGTAGTCACATGGTTGTGACATCACATCATGTCTCCCAACATGTTCTAGCACAAGGCTGAAATGTTAACTATTAACCTGCCAAACAGTCCCCGTCCTCCAAGCTGGGGACTGACTGCTTCATTACATAAGGAAATGTAAGTATATAAATGCTTTTTTTTCCACCTTTCACATTACACTATGAGCTCAGACAGGGATGATTAGACTGGTATTATAAAGCTACAGGCACAGTGATTACTGGAGGGGCATAAACAGTCTGACAGGTTCCCTTTAAGTTCCTTTTGTATCATGATATTACTTATTCCCAGTTTGTTAGAATCATTTTATTTTACCATGGAGCAGTTAACAATATTTTCTAAAACATCATATTTCTATTCAGTACATATGAAATAGTGGATAGCAGTAAATGGTCTAATACAATAAATCTCTATGATTTAACACTCACTTCTTTCTTATTACAACATAAGGAAAAAATACTTTGCGGAATCATTTCACCCAAGCATGTACAAGCAGTAATTTCCAGTCCTCCTGGCCAATACTTTGCAAAAACAGATATGTTTGATTTACAACATTAGTAGAAACTCTGGCAGTTGCCCCACTTGTAACTAATATACAACACTTTGCAAACATATAATATCATTGATTTCTTTTCTTCCAGTGTTGAAGCCACATAATTGCTAAAACCTGCAGTCTCTTTTCCTTTTGTTTAGGGAACAACAGGTGTGCAATACGTGCCTTCATCATAACTATGATGACCTTGTAGATCATAGTTAATAGTCATAGTCTCCATTCTCATTCCCATCAAGAACAGCAATAAATGAGTCATCCACATATGGAAAGAATCCCACAATTGACAAGAAATCACATTACCTTTAGTCAAATGTAATAACTTTGATAGGGTTTACTAGGCAACATAAAACAACGTAAAAAAAAATCAGTAGATGTATTATAATGTCACCACACCATAATTTATACTCAAAGATAATCAGCATCAACCTTTTTTAGTAATGGCCACTTTACACGCGGCTACATTTCTAGCTTATCCACAGGTAACTTACTGGCTGCAGTGAAATCATGGAGACATTATTCCATTTGTACACAGCAACAAGATAGAACCATGTCTCCATGATTTCACTGCAGCCAGTAAGTTACCTGTGGAAAACCTGTTACCTGTAGCTGCGTGTAAAGTGGCCATAACAGATAAAGAGAAAATCCTACAACAAAATTTTTAATGGTTATTAATCTTTTGACAAAATTATTAGTATCTTTTATTAGATTTTTTGGGGCTTTATCATTAAGCCTGCTCTATATCCAGTTAATTATTGTTTCCTCTAGGTTTTCTAGTCTAAGGGTGCCGTGACACACAGCGATGTTCCAGCGATCCCGTCAACGACCAGGATCGCTGGAACATCGCTGTGTGGTCACTGGGGAGCTGTCAAACAGGCAGATCTGCTCAGCAGACAAGAGACCAGGGAGCCACCTCCACATCGCTGGTAACCATGATAAACAGCGGGTATCTAGGCAGCGCGCGCTACTTAGTTACCTGGTGTTTATCATGGTTACCAGTGTCCTCCCGCTTAGCGCTGGTAACCATGATAAACACCGGGTACCTAGTCAACGCACTCTGCTTAGTTACCTGGTGTTTATCATGGTTACCAGCGTCCTCCCGCTAACAGGCGGGAGATCACTGGTAACCATGATAAACACGGGGTATCTAGGCAGCGCGTGCTGCTTAGTTACCGGGTGTTTATCATGGTTACCAGCCTGTGAGGTCGCTGATCACTGGTCTCTCGCTGTCATATGCAGTGATGTGTGCTGACCAGCGGGAGACCAAGGATCAAAAAATGGTCCTCAAGGATGTGCAGCGATCGGTGACCTCACAGCAGGGGCCTGATCGCTGCTGCTTTTCACACACAGCGATATCGCTGGAGAGGTCGCTGATTGCTAGCGATATCGCTGTGTGTGACGTACCCCTAATAGTTCCGATAAACATTTCTGCAAAACTCCGGCAATTAGATGCCATGCTCTCCATTTTTTATAACTTCTTGCACTTCTGTGCCATTTGCAACCTTGGATTGTGTACCTTACACATTTTAGTAATGACACATCCCAGCTTCACCTATACTATAAACCTGGCTACAACAATTCCTATGGTCCCTGGGGTTGGTAACATTCCTCAACACACACAAATTCACAGCAGAGGACAGTGGAGCAGAGAATAGGTCAGTAGAGCACAGCGGGGGACAGCAGAGCAGATAAGGGGGCAGCGGAGCACAGCGGGGGACAGCAGAGTACAGCGTGGGACAGCACAACACAATGGGGGACAGCAGAGTAGCGAAGGGGTCAGTTGAGGACAGCAGAGCAGAGAAGGAGTCAGCGGAGCACAGCAGGGGACAGCAAAGCAGAGAAGGTGTCAGCAGAGCTGAGAAGGGGTCAACAGAGCCGAGAAAGGGTCAGCAGAGTCGAGAAGGGGTCCATGGAGCAGAGCAAGCAGAGCGGGAAACAGCAGAACAAAGCAGGGGACAGCAGAGCAGAGAACAGGTCAGTGAAGCACAGCGGGGGAAGGCAGAGCAGAGAAAGGATTAGCGGAGCACAGTGGGGGACAGCAAAGCAGAGAAAGGTCAGCAGAGCACAGTGGGGGATAGCAGAGCAGAGAAGGGATCAGCAGAGAAGGGGTCAGCAGAGAAGGGGTCAGCAGGGGACAGCGGAGCATAATAGGGGACAGCGGAGAAGAGAAGGGGTCAGTGGAGCACAGCAGGGGACAGTGGAGCAGAGAAGGGGTCAGTGGAGCACAGCGGGGGATAGCAGAGCACATCAGGAAACAGCGGAGCATGGCAGGGGACAGCAGAGCAGAGAAGGGGTCAGTGGAGCACAGCAGGGGACAGTGGAGCAGAGAAGGGGTCAGTGGAGCACAGCGGGGGATAGCAGAGCACATCAGGGGACAGCGGAGCATGGCAGGGGACAGCAGAGCAGAGAAGGGGTCAGTGAAGCACAGCAGGAGACAGCAGACCAGAGAAGGGGTCAACGGAGCACAGCAGAGGACAGTGGAGCAGAGAAGGGGTCAGTGAAGCACAGCGAGGGACAGCAGAGCACAGTGGGGGACAGCGGAGCAAAGAAGGGGTCAGTGGAGCACAGCAGGGGACAGCAGAGCAGAGAAGGGTTCGGCGGAGCAAAGTGGAAGACAGCGGAGCAGAGAAGGTGTCAGTAGAGCTGAGACGTGGTCAGCAGAGCTGAGAAGGGGTCAGCAGAGCTTAGAAGGGGTCCATGGAGCAGAGCAAGCAGAGCGGGGGACAACGGAGCACAGAACAGGTCAGTGGAGCACAGCGGGGGACGGCAGAGCAGAAAAGGGGTCAGCGGAGCACAGCAGGGGAAAGCAGAGCAGAGAAGGGGTCAGCATAGCATAGAAGGGGTCAGTGGAGCACAGCAGGGGACAGCGGAGCACAGCGGGAGACAGCGGAGCAGAGAAGGGGTCAGTGAAGCACAGCAGGGTACAGCAGAGCTGTGGGGGACAGTGGAGCAGAGAAGGGGTCAGTGGAGCAGAACAAGCAGAGCGGGGGTGAGTGGAGCACAGTGGGGGACAGTGAAGCAGAGTGGGGGAGCGCTGACGAGAGCAAGGATGAGCGGGGGACAGTGGAGAAGAGAAGGAGTCAGTGGAGCAGAGCAGAGGACAGCAGAGCAAAGTGGGGAACAGCGGAGCAGAGAAGGGTTCAATGGAGCAGAGCAAGAAGAGCTGCAAATAGTGGATAAGAGAAGGGATAGAGCAGGGGAAGAGAGGGGCAGAGCAGGGGAGCTGCTGTCTGTACCTGCTTTCTGCGTGTCTGCTAAATGGCCTTTGCTGATGTCACAGTCATGTGATCTCTGACTCTGCCCATGACTGTCACATTACCAAAGATCCTGGAGCTTCTAACTCTGAATCTGTGGCGGGGGGAGGCTGCGGGGACCTGGCAGGGGTGTTCAGGCATATCACATAGCGGTACACCGGCCGGAGGGTAGACTGGCTGGAGCGGGAAGACCAGGTGGATGGTTGGGAGCGGGAGGGAGGGAGCGTGCACCACGCTGTAGCATCTGGTTTGTGGGTGTGATGCTGGGTGTGGGGACCTGGCGGGTATGATTGGGCTGTGGAGATGGAAGCTGTGGGGGTGTTAGCCGGGAGTGCGGCGATTGCCATATTGGGAGACCCATCACTTGGGTGTCCCTATATGGCGTCTGGTGCACTTCCAGTCAGCATGGTGGATTGTGCAATTCAAGGACATCCAGATGGAAGTCGATGACAGACAATTTAAGGCAATTATGTAATTAGATGAAAATTTTCATAGTGGATTCTAATATTCTCTGTAAATGTAATGTCCGTTTTTAAACTCTAGGGCAGAGGTCCCAAAAGAGAGCCACATTGAACTTTGAAAAGGGTCGTGAGCCACATCCAGCTCTGATAAAGGCTGGGAGCTACATCTAGCTGCAAGAATAGGTCGAGAGCCACAACCAGTTCTCATCCCCCTCACAGTTGTGACACCCAGAACCACCATTACTGGTATAATGAAACTCAAAGTTTTTCCTCAGAAATCAAAATAAGATAATAATAATTCTATTTATATAGCGCCAACATATTCTGCAGCACTTACAATTCAGAGGGAACATGTATAGACAATTTGAGACAATACAGTGAAACAAAAAATGCAACAGATATAAGGAGTGAGGACCCTGTTCACAATCTATGAGGAAATATAGGAGGCATTAAAAGGTAAAGGGTAAAAAGTGCTTGTCATACATGGTCCAGCCGTCAATGTAATAAATTAAAGGGGATTTATTTAATGCTGCATGAATCGGTCATCAGCCAGGATCTGTATAAGTACAGATAAAGTGCTATTAAGCTCATGGAGGGTGTAGACAGATGACCTAAGAAGCCAGATTTGGAAAAAGCAAAATGGGAATTGTTAGATAAGTGTGGTGAGGTGATAGGCTAGTCTAAATAGATGTATTATAGGGCCCACTAAAACTATGGGTATTGGGAATTAATTGAATTGTTCTTGGTAGTCATTTCCAGAGAACTGATGCAGCTCGTGAAAAGTCCTGGAGACGGGGAGTGGGAGGTTCAATTTATCGATGATCTCAGTCTTAGGTTACTTGTGGAACAGTGGGCACGTGTAGGATGATAGACCGAGATGAGGGAGATGGGTGTTGAGTGGGGCAAAATTGTGGAGGGCTTTGGGGGTTAGAGTGATAATTTTATATTGCACTTTGTAGTTGATGGACAACCAGTGCAATGACTGGCACAGCATAGAGGCATCAGTGAAGTGGTTGGAGAGGAATATGATTCTGGCTGCTTCATTCAGTATGGATTGGAGAGGAACGAGTTTACTAAGAGGGAGACTGATTAGTAGAGAATGTCAATAATCCAGATAATCCAGATAAGAATGAACAGGTGCCATAGTATGAGTTTCTGCAGAGTCAACAGTAAGAAAAGGTCAAATTGTAGAGATATTTTTGATATAAAAAAAAATGAGCGCACATAGGGCCTCATCCGAGTTAAAAATTGGTGAAATATGCACTTAATACACTCACCTTGTTTGGTTATGTGTGACACAACCACTGATACACTGCAGCGATCAACCAGTAGTCCATGGAATCCTTTGTCCTCCTCATTAGAGACTTGAGTAAGAGCAGTTTCAGTAGAGTGAAAGGAGTGGAAACCGGATTGTAGAGGGTAAAGAAGAGACTTATGTGAGAGATAGCGGATCAGACGGGACTGGACCAAGCATTCCAAAAGTTTAGAGAAAAAGGGGAGATTAGACACAGGTTGGCAGTTAGCAGCGGAGTTCTGGTCAAGGGATTTTTTTTAGTAATGGGTGTGCTGGCATGTTTGAAGGAGAAGGGGAAGACACAGATGAAAGAGGGAGAAATTAAATATTTTGATTAGGTGAGAGGTGACAGCCAGAGAAAGGGATTGAATGAGATATTAGGGAATAGGTTCACTGGTGTAGGTAATAGGGTGAAAGGTTGCAAGGAGCCGGGTAACTTCTTCCTCTGTGACTGGGTCAAAGACCGAAAGTGAGTTGGATTAAGTGCAGGAGGAAAGAAAATGCATGATCTCATGAGGCTGGTAGGAAATTTCCTTTTGTATTTGATCAATTTAGCCTTTAAAATATTTGGCCAGATTGTCAGCGCTGAGGCTGGTGGTTGTGGTCTATACTTTTGGTCCGAGCAGCGAGTGGAAAGTGTCAAAGAGTCGTTTATGATTGTTGGCTAGTGACATGATAAGTGTGTTTTAGTAAGCTTGTTTGGAGAGGTGAACTGCAGCGAAGTATATTTTCAGCATAAACTTATAATGGATGATATCTTTGGTCAGGTTGGATTTTCTCCACAGACGATCAATGCAAGGGGAGTGTCGCTGGGGAAACGGTGCTTTCTAGCGTGTGCCAGGGTTGCCGCTGTCGGTGCTGGGTTGTTCTATGTGTAGGAGGTGCAGCTTCATCCAGGTCACTTTTGAGTGTTTCATTATAGAGCTTCAGGGCACAGTCAGGACATGAGAGGGAGGAGATTGGGGCCAGTGAAGACTGGAAATTCTTTATATGTTTCTAAGTATTAATTGCATGTATATTCCTATAGGTGTAGGAGTTTTGGGCATCTTTGATGGTTTAACAGTTCTTGACTGAGAATGAAAAAAGATTGTGGTCAGAGAGCAGAAGAGGGGACTTAGTAAAATCATGCACTGAGCAGAGCTGGGAGAAGATCAGGTCCAGAGTATTCCCATCTTCATGTGTGGCAGACTTAGTAAATTGTGAAAGGCTGGAAGAGGAGGTAAGGGATAAAAGATGAGAGGCAGATGAGGAGATGGGATTTTTTGTAAACTGATTTTTGTATGCCGGAGCTTGCTTTTCTGAGGGTATTCACCAGATAATTACAGGTGTGTTGCTGCTGTAAGAATCGGAGGGTGTCCATGTAAAATTACCTCCCTTATAAATTTGTAATTATAGCTATATGGTTTATGTGGTTCTAAACCAGACCCCTTCTTTCTATGGCTACAGGTATAGATTCTAGAACAAATTGTAATTTTACCCTTATAGAGGGTCTTTATTAAACACTATTTGTACAATGTACTATTTGTACAATTGTAAATGAAAACTTGTTTTAAAACCTTTTTCAGTAAAAAATGCTAAAAATGATAAAAATTGTTTTACTTTCTATATAGCATTTAGCTATTTGTGTTTCCCTTTAAGAGATGATGGATGGTTTCACTGGCTTTTCAGGTCATCTGTTTCAGCTTCTTGTTTAGGCTGGTTTGGGATGTAGTTCTGATAATCCTGATTGATCTTGTGATCTTGGTGTGGTGGTTCTTGTATGTAGCCACTCTTTCAGTTTCTCATTTATGGTTCCTGCTTGTGATGCTTGAATGGTTTCAAGGGATCCTTGGTTTTCTAGATGGGTCTTTTTGTTGCACAGTCCCTCAGTCTGAATCACAAAAAGCAGTCAAACAAACGTGTAAAAATACTCTGTTGTAAAAAGACACAGTAAAAAGCAAGTACTGCTAAAAAAGTAGTAAAATAGAGGTTATTTAGTTGATATTTCTTTTGCAAAAAATGTATACTAAGCTGCTCTACCAGCTTCAAGGTAACCCGTATTAGAGCAGTCCCTATCTGATGTATTTAAAACCTGACCATGTGTATTGGCAGCTAAAATGAGCAGGATTCAGGCAGGTCCAATGTCTGACTTGGACTGAATGCAGATGACAGCTTTTTATGTGCAGGGCTCAAGGGGAGGGGTGGGAGACTCCCCAATCTTGCAGAAACAAGAAACAATTTAGACAAAAACAATTGAGCCATGCACACAGTGAGCACGTTTGTGGGGCAGTGTTCACACCACCAAAAGACTGAATCACAAAAAGCAGTCAAACAAACGTGTAAAAATACTCTGTTGTAAAAAAAAAACTGTAAAAAGCAAGTTCTGCTGAAAAAGTAGTAAAATACAGGGTATTTAGTTGATACGTTTTTTGCAAAAGATGTATACTAAGCTGCTCTACCGCTTCAAGGTTTCTGCAAGATTAGGGAGTCTCCCACCCCTCCCCTTGAGCCCTCCAGTCCTACAGACGTGTTCACTGTGTGCATGGCTCAATTGTTTTTGTCTAAACAGTCCCTCTGTCCTTTATCATGATTCTGGTAGATGTAGTCTCTTAGCTTGAGGACCTTCTTTTTATGGGAATAGTTGTGGCTGTGATGTTTTTTTCTATAAGCTCCTTCCTGGACCTTCGTATTGCTGTGGCTTTGCTGTTTGTAGTTCCCATGCTCTCCCGTCCTGTTTCTGCTGTGTTTTGGGAGTTCCGTCATGCTGAGACCGTGTCGTTCGGTCTGATGTCTTCCGGGGTGAGGACTCTGTCAGTCAGCTGTTCCTGACATCATCCCGCACGGCGTGTCGCGTCAAACTATCTACGTCACAGTCAGGGCGGAGATTGGGAGTAGCGGTGTATGTTTGCGAGCACTAGAATTGTATGTCAGTCTATTCAACTAGTTTCAAAGGCAGTAGGTGGCCTTCTTCATCAGGTCCAGCGTATTCCCATCTTCAAGTGTGGCAGAGTTAGTAAATTGTGAAAGGCTGGAAGAGGAGGTAAGGGATAAAAGATGAGAGGCAGATGAGGAGATGGGATTTTTAATAGGGATGTTAAAGTCCCCCATGATGAGAGTGGAAAGGTCACAGGTTAAAAAGTGTGGAAGCGAGGTGGTAAAGAGATCAAGGAACTGACTTGGGCTGGATTACGTTCAATATCCCCTGTGACTAAGAGAAGGGGAATAAAGTGAGTAAGTAGATGGAATTTGTGAGGGCGTCGTTTAGGTTGTATGGACGGTGTGAATAAAGGGTGTGAATGGATCCAGGGATGACGCGGTCGCCGCCTCCCTGGCAACAGGCGCGTCAAAAAGACGCTGAATTATGATTGGTTGAATTAACCCTTAAATCCCCACGTTGCCGCCGTAACTCCGCCCCCTGAAGAAGATAATATTGAAACAGGGTGTAGGGGAGGACGCCGGGTCTCTTTGGCAGCGCCATTAAGCAGGTACTGTTTGTTTCTCATATATGGGTGATCCCTTTTGGGAGACCAAATATAAGCCTTAGGCTTGTTATTAAACGCTCTCACCTTTCTTAAAGTTAGACCAATGGATCTTGGGGAAGTAAGGATATAGCCATTTATAGGTCCCTAAAGGTTTTTTCATAGCATGATACGTCACATTGTTTAAAGGGGAATCACCACTCCAGCATTTATATCTACATATGGCACCACAGTGCCTATTAGAATGTTTTCATGTATGAACATGTAGGTAAATTTTTAGATGTAGCACTGCATGGGAGACTGTTCAGTAACCTGACTTATGTAAATTGTAAATTGTTTATTTGCGCATATAGTGGATACATTGTAAAAGGTTGGGTATCTGTGAAGTGTCATAACAGACCCATAATATTGATATTATATAAGCAGTGTCCTGTATATAGCTGTGCATAGTGAATGTAATGAATCTTCACTGCCAAACTGACCGTGATTGTATTATATTGCATTTGCACTTTTTAACCCTCTGATACCTGATTTGGTCAATAAAATGATGTTTTATTTGCATTAGTGGACATCTGATCGTGTTTTTTGTGCTGGTGGTTTAACTATTATGGTCTGTCCGTAGTCATAGTATATGTGACACTGAGACCCTTATATGGGTCTGTCGCATTAGCGGTGTCAGTTATGCGGTTTGCATTAATCAGGGTGATAATCAGGTCCGGGGCTGTCAGGGTCACCCCGGACAGCCCCGCACCTGATCACACTGTAGTGTGAAGCCGGCCTTAGGTTCCATTTAATATAGTTATAGTTTTTGCTTTCTTTGTATTTTCACAATTTTCAAATGACGTTCTTCTTGCAAAACTGAAATAATGTTGTATAGTAATAATAATAATAATAATAATAATAATAGCAATCACTGGGACTTTTAAAGGCCTCTTACAACACAGGATATTCCACAAATGTCTCCACGTTTCAGGGTTACTCTCTTTTTTTCTTTAAGTAGATGTTGTATGTAGCAGTAGAGTAAATAGTGAGGTAGCTGTGCATGTCTATGGGTCTGCTACCCGATATCTATTGGACAATAGATTCTGCTGATGGGAGACTCACCTAGCAAAGTGATTGACATTGAAAGTTGTGGTCAGGTTTATAGAACAGGACTTGGGCTTGTAGAACAGCTAGGTGCAGTAGGCCTCTAACATAATATATAGCATGCCTTCATGTACTTGTTATTTTTGTAATTCCAGTTGGTCTGTGGGAAATTGGACATCATGCAGCCAGACATGTGGGACTGGTGAACAATTCAGACAAATTCACTGTAAGCAGAAGGCAAACTACAAAGTAGAAATTGTGGCAAATAAACTGTGTTCTACCATGCCGCCTGCTCACCGCCAAATGTGTAGCACACTAAACTGTCCTCCAGCATGGAGCATTGGATCATGGTCAGAGGTAATGAAAATCTTTTTGTAAATGAATTATACATTCAACTTTTTTGCTGGTCCCAGTGTTAGTTATATCATTGCATGATCGCCTAAATCTGACATGCTAGATTTATTGGTCCTTTCTAGAATGTGGCATACAGATTTTCATATCTATTTACTGAGAAAGAGACATCTAGTTATAAACTAGTACATCTCAATGAATTAGAATGTCGTAAAAAATCAATGTCATATTGCCATGTTTCAGGGCGTTTCCGGGAGCTCTGAAACACGTTGACTAATAAATCAATATTATATTCACCCTTTGATGTCTCATGGAACACGACATGGTTTTTAACCTTTCATCATCCCTAGTTTAATTTCCTGAGATAATTAACTTTTGGTTTTCATTGGCTGTAAGCCATAATCATCAACATTTGCAGAAATAAACACTTGAAAAAGATCACTCTGTTTGTAATGACTCTATATAATATAAGCATTTCACTTTTTGTATTGAATTCCTGAAATAAATTAACTTTTTGCTGATATTCTAATTTATTGAGAGGCACTCGTAGATATCAATGGTTTGGAGTGCCTAAACAGACTTATATAAACTTATACGAAATAGGACACAAATGTGAAGTCATATACCCGAATGGTTTCCTTTCCTCCTATCCATACTTTGGTGCATCACTATAACAGATCTTGGTGCCATAAGGAATCCAACAGTCTGCCAAACAGGGGATCACCAATCTTTAATACGAAGGGGGACAGAGCGCTGCTTCACAGTTTTTCATCTGAATAGTGGCATTCTTGATGATCAATTAAGAGCACCTTCATTCAAGTAAGTAGGGCTGGTGCTCATCATCCAACCCTTCTGTGCACTTAGCTTTGGCCTATTCACTTAAAGAGGTAATCTCAGTTTATGGTTGGGAATGCTATCATGCAGATGAAAAATGGTGCTTCTTAGCAACAGGTCATCACGAACTAAGACATGAATACCTGTTTATGGTACTTGACTAAAATTATGTAACATATGTTTATGTTAGCTACAATACTTAAATATTATATTGTATATCAAATAAAAACATGCCTGGAGACAGTTCGCAAATCTTTAATACTTGAGGTTTTTATTTATTTAGTTAGATAATAGCCTGCAAAAATGGAAAGTCACAGATGCTGATGCATGTCTTTCTCTTTCTTTTTTACTGTGAATTTAGTTTTCCTTAGCTGCACTATAAGGATAGTCTACAAATTATGACATCAACTAATCAATAGTTACTTCATGGTTTTAGTGCTCCCGAACTTGTGGCAAAGGTTGGAGAAAGCGATCAGTGTTCTGCAAAAGTACTAGCCCTTCCCTCCGAGCTCAGATTCTCCATGACTCAGCCTGCACATCTGAATTCAAGCCCAAAACTCAAGAGAGCTGTCTCCTTAAGCGCTGCAAATCTAAGGAACTGCAATGGTTGGTGACAATCTGGTCAAAGGTAAGTATGTGATGGTAATGACATTTATAAGGGCATTTTCATCTTCCACTCAGATTTCCTTTTAACATATGTTCTTTTGAGTGTTGACAGGTGAAGAGGAACAGAGTCACACATCCTGTAGCACTGGAGTTATGTGCTTGTGATAATGACCCCAGCTAAGGACCCGTGTGCCTGTACACTTATTGCAAAGGGGAAATACAGTATAACATGATCAAAAGGAATTTCAACATAGATATGGGAATATAAACAGCTGAGCAGATTAACCTAATGGAAGCACATCTAAATTTAGATATTAAAGATATAGCATCATTTCTCGCACATTAAAAACCATATAGTATATCAAAATCCAAGCAAAGTAAAAAAAAAGTGACCTTTTAAGAGTTTTTCAAGCACATAATTTATATAATTCATCTCAATGTAATTTTATACTGAGTAAGCTCAATATTTGCTTTGAGTAAACCATATTTTACCAGCTCTCATAGCATGTACCGGTAATTTCGAAGTTCTTGGTATATTTAATGCTTTGGCTTTACATGTTCTGGTGCTGATTTAATTTGTTGCCAAGCAAATATTGATATCAATAACAAAGTGTATTACAAAAGAATTTTGCTGGATATAAACTGTTGATTTATGGGAGATTTGCCACTATGTGTGAACATTGACTATCCTTCCCAGGTACAAGCTGTTTATCCTCGGACTTTCTACTTTTAAAGGCCCACGTGCACATTGGTTGAAATATGTCCAAACCCAGACAACCATCTGATGTACATGGGAAGGGGGGGTCTCACAAAAAAAGGATTGAGCAACTAGAATTTCAGTAAATCTCCTAGTTGAAAGTACATGAACTTTCAGCTGAATGCTTACATCATAGCTCCCAACTGTCCCAGATTTAGTGGAACTGTCCCAACACGGCAGGGCTTTTGTCCCGGCTTTCTCAATCTCTTCATTGGCTCTGTAGCTCCTCCTTGGGAATCAGTGACTTCATGTTACATATAGAATTCTATCAGTATAGAGACTAATGCATGGGTGCAAGGGAACACAGGAGACACCGGCTTGCTTAGGAAGTTCTTGTATTAAAGTGCACAAAACAGGAGCAGGGTAAAACCATTGAGATGCAGAGGCTGAAAACACGGCAAACAGGAATAAATCCTTAAGTCCAGCATAAATCTCTAGGAATAGTTTCAAAGTCACTCTTACTTTCGCGGTAATCGTGAGCAGAAGGGTTCCTGTATACACACTGGCTCCAGGGGTACAAGTAGAGAACGGCTGTAATAGAAGTTCCTCAAATCTTTAGGAGGTCAGGTGCAGACAGGATTCAGAAGCACTGATTAAACAGCTGAGGCTTCTTAAATGGGCAAGAGGCAATGACTGGATTGTAACAGAAGCTGAAGACTCCATAATTATTGAGGGCATGGTGGATGCAGCAGGACAGGAAGCAAGATGGCCGACAGAAAAAACTAGATTCAAAACAAAAACAACAGTAGATATGGCAAAAAGTCTAACAACCTCACACTTCATCTCACTGCACACATGCATAATTTAGATAAACAATTCTCTGGTCTGCCTGAAACTCAAACTCGTGAGCTCAATGTTCATAGTCACCAGTTCTAGCAACAAGCCACAGCCCACATGGACAGGAGAATTTGATATACTTGAGCTGTATTGCAAGCAGTGTACCCAGAAGCAGATTATACTGGTACAGTGATACATCTGTACATAGCAGTTTACATGAATGTCCCTGTATTCTAGAGATAAAAAAGTAATCGGATTGTTTTGTTCCTATAAAACTACTTTAAAAAAATGTAAAAGAACAATTGCAAAAATGTATCTTTCTCTTTTTTTATGAGCGTCCAATGACTTCAAACCACAACCTCTACAACTGCTGAATCTATGAATCACAGGCTCTGCTGATGTCACTGTTATCATTTTGTAGTCTTGAAGCTGCAGTAGTGGCTGATTCAACAGGGATATGATACTGGCACATACAGTAGATATACAGTGGCAATCAAAACTGAAGAGCCATGTATAATCACTTGTTTTTTTCTGACAGAATGTAATTTACATTGATGAACATTTGACGGTTTTTGTGTAAGGCTGCCTTCACACTACGGATTTTTCAGTTCCGATGCTGGCCGATAAAAATTGGACAGCATCGGAACGATTTTGGCCCCCATGCAGCCCTATGGGCATCGGACCGAATCGGATGTGCATTAAATGTTATCCGATTTGGTCCGATCCGATTCTGTCCGATTTTTTTATCGGTGCACCGAAAATACAATCGGACAAAATCGGATCGGACCAAATCGGATGGCATTTAGTGCACATCCGATTTGGTCCGATGTTTTTTACATGGGGCCCTATGGAGCAGGGTCTGAGGAGACATCTGATGTGTCCTCGGACCCGATTTTACTGTACAGAGCATGCTTAGTACAGTAAAACTGCTCCTACTGGGACAGCAGGGGATAAAAAAAAAAAAATGTATGCTCACCTGTCCCCGAGGCCCCCACCGTCTCCCGCAGGCTCCCAGTGTCCTCCTGGTGTTTCCAGAGGTCTTCTTCTTCTAAACAGAACCTGCCGTGACATCATGGTCACGTGACCGCAGGTTAACCAGTTAATAGGCGATCACGTGATTGTGACATCACGGCAGGTCCTGTTCAGAAGCAGAAGACCTCTGGAGACACCGGGAGCCTGCGGGAGACGGCGGGGACCTCGGGGACAGGTAAGTATACATTGTTTTGTTTTTGTTTTTTCAGCCGGAGGGGGCGATTTTATGCCGGAATCGGATGCCTATTTGGCATCCGATTCCAGGCATCAGAAGGGAGCCGATGCTATCCGATTTTATCGGACAGCATCGGCTACCTTCAAAATCGTAGTGTGAAGGTAGCCTAAGGGGTACACCATGCCACTAGAACTGTGGTTTTCAAAATAACCAAAGTATATCTGTAACACCCCAGGGTTCATGTGCCACAGTAACACCACAAAGGGTTAACTCCCCACACAACCCACAACACTACACTAGTGCCTCCAGGCCAGAAGGGGGAGCTAAAACTGCTTCCTTATATATTCTGGTGTGGAGAGGAAGTGGGCAGTTCAGTGCGGAGCAGCACTGAGGAAGAAGGACCTGGGTGTAAAAGAGTTGCATTAAGCTCACCCCACGGTCCGCTGTCCAGTTCCAGGCCAGGGTCTGAGGAACAGAGACAGGAGAAGCAGAGGAACACACCTTGGAGACCGAGTTACCCTGAACTCACCCCAGAGGAGCGCACAGAACGGATACCGGATCCGAGGCTGTGCATGAAACATACAGCACAGTGAACACCGGATTAGTGAAGGTCCCACATCTTCACTGTACCACAGCGAAGCAACACGGCGGGGTCAGGAACACAGAACAAGACTCAAGTTGCCAAGCAAGTTGGTACCCGTGAGAGGAGACAGGTTCGGCAGCTTAGCTAAAGCGGCAGCAGGGCCACATACACAGCTCAGAAACAGGGAGCCAAAGGTCCCGGCCAGGGTGGGAGCAACCCGGCCCTGAACAGACTCCATGAACAGTACTCAGCTGAATCACCATCCCAGTAAAAGACCTGGAAAACTATAAAACCGTGAGTCTGTGTAATTCTTGCACTCGAGCCCCGCTCTCCCTCAAAAACTGTTTCCATCACTACTGCCCTGGCAACCAGGCTCTGCCCGTAGAGAGCCATCACATCACAGGCTGCCATCCATCATCCCCGGAGGTTCTGCAGCAGCGGTGGTCACCCTGACCACATACCACAGGTGGCATCACGACTTTCTCCCCTGTAAATAATCCCTTTACTTGTGGGCTCGGGACACGGTCCGGACCAAGACCACCATGATACCCTGTAATACCCCGGTCCGGTACTGAGTACCCCGTCCCAGTGGGCTCCACATATCAACTTAAAAACTTTACTTCAGACAAAACTTTATGATCATAATTGGAGAAGAGCAATCACTGTAGCACAGAGAAAGAATAAAACTAAATTTTGAAGGTTACAACCGCCGCCAATCAGTAGGAAGTGTACAGGACTTTGAATAACTTCAGCAAATCTGTGGCCACAGGACATCACTAGTCTCTCACACTGCTCTGGTGTGAATTTGGACCACTCTTCTTCCAGTCTATTCCACAGTTCTGTGAATGTTGTGGGTTTCTTGGCCATAACTTGGTTACAAAGGATTTTCCAGAGGTTTTCTATTGGGTTTAGAGCAGGACTCTGGGCTGGCATTTTCATTGCTTCAATGTTTTTTGTTTCAGCGTGTTGTTGAAGAAGGTTCTGATATAAACTTGCATTCACTCTGTCATGTAGCTGTATGAGAGACTCAACACCTGCAGCAAAAAAACATTCCCCAAACCATGCACTTCCTCCATCACCTTTCACTGACTTTTTTACACACTTTGGATTCAGTCTTTCTCCAGTTTGTCGACAAGCTTAAGGTTTCCCTTCAGGTCCAAATTAAATGTGCTTTCATCTCTAAATTGAACTGTGGACCACTTCTCTGTCCACTCAACATGCTCCTCACCAAAGGTGAGTCTAGCCTTTTGATTCTTTCTGCTAATGAAAGATATGGTCAATGCAGAGTGGGATTTTAGTCAAATTCTCTTAAATGTGATACTAAATGACAAGACAGATCCTTACCCTGTTCAGCGCTGAACTGGTGAGCTGTTCCAGCTGCAGTGTTTGTGCATTGTGCTTTACAGTCTTGCATTTGTCTCTCAAGGGCTACCAGCCTTCTTGGGGGATTTGAAAGTTTCTGATGTTGTAAAGATGCAATATTCTAGAAATCACAGACTTGGAATGGCAAATGTCTGTGACAATGGCTGATAGGGTGACCCCTTTGGCCTTCAGCCTGGACAACCTGCTGCCAGAAGGTTTCAGTCACTTTGGAATGGCACACTATTTTTGCAAAGTGAGTGCAAACTGGGAAGTTAGTCTGCCAGTTAAATAGGATTTGTCAGATAATTAAGGAAATTAGCACCAGTTGCCAGATTACCCCAAAAAACTTGCAGGTATCTGAAAGTGTTCTCCAATTTTGATCAGTGTTCTTTTTCATTTATCTCATTTACATCTTTATTCTGTTTTACAATATATTAAATTTATTTAATAAGCTTAAAAAACTGCTATACTACTCATGTTAGGATATTTTCACATAGGACAACACAATGACCTTCACATTAAGGAAATTGTGTGGTGTTCTCTCATTTTGATCTCCACTGAACATTGAAGTGTATTTCAATGTCTGTGTATTCTAGAGGGAGAATAAAGCTTTGGCTCCACTATCTTATGGCATCTGATGTGAGAGTATTGGATGTGATATGCTAATGACACTTTGCTCAGGCTCTGCTGCGAGTGTGTGCCAAATGTCATTATACTGTGATCTGATCCTGTGATTAGATCACAGTTGCGCATAGGAGGGTAAAATTAATCTTTCCATCTCCTCCGTTGTCTGTCTCTGCATATATTGCACAGCACTCTCATGACATCCTAGTGCAGTCTAATGTTTCACACGTACTTGTTTCTCATTCTAATTAGACATGGATTAGAATCTAAGTCCAGCACTGAATGCAGCATGTCTGCTGCACTCTGGCAAGGAGTCCCCCATGGCTCTGTGGGGCTGCCAGCTCTGCCACTAGGAATTTTGGGCCCCCCGACTGCCAAAATTTTGGGGCCCCCCTGAGACTCTGCCCAGCCTCCACCCCTGAGACTCCACCCAGACTCTACCCTGGCTCCGCCTCCACCCAAACATACATTTTATATATATAGTGAAAAATTGGAACAGCACCAAAAATTACCTCAATTTATGTGCAAAGCTTTCCCAACCAGCAATCCAGATGGTTCCTTACAATAGAGTAAAGAAAGGAAAAACAGCACAAAAAAATAGAAAAAAGTGGACTCTATTACCCAATGCATGGCCACTTCATTGGGCTACAAGGTCCACTTTTTTCTATCTTTTTGTGCTGCTTTTCCTTTCTTTACTCTCTCTCATATATATACACATATTGTATCTATATATATATATATATATATATATATATATATATTATACACACACACACTTGAGACTGCTGTGGGCTGATTCACTGACCTCTCATCTTCATCGTGCGCTCTGTCCTTGGCTCCCAGGCTCTGCCTCAGCGTTGACAGCTTCAGGCGGTTCCTCCTGCGCTGGTGCTTCCTCGGTGATCTTAGCTTTCTGATCTTCAGGATGAGCTGCAGTGTCCTGTGGAGCGGAGTGAGATCTTGTGACCTCATCAGATTCTCCAACCACTACAAGGGAGGGTAACAGACTGTGATGTCATCATCAGGGGAGGGACCTGGACCACCCCCTCACAAACATCTGCCATGCCCCTGGGCTCACAACACAAAGTACCAGATGAGAGGTGAACAGACGGCAGAATGTCTAACAGAGAAATCTGGAGGACAGGAGGGAGACGGAGGAGAAAGAACAGAGGGAAACGGAGGAGAAAGAGGACAGAGGAAGACTGAGGAGAATGAGGACAGGAGGGGGATGGAGGAGAAAGAACAGAGGGAGTTGGAGGGGGGCAGAGAGGAAAGAGGACAGGAGGGCAACGGAGGGGAAAGAGGACAGGAGGGGGACGGAGGGGAAAGAAGACAGGAGGGGGACGGAGGGGAAAGAGAACAGGAGGGGGACGGAGGGGAAAGAGGACAGGAGGGGGACGGAGGAGAAAGAGGCAGGAGGGGGACGGAGGAGAAAGAGGACAGGAGGGGGACGGAGGAGAAAGAGGACAGAAGGGGGATGGAGGAGAAAGAGGACAGAGAGAGACGGTGAAGAAAGAGGACAGAGGGGGATGGAGGGGAAAGAGGACAGGAGGGAGACGAAGGAGAAAGAGAACAGAGGGAGATGGAGGGGAAAGAGGACAAAGGGAGACGGTGAAGAAAGAGGGCAGAGTGGGATGGAGGAGAAAGAGGGCAGAGTGGGATGAAGGAGAAAAAGGTCAGAGTGGGACGGAGGAGAAAGAGGGCAGAGTGGGACGGAGGAGAAAGAGGGCAAAGTGAGACTGAGGAGAAAGAGGGCAGAGTGGGATGGAGGAGAAAGGGGGCAGAGGGAGATGGTGAAGAAAGAGGACAAAGGGGGTTGACATAGGGGGCCGGCTCCCTGTGTGCTGGGGGGCCCGGCTCCCTGTGTGCTGGGGGGCCCAGCTCGCTGTGTGCTGGGAGGCCTGGCTCCCTGTGTGCTGGGGGAGCCGGCTCCCTGTGTGCTGGGGGCCCGGCTCCCTTTGTGCTGGGGGGCCCGGCTCCCTGTGTTCTGGGGGGCCTGGCTCCCTGTGTGCTGCCCCCTCCCCCTTCTCTCCCCTCTCCTAACCTGTGTACAGCTGTGTCGTGGCAGAAGCGATCATGCCCATCTCTCTGCACTGAGCAGGATTCTATGATCTCTGAGGTGCTGGAGGACTTCAGACTATAGATATCAGCTCCTGACGCGATTTCACATGCCCATCTGCGCTGAGCCTGGAGCTGATGTCTATGATCTCCAGTCCTCCAGCACCTCAGAGATCATGATCGCGTCTGCCAAATAGCTGCACACAGTTAGGAGTGAGAGGAGAGGGGGCTGCAGCAGCACACAGGGGGGCTCCCAGGGGCCAACTATCAGGGGCACATAAACAGTGCCCACTGTCCTACAGACATCGGAGGATGCAGAGCAGGGGACTCTGTCTGGCAGCAGATGGTTGGGGCCCTCCAGGCACCTCTGGGCCCCCCAGACATCTCCGGGCCCCGCCACCCAGCACTTGCCCGGGTGCGCCGGGTGCTGACGCCGGCCCTGGGTGTAGGGCTCCCTCAGGGCCCCAGAGCAGTGAAGGGGGCCGGGCAGTGCTGTGGGAAAGCGGGTGCCGCCTCCACACTATTTAAAGGGCCGGTGGCCAGCGCTGACAAGCAGGGATGCCGCAGCCCCCAGCCGCTGAGGAAGAGAAGGAGGCCCGTAGAAGATGTGAGGGGGCAGGGCCTGAAGATTGTAGCCCGCCCCTTCACTTCTCGTCCGGGCCCCCCTCTCCTTCCATCACCGCCAGGCCCCTGACAACTGTCAGAGTCGTGAGGCCCTGACAGGGGCCATGGGGGCTGCTACCCCAAGATTTAGGCTTATAAAAATTTACAGTAATTTTCCATGGAGTCGGGCCCTTCTGCTTGAGGCAGTTCGCCTCTGTACCACCCATGTCCTTGCTGCCTCCGCTCGTGCCATTCATGAAATCCTCACTCTGCTGGTCCTTGTGGTGTTGATGCAAGCGCAGAGCGAAGCTGAGGTGCATGCCGCACCTCAATGAGAGGACGTCATAGTGGGAGGCGCTATGACGTCCTTTCATTTCTCCGCCCTGCTCCGTGTTATGCTATGGAGCAGTTCAATAGTAATGGTGATTGGCGTGCACACCTATTGGAAGTAGTTGAGGTGCTAGTGTATGAGGCCCTTGGGTCTCAATGTCGTATATAGTTCAAAGAACACTGCACACTCAAAAGTTTTTCAAGGTGAAGATATGTATTTATTTTCCTTAGTGCATAAAGACAATCTGCGATCTGGCTGACGTTTCGATCACAACTCCGTGATCTTTATCAAAGTATCGCTGTCCTTTGTGTTTGCACCTAGAGGATCATCTGGTCCTGTGATGGCTAGAAAAGGAATTTCCCCTTGTAGTGGTTTCTTAACAATGCATATACTAAATATGCATCAGTAGAGAGGTCATCTGTTCATGTAGGTGCCTCCAGGTATGTCCCCTTTCAATGTTGGGTCTAGCCCTGTGAGTGGAATTTATCACTCTCCTTAGGGCGCTGCCAGAGCTTCCTGCGCCTTGGCTGGGAATCATACCAGCCTGATGAAGAGACCTGAGTCGTCTCGAAAGCTCGCCTTATAACATCATTTATTTTATTTTTGTTAGCTATTAAAAGGTATCACAACTACAAGATTTGTATCTTGTTTCTCACACTGAGAGCAATTAACATTTTTTCAACTGGCTAACATGGTACCAAACCTTTTTCTTCTGTTTAAATAGGCTGCACATCATCCCAAGGATGAGCAAAATTCTTGTTTATAGGGATAAGTCATTTTTAAACTCACTTAAAATCATAGTTCTCAGCACGTAGTGTCCTATGAAAACAGGAATTGAGCTGCTGAGAACAATGGCAGTTAACGTGCAATGAATGACCTATTACAGAGTGTTCTATGCACATTGTTATGTAAAGTAATAATAAGGCACTGCAACGTTCAGTGCTACATTACTCTTTAAATAGGCTTTTGAACGGCCATCCATCGGTAGTTGTTTAGTTCTTTAGGTCGGTTTTTCGAAAGAACTCTCAGTACAGGAGATCGCGATATTACACTGTTTAATTTAGAGTTTTAATGTCATAAATCAGTGATTAAACAGCAAAAGGAAAGGAATTTTTTACTCTGAAGCATCTTTAGATTTGACATAAATGATTGATAGGTGAGGGCCTGTTACATAGTATTTAATTGGGAATTGTCCAAATTTGTTTGTCTCTTTTCTTAAGGCTGGCTTCACATAGCGGGTTTGATCCGATCCATGGCTGTCCGTGTAAACCGGAGAGCCCCGGACCAGATTTTGGCTCCATAGTATCCTTTGGGGCCGGATAGAAGCCGGATGGCAGCTCTCTGCCATCCGGTTTCTACCTGTCTGGGACAATCCGGGAGAATTCAGAATTCTCTCATGGACACAAAAACGCTGCTTGCAACGTTTTTGCATGTCCTAGAGGAGAATATCTCCTCTAATTGCCTACTCCCGGATTCTCCCGGATTCGCCCGGATCCTCCTAGGTCCGGGGCAATCCGGTGCTCCATAACATGGGAGTCTATGGGGCCGGATTTCCCCGGTCCGGGAGGATCCCAGAACCGGACACCTGCGGCTGCACGCCGCTGTTGTTTCAGGACCGCAGCTAGCTCCGTGCGAGCCCCGGTCCTGATTCATCAGCAGTGGCAGCTGCATGCAGCAGCACACTGAACCGGAGGGCATATTAGCCCTCCAGGTTTGTGTGCTGATCCGATACGGGGCTGTCAGGTTCACCCTGACAGCCATGGATCGGATCAAACCCGCTATGTGAAGCCAGCCTAACTCATCCAAGAGAGTTGTGTGCAAACATAGCCATGTATATGATGAACAGTTTTAACCACTTTTTAATAGTAAGGATATGTCATAAATGCTTCAGATGGGAATAATCTAGTTCTACGTACTTGTACAGATATTTCTGTCTATGACACATTGTAAATATCTCTTTTCTTTAGTGCTCTGTCACTTGTGGAACAGGCTTTCAGAAAAGAACATTGCAGTGTATAGAAAAGCATGTCTCAGGAAAATCTAGAGATATAGCTGCAAAAAAATGTTTCCACCTGGAGAAACCAAATGTGGAGCTTGAAAAAGTCTGTCAACAGCATGATTGTCCAAGATACCCATTCCAGCCTGTGATTACTCATCCTCGAGGAGCCTGGTATTCTTCTCCATGGTCTCAGGTAATGTACAATGCTGTATAATCCAACATCTGTCATTTATATAAAGCCAATCCATTATTGAATAGTTTGTACGAAGTTAACAGATACATCATAGAGCATATTGAAAAGTTCATGACGTATCTGCTAAATAAATACTATCATAGTCTGGAATATACATTAAACTGAGACTAATAATGTGATGTGAACATTGCAAAAAAACTAAATAAAGGATATTTTTGGAATTATGCAGGAAAAAAAAAAATCGCAATCAGATTCTTGATCCCCTGTACAAAATCAGTTAACATTATGTCCAAAACTCAGAAATGATTTCTTATTACGTTGCAGCATAAAAGTGACTAATGGCCGGATCACATGTACAGCAAATCTCATAATGCATTTTTTCTGGATTCTTAATATCTTTTCTAACAGTTGTCCATCTGGGGATTTCAGTGTTGTGTTCAAGGAAAAAAAATGTTTCTATGGATATTGTGTGTCATTTTTATACAGGCCATTTATTAGGAGAGTAATATATGAGCAGAGGTGACCAAGTCTTAGCATGACTGGAGCAGAATTGCTCTATAGTTTTAGATTCGTCATCCAATATCTTCAGCTGTGACCAAGTATTTTATATATTTGATATATTAGTTGCCATGTAATAGCAAAGGAAGGAAACCGAAAAGAGCAGAAAATGTTGGGCGTATTGAATATGAGAGACTGGGAGAAATTCATAGCTCCAGAACTATTAAAAATCGACTATTGAAACAGAGTTACTACTTAGACCAAATTACTTAATATATAATGGGATATCAGTAATAATAACTTTACATACAAAATATTATTAATATACTCATATTATTGAAATAGTTTCTATTAACAAGCTAAGAGCGCTTCAGGCTATCTTTACCCTACAAAATAGTCATTATTGTATAACAAGAAGATCAAACTGTTCAGAGTCCTGATGCTGTCAGACGATTCTCCTCTTTCACTGGTGTGATTGAAGTATTTATGATCTTTCAGTGCTCAGTAAGTTGTGGAGGAGGAATTCAGGAGCGAACAGTACAGTGTCTTATTAATGGCCGTCCTTCTAGTGGATGCCTTGCCAGTCAAAAACCAATGTCATCCCAAGCATGCAACACTGAATTTTGTCCTCTGGAAAAAAAAGGTACGTGGTCAATGTCATTACAGCTACCACTATTACTCTACCATTTAGATAAAGCGGAGATATAACATAGATATTTTATTTCAATTTACATCACAAAGTATTAGCAACACAACTGACTGACATATATAAGTTTTTGTCCTCCTTTCTGGATACATCCTGCAATCTTCTGTTATTATAGAGGAGAGCTGTGTGCAGCATCTACAGGGGTTATGTTTTATTCCATGGGGTTCCAAGTTAGGCCCCCTTCACACCACGTTTTTTAGGATCTGGGACTATCCGATGTGAACCAGACAGTCCCGAATCCAGTATCGGCCCCATAGTATTCCTATAGGGCCGGATTGCACCGAATGGCAGTGTTTTGCCATCTGGTTTTGCGCTGTCTGGGAGGATCCGGCAGCTTTCGGTTTTTGGCCCTGGACACAAAATCGGAACAAGCAGCATTTTTTGTGTTCGGGGCCAAAACTGCTCAAAATAGGATGCTACCGGATCCTCCCGGGTCCGGCGTGATCCTGCGCTCCCTAAATGTGAGTCTATGGCGCCAGATCGCGATAGATCCGAGATAAATTCGGATCCTGGAGCTGGTCCTCGGGTGCTGGAGTTTAGCAGTGAGCGTTGCTAATCTTCAGCACCATGAGCTGTCCCCTCCAGAGATTTCAGGATCTTGAAATTTCAGCAGCTGCTATTGGCTGCATTTGGCTGCAAACTGTTCTGTTTGAAAATTGGGTCTTGGGCTGTCCGGTTTACACCAGACAGCCCCGGACCTGATCCAGCTGTGGTGTGAAGGGGGCCTAATTGTAATCAAATTTTACAAGAATCTATATTTTCCAGTATGCAGTTGTTTTTTTTTTGTCATTTTCTCTTTGTGAATTCAGCAAGATGGCTGTCTGGCCCCCATTTTGCTAACCTGTAGATGGATGACAAAAGGTTAAAAAGAAAACCCTTCCCACCTGTACAGCCACCTTCTGGTCACTTTCCCTTCTACAATCCTCAGTGCATCATCTTACAGTGGCTACACAATGCATTTTTTCTCTGGGCTAGGACTTCTGATTGTGACTAGGCTGGGATGTCCCACACAGGATTGTCCTGGTCTCAGTTTTGGCTGAAAATCCAGGCCTAACATGCAGCAGCAGTAAGATGACACATTTCGGATTATATTTGGGCAAGTGAGCAGTGAATGTATTACAATTCATGGAGAATAAATTTGCTGCTTATCAAATTTTGACAAAAAATAAAAATTTTAATTGGTTTCCAAATTTTTGGAAAGAGCGCTATTATTAAAATATTACCATTATTATTACCCTTAAAAATAGAAAAATCACATACACAAATATAAAGCACTAACTGTAACACAAATGACAAGAACACATAAAGTGCAACCTAATATTGTCACGTCTCCGTTGGACTCGATGGCTGGTGTTCCTGCCCCAGCTGCTGGGAGGCGCCGGGTACCTTCGGATGATGGTGCTGGTGATAGGAGGGCCGGGTCCTCATGTGGACTTGCTCCTTTGACACCTGCCTCTATCACTGGGCATTGCCGTGTTTCTCCTGTGGGTGATGCTGGTAACAGAAGAGAGGTTCTTGCAGAGGCCTCTAGTAGGCGCAGGCGTCGCTCTTCTATCAGAAGTAGGGTGGGTGGTACCAGTTGTGCATCACCATCTGGACTAGTTCTAGGGGCAGTCCGGACAAGGTCATCAGGCTGTGAGCTCCAGCCTATGAGAGGAAACCGAGCCCTTCAAATACCTTGGAGCCTGTCCTGCAGGCCGCCAGATATAGTCTTGGTTTCCCCAGCGATCTTGTGTGTTTGTATTTTGACTCTGACTTGTTGCCTGGATTTTTGACCCTTCTACTGCCTGCCGATTTTGTACCTTAGCTGCCCTCACGGTTCTTGACTCTGACCTTTGCCTGGATTATTGACACTTCTACTGCCTAACGATTTTGTACCTTCGCTGCCCTCCTGGTTTTGACCCTGACTCCTGACTACGTTTTCGGGTCCTATTTAATATTCCCTTCCTGGCAACCTTTCTGCTCCATTTCGCTGTTCATCATGGACAGTTATCTCCTGGGCTCCACTCTAAGGGTACTTTCACATCAGCGGTTATTGCCGATCACGGCAGATGCGGTGAAAAAAACCGCATCTGCAGCGATTACCACATAATCGCTGCACTTGCGGCACAGTTGCGGCAAGCCCCATAGAATGTTTATGCGGGCTAGTGGCAGGTGCGGCAAGTGCGGTATCGGCACTTGCGGCAGGTGCGGCCGCAAAAAAAACGTGGCTGATCGCGTTTTTTTTTTGAGGCCGCACCTGCCGCAAGTGCCGAAACCGCACTTGCCGCACCTGCCGCACACTTACCGCAAGCCCCATAGACATTGCATGGAGCTTGCCGCAACTGTGCCGCAAGTGCAGCGTTTATGCGGTAATCGCGGCAGATGCGGTTTTTTCACCGCATATGCCGCGAACGGCAAAAACCGCTGATGTGAAAGTACCCTTATTCCAGATCTTATATAGGGGTAAAGGGTCTCGGGGTTTCTCTGGGTGCTGTCTTACCAGCAGCTCAGCCTCATAGCGGATGGTCGTCACAAATATCAAAAACACCCTAGAAATAGCTGGATCAGGCAAGAAATGTGAAAAGAAGAGATTAGAGGATATTGTAAGGTCAAAATGAATCAAAAATTCTGACTCTAAGCCCCTATAATGATTCCTACCTAGCAGTGGAGGTTTCGTTCTAATATTGTGATATGGCGTCCCCACCCAACATAGCCTATCCCTCTCTTAATAACCCTAATTCCACCCTAATAAAGGGAATTATGCAAATAAATAGGTCAATAAATAATACTTTGTTTATATATATGGAAGAAGTAATAAATATTATAAATAGAAAATAAGCAACAATTAATTTGCATGTAGGGAATATTAACGTTTTAACTTAGCTTATAGCATGACATTACGTGTGGCTAATAAACCCCCAAGGGGTTGCAGTCAGAGGACTGAGGCCCCCGTCTCAACACCTTTACTTTGTTCTTACTACATACAAATCAAATGATACCTATTTATTTCCTATTTATTACAATGTATTACTTATTCCCAATATGTAAACAAATTGTTACTCATGTATTTGTCTATTTATTTACATAATGCACCTTATTAGGGTGCAATTAGAGTTATTTAGTGAGGGGTAGGCTACGTTGATTGGGTTCACAATGTCGCAGCATTAGGGTGCCAACCTTCACTACTAGGTAGGGATCATATTAGGACTGTATAGGGTCAGTATTATCGATTTGTTTTTGTTGAAAATACCCCCTAATGGCTACTGTTCTCATTTCTTGTTTGACCAAGCTATATCTGGACTCTTTTTGATGTTATACTGAACTTTATATGTATTTGTCATTTGTGTCAGTTAGTCATTTATATCGGTAGATGAGATTTTTCTATTTTTAAGAGTATTAATAAAGGTAATATTTTAATGATAGGGCTCTCCTTCTTTATAGTCTGCAAATCAAATTTCCAAGTGAAATTCACATGCTTTGGTGAATTGGAATCTCGCCCGATCCACTCATCTCTTAATTGGCAGTCATATTTGCAGTGCCTCATCTCCCCTACTTTAGCTGATAAGAAGGCACCTTGAGCAGGGGATAGAACAAATTGTTTAAAATAAAAGTTTTTATAAATCATGATTCAACAATAAAAATTCTTAGAGTTTCTCTGTACATTTTTTAATTAAAATTAAATTAAATTTAAATATTTTATGTTTAACACCATATACCTTTTGAAAATGTAAAAAAAATTCTGCTTTATTTACAGATGTGTTCTGCAAGGATTATTATAACTGGTGTCATTTGGTACCCCAACATGGAGTATGTGGTCACAAATACTACGGCACGCAATGCTGCAGATCTTGCTCTAAGTTAAAACTATAAGATACAATGACTGTAAGGAATCCTGGACACAACAAATATCTGAGGCGTATCCAAGGTGCTGTCTACAAGTGCTGTCAGTATTGAGTCTCAGTTCGCTGATGTCTGATACAATATTTATATTTAAAGAATTTACAACCAATAGAGTATTGGAATGAGTGGAAAACAGAATTTGTAGAATTTGCTCAGAATACAATACTGAACAAGAGTTTCCAATGTCTACATGTCACTGGGTAACTGGTCATTTCATGCTGGATAGCACATGGAAACTTGTAATCTTAGCATTGAGAGTGGCGTGAAATCGGTGCAGAACAAATCTGATGGCTAATCTTACCTCACTGCGTTGTGTAGTGGTTATAGTTTAAGAGAACATTTGTGTTCTATCAGTCAGTGTTCCCTTCTAAGTTGTCATTACTGAGTACTTCCGACAGCTGGATTCAAGTGCTGGTAAAGAAATGTCAGCTCTGCTGAGTTCATCACCTGCTGTAAAACCCAACTACATTGTAAAACTGATTGCATTCACCCTTCCACTGTAAAGCTGGACTGGGCAGATGTGATAGACTGCCTTCTGGTTTAGCCAATGTCTTCTATTGGTGCTAGCATTTTTGCATTGACTAAACTAGCAATATCTAATGCTCCATTTTATTATTTTTTTAAAGGTGCTTCGTTTTCCTCTTCTCCGTAATTTACTATATCAGGTCCTTTCAAGTAACAATGTCACTGTAAAGGTACTACATTCATTATATCACTGCTTAATAATAACAATAATAACAATAGGCTCTTTTACACTAAATATCAGTATTTATGGTCAAGTCATAAAGTACATATTGTAACGCTGAGAAAACTGGATTACAGTTTGGTGCTACAGTCCTTACTAATCTTTAATGTACTGGAGAGGATAGTATAACATAATTGTTGTCATTACCTCTACAAGAGTTAAATCGTGAAAAGTTTATTACTAAATATTTATGAACTTTTTTTAATAAATTTTTTTTAATGAAAATATTTGGTGTTTGTGTTAATGTTTGTAGAATAGGTGGATTAATTACATTATTTGTAAACTGAAAAATTAAGACAAATTTGTAATGTGATCAGATTACTTCTGCTCAGGGGAGTAATTACAACAGGTGCAGAAGTTGTGATCGCACCCAGGCCCCAGTGCCTTTGGGGCCGCAAAAGGCCCTTTGGCCTATAGAAAAAGACTAATGCTCTTAAAGATTTGCAATATTTGGGGGCCCCGTTGGAGATTTTGTATTGGGGCTCATGAGCTTCAAGTTACGCCACCGCTTCTGCTGTCAAAAAATGCTGGCTGCATAAGGGTTATCACATTATGAAGTCAATAAGGCACTAAGTCAGACTACCATCTAGTAATTGTGAACCCAACATGACTGCCTGAGTTACTTTTAGAAGGGTATGGTTCTTTAACTAATACAAATAATGATAAAATACATACAAAATAGCACAACTATTCTTGTGTGCCAGAACTGTATAAAACAAAAGTGTACATCCAAAAATCATACACTATCCAATGGCACTAGAAAAAAATTACAAAACTGAATATGAGGTCCTTAGTTAAATATTCTGATCTTACTGTGTGAAGCCCACGACCACATCGTAACGAACCATTCCTGGTCTAAAAGGTCCAGTGCCATGTGCTAACCACTATCACAGTGACAGCGCACCAGCAGGACAGATGTCCTGGTTCCCCACAGCACCCATGCTGCAAGGTTGAGGCTCTATTTATTACTCCAGATCACACAACTCCACATGCACAGCACCACAACAACAATTGCCACCACACAGCACCTACAGCAAGTGAATAGATCTAAGAAACTCACCTTCCATATGTTCTCAGACAGTGAGTTGAGAGCAAAATATAAGCGGAACGCCTCTTGCACTCTCCTGCTAATTGAAACACACCTTTGTCAAATGGGAGGAGTGCTGCTGCAAGTAAATGAAAAAAAGGAGAGGTTAATCATGCAATGTACTAGAACTGCAAAAAAACTGAAATGGACCACACATCCAAAAATCATAACTTAATCTAATGTCGACAAGGAAAAATTTACAAAACAGGAATATGAGGTTCTTAGTTTAACATTCTGTCTCCTCTTTTGTTTTTGTTTTATTTGGACCAGCACTCCTCCCACTTGACCCAGATGTTTTAAAATGATCAGATTACTGCAAGAGGAGTTCAACCTATTTTTTGCTCAAAGTTCGAGAATATGTGGAAAGTGAGTTTTTTAGATCTTTTCACTTGGTCTAGATGTCATGTGGTGTCATTTGTGGCTGTGGTTGTGGCACAAGGCCACTCACCCTGCTGATGCTCTGTCACAGTGATGGAGCTTGGTGAATGGTGCTACACCTTTCAACCAGGGACCAACTGAGATTCACTGTGACATGGTTGTCAGCTTCATACAGTCTGATCACAATGTTAAAGTAAGAACCCCATGTTCAATTTTGTAAATATTTGCCTAGTGGATTAGATTGATGCACAATGTTTGTACGTGCGGTCCATTTCTCTGCAGCCATTACTTTTCTACAGTTCTGCCAACTATTATTGTGCTGCTAAAAACACATTTTATTCATACATTGCACAGAATAATGTTTCCCTATAGAATATTTTTATTTAAATATCAGAGAAAGACTTTACCCTTTAGGGCTCGGACACACTCTCCTAGTTACATCCGAGTTTGACGGACGAGACTCGGAACAGGCTGGAGCAGTGACCCTGTTCAGGGTCACTGCTCCAGCCTGTTCCGAGTCTCGTCCGTCAAACTCAGATGAGTGTGTCTGAGCCCTTATGGCTAAATTCACACAAGCATTTACAAGGCCATTTACAGTTTCTTGTTCTACAAAACTGCAATGTACACCAGGATGCCCGTTGTTTATCATAGTTACCAGCGTCCTCCCTGCTTACAGGCAGCGCTAAGCAGGGAGGAAGCTGGTAACTATGATAAACAGCGGGTAACCAGGCAACGCGCGCTGCCTAGATACCCTGTGTTAATGAGCCCCGTGAAGTCACTGATCGCTGGTCTCTCGCTGTCACACGCAGCGATGCGTGCTGACCAGCGGGAGACCAATGACCAAAAAATGGTCCTGAGCCCTTTGCAACGATTAGCGACCTCACAGCAGGGGCTTGATCGCTGCTAGATGTCACACATAGCGACATCGCTGGGAAGATCGTTGTAACGTCACAGTTACAACAATTTTGCTAACGATCTAGTTATGTGTGACTGGGGCTTTACCCTCCAATGATAATCTACAGACATCGCGAGTTGTGCCGCGACAAATCATTTTAGCTATGCTATATATTGATGATAGAAGAGTGCAAAGATGTGCCCACCGGGAGTTGCACTCAGACACTGGCAGCTGGCTTTCTGAGGTGAGCAGTGACATCAGACAGTTTATCTAAGGACACAACATGCACAGCTTTGCAGCGTCCTCAGATGAACTCTCTCATAACACCGTGATCACAGGCACAGCAGTGTGTCAGAGTGAGCCTGCTACCCCCAGGCGAATGGACAGGTGTCTGCTCACAGGGACCTTTGAGGGACATCACTGTGGATTATCGTCAAAGGGTATTTTTTGGCTTAACAAATGGGTGACAGCGAATTGTCTGTGTTTTATTTACAATAAAGGAAATGTTGTCCCTGTGTTTTACTTGTAATAAAGGATTTTTTCTCTGTGTATGTGTTTTTTAATTATTTAGTCACTGGATTGATAATGTGGGAGTAGCATAGACGCCTCAACATTACCAATTCAGGGGCTTACGACAGCTGAAGTTATAATTAACCCCCTCTATTACCCTGACTGCCACCGCACCAGAGCAGCGGGAAGACCTAGGGAGAAGCTGTGTCCTGTTATTTTAGGGTGGTGAGGGCATGTGAAAGATGGCCCTTCCCACTCTGAAAATACAGACCACAGCTGTCGGCTTTACCTTGGCTGGAAATTCAAAATGGATGGGACTCTGCACCATTTTGTTTTCAAATTATTTCATAATTTATAAATAAATAATTTGAAAAAATTGGTTGGGGTGACCTCTGTTTTGGATTGCTAGCCAATGTTAAGCCGCCAGCTGTGGTCTGCAGGCTGCATCTGTCTGCTGTAACCTAGCTAGCGATGAAATTAGAGGTACCCAACATCGTTTTTTTTATTATTTGTTTCTAGCTAAATACAAGGCTAAAACCTTTAGTGCAACATGAAAGGCACTAAACGGTGTAAGCTTGCAGTATATAGGGGGGCTGAACATTATACCTGCTGGCATCTATCTATTTTTCCATCTATCTATAAATCAATCTCTACTTTCCATCTATCTATCTATCTATCTATCTACTTGAACAACTAAAAATGTGAGTAATCTTTAAAATCCTAAAACCTTAAAAATTTTTAAAATCTTTAAAACATTTGCAGGCTTCCATTACATGTACCACTCCTAGCGCTTTTTCCCAGCTCTCTTGCTGTCCTGGTGCATTGGCAAACAGGATAATCATATTTGTAGTTGGTGCCAGCTTGGTAATATCAGCTGACATCAAGCCCAAATGTTAGTAATGCTGAGGCATCAATCAGATACGCAATATTACTAACCAAGTCAGTAAGGACAAAAATAGCCACACCAATAAATATAATATAAATATATAAATATAAAAAAACAAAAAAAAACTCAAATAAATGCTGAAGTAGTCAAAGTATATGGGGGAGGAAGATCAGTGACTGCATCCCCCATATGGTGGGACAGCAGGCACTGCACTTCTGGCAGTGTGTCAAGCAGTGACTTCCCTGAAGTTGTCTCAGGTTGTACAGCACGTTTCACTTAGCTGGGAATTCCACTGTGTGAACTGAGATAACCTCAGTGGCGCCAGCACTTGGAACACTAGCTGTCTCGCGAGAGCCACAATATTACATGAGATGTAGTGAGTATATCTTGCCAGTATCAAGGGACAGCGTGTGTGAGGAGCGTCGAATATAGATGAGCGAACCTTTTCAAGTTGGATTCAGTTCAGCTCATCGGATGGGCATATGTTCGCTGAATCAAGGGACAGCGTGTGTGAGGAGCGTCTAATATAGATGAGCGAACCTTTTCAAGTTGGATTCAGTTCAGCTCATCGGATGGGCATATGTTCGCTGAATAGATCGGCGAACAGTTTGCTTAAATTCCAAAACCCATTTAAATTAATAGGAGGCAAAATAGAAATCACCTTAAAAGGTGAGTAAAAGTTGCCAAACACAGATCAAACCATTTTACAGTGGAGCCCCACTATTTTGCCACAGAAATGATCTTCCTACACTATTACTTAGCAAGCACCACTGTTACCACTCACCATGCTTCCGGGCCCGCAGACATCCTCATCACATGAGGTTGTCTCAGGTTGCACAGCGAGTATCACGCAGCAGGGAATCCCGCTGTGTGACCTGATATAATTTCAGTGGTGTCAGCAATCGTAACACTAGCTGTCCCATGAGAGCCGCGATATCACGCAAGATGTAGTGGATATATCTAGCCAGTATCGTGAGACAGCGTGCATGAGGAGCATTGATGTCAGAAAGTGCAGTGTAGTTCAAAGTTGTGGGATAGCCCCTGTGTGACCCCTTGAGTCTGAACTACAGTAACACTTGTGATGGCACCACTTGTCACGCTGTCACCAGTGCATGCATTCACAGCATATGGGGGATGCTTTTTGTGAACATAAACTCAACATATTGTTGTAAGGCCCCATGTTCACGGAAAATTGTTTTATGCTTCTATTAAAGCAGATGTTTAGAATCCACATCAAAATCTGCATGTCTATCCTGAAGCTAGCAAAGTATATGAAAATTCAGAAGTGCTGTGCCAACGTGTTTTTTTTCTTGGTTCAGATTTTGGGGCAGAAAAACTAAATCTGAGCTACATATGCAAGGAACAAAAGAAAGCAACATGGGCACAGCACTTCTGACTTGTTATAGATTTTGCTGGCCTCAGGATAGACATGCAGATTCTCAAAATATGCATCAAAAAAGTTCCAAAAATGCCGCGTGGTCACAGGGCCTAAGAGGATCCAGGGACAGCCGCAGTTGTGGTCAAAAGACTTGAGGATTCCTCTTGCCCCCTCGCTACTTTCACAGAGTCTTCTAAGGCAGGGCTGGCAAACTACAGTCCTTAAGGTGCAAGGTGCAAGTTTTAAGGATTTTCCTTAGCATTGCGCAGGTGCTAATTTAATCAACTGCAGGGATGATGATCCCAGCAGCTTGTACAATGCTAAGGAATTCCTGAAAACATCCATTGTTTGCGGCCCTTATGGACTGGAGTTTGCCAGCCTGTTCTACAGGCGTGTGTGTAGTGGCTTGCATTTCCATACCTCACACCTTGAAGCCACAAGAATGCAGCTTGTTGTCAACATCTGTAGGGCAGTATCAAAGCACCTTTTAGTTTGCAGAAACAGTCCAGCACACAAGGTGTGAAATAAAAAAAAGCTTTACTGTAGGCTACTTTAAAAAAAAAAACACAAGTTGGTACATTATATAATTTTTCACATTTATAACACAAACAGTGATTATTTTAAAATAGGCACATAGCACAGACTATAATAAAGCTAAAGGACAGGTGTATTAAATATACAAAGTATATAATTAAGTCCCACAAGGATCAGCAGACTCCATTAAAATGAGGTGCAGGCAATCAAAATAATAGGGAAAGGTCAATTACGTGCACAGTCCATTAAAGGCACAATCCATTAACGGCTTTGAGGTGTAGCCGGAAGGCTGCAGTGGGAAGCACAACCACTGCTAAATTTGGAAAATGGAAAGATAAAATTGGCAAAGTAACAAGCCTCACTTGTCTCAGAACTACAAGCAGTACTCTGGCCAACACGGCCACTCCGGGACAGGTCAATGACTCAACAACAGTGTTTTTAGGGCAGTCCTCTTTAATTGGAGTAAAAAGGTTAGCATCTTTTTGAACGCTGCCCAGGAAGGACATTGACATTCCACACTCTACTCCATTGCCGAATGGTCTCAGGGGGTCAAGGGGCTACTCCTCCAAGGGTATTCACTTTGACCACCTGCCCCCCCCCCAGCACACACCCATCATGGCCACCGCTGGAGAATAGGATGGAGGAATTAGGGGATGGCCACTCCCTCTAGGAGACATGGGAGGGACTCTGTAAACCCTGACATGGCCTTCAGGATCTCTGACCCCTGTGGATTTCTCTTCAACTAACTGGCTAACAAGATCAGGCCTTGCCTGCAGCTTACACTCTCTCCAGCCTCCTGCTGCCAGTCTTGGAATTCCTCTGTGGTGGCGACCCAACTTAAGCCTTACACGTCCCACCCATTGCTGTCCTTCACCTTCATGAAGGTGACCACCTTCCCAACATAGAGAAAGCAAAGTTATGAAGACAGATGGTCACACAGCCGGGTGGACCATTTCTGTAGCACCTGTCAACAGTCCAGTCTTCAACTAGGAACCCAAACCCCCTCTTTTGGAAGTATGTTGCCACATGACCCTAGGTGCAACCACTCTTGAGCGAGGGCATCAGTGAGCCTAATTTATTCCAGAACTGTGAGGGTCTGGGGTGGTTCATGCTTATAAGGATACTTGCTGGGAGGGTGTATGGGTCTCCACATGGCATTCTCACAGTCGAAGGCCTCTGCTACAAAATACAGGAAAAAAGGGGTGTTTGCCACTTCTACCTTCTCCTTACCCTCCTCATCCTCCTCCTCCTGGAGGAAGATGAGGAGGCTGCAGTCAAGGCTGCAGCATGGACTGCATTTTTTATTAGGCTACACATGCTACAGGATCCTGACTTTGACTAGTGGTGGACCCAGCTGGCTCACCAAACAGCTGACCTCTTGACAGACCTGCATTCCGATGGTACCTCTTTAGGCATGCAGGAATAGCACTGGATTCTGACCTCAGTGTACATCAGACCCAATGCAGGGTGCGCGGTCATACTCCAGCTCACATAAATAGACATCTCCTCTGCGGGCTGCTCTGGTTCTGGTGAAACACCCTCGGCTCCTGGGGTGATGAAGAAGATTATGTCGTCCAGAGTAGGCATCTCTTGGGGTGGATCAATCACATCTCCAAACTGTGGACTGCAGTCACATGATAGCACAGTGTTGCTGCGTTGTACGGCAATCAAAAATTGTTCCATTTGTATACAGTGTTCTATCTTGTTGCTGTGTACAAATAGAACAATGTGTCCAGGATTTCACTGCAACCAACAAATTGCCAGTGAAATTGCCTAGCAATATTGTCGCGTGTGACGGTACCTTTACAGCACATTTTTTGTCATTGTGTTGTATCTAGTGTTTCAGCTCATCTTAAATGACAATACATTTATAGAATGACTTGCACTATTTCTGGACAAACAAAAACCAGATCATTTTTCTAAACTGGGTCGTACCCTATAAACTGGCTTGGACTAGCCCACAGGTCAACAGGAGGATCCGGTGGTGGGTCTCCTACCCTTAATGCACCATTTACAAAAAAAAGGCAGAATCTAATCATTCATTTAATAAAGTACACAGTATATTATTATGTAGAAGAAGATCCAAATTTGTGAATAAGGGTAATGTAATATTAGCAAGTAAACATTACACCCCCAGAGTCAGTTACTGATACCCCAGCCCAAATTCCTGTAAATCTATTTTAAATCACTTTATCATTTCACTTTGACCTTAATAGTTTATGATCATTGTGCCTACAACTGCGTAACCAGTAGAGATGAACAAACTTTTTTTAATTTTCGGATTCGGTTCAGTTTGCAGAATGGGCATATGCTTGCCGAATTGTTTGACCAATGGTTCCCCGAACTTACAAACCACATTAAAATCAATGGGAGGCAAAAGGAAGCGCATAGAAAACACATTCAAAGGGGCCCAAAAGCTGCCAAAACAGCTGAAATTAGGGTGGACAACAAGAAAAGTGCCATCTATTTCCCACAGTTACTATTTCTATCATGGTGCATTAAAGATGTATGGGACAAGGCCTGGCCCAGCATTTCAAGCTTCATGTGTAGGCATGGTTTTCAGAGAGCCCTGATAAGCTCATGAAACACACAACCAAGACATCCCAAAAAGAGTCTCCACATTTAAAAAAATTAGGGCCAGATACCACCAAAGTGGCATGAATTGATCCAGACCAAAAATTGAAGAATGCCACAGTCTGCATGCATTGCACAGGGTCCGGAACAGGGCATTTTAAGGTTAAATATTGATGAGGAACAGGGGGATGAGAACCGGGTGTAGGACTGATGGGAAAGGTGCTGTCAAACCTCATGCAAAAGCTTCAATAAATGTTATGCTCCACCTCACTCAGGTAGCACAAGTGTCATATTCATGGACTACTATTGGAAGAAGGATTCAGGAGGGTCAGTGACCTGTATAGGCTCAGTGGACAGGGGGCCCTCAAACGTCATGCAACCGTTCCAGTCAATTGTATGCTCCTAAACATTCAGGTACCACAACTACCAGTTTCACAGAATATTATAGAAAGAATGATTCAGATAGGTCAGTGATAATAATTGGCCCAGTGAGCAGGGGGTCCTCAAACCTCATTCAACCACTCCAGTCAATTTTATGCTCATCCACACTCAGGTGGAATGAGTATCGGATTTCTATAGGAAGTCGCATTCAGGTGGGGCAGTAACGTGTAGGCATGGTGCTTAGAGTACCCTGTTAAATTCAGGAAACAGATAAGAAGGAGACCCCAATAAGAGTGTCCACAGTTCAAAAAATAAGGCCAGATACCATGAAAGTGGCATCAAGTAACCCAAATTAAAAATTGTATATTGGCAAGATCAATGCAGCAAACTGAAAAGTACAACAGCGTCTAATCTCCCCAGTCTACCACTGGGGTAGAAAAGTCTTTGAAGATCCATGGTTTGCCCATCTTGATAAAATTTAGGTGGTCTATACTGTCAGTGGACAGCTGCATGCGTTTATCTGTCAAGACACCACCAGCACCGCTGAAGACACATTCTGAGAGGACACTGGCTGCAGGGCACAACAATATAATGACTAGAAAGCTTAGGACACTTCTCCATTTTTGAAGCCCAAAATGCACAAGGGTCCAGGTCCACAATCATGGCATCGATATTGAGCTGTAGATACTCCTGTACCATCCTCTCTAGGCATTCACTATGTTTCAGACTTTTCCTCTCTTCTGGCATGGCAAACATGGTCTAAAAAAAAAGGTCAAATGACTCCCAAAAAATTGCTTCTAAAAGATACATTGCTGCTGCTAACATTTCTGCAATGATGACTCGTTGTTCCCCAGGTTGGAAGTATAGAACTGTAATGTGCACTATGTCTGCTACCAGAGGTTTTGGGAGAAGCAGTACTAAGATTGTCTAAAAGTTTCTTTTGATACTCCTGCATGTGTGCGACCCTTTCGAGGGCAGGAAGCATTTGGCTTAATTTACTCTTGCACCGGGGATCTAACAGTGTGGTAACCCAGTAGTAGGCATTACTTTAAATCCTAACAATCCAGGGATCATATTGTAGATAGTGCTCATGTTTCTTCCATCCATGAGGCCTAAGTTCTTGTTATGTTGCTGGCAGCGGGGTAACTTTCCCATTTGGTTCATTCATCCTCTCCCGCCAACCTCACACACCAGAAAGGTGATCAATATCTCCCTTATCTGCTGACTCTTCCTTACACATTGCCTCCTCCTCCTCCATTTCTTCCTCGGCTCCTGCACTTTCATCAACAGTTTGGCTGCTGCTATTAACCCTTGTTGATCGCTCTACTCAACCCTCACATGCCACCTGCCTCTGTGCTGATGGCAGTCCAGACCTTTCAGATCTTTCAGATCCTCCTCCTCTACTTCCTCCTCTTCCTATTGGGCTACCACCTGACTCCGTACACCAGTCAAAGGGTGCTCCAGCATGTAGATGACTGGAATAGTCATGCTGATGACGGCATTGTCAGTGCTAAAGATCTTAGTAGCCATTTCAAAATTGTGCAGAAGGGTGCAGAGATACTTGATCTGTGCTCACTCTGCCAGTGTTATTTGCCCCACCTCCGGATCGCGTTGGCCCTCGCTATATGTCATGATATACCACACCAGAGCTCGTCACTGCTGCCACAGTCACTGCATCATGTGCAAAGTGAAATTCTATTGTGTTAGCACATTGCATATCAGGAGGTTAACTGGGGTGTGAATGGCAGAAGTGAGCACACAGCGATTGTGCCCTCTGCAGCAGCACATCTAGGCATGGATAGTGGCCTAGAAATTGCTGGACAACAAGGTTGTGGAAGTGAGCCATGCAAAGCACATCTGTAACCTTGCCCCGGTGTAGGGCCATGCCCAGGTTCACAGCTTTGTTGCACACGACCTTCCCTGTGGAGACAGTTTTTGATCAAACTCGGTCTCCAAAGCTGACAACTCTGCAGCTGTGTGACTTACATTATCCAGGAATTTTAATGTAAACTGAGCCTGATGGCATTGAGCCCTACTGGCAGCACAGTAAGGAGGTTTGATGGATTCCTTCTGCACAGTTGGAATGCATGTTACATTAACGGAGAGGTTTTGGGTGCAGGTGGAGGTTCTAGAGGACGTGGAGGCAGAAGCAGTGGATAAAGTGGTAGATACAGAGATTTTACCCTCAAGCTGTGGGGAAGTCATATCTTATAGAGCAGCTTTTTTCCCCTGAAGCAACTATAGTCAACCAGTACCCAGTCACCGACATGTAATGCCCCTGGTCATGCTTGCTCGTCCAGGTGTCAGTGGTGAAATGCACCCTGTCATACACAGAGTTTCTCAAGGAAGCGATGATGTTGTCTGCGGCATGCTGGTGTAGCGCAGGCACAGCTTTTTCAGAGAAAAAAAAATACAAAAACAAATTAGCTTTTTCAGAGCTTGTGATGACTGGGCAACTGGTATTGTTGGACTCCTACGGCCATAAACCTTTGAACACCCTCTGCATCCACCAGGCGGAAAGGCAGCATTTCTGTGGGCAACAACTTGGATATGGTGAAATTCAAGCTCTTAGCTTTGGCATGGGTAGGAGGAAATGGTCTTTAGAGGGCTGGCTGCTTTGCTGAGACAGGGTGGAGTAGGTTGTATACGACAAACTGCTGGACTCTGACTGAGGTGCAGTCGGAGATGTTATGTTGGCATCAAAAAGATGTGCTGCTTTCGATTGGTCAACACCAGCAGGTGTGTCCACTTCCAAAACAGGTGGAAGTTCTTCGACCAAAGGCCTGTGTGACAGAGTTTCCACACTGATGGAGGAATAACAAGCAGAAGATGTGCTTGATGGGCATTGGGTGGTTGTCCGTGCGTGCTAAGCCACATTGTAGCACAGTGAGATTCCCACTGTAACTTGTGCTGCACGCCCATGCATGAAGTACTGAAATTCTTGATTTTTTTCCCTCTACTCAAATTTTTGACAAATTTTGCAGATAACATGAGTTGGGTCATCCTTTGAAAAAAGGCCCAGGATAGGCAAGGCATGGCACCCATGTGATCTGCAGAACCACCACCTCTGCTATTTAGTGAGATTTATGAAGCACTGCTTTTATGCCAAAAAAAAGTTGTGGATATGAATACAGCAGAGTTGGCAAACACTGCTTCTATGCCCAAAAAGAGTTTACGGCAATATTTAGGGAGATTTATCAAATATTGCTTTTATGCCAAAAAGCTGTGAATGTGAATACAGTAGATTTGGCAAACACAGAATATATGCCCAAAAAGAGTTTACAGTAATATTTAGGGAGATTTATGAAACACTGCTTTTAGGAAGAAAAAAAAGCTTTGGATGTGAATACAGCAGAATTGGCAAACACTGGTTTTATGGCCAAATATAGTTTGCAGTAATAATTAGGGAGATTTAGCAAACACTGATTTTAAGCCAAAAAAAGCTGTGGATGTGAATACAGCAGAATTGGCAAACACTGGTTCTATGGCCAAATATAGTTTACAGTAATATTTAGGGAGATTTAGCAAACACTGATTTTAGGCCAAAAAACCTGTGGATGTGAATACAGCAGATTTGGCAAACACTGATTCTTTGCCAAAAAGGGCCATTTTAGGAGGGAGCCACTAAACCTACCTTCTACCGTATTTTTCTCTTTATAAGACACTCCGGATTATAAGACACACCCCCATGTTTGATGAAAGAAAAGAGGAAAAAATCATTTTTAATGTTAAATGGGGTTCGCCTTATAATGCCAGTGTCCGTCTTACAATCAGTATATATGTCCTCCAACCTGGTATATATATCCCCCATGCTGGTACACGTAGCCTTCAAGCTGGCACTGCCCCCCCCCAATGCTGGCACACTGTCCCCATAAGGCTGGTACACTGTCCCCATAAGACTGGCACACTGTCTCCATAAGGCTGGCACACTGTCTCCATAAGGCTGGCACACTGTCCCCATAGGGCTGGCACTCTGTCCCCATAAGGCTGGCACACTGTCCCCCATGCTGCTGCACAATTAAAATAATAAACAATCATACTCACCACTCTCCTCACTCCCTTGCCGTCCACGCCATCACCGCTCTGTGTGCTGTGTTGGCATCCGGGTCCTGTGAGCAGCGTGCAGGTGATGACGTCACTCTGCAGCGACGCTCACAGGACCCGGGTGCCGGCAAAGACAGTGGGGATGGCGCGGACGGCAAGGGAGCAAGGAGGGCGGTGAGTATGATTGTGCTCCCAGGGATAGTCAGTGCTTTCCACGCTTTCATTGCATGGCAAGCACTGACTATCCACACAGGACCGTAGACGCTAAGCTGCGGTCCTGCTCCTGTAATACGGGCTGCTCCCACTGGTGATTGACAGCGAGAAGCAGTGCATATTACAGGAGATAATGAGCGGCCCCACGTGACCACGGGGCCGCTGCTGCAGCCTCCTGACTGCCCCCTGACATCGCTCCACAGCCCTCCCCCCTCTGCCACTACACAACAGTATTGTTTCACATTATAAGACGCACCCCCCCACTTTCCCCCAAAATTTATAATGTGAAAACGACGGTATCTATCCAACAATAAATCGAGTTTCTAGCTATCTGTTTATCATGCAGGCACACAGTATCAGTTTGGAAGCAGCAGCACTGTCCCTAAACTGTAATAATGAGAATATGGCGTTGATGGGAAATGGACGCTTTTTATATATATGTCAAGGACATGTGACTTAGGCAGCCAGTCACACAAGCCCTTGTGTTTCCAAGTTGTGTTTGCTTTATGTGCACTGATTAGCTGCGGACCCGAAACATCCACATAGTAAGTGTGGGGGAAAAAAAAGGGAGTCCCATGCTCCTCCGACCTGGATCCTCTCCCCACCCCCTCTCCTCATCAAACACCTCCCACCCACTATCCTAGACATTGACAGACATCGTAACGTATAAGAAAAGTATTAGTGCAAACGCACAAATGTTTTTAGCATTTGAACAGTTGTCAAACAAAGCCCGTACCTGATGACTTTTCAGCAAACCGTTTGGGTTTGAGGGGTCGAGAGAACAATGCAAAATTCGGCCCGGATTTGATATTGGTGAACCTGTTCGACCAAAGTTCACTCATCACTATTAACCAGTTAACAGCCTGTTAAGATTCCTCAAATAGTTTTGCTGTAGTTCAATGCCCTGTTGCACTGTGTTTAGATTGTAGTAGGTTTTTAATAGCAGATTGGTATACTTTAATCTAATATGATGTACCACATCTCAGATTATGTTAAACTTCTCAGCAAGTCTAACAATGTGCACACAGCCAGGGGAAACAGAAATAAAGTATACTGGCATGTGAGGAGACCCAGATTTACTCACGGTAGCTGTAAATGTACCTCATTTGACCTTCATGTAAAGTAGAAATGTGATGGCTAATTAAACTAAATATGTAATGAAGATAAAGGCACAGCCTGCCTCAGATGTTGGCAGTGCTTCCTCCCTTTCATCTTCTTAAGGGTGATACGGTGATGCCAAGTGTGGGCTGGTAGCAAATAACATATTTAGCGTGTCTACAGACATTCAGATCATTAGCAGGCAGATTTGTTTGGTGGCTTATCAGTAAACTGTTCACATTATCACTATTCTCAAGCTAAAGGTAACAATACACAGTACGTTACTGGCAGGACATGGTATGGCATGGATTATTTCCTACTGGCACGTTTCATAACTTTTCTAACTTTCTTTGTCTAATACTTGCAATGAAACAAATAAAGCATTGTACAAATATTCTGGCTAACATAGATTTTAGATGGAATCTATAAAGTTATTTTATGGCATTCACCATGTATGAAATGAGAAAGGAGTGAGACTATTACACTTCCCTGATAATGATTGTATATGGGTTAATTACATCGCCTTTTAACCACATTTTCAAGATGAGCTGTACACGCAATGTAATAGTGACTGCAGGGCAGAATAAAACATGTTGTTTTTTTAATTATGTCTCTCTATTGGTGAGCTATTACTAGTTAAAGTATTGTAGCTAGTGATGATCAAGCACTACCATGCTCAGTACTCATAATGAACAGTTGGACGCTGAGATAGGTGCGACTAAAGTACCGAGTATAATGGGAGTCAATGGGAACTCAAGCATTTGGAAGATCTTCTGGAAAAATGTTCAGGTTCCCCATTGAGTTCCATTATTTTTGTTACTCAAGTCGCACATATTCGAGTGTCCAACTGCTGGATATGAGTACCGAGCATCATGGTAGTGCTCGCTATTCACTAATTATCACCTGATGAGTTAACTTTTCTTAAGTGGAAGTGGGTGTTAAAAGATAGCAACAGATACAGGGAGCAGAACATCACCCCAGTGAAGAGTATCTAAAAACACCACTTGGACTTAATTGAAAAATGGCCGAACATTATTGATTTAATTTTTTTTTGCATTATTTTTTGTTTTTATTGGACTAAAATATAATTTAAAAGGTTTCTAAATTTTTCATTTTTAAATACTTGTGGGAGGAGCTGTTGAAATATGCCATAAATTCCTATTGTACAACTAGCCTGAATTATGACTACAGTAAATGTGTGCTGGATCTAGAGATATTTGTGACATCACTCATCTCCTCATCATTCTCTCCTGGTTGTTTGCAAAAGGATAAGGGAGGATGAAGTTTAGGGTCACAGTGCAAAGCCAGTTTGTTGGTGACTGCAAAGTGATATTGACAGGTGGATAGTGTCACCGAAGATGGCTATCAGTACCAATATTTTATTGAATGCTGCTTGCTGTAGCATATGCTGGGGTTAGAAATGCAGAGTGTATCATGTGATGTGATTAGATGAGCAGAGTGTAACATGCTGGTATTAGATATCAGGCTCAACGGAGTGTATCACATGATGGAAATAGATACACAGTATCTATGTAATGTGTGGCAACCCTTTGTCCAATTCTATAGAAGCTCTAGTGTTATGTGTGACACCACTTCATCAATTTCTGTGGGAGCATTAGTGTAATTTGGGACATTATAACTTCCACTTCTATGGGAGCAGTAGTGTAATGTGTGAACCCCACGTGTGTGTAATGTGGACGCTCACTTTGTCGACTTACATGGCTCTGGGTGTATCATGTATGATTAGTATTAGATACATGGCCATGGGGGTATCATGCATAATTGGTATTAGATACATACAGTAGCTCTGCAGGGTATCACAGATTGTGGGCATTACATATATGGCTTTTGAGGTATCACACATGATCAGCATTAGATATATGGCTGTGTGCGAATTACACTTGATCAACATTAGGTACATGTCTCGGGGCATATCGCATATGATTGAATTAGATACATGGCTTTCAGGGGTATCATAGATAGTGGTCATTAGACATATGGATCATGCAGGTATCACACATGATAGGCATTAAATACATAGCTCTGGGTGTAGCACATATGATTATTATTAAATACATGGCTCTGGGGGTATCTCAAATGGTGGGCATTAAGTATAAGAGTCTGGGCAGTATCACACATGATCAACATTAATTTCATGGCTCTGGGTTGTATCATAGATGGTTTGGGCATAAGATACACCCCAGACCATGTATCACATGATGGACATTAAGTACACCGCTATGCTATGTCAGTGCTGCCTTCTGCAAAAGCTGTACAAGGATATTAAGGAGCTGAATCAGAAGCATGAGGATTACGGTGGCGTGTTCTTAAATCCAAGCTGACAGCGGTGGGGGTGCAATGATCAGCAGACTGGTACTGCATTATTGATCCCAGGCAGCTGGTCACAGCTCACAGCCACTGCAGATACTTCATCTAGTACCTCTGCTCTTTGTACCTCCTGCTTTTACATTGGAGTTCTGTCTCTTCTTGTCACTGCATGCACTACAATCTGTGTGTGCCATGACAGGGAGAAAGTGAAGCGAGCAGACTAGTTGCAGATTTAAAAAAAATCTCACCAATGTCCTCTGACAGCTGCAACCTGGATGTCCCAGGGCGTATACCCTAAGCACAGCTGGAGGTAGCCACAAATTTGCAGTCAGGCACCAACCACAGTCTCCTATTGTCATGAGTATGCCGCATCCTCTGGGGGACCTGGGTTCAGGAGGTATAGTAAAAAAAATAATTATATGATGCACAGGGGGAGACAAGTCAAAGGATAGAGCACAGAGGGGATATTATAGCATATGGGGAGAGAGAGCAGACACAATAGAGAGACAGCCACCACGCCCAGGGCATAAAGCCCACCCCTATTGTGATGTCACCATCCTCCAGATGCAATAGCATCGGGCCCCCATCTAATATATATTGTGAGGTAGCGACTATGTATAACAAGTCAGGAGACAGGTACCCAGGCACTGGATCACACAGCACACAGTTTAATTGGCACAGTCCGCAACAGTACACACCTCCAGGTTCCGGGGCGCAGCCGGGCACACTTCATACAGTCAAAATAGCCGATATAGACACACCGTCTTTTCTCACGGGTGCTCTCTTGGCTAGCGTAGGGATTCCAAGGCCCACTTAATAGCCAAGGACTCCTTTTCCACTATGCTATAGTTCCTCTCTGGTGGGTTTGAGCTTCCTAAGTAGGTGACGGGGTGTTCATCCCCGTTAACCACTTGGGACAGTACCGCTCCCAGCCCGAATTCAGAGGCATCTGTCTGCACGATAAACTCCACCCGAAAGTCAGGATTGGCGAGAACGGGCTGTCCGCACAGGACCCCCTTCAGGGCCAGGAACGACTCCTCGGCCTGCGGATTCCAGTGCACCATGATGGACTTCTTCCCTTCAACAGATCTGTCAAAGGGGCCGACAGTTCAGCAATGTTGGGAATTAATCACCGGTAGTACCCTACGATGCCTAAAAAAGCCCTAACCTGCTTCGTGGTAAGGGGCCAAGGCCATTTCTGTATTGCCTCAATTTTATTGATTTAGGGCTTGATTACCCCTCGGCCTATCACATATCCTAAGTAGCGGGCTTCCGTGAGTCCTAAGGCGCACTTCTTGGGATTTGCTGTCAGACTGGCCATTCTAAGCGCATCCACCACTGCCTGAACCTGAACCAAGTGGGTCTGCCACTCGATGCTGTAGATGATGATGTCATCCAGGTACGCTGATGCATACGCCTGGTGGGGTTCTAACACTAGGTCAATCAGCCTCTGGAACATGGCTGGAGTGCCGTGTAAGCCAAAAGGCAAGACGACATAGTGGAAGAGACCCTCAAGCGTAACAAAAGCGGTCTTTTCCTTTGCTGACTCCGTCAGTGGCACCTGGGCATGGGGTACAGATCGAATTTGGACACTTCATTTAACTTCCTGAAATCATTACAAAAGCATAACGATCCGTCGGGCTTTGGGATCAGTACAATGGGACTGGCCCATTCACTCCAGGACTTCTCAATCACCCCCAGGTGGAGCATCCTCTTCACCTCCTCCGAGATAGCTTGTCTCCGAGCCTCCGGCACCAGGTAGGGCTTCATGCGTACCTTTACGTGAGGCTCGGTGACAATGTCATGTTGTATGAGGGATGTCCTACCTGGTAGGTCTGAGAAGACATCTGGGTTTTGCTGTACCAACCTCCGGGCCTCTCGCCTCTCCTATTTGATGAGACCATCCCCTATCCTTACTCCAGTCTCATCCTCCCCAGAGGCCACTGTAACCGGGGGCAGGTGACCTGAAGAGGTTAGGTTCTGGGGGCAGAACAGCCACCATACTTTCCTTGTCTTTCCAGAGTTTCAACAGGTTTATATGGTATATCTGTTCTGGTTTCCTCCTTTACAATGGGCATGACAGCGGCGATTCGGTCCTGCATACCCATGATGTGCTCAATTATAGTTTTATGAGGGGTGGGCTCCTTCTCCCATGTTTCTTTAGCTACGTCCAGCAGGCCCCGGGGATGTTGACCATACAACAACTCAAATGGCGAAAACCCTGTTGACGACTGCGGTACTTCCCGGATAGCGATCATTAAATAAGGGAGCAACATATCCCAGTCCCTCCCATCCTTGGAGACCACCCTTTTGAGCATAGTTTTCAGGGTCTTATTAAACCGCTCCACCAGACCATCGGTTTGAGGGTGGTACACCGACGTACGCAGCTGCTTAATCTGGAGAAGTTTTCACAGCTCCCTGGTTACCTTGGACATGAATGGGGTCCCCTGATCCGTAAGGATCTCTTTGGGCAACCCCACCCGACAGAACACGGCAAATAACTCCCAAGCAATAAGCTTAGCTGCAGTATGTCTGAGGGGTATCGCCTCTGGGTACCGGGTGGCATAATCGACGATTACCAGGATATGTTGGTGGCCCCGGGCAGATTTTACAATTGGTCCTACCAGATCCATGGCTATCCACTCAAAAGTTACTTCTATAATAGGTAAGGGTACCAAAGGACTGCGGAAATGAGCCATGGGTGCGGTTAGCTGACCTTCCGGGCAGGATTCACAGAACCTTTTTACCTCCCCGATGACCCCAGGCCAAAACAACGCTGTAAAAGTCGCTCTTGCATTTTTTTAACCCCCAGGTGACCGCTCATTAAGTGTTTATGAGCCAACTTTAAGGTCTGCCGGCGATAGGGCCGGGGTACCAACAGTTGCTCCACTATTTCCCCCCATATTCTATCCACTTGGTAGATATTATCCCGCTTGAGGATGAAATGAGGGAACCTCACCGCTGGGTGTTTGTGCCACCCCATCTATTACCGTCACCCGGTTCCGGGCATGGACCAATGTAGGATCCCGAAGTTGGGCCATCCCGAAATTATCCGGAGACACCTCTAGCTCTGGAATCGGCTCAACCATCTCAAGCTCCCCTGGCATTACCTCTAGGGAAGGCCTATCGGGTACACAATCTGTCCCTATTGGGGTGACCCCTACAGCAGGTATTCTGGACTCGGGATCTTCGGGCTCCGGGTCCGAATCGTCCTGTACCTGAGGAGGTTTGGATTGCCTCCTGCTTAGAGTCCAGAAAAAAGGCAGGAAACTCCCCAGGATTACATCATAGTGAAGCATTTTCCCCACCCCCACTTCGTGGTGCACCAGTCCACATGGGGTAGTGACGGTGACCACCTCTGTAGGATATTCCTGGAGGTCCCCATGGATACAGAGTACCCCCACTGTACGACCGGTGGGTTTTATCCCAGAGACCAGGGATGCATGCACGAGAGTCGCCAAGCTCCCTGAATCCAACAAACCCATTGCCGGGTACCCATTAACCTGCACTTGGCACAAATGGGGTTCGGTCTCAGAAGTAACAATGTCCGCCGTACACATAGTCTGGGCATACATGGATCCCCAGCGGGTATTCCTGCAGTCCATGGGCTCGGCAGTGAGTGGACACTGGGTCCCTATATGTCCCAGACCTTGGCATCGCCAACACCTCATGGTGGGGTAAATTCTTTTGAGGGGTGCCGTTTGGTGTACATGGGCTTCCGGACCTCTTTAAGGTGGGGTTGAGTCTCGATCGGGTCTGAGCTGGAGTCCAACACAGGGCAAGGTTGGTGGTCTTTTACTGTGGACCTGGTGGATGTAGACCGACGGGCTGCATGCAAAGTCCCAGTGTCCCGTATCAAGTTCTATGTAGCCACATGTCGCTCCACCAAACACACTAACTGGTCAAGGGTGCTCAGGTTCCTCCTTGTCCCACCCACCATTGAATGAGGATGGGTAGAGTGCGCACAAACTGGTCAACCACCACCCTCTCTAACATCTGCATGGAGCTCAAAGTTTCAGGCTGCAGCCCCTTTTTCATCAGGTGCAATAAGTCATATGCCTGAGACCGTACAGGTTTACCCTCCTCAAAGGACCACTGGTTTACCCACTGAGCCCTATGTGTTAACCCCCAGTCGGTCAAGGATCTCACCTTTTAGGATCCCGTAGTCCATGGTATCTTCTGCACAAAGATCCAGATAGGCTTTCTGGGGCTCACCTGTCAAAAACGGGGCCAACACTTCGGCCCACTACTCGGGCAGAAGCTTTTCTCACTCTGCTACCCTTTCAAAGACGCCCAGGAAGGCCTCCACATCATCTCCCGGGGTCATCTTTTGCACTGCTCACCTTACTGCTTTCCAGACGCTGACGTTACCGCCTTCTCTGGGAGTGAAGCCAGCCGCCGTTGCATGAAGAGCCTCAGTCAGGAGGCCAAACTGTCGCTGCTGATGATCCAAAGACTGTAGCAGGTGGGCATTGGTCTGTTATTGCTGGGCATTAGCCTGCTGTTGCTGGACATTACAAATAAATAGACCAATTAATGGAGAGTTTATGCCCAAATAATTATTGTACACAGATAGCCAAGTGAAAGTTTTTATTAAACAAAACAAAGAATTACAATGGCTCTTACGTATCAAAACATCACAGTATATTAAAAAAGCAAGATCGGTAAAGAGGATACCTATAGCTGGTAAATCAAACAACCAGCACAATATAACACAGCCCTAGCAAGGGGGTCTTTAAAACAGAAGGGGGCAACATCTTACTGCAAGGACAAACAGGGTCAGGTCCTTTATAATACCTAATGGGGCTAGTGATGCCAGAATCTATAAGGGGACAACTGATCACCAAGTCCTGCATCTGTACTGAAGCACCCCAGGTTTTCACTCACCCATGCTGGCTTGTCACCTGGCTGGTGTCAGATAGGTGATAAGCCAGAGGTTGTAATAGGAGAGGCCCCATTTATAATGTACTACTATCCATATGTGGTTCAACTACCTGTATTAATGTTGCTGGGCATTAGTCTGAGCTAGCTGCTTTAGAATATCCTCCATGGTAGCAGCAGGTGTATACCAGAGCTTAGCCGGCTGAAGCACGGACATATGCAACCTGGGTATGCCTTGTCGGGTTTCACCGGATCGTTGCCACTGGCGACCGGATTGCTACACCTCACTGGGCTCCATATGCCCGGATTCTCCACCATAGTGACGGTAGTGACGGTGTTTAACAAGTCAGGAGACAGTTACCCAGGCACTGGATCACACAACACACAGTTTAATTGGCACAGTCCACAACAGTACACACCTCCAGGTTCCGGGGCACAGCCGGGTACACTTCATACAGTCAAAAAAGCCGATATAGACACACTGTCCCTTCTCACAGGTGCTCTCTTGGCTAGGTCGCACGCAAGACCAAGCCCTCCTGGCTAGGCTGTGTTATCTCAGCACACAACTTCTGCTATCCCTTTACCGTCCGCTCACTAGCTTCATGAGCGTCCACTCAGGAAGAGCCTCCACAAAAGAGACACACCCTGTATTCCAGCCAAGCTTTTAACCCCGTCCCTACACCTGGGGAATCCTCCAAGATCCGGAGTGGAGGGCTCCTATAGGGATATGGAGCACAGTCTGGGAGACACATACCGGCCATCATAGATCACCACGGTCACTGTCCACAATATATATATATACTAGCTGTAAAGCCCGCCATTTCCCAGGCATAGTAACTAACTGTATTTAGTGGTGAGCTGAGTGCATGTCTTTGTGTGTATGTATGTCCAAGTCTTGTCTGCATGTCTTGCTTCTCTCTGCTCAGACATTTCAGTATTTCAGTCGCCCTTGAGGAAGCAGCTCTTGTTTTCTTGTCTGCGAGTCTTGCTTCTCTCTGCTGAGACGTTTCAGTGGCCCTTGGGGAAATAGCTCTTGCCTCCCTTTCTTCCATTTCTGTACTAATTTCTGTAATTCTTGACTCCCTTTCTTCTATTTCTGTGAGTCTTGCTCATTGAGGCATAAAACAGCTTTTCTCTTAGCATGTAACGACAATCATCCAGTCACATTTTTTTTCTTATGGATCATAAGATCAGAATAATCAGGCAGTGACATGACATGGAATTTTATAAGCTAACATTCTATATTCTATTGTGACATCACAATGGAGGAGGTGTGATTATGTTGAATGGGTGTGGCTATATTGAGTGGACATGGCTATGCAGACTGGACGTGGCTATGCGGGGTGGGCATGGCTAAGCGTGGTGGACGTGGCTATTTGGAGTGGGCTTGACTATTCAGAGTGGGTGGGGCTTACCACACCACTATGTGGAGTGGATGTGGTTTTGTGGCATGGGCGTGGCTATGTGGGGTGGGTGGGTCTATGTGGAGTGGGCAGTGCTTGCAACATACACCCACACTCATACATACACTCAGCTTTTTATATATATATATATATATACCAGAAAAAATTATCTGCAGTACTCAGTTGCTACCAATGATGTACATATGCTAACAAGCAGTATATAATTGAGGAAAAAATTTAAAAACTTACGTTTTTTTCAAAAAACTCAAAATCTTACTTTTTTATTTTCTTGGGGTTCTTGGTACAAACATTGGCCAATGTCCGTTTGCTCATCAGCCGCGACAAGGCGACCTCAGGTCTGATGACGTCACAAAATTTTGGGAAGCAAGGTGTGTAACAGTCCGCGCTGCTGAGTCCACAGGAAGCACAAGGAATGCAAGATATATCTTGTAGCAGTATTCTTCTTTATTCCTACGCGTTTCGGAAAGGAAAAGGAAAGGTATTTTATTATTTTTTTCTTTTTCCACTGCCAAATGTCAGATCATTAGATAAGCGGTTTCGCTTTGAATTTCAAGAAGTTTTTTTCATCATTTTGTTGTTATGATTTTTATAAATGTTTTGAATATAGTTGGTTGTTAAATATGTGTATATTAAAGATTTTTTATAGAAATGGAGCCAAAACATAGCCCCTCCCCCAGTGATGATGTCATTTGTAAACAAAACACACCCCTAATTACTGCTGGCTAGGGCTATAAAAACCCTACTATGATACTGTATGTAATATCCCTGAGGAAGGTGCATGAAACTGCACCGAAATAAAGAAGAATACTGCTACAAGATATATCTTGCATTCCTTGTGCTTCCTGTGGACTCAGCAGCGCGGACTGTTACACACCTTGCTTCCCAAAATTTTGTGACGTTTTTTCCACGTGCGAGTGGTCGGTGGAGGTCCTGCAGCAGCTGACATTACTTTCATGCCTTCAAACCAGATGTGGGTTACACAACTGGAATCTATATACACCACCCATACTGTCAGTGTCACTTTTGATAGGGCACTATTGCGCCTCTTGTTCCCCCACCATTTTTTTATTGACCCAGGTCTGATGAGTCCTACGCTGACATCCCTGTCCTTCTTGTCCTCCCTATCCCACTTCTAAGTGGGTGGGAGGACAAGGAGGACAGGGATGTCAGCGTAGGACTTATCAGACCTGGGGTCGCCTTGTCGCGGCTGATGAGCAAACGGACATTGGCCAATGTTTGTACCAAGAACCCCAAGAAAATAAAAATTTAAGATTTTGAGTTTTTAAATTTTTTCCTCAATTATATACTGCTTGTTAGCATATGTACATCATTGGTAGTAGCTGAGTGCTGCAGATAATTTTTTTCTAGTTATTTCACCCAGAATCCCTGCTGCCACCAGTTCACATTGTGTCTGTGAGTGCTGTGCAGTTTTTTTTGTTCTGTATATATATATATATATATATATATATATATATATATATATATATATACATATATATATATATATATATATATACATACTTATGTAAAGCGCCATGGAACCAATGGCGCTATATAAATAAATAATAATAATAATAAATATATATATATATAGTGCCTACAAGAAGTATTCAACCCCCTGCAGATTTAGGTGGTTTGATAAGATGCAAATAAGTTAGAGCCTTCAAACTGCAAACGAGAGTAGGATTTATTAACAGAAGCATAAATCTTACAAACCAAAAAGTTATGTTGCTCAGTTGAATTTTAATAAATTTTAAACATAAAAGTGTGGGTCAATTATTATTCAACCCCTCAAACCACCAGCATTCTGTTTGGTCCCCCTAAAGTATTAAGAAGTAGTTCAGGCACAAAGAACAATGAGCTTCACATGTGTGGATTAATTATCTCTTTTCTGACTATTTAAGACCCTCCCCAAACTTGTGAACAGCACTCATACATGGTCAACATGGGAAAGACAAAGGAGCATTCCAAGGCCATCAGAGACAAGATCGTGGAGGGTCACAAGGCTGGCAAGGGGTACAAAACCCTTTCCAAGGAGTTGGGCCTACCTGTCTCCACTGTTGGGAGCATCATCCGGAAGTGGAAGGCTTATGGAACTACTGTTAGCCTTCCACGGCCTGGACAGCCTTTGAAAGTTTCCTCCCGTGCCGAGGCCAGGCTTGTCCGAAGAGTCAAGGCTAACCCAAGGACAACAAGGAAGGAGCTCCGGGAAGATCTCATGGCAGTGGGGACATTGGTTTCAGTCAATACCATAAGTAACATACTCCACCGCAATGGTCTCTGTTCTAGACGAGCCCGTAAGGTACCTTTACTTTCAAAGCGTCATGTCAAGGCTCGTCTACAGTTTGCTCATGATCACTTGGAGGACTCTGAGACAGACTGGTTCAAGGTTCTACGGTCTGATGAGACCAAGATCGAGATCTTTGGTGCCAACCACACACGTGACGTTTGGAGACTGGATGGCACTGCATACGACCCCAAGAATACCATCCCTACAGTCAAGCATGGTGGTGCCAGCATCATGCTGTGGGGCTGTTTCTCAGCCAAGGGGCCTGGCCATCTGGTCCGCATCCATGGGAAGATGGATAGCACGGCCTACCTGGAGATTTTGGCCAAGAACCTCCGCTCCTCCATCAAGGATCTTAAGATGGGTCGTAATTTCATCTTCCAACAAGACAACGACCCAAAGCACACAGCCAAGAAAACCAAGGCCTGGTTCAAGAGGGAAAAAATCAAGGTGATGGAGTGGCCTAGTCAGTCTTCTGACCTTAACCCAATTGAAAACTTGTGGAAGGAGCTCAAGATTAAAGTCCACATGAGACACCCAAAGAACCTAGATAACTTGGAGAAGATCTGCATGGAGGAGTGGGCCAAGATAACTCCAGAGACCTGTGCCGGCCTGATCAGGTCTTATAAAAGACAATTATTAGCTGTAATTGCAAACAAGGGTTATTCCACAAAATATTAAACCTAGGGGTTGAATAATAATTGACCCACACTTTTATGTTTAAAATGTATTAAAATTCAACTGAGCAACATAACTTTTTGGTTTGTAAGATTTATGCTTCTGTTAATAAATCCTACTCTCGTTTGCAGTTTGAAGGCTCTAACTTATTTGCATCTTATCAAACCACCTAAATCTGCAGGGGGTTGAATACTACTTGTAGGCACTGTATATATATATATATATAGTGGCAAGATGACTCACTCAGCTGCAGTTAGAAGTATACACAGGAACGATTTTCAGCTGCAGGTTTATTGGTACAGCATAAACCTGGCAGACTGTAGCTCAAAACAAACTTAGCCTCGCTGGCATAAAAGATAAAACAAAACATTAAAGGATATGCACAGTCCATATGCATACAGGTCTGCCTGCCCTGCCTAGCAGCAAACTCCAGCTGCTCTCCCGAACAACTCCACAGTCTGGAGACTACATTTTCAATGTGATTCAGCACACACCCTCAGGGGAGGTAGGGTGAATGATGTCCCGCCCTCTTCCTCATTCCCATAAAACCACACACCCTTTTGAAATTAACCTTGCAACACATAACATGCTGGGGAACATATACAGGTTTTAGGTCACATAGGCTAGCAACCTGCGTGACACGTACCTCCCCTCAACTACCAGGCCAGTGACCCTGTCACAATATATAGTGGGGAAATAAGTATTTGCTGATTTTGTAAGTTTGCCCACTGATAAAGACATGAAGAGTGTATACCGTATATACTCGTGTATAAGCCGACCCGTGTATAAGCCGACCCCCCTACTTTTGCCCCCAAAGCCTGGGAAAACCTATTGACTTGTGTATAAGCCGAGGGTGGACCCCAGCACAGGTATACAGCCCCCAGCAGTGTGGTATACAGGCCCCCCCAGTGGTATACAGCAGCCTCCCCAGTGGTAGTATACAGCAGCCTCCCCAGTGGTAGTATACAGCAGCCTCCTCAGTGGTATATACAGGCCCCAGCAGTATATACAGCTGCCCCAGTGGTATACAGCAGCTTCCCAGTGGTATATACAGGCCCGGCATTAGTGGTATATACAGGCCCCCCATCAGGGGTTACAGCCCCCCCAGTGATATATACAGGTCCCCATCAGTATATTTAGGCCCCCCCCAGTGGTATATACAGGCCCCCGCTCCCCCCCCCCGTGGTATATACAGGCTCCCACTCCCCCCCAGTGGTGTATATACAGGCCCCCCGCTCCCCCCCAGTGGTATATACAGGACCCCCGCTCCCCCCCAGTGGTATATACAGGCCCCCCGCTCCCCCCCAGTGGTATATACAGGCCCCCCGCGCTCCCCCCCGGTGGTATATACAGGCCCCCCGCTCCCCCCCCGTGTTATATACAGGCCCCCCGCTCCCCCCCCCCAGTGGTATATACAGGCCCCCCGCTCCCCCCCTGTGGTATATACAGGCCCCCCGCTCCCCCTTAGTGGTATATACAGGCCTCCCGCGCTCCCCCCCAGTGGTATTTACAGGCCCCCCGCTCACCCCCCAGGGGTATATACAGGCCCCCCGTCCCCCCCCTGTGATATATACAGGCCCCCGCTCCCCCCAGTGGTATATACAGGCCCCCCGCGGTATATACAGGCCCCCCCCTTTTCCCCCCCCAGTGGTATACAGGGCCCCAGTTGCTGCCGCACACCTGTAAAAGAATAGCTTTCATACTTACCCTCCTCGCTGTCATCGCGCGACCTCGTCTCCTTCCTGCTTCTACCCGGCATCATGTGACCGCGCAGAAACAATGACATCATTGTGGCTGCGTCGGCCGGCCGGGTAGAAGCGGTAACAGCGAGGAGGGTAAGTATGAAAGCTATTCTTTTACAGATGTGCGGCAGCAACCGGGGGCCTGTATATCACTGGGGGGGGAAACGGGGGGGCCTGTATATACTGTGGGGGGCCTGTATATACCACTGGGGGGGGAGCGGTAGCCTGTATATACCATGGGTGGGGGGGAGCGGGGGCCTGTATATACCACGGGGGGGAAGGGTAGGAGGGGCCTGTATATACCATGGGGGGGGGGCCTGTATATACCACGGGGGGGGAACGGGAGCCTGTATATACCACGGGGAGGGGGGAGCGGGGGCCTGTATATACCACTGGGGGAGCGGAATGTAATATGCACAGCTCCTCCTGCCGCTGATGGACAGGGGGATGCAGTGCATATTGCATTGCACTAATGAGCGGCCCCACGTGACCGGGCGCTCATATTACAGCCTCCCCCTGCCTCCTCCAGCCCCCGGACACCACCCCCCCCAACACTCAGCCATATATTGACTCGTGTATAAGCCCAGGGGGGCACTTTTCAGCACAATTTTTGTGCTGAAAAACTCGGCTTATACACGAGTATATACAGTAATTTTAAGGGAAGGTTCATTTTAACAGTGAGAGATACAAAATCCAGAAAATCACATTGTCTAAATTATATAAATGTATTTGCATTTTGAAAAGAGAAATAAGTATTCGATCCCTTACCAGCTATTAGGAGTTCTGCCTCCTACAGACCAGTTAGGCCGGCTCCACACTGTGGCATGATCCGGTCCGGGGCTATCTGGGATGCCCCTGACAGCCACGGACCGGATCAGCACACAGGACTGGGGGGCTATTATGCCCTCCGGTCCGGTGTGCAGCACACGCAGCTGCAGCCGCTGACAGGTCAGGAGCGCGGCGCCCGCGGTCCTGACTTATCAGCAGCGGGAACTGCGTGCGCTGCACACCGGACCGGAGAGCATAATATCCCCCCTGTCCTGTGTGCTGATCTAGTCCGCGGCTGTCAGGGGCATCCCGGACAGCCCCGGACCGGATCGTGACGCAGTGTGAAGCGGCCCTTAGACCCTTCTAATCAACTCGTTACCTGCATTAACCTGCAGTTGTCTTAAATTGTCACCTGTATAAATGATTCCTGTAGACATGTAAGGCGATGTATAGAGATATGCCTGTTGGTGACGACTATGAGTGAAGGCCGCACCTGTAGCGATGACATCTGACCACTAAATGCCAGTGACACTCACTGTTATTCTAAATTTTATAAAGTGTTAATAAAACAATACTTAAATAATTTTATGAATGTTGTGATATGAATAATAGATGAACTGTGCAGTAAAAATGCAATTTTGCTGCTGGATTTAGAAAATACTTTTATTGCATCATTGCTCTGTCACTCAATCTGAGAACGTATAAAGTTTGGTTGTGGTGGTTGGTTGTCGCAGAGAGGAGACGCGCTTTGACTGTGAGTTCTGCTTTGTCTATGGAGAAAGATAAATCCGGAGTAGACATACCTGTTTTATTTCCTGTTTCCTCTCTCATAAATTAATCAGTTTTTTTGTCCTGTGATTGGTGATGTATGGGACAATTAATCCTTTATTCCAGTTAGGAGGAGAGCGTTGGAAAACACAACAATGAGATAACAATTGGAAGGAGCCGGCCATCTTGTAAAGTGTGACACAACGCTCGCGGAGGTTAAAGTATCCTATGCTTTAAACAAGGATGAGGTACCTCAGATTCTTCTTCTAAATTTTAAATCCTCCATGACTGGTCCAAAGACTTAGTTAGGGTCAGCTAAGTGTATAGATCATACTGAGTGACTAGTCTTTATGGGACAATGTCAGTTAGGCATGTACTGTGGTCATATTGATGAGGACTGTTGATAGTACGGTGTGAAGTTTGGAAAGGCAACAACCCATGGTGAAAATACAAAGGCACCCACCTGTCTGGATTGGATTATTTTTTTTTTAATTTTATTATTTCTTTTCTACTTTTCTCAGTGTATGCTACTTACATTAATTTATCGTTTGTATTCTTGTAAAGAAAATAAAAGAGAAATTGAATATAGTTGTTTATGTTATATGTTATTTCTTGTTAGGAGAATTTGGGATGTAATTCGCTTACCTGATGGGAGATAGCATCAAGATTGTGAACTGGGAGAACAGACACATATTATGGCTTCCCTGTAGGAACTAACCTTGTTTTGGCTCAAGGGAAGACTCCTCCTTACTGGGACCAGGGATATGTGGCTGTTCTACTGGTGTAGCAATAAGACATATTTTCTTTTTGCTTGTACGAGATGTTGGGTTATAAATTGTACAGTATATTTATTTCACTTTTCTTCCCTATACAAACAGGGGCGAGCTTTGTTATAATAAATATATAAATCTGTTTTTTGTTTGACCTTCATTTTGGAAGCTTATCTTTCCTGTCGGTGGCATCACTGTAGCAAAACGAATTCAAATCCCCGCTGTTGCCGGAGGTGTTACATACACAGTCAATTATAACTCAGACTCTAAGGCTACATTCACACGTAGTATATTCCCTGCTTCTTTTATGGCGAGTTTACACGTTGCGATATCGGAGTTCAATTTCAATCAAAAGTCACGTGGTTCGATCGTTGGAGCCAATATCGTTCCTGCGTTGTATGGTGTGAACGTCCAATACGATGCAGGAACGATGTCAATGCAATATCGGGGATTGAATGAGCCTGCTATTCAATGCCCCGATATTGAATGGAGATTGGAGCCGGATGTGCTGTGTGACAGCCCAACTACGATGCGATGTTCAACGTCACCCATTCACTCCCATGTTAAATGGTCGTTCCTGGGTTGGGGGGCGTAGACATCGCATGGACGTTGTATCCCGATATCGCAGCGTGTAAACCTCCGATGTGATGCGGGAGAAACGTGCACTAAATGCGCGCTCCCGCGCCATTGAGTTGCGATATCGCAACGATATTGAAATGTGTAAACCCACCATCACACTGAGCTTTTCCCCAAAAGCACATCTGAGTCTGCATTTCCAGGCAAAGTGAATGGACTTTCACTTTTGACATTCAGACGTTGCACAATTTACTGACGCGCTTTTGGGGCCGAAAGTGCACGTAAAAAAAATGATCTTTGCGCTCAATAGTGCACGCTTTCTCCCATAGGCGCCATTATAAGGAGCTGTAATACTCATTGTCATTCAGACAATGCTGTAGACCAGTGCCTATAAGCGGGGGTGCAGGGGGAAGTGATGTCACATGGGGAAGGAAGAATTCTGTGATCATCCCCCCATGTCAGGGCTGTAGTTTCGCTTTTGCAGTGTATCTACATACACTGCAAAAGCAAAATAAAAGTGAATAAAATGTATTAAAAATTAAATACTGACATCTCCGCTGGCTGACCCGGGACCTGAGGGGAAGACGTCCGATTGCTGCAAGGACCTGAATGATCTGACTGGCCGGTAGCGATCAGCTGATGTGTTATGTGACATCATCAGCTGATTGTGACGGGACATCGTCAGCCGATCGGTTTTAGTGGGCGGTTTAAACCACTCAGCTGATGTGTCAGCTGACAGCATCAGCTGATCGGTTTAAACCGCCCACCAATCGGTTTTGGCGGGAGGTTTAAACCAGAGGTCCCCAACTCCAGGCCTCAAGGCCCACCAACAGTGCATGTTTTCAGGGTTTCCTTGGCATTTGACAATTGGAATCACCACCTGTGGAGGAGATTGAATTACCAACTGTCAAATTTCTAAGGAAATAATGAAAACCTGGACCGTTGGTAGGCCTTGAGGACTGGAGTTGGGGACCTCTGGTTTAACCCATTCAGCTGATGCTGTCAGGTGACACATCAGCTGATTGGTTTGCCTCCAGTCAGCTGATTCAGGTCCTGCAGCGATCAGATATGGATGCCTCGCATCCCAAGACAGTTGGCAGAGAGGTGAGTATTTAAAGCTGTTATTTTTATTACCATCGCTTTCTTTTATTTCGCTTTAGCAATGTATGTACATACACTGCTAAAGCGAAAATACACATACTTTTCACACGGGAACAGGATTATTCCTGCTCCCATGTGACATCACTTCCTCCTGCGCTTTGGGGGAAAAATGCGTCCGTAAACACAGCAAAAAACGTGCTCGCAAAAAAATACAGGAAATATGCTACGTGTGAACATAGCTTAACATCTACAACATGGACAAGACCAAAGAGCTTTCTAAGGATGTCAGAGAGAACTTCCCAGACCTGCACAAGGCTGAAATGGGCTACAAAACCATAAGTAAGACGCTGGGTGAGAAGGAGAAAACTGCTGGTGTAATAGTAAGAAAATGGAAGAAATACCGCCCCCGAGAGCTAGCCATCTCCCCCTTTCTCAAGCACATCAACACCTGACAACTTAATTTCCTTTCTTCTGACATCCCCACTATCATCATTGGTGACCTCAACATCCACATTGACGCTTCCACCTCAGCTACCTCTAAACCTTTATCACAGACTACTTCCTTTGGCCTCACCCAATGGTCCTCCGCAGCCACTCACAAAGATGGCCTCACTCTGGACCTTATCTTCACCTGCCTCTGTTCCCTTACCAACCTCTCTAACTCACCTCTCCCCCTGTCTGACCACAACCTGCTGACTTACTCTTCCCGCTCCTCTCCTTGTGCGCAACAGTCACTCCACAAACTCAATCATCCTCGCAGAAATTTCAAACACCTTAATTTGCACTCATTCTCTGAGTCCCTTCTCCCTCTTACAGACATAGTTTACTTACATGACACAGATGCTGCTGCCACTTTATATAACACCACAATAACAGCAGCGCTCAATTCAGCCGCCCCCCTCTCACACAGAAAAACTCCTACAATCAACTGGCAACCCTGTCACACCAGCCTGACCAAAGAACTGAGACAGGCTTCCAGGGTAGCTGAGCGGAGATAGAAGGGATCGCATTCTGCCAAACACTTTTTCTCATACATGCACCCCTCGCCAACTTCAAATCCACACTCGCTGCCGCAGAAGAAACTTATTTCTCATCTCTCATATCCTATCTGTGTCACATCTCCAAACAGCTGTTCAACACTTTCAATTCTCTACTTTGTCCCCCAGCACCTCCTCCCTCTCCTCTCATTTCTGCTGAAGATTTTGTCTCTTTCCTTAAGCAAAAGATTGATAACATCAGAGAAAACTTTGGCCCGTAGCCCCCTATGCCCCTCCTCATAACTGCTCAGCCCTATTCTTCCAAAACCAGCTTCTCCACCATGATAGAAGATCAGCTCTCATCCCTTTTGTCAAGATCTCATCTCACCACTTGCATGCTTGACCCGCTCCCATTTCACCTCATCCTCAACCTCGCCACAATCTGCATCCCAACTCTAACACATCTCTTCAACATTTCACTTACAAATGGTGTCTTCCCCTCATCCTTCAAACATGCCTCAATCACACCCATCCTTAAAAAGCCTTCCTTCAACCCATCCTCTGTGTCTAACTATCACCCGATATCACTTCTCCCTTATGCCTCAAAACTGCTGGAACAGCATGTCCATCTTGAACTGTCCCTCCACCTATCCTCCTACTCCTTTACAATCTGGCTTCCGACTGCATCACTCAACTGAAACTGCTCTAACTGAAGTCACCAATGACCTACTAACCATAAGAGCAAGCAACAATACTCTGTCCTCCTCCTTCTAGACCTGTCTTCTGCCTTTGACACTGTGGACAATTCTTTCTTGTAAAAGATTCTCTCATCTCTTGGCATCACAGACTTGGCCCTGTCTTGGATCTCATCGTATTTAACACATCAGACTTTCAACTTCTCCCTATCTTGCAGCACCTCCTCACCTCACCCCCTATCTATCGAAGTTCCCCAAGGCTCAGTTCTTCTCCATCTACACTTTTGGCCTGTGTCAGCTCATAGAATCCCACAGTTTGCAATATCATCTCTACGCTCATGACACACAGATCTACCTGTCTGGACCTGACATCACCTCCTTACTGACCAAAATCCCACAATGTTTGTCTACTATTTCATCTTTCTTTTCTGCTTGCTTTCTAAAACTGAACGTAGACAAAACAAATTTCATCATCTTTCCTCCATCTCACTGTACCCCTCCACCAGACTTATCCATCAAAGTCAATGGCTGCTCACTTTCCCCAGTCCCGCATGCTCGGTGCCGTGGGGTAATCTTCGACTATGCCCTTTCTTTCTAGTCACATATCCAAGCCCTTGCCACCTCCTGCCAACTCCAACTCAAAAATATTTCCTGGATCCTTACATTCCTTGACCAAGAAACTGTAAAAACACTTGTGCACGCTCTAATCATCTCCTGCCTCAACTATTGCAACTTCCTACTCTCTGGCCTCCCCTCTAGCACTCTTGCAATACTCTAATCTATCCTAAACTTGCTGCCCGACTAATCCACCTGTCTCCTTGTTATTCCCCAGCCTCTCCTCTCTGCCAATCCCTTCACTGGCTTCCTATTGTCCAGTGGCTCCAGTTCAAAACCCTAACTATGACATACAATGCCATCTCCTCCATACATCTGTGACATGGCCTCCTGGTACTTTCCTACATGCAACCTTCGATCCTTCCAAGATCTCTTTCTCTACTCCCCTCTTATCTCTTCTTCCCACAACTGCATACAAGATTTCTTTCATGCTTCGATAATACTCTGCAACTCTCTGCCCCAACACATCAGACTCTCGCCCACCGTGGAAACCTTCAAAAGGCACCTGAAGACCCACCTCTCCCAACAAGCCTACAACCTGCAATGATCCTCAGTCTACTGGACCGCCGCATGACCAGCTGTACTCACTCCCAAGTGTATCCTCACCCATCCCTTATATACTGTGAGCCCTTTTAGGCAGGGTCCTCTCTCGTTCTGTACTTCTGTGTGCCTTGTATTGCTCATGTTTATTGTAATTATCTATGTATGCCTCTTTTCACATGTAAAGCACCATGGGATAAATGGCGCTATAATAAATATTAACAATATTAATAATTATAAAAATAATGAATAATAAATACAAAATGAGTGTCAATTGGCATCGATCTGGGGCTCCATGCAAAATGTCAACTCATGAGGTATCCAGGATTATGAGGAAGGTGAGAGATCAGCCTAAAACTACACTGGGGGAACTTGGTAATGATGCCAAGGCAACTGGGTCTACTGTCACCAAGAAAAGCATTGGTAACACATTACTCCGTCATGGATTAAAATCCTGCAGTGCCCGCAAATTCCCATTGCTCAAAAAGGCACATGTGCAGACCCATCTGAAGTTTGCCAATGAACACCTTGGTGATTCTGAGAGTGATTGGGAGAAAGTGCTGTGGTCAGATGAGACAAAAATTGAGCTCTTTGGAATTAACGCAACTCGCCATGTCTGGAGGAAGAGAAATACCGACTATGACCAAAAGAACACCATCCCCATTGTCATGCACCGAGCTACACATGCTGTCAGAGTAACTGCTGGCATGAGAGCAGGACATGGTGATCAACAGTAAGTATAATCATTCGTCCACTACAGCCTGCTGGTATAGTCTCCGCTTACATGCAGTGTATATAAGAAGCAGTGAATATCTACTGTCATAAATTGCAGACACATACAATCAGCGGGTAATCAAGTGTGCTAACAATTTAAGATATTTTAATATGTGCCACTACCCCCACCCATCTCTCAACACCAGTTTCAGTGCTGAGAGGTGGTGGGAATGCAGTGAATATTAAATTAGCTTAAACAGCTACAACAAGTATTCAATGGCATGCACTCGCACAGCTTGCTCCCACCACCGGTAACCAACTCTTGCCTCCAGTGACTCGCTCTACCACCGCTGCCCTGCCACAACCCCAGACCATACATCCAGACTATAGGGTGCACTCCCATTTTCCACCAAAATCTATCCTATAATCCAGAAATTATGGCAAATACAAGGCTAAACACCCTTTAGTGCCACATGAAAGGCACTAAAGGGTGCAAGATTACAATATATAGAGAGGTGGGACATTATATAGACATTTGACACGATCTATCTGTCTATCTATCTATCTATCTATCTATCTATCTATCTTCTATTTTTTTCTATTATATCAATTGATAATTTCTCTATCTTTGCAAGTGTTTTAACACATAAAAAACATTTATTTCAGTGACAATTTTTTATTATTTTGTTTTAAATGTATGAAGCACCTAATATTCATCCTATTCCTCCTCTCTTTTGCTTCCTCCTGAGTTGTGACAAGCCAATTTTTTTGTAAATGGAGACTCATATTTGGGTCTCCTTGTTTTTTGCTTGAATTTTGCAGGGCTCCCAGCCCACCAGGCCTATAACTGTCACTCATCCACCTCAATATTTCATATGTCAATAGTCTAGGAAGCTATTGGCTGTGCCACAGCAGTGGAGCTCCACTGTAAAATAATTTGAGCTGTTTTGGCAGCTTTTTGGCCCTCTGAAGATGTTGTCTATGCCTTTGGTTTTGCCATCCATTGAATTCAATAGGGTTTGGAGTGTTCGTCGAATTGTTTGGCGAACACCAGAAAATTCACCAAACCAAACTAAACCTTAAAAGGTTCACTCATCTCTAGTGTTGAGGTGCTAACTAAATAACACCCCAGGTGGGGTAGAGGGTGCAGGGAGGCAAGCCGCCATTGTATGATAATACTAAATGAGAGAAAATATAGCCATACCCACAAAGCAAGCTGGCCATGTCCACCAACGGGGAAGGAGCCCGTACTGTCTAGGCTCAATCCTGCTCATAGGCTGAGGCTTCTCTACAACAGGCAGAGGAAGGCAGCGTCATGTGAGTACTGTACTGAGATGCAGCAGTTCTACACATGTAACCATTTAGAGCTACAGTACCAGCCCTCAGGTCCTCAGTGCAGTACACAGTAAGACGAGAGACAAAGTGGTCATCAGAACATCCAGTTATTTGTATCCAAAGGCCAGTCTGCCCCTGGCTACAAATAACTGTATGTGCTGATCTCTATGTCTCTTGTCCTACTGAGTGCCATGCTATCCACTGTTATCTGTGGCACCATCATGTCAAGAAAACACTTAGTCTCTGGATCTGATGGTGAAAAGTGCTCTCAGAAGTAAACATGCAGTCAAGGGAGCTCTCCAAGCCAGTAAAACAACCATCATTCATCCACTAACACAGAAAAAGCCCATCCGAGAAATTGCTACAATATTAGGAGTGGCAAAATCTATAGTTTGGTGCTTCCTGAAAAAGAAAGAAAGCACTGTTAACCTCAACAATGCAAAAACACCTGGATGACAGCAGAAGACAACAGTGGTGGATGATCGCAGAATAATTACCATGGTCAAGAGAAAACCCTTCACAACAGCCAACCAATGGAACAACACTCTCCAGGATGTAGGCGTATCAATATCCAAATCTACCATAAAGAGAAGACTGCATGAAAGAAAATACAGAGGGTTCAACATGGTGCCGTCCACTTATAAGCCTCAATAATAAGAAGGCTAAATTGGACTTTGCAGAAAAAATCTTAAAAAACCAGTTCTGGAAGAACATTCTTTGGATAGTTGAAACCAAGATCAACCTCAACCAGAATGATGGAAAGAAAAAAGTATAAAGAAGGCATGGTGCAGCTCATGATCCAAAGCATACCGCATTATCTGTTAAACACAGCAGAGGCAGTGTGATGGCTTGGGCATGCATGGCTGCCAGCGGCACTGGGTCCTTAATGTTTATTGATGATGTGACACAGGATAGAAGCAGCTGCATGAATTCTGGAGTTTTCAGAGACATACTGTTTGCTCAAATCCAGCCAAATACAGCCAAATTGATTAGTCGGTGTTTCATACTACAGATGAACAATGACCCAAAACATAAAGCCAAAGCAACCCATGAGTTTATAAATGCAAAGAAGTGGAATATTCTTGAATGGCCATGTCAGTCACCTGATCTTAACCCAATAGAGCATGTATTTCACTTGTTATAGATTAATCTTCAGACAGAAAGGCCCACAAGCAAACAGCAACTGACAACCACTCCAGTAGAGGCCTAATAGAGTATTAAAAAGGAAAAAACACAGCATCTGGTGATGTCCATGAGTTCAAGGCCTCAGGCAGTCATTGCCAACAGTGGGATTTCAACCAAGAATTAGGAATTTTATTTACAATTATTTAATTTGTCCAATTTCTTTTGAGCCCCGAAAAGAAGGGATTGAGTTTAAAGAATTAGTTAGTTCCTCTCATTTTTATAAAATCATTTTGTTCAATCGGCTGAATTAAAGCTGAAAGTTTGAACTTAAAGGGAACCTGTCAGGTGGTTTATGCCCCCCAGCTGTCACTGTCGGTAGCTGCAGCTTTATAATACCAGTCTAATAATCCCTGTCTGAGCTCATAGTGTAATGTGAAAGGTGAAAGAAAAACATTTATACACTTAATAGTTAACTCACTTTTAACTTGGATGGCTAAGGGCGGCTTCAGACTGCGGCAGCGTCCGGTCCGGGGCTGTCAGGAGTGACAGGCTGGAGCGGAGTTTTTCTGCATAGAATCCTGTCGGGCTGCACGGAGCTGGATCGCGGCGGGTGGTAATTAGCTGCTATCCTGCTGCCAGCTCGCTGGATGTATCCTGCAGAAGTGGGGATTTGTCTGCCGATTCCAAAAACGGTGCAAAAAAAGTTATATCAAGCCACGTCACTAACTTCAAAGTGTACCCATCTCTGACGCGGTCCTAACTGTTACACACTAGTCAGGTTTTTAATACAACAGTTAGGACCGCGTCAGAGATGGGTACACTTTGAAGTTAGTGACGTGGCTTGATATAACTTTTTTTGCGCAAAAAAACGGATAGACTAAGTACCCTGTATTTGTTATACTTTTTTTATACTGCACTTGCATTTAATACTTTTACTGCAGTGTACTGTTGTTTTTGGTCGCATTTAGCTTTTTGTTTACAATTATGCTGGCAGTGTGAACAGGCTCCTACAGACCTGTTCTTTGTGTGCAGGACTCATCTGTTTTCTAATTAATTGCCTCTTGCTTTGCAAGAGATGGAGTTCCCGCCCCCCTCTCTGGGCCCTGCACACATAGAGCCCCGTCGCCTTCAGTCCATTTCAGACACTGTCCTTTCTGGCTCCTGCTCACTGGTAAGTATTCACACTAGTCAGGTTTTTAATACAACAGTTAGGACCGCGTCAGAGATGGGTACACTTTGAAGTTAGTGACGTGGCTTGATATAACTTTTTTTGCGCAAAAAAACAGATAGACTAAGTACCCTGTATTTGTTATACTTTTTTTATACTGCACTTGCATTTATTACTTTTACTGCAGTGTACTGTTGTTTTTGGTCGCATTTAGCTTTTTGTTTACAATTATGCTGGCGGTGTGAACAGGCTCCTACAGACCTGTTCTTTGTGTGCAGGACTCATCTGTTTTCTAATTAATTGCCTCTTGCTTTGCAAGAGATGGAGTTCCCGCCCCCCTCTCTGGGCCCTGCACACATAGAGCCCCATCGCCTTCAGTCCATTTCAGACACTGTCCTTTCTGGCTCCTGCTCACTGGTAAGTATACACACTAGTCAGGTTTTTAATACAACAGTTAGGACCGCGTCAGAGATGGGTACACTTTGAAGTTAGTGACGTGGCTTGATATAACTTTTTTTGCGCAAAAAAACGGATAGACTAAGTACCCTGTATTTGTTATACTTTTTTTATACTGCACTTGCATTTAATACTTTTACTGCAGTGTACTGTTGTTTTTGGTCGCATTTAGCTTTTTGTTTACAATTATGCTGGCGGTGTGAACAGGCTCCTACAGACCTGTTCTTTGTGTGCAGGACTCATCTGTTTTCTACCTTTCACCATTTGTTTACATTAAAATCCATTTTTAAAAGTCTCCCATTGAACTCAACAACAACAAAAAGAATGTAAAAAAATAGAAAAAACAAACAAAAATGAAACCCAACTAAATAATGAAGCTGTCCCAGCATATGGGGGGAAAGATCATACAGTGGGGAAAAAAGAATTTAGTCCGCTACCAATTGTTCAAGTTCTCCCACTTAAAAAGAAGAGAGAGGCCTGTACTTGACATCATAGGTAGACCTCAATTATTAGAGACAAAATGAGAAAACAAATCCTGAGAATCAGATTGTCTGATTTGGAGGGGGTTTTTTTTCAAATTTTGGTGGAAAATAAGTAGTTGGTCAATAACAAAAGTTAATCTCAATACTTTGTTATATATTCTTTGTTGACAATAACAGAGGTCAAACTGAGGAGCCTCTTAAAGAAGAAGTGACAGGTCTGTGAGAGCCCGAAATCTTGCTTGTTTGTAGGTGAACAAATACTTATTTTCCACCAAAATTAAAAAAAAAATCTTCTCCAAATCAGATAATGTGACTTTCAGTATTTATTTTCTCATTTTGTGTCTCATAGTTGAGGTCTACCCATGATGACAATTACAGGCATCTCTCATCATTTTAAGTTGGAGAACTTTCACAATTGGTGGCTGACTAAATACTTTTTTCCCCACTGTATGTACAGCTTCCCGCAGTGTGACAACCCATGACTTAACTGAGGTTGCCTCAGGTTACACACTGGGTATCACCCAACAAGTAATCACGTCGTGTGACCTGAGATAACCTCAGTGGCATCAGCACTTGTAATACTCGCTGTCTCGTGAGAGCCACGATATCGCACGAGATGTAGAGGATATATCTTGCTGGTATCATGAGACAATGTGTGTAAGGAGCAGTGGCGTCAGAGAGTGCAAAGAGTCCAAGTTTTCAAGATTTACATAGCATTACACAGGTGGTAATTTAATCACCTGCACAGGGGACTATTACAACACCTTGTGCATTGCTAAGTAAATCCTGAAAACATGTACGGTTTGCAGCCCTTGAGGACTGGAGTTGCTAAGCCCTGTTCTACAGGAGTGTGTGTAGTGTATTGCACTTCCATACCTGACACCTTCGGGCCAGGGGCCTGCGGCTTGTTCTCCTGCATCTATAGGGGAGTATGAAAGCACCTCTTACTTTGCCCAAACAGTCCAGCACACACAGAGTGAATTTATAAAGCTTAATTGAGGTACATTAATACCAATACACTTAAGCTACAGTTTACCCAGGGTGATTATGGGGTTTCCGTTCCCTTTTTGGATTTGAGGATGACTGGTGATGCAGCATCTACAAGAATTATTATGTCTTATATGGCAAAAGCATTAGTTGTCACACCAGACATGTGGTATGTAACGTCCCTGTAGGTGAGCTGACAATAGCAAAGAGGAACTGCACCACCTCTCAAGAATCTGATAAGGAGCACGAAATTATTTCTGATTAGTTGTATAGAAGAGGTTACAAGAAGTAGATGGTCATTAGAGCTACTAACATCGTTGAAAATAGGAGACGGAAGGATCTGTAAAACCCTAAAAAAATATACAGTATACCTAAATTACAGTGATATAATTACAATCATTAATAAGAATTTGCCTGTTTTATACCAGGATGAAATCCTTAATCTTTTTTTCACTGTAGCACCTTTTCCAGCAATGTAAAAAAAACATTTTGGTTGGGGCATAAGGGCACCTTCAAGTGTGGTGGTGTTCGATGCAATTTATGTAAGTATATTGAAAAGTCAGATTTTTTTTGCAATAGTCATACTTAGAAAATATATAAGAACTTGTCATATACACTGTAGATTGCAATACTACATATGTAGTATATATGGCCATTTGTAATATCTGTACTACATTGGTTGTACAACCCGCACTTTGAAGAAACGTATGGCCGAACATATTTCTGCTGCTGATGTACAATCAAAAGCGGGTGGATCTATCTCTGCATTATCACATTTCAGAGATTGCCATGCTGACAATATGGTGAGTTTAAGAGTAAAAGGTGTTGAACGTGTGAATAAGCCGGTCCGCGGAGGGGACTGGGAACGGTCCCTCCAAAACAAAGAAGGTTATTGGATACTGGCACTAGCTCCCAGATATCCAATAGGGCTGAATTACAAAAATCAGCTGGACAGACATATTTATGAGATGATTCAGAGAATATTGCTTTGAGCAGGTGGTTGGACCCTAAAACCCATCAATTCTATGATTCTATAATCCTCACACACAGTATAATCCCCCACAACTCCCCACACAATGTGATCTCCCACACAGTATGATCCTTCACTGCTCTCAAGAAACATTATTATCTCACAAACAATATGATCAACTACAGGTGCCAAAACAATTTTATTCCTCCCACACAGAATTATATCTCATACACAGTATGATTTCCCATCTCTCCCAGATAAAGTATGATCCCCTACATACAGTATGATCACTAACAGCTTCCCACACACAATATGATTCTCCACACGCATTAAGACCCCTCCCAGCTCCTGAGACACATGATCCACAACACAGTATGCTCTTTCACAGTTCCCTACACACTGTTTGATTCCCCCACTTATCATGATCGATTACATACAGTGTGATCCACACAGTCCCTCACACACAGTATGATTTCCCACTGTTTCTCATACAAAGTATGACTGCACACACACAGTATGAGTCTTCACAGTTTCCCATACATCAGGGGCCTCAAACACATGGCCCTCGGCCCGCATGTGGCCCCAATGTGCGGCTCATGGCACCGACGGCCACTTAACCTTGCCGGCGGTCCAGTGCATGGGGCTGCTGTGGTCCCTGCTGTGTAACAATAATGAAAGCCGCCAACCAATGAGAGGCCTGCAGCTTCCATTGGTGTATGACGTCACCTGTGGGCCTCTCATTCGCTGGAGGCTTGCATTGATGTTACTGAACGGCAGCGATTGTTAGATAGTCCCGCGGCCGGAAGTCAATAACACAGCGGGGACTGCGGCGGCCCCATGCACTGGACCGCCGGCAAGGTTAAAAAAGAGTGTGTTAGTGTAAGTGAGTGTGTGAATGTGAGTGTGAATGTGTGAGTGTGTGAGTGAATGTGTGAGTGTGTGAATGTGAGAGAGTGTAAATGAGTGTGTGAGTGAATGTGTGTGAGTGAAGTGTGTGAGTGAATGTGTGAATATGTGAGTGAGTGTGTGACTATTAGTGTGAGTGAGTGTGTGAGTGAATGTGTATGAGTGTGTGTGAGTGTGTGAGTGAATGTGTGTGAGTGAATGTGTGAGTGTGTGAGTGAATGTGTGTGAGTGAATGTGTGAATATGTGAGTGAGTGTGTGACTATTAGTGTGAGTGTGTGAGTGAATGTGTATGAGTGTGTGTGAGTGTGTGAGTGAATGTGTGTGAGTGAATGTGTGAGTGTGTGAGTAAATGTGTGTGAATGTGTGAATGAGTGTAAGTGAGTGTGAGTGAATGTATGAGTTTGTGTGTGTGTGAGTGAATGTTGAGTGAATATGTGAGTGAATGTGTGAGTGTGGCAGTGAATGTGAGTAAATGTGTTGAATGTGTGTGTGAATGTGTGTGAGTGAATGTGTGAATGTGTGAGTGAGTGTGTGAATGTGTGAGTGAGTGTGTGAGTCTGTGAGTGAATGTGAGTGTGTGAGTGAATGTGTGTGTGAGTGAATGTGTGTGTGTGCATGTGTGAGTGAATGTGTTAGTGAGTGTGAATGTGTGTGAGTGAATGTGTGTGTGATTGTGAGCGAGTGTGTGTGTGAATGTGTGAGTGAATGTGAGTGTGACTGTATGTGTGTGTGAATGTCTGACTGTGAGTGAATGTGTGTGTGAGTGTGAATGTGTGAGTGTGTGAGTGAATGTGTGTGTGAATGAATGTGTGTGTGAGTGTGTGAGTGAATGTGTGCATGAGTGTGTGAGTGAATATGTGTGTGTGGGTTATTATGTGTGTGTGTGAGTGTATGTGTAAAAAGAAGATAGACCAGGTTGGTGACATTACTACAAAAGGGGACCTGGATGAGGGACACTACTACACTGTGGTGGCCAGGATGGGGACATCACTACAAATGGGGATCAGTATGGGGAACATTACTACACTATGGGGGCAAGGATGGAGACATCACTACAAAAGGTGACCAGCATGGGGAACATTACTACACTATGGGGGCCAGGATGGGGATATTACTACAAAAGGGGACCAGCATGGGGGACACTACTAAACTATGGGGGCCAGGATAGAGACATCATTGCAAAAGGGGATCAGGATGGGGATATTACTACAAACGGGGATCAGCATGGGGGACATTACCACACTATGGGGGCCAGAATGGGGACATCACTGCAAAAGGGGATCAGGATGTGGATATTACTACAAAAGGGGATAAGTATGTGGGACATTACTACACTATGGGGGCCCGGATCGGGGACATTACTACAAAAGGTGACCAGCATGGGGGGACATTACTACACTATGGGGGCCAGGAAGGGGACATTACTACAAAAGGGGATGAGCATGGGGGAGATTGCTACACTATGAGGGCCTGGATGGGGATATCACTACAAAAGGTGACCAGCATGGGGGACATCACTACAAAAGGTGTTCAGCATCGGGGACATCACTGCACTATGAGGGCCAGGATGGGGGAAAACTACTACACTATGGGGGCCAGGATGGGCACATCACTGCAAAAGGGAATCAGGATATGGATATTACTACAAAAGGGGATAAGTATGGGGGACATTACTACACTATGGGGGCCAAGATGGGGACATTACTACAAAAGGGGACCAGCATGGGGGAAACTACTACACTATGGGGGCCAGGATAGGGACATCACTGCAAAAGGGGATCATGATGTGGATATTACTACAACAGGCGATACGTATGGGGGACATTACTACACTATGGGGGCACAGATGGGGACATTACTACAAAAGAGGTCCAGATGGGGGACATCACTACAAAAGGTGATCAGCATGGGGGACATTACTACACTATGTGGGCCAGAAAGGGGACATTACTACAAAAGGGGTCGAGTTTGGAGGACATTACTACACTATGGGGGCTAGGATGGGGACATCACTACAAAAGGTGACAAGCATGGGGTACATCACTACACTATGAGGGCCAGGATGGGGGACACTACTACACTATGGGGTCCAGGATGGGTACATCACTGCAAAAGTGGATCAGCATGTGGATATTACTACAAAAGGGGATACATATGGGGGACATTACTACACTATGGGGGCAAGGATGGCGACATTAGTACAAAAGAGGTCCAGCATGGGGGACATTACCACACTATGGTAGGATGGGGACCAGTATGGGTACATTACAATAAGAAAGGGACTAAGATGGGTAATTACTACAAAAACATCAGAATTTGGACATTACTACATTGAGCAAAAAATTCTGGTATTACTCAAAATGTCCCTTAGTCCTACAAGAAATAATGCGGCCCCCCACATCAATTTTTTTCTATGTGCGGCCCACTAACCCACCCAAGTTTGAGACCCATGCCATACATAGTTTGATTCCCAACATAGAATGATTACCCACATACAGTTGTGGCAAGACGACTCGCTTGGCTACAGTCAGAAGTCTACACAGGAATGGTGTTCAGCTGCAGGTTTATTGTTACTTCATAAACCCGGCAGACTTTGGCACAAAACCTATCTTCATTGGCTTAAAAGGTAATACAAAACAAAAACCATAATGGGTATACACAGCTTGGATGCGTACAGGTCCGCTTGTACTGCCTGGCAGCAAACTCCAGCTACTTCTCACAACTCACACACTGTCTTGAGTTTGCACCTTCAAAGGTGACGGCATCACTTGGACATGAAAAGGTGCTGGCAAAAACTATACATGAATCAAGGGGTTAATTGCCGCGACACTTATCATGATGTATAGGAATAAGCATATGGCTATGTTCAGTTCATAGCCATGAACATAGCCATATGCTTATTTCTATACATCATGATAAGTGTCGTGGCAATTAACCCCTTGATTCATGTATAGTTTTTGCCAGCACCTTTTCATGTCCAGGTGATGCCGTCATTTAATGATATATAGTATGACTTTTTTTGACGAGCTCCCTTTCCCCTCCCCCAGCCCTGTAGCTTCGCCCTCCACTCCATCTTGCTGTAGCCCTGGTCCATAGACACACCATACCAGCAGGTTTTAATTGCATTCCACAGGCATAAAAATCCCAGACTAGCAATTGCAGACCGCATGAAGCAACAGTACGTTAGGACCCGGTAGGATGAGAGCACTTTGGTGCAGTTATCGGGCTCTTCCCCAATGGCCATTGTTGAAGCTAAGACTCTCATTTTTTCTTTATATTCTATAGCAGCATTTACTTTGTTCCATTATCATATATGCCACCTTAGCTGTACATAGCCATGAACATGGCCATATGCTTATTCCTATACATCATGATAAGTGTCGCGGCAATTAACCCCTTGATGCACCTTCAAAGGTGACTCAGCCATGCCCTCACTGGAGGTAGGGGGAATGATGACCTGCCCTAAAATTACACACTCTTTTGGAATTTTATCCCGCAACACATAACATGCTGGAGAACATATACAGGTTTTAGGTCACACAGGCTAGTAACCTGCGTGACACGTACCTCTCCTCAACTACCAGGCCAGTGACCCCGTCACACAGTATACAGTATGATCCACTACACACATTAAGATTGCCCACAGCTCCCCACACACTATGATCACCCACATAGTGTGGTCCTCAACACAGCTCCCCAGACAGTATTATCAGCCACAAACAAAATTATTGCCCATAGCCCCTTACACAATATGATTCCCCCAGAGCCACCACATACAGGATGATAGCCTCACGCATTATATGATCCCATCATAGTTTGATGCCTCAAAATCTCCCAATAACCTATAAATACTTACTAGTAAAAAAAAAAAATGAATGAGTGAACCAATGTAGCAATGTCTTTGAGCTGGCACATGCACATAATGTCAGATATCCAGTGCATGTCGCTGCACCTACTTCAGGTCTTCGACATTCTGTTTGACACCCTGTCGTTCTGAAGGCTGCAATCCTAAAGCAACCTTCAGCCTAAAGAATGAAGAGCAGTATGGCAGGGAGAACATGGCTCCCTATTTTACTGCAGGATTTAACTGTATTGGAATGCTATGCACAACAATATGGTTAAGTGTCACTCTGGGTGGCTCCCTCTGAGTGAGTGTTTCATGATTGCTATGCAACTGGCCTGATGCCTGCTAGCTGGAACTGGGAATCTTGTATGTTTTGTACACACTCTCAAAGGCATAAGCATTAGTGATGAGCGAGCATGCTCGCCACTACTCGGTACTCGCACGAGTATCACTGTACTCGAGCTACTCGGCGAGCACCGAGTAATCTCGCGATACTCGTGCTGTGCTCGTGGTTGTCATCTCTGCATGTTGGCGCTCTTTTGAGAGCCAGCCCACGTGCAGGGATTGGCTGGCAGACCACTGCAATGCCACAGCCCTGTTAGTTGTGGCATAGCAGTGATTGGCCGCCCTGCACAGCGTGACCGAGCCTTTATAACTCCCGGCGCGCTGTGCTCGGCACACAGCCATCCAGACAGTCAGTGTAGGGAGAGTGTCTGCTGCTGCTTAGGGACAGATTTGCGGCCCTTACAGGTAGATCCGGAGCAGGGCTGCAAACTGCTGCTGACCACAACAGTCCTTCTCAGGACTAATCTAGGAGGATATAGGCAGGGTGATACAGATCGGAATCCAAGCGTTTCTGTGACCATTAGAGTCACCACACTCTTGTACTTACTACCTTAATACAGGTTAGGGACTAAAATCCTCTCCTGAAACCATTACAGTCACCAAACTGGTGTACGTCATACCTTGATACAGGTTAGGGACTAAAATCCTCTCCTGAAACCATTACAGTCACCAGACTGTTGTACGTCATACCTTGATACAGGTTAGGGACTAAAATCCTCTCCTGAAACCATTACAGTCACCAGACTGGTGTACGTACTACCTTAATACAGGTTAGGGACTAAAATCCTCTCCTGAAACCATTACAGTCACCAAACTGGTGTACGTCATATCTTGATACAGGTTAGGGACTAAAATCCTCTCCTGAAACCATTACAATCACCAGACTGTTGTACGTCATACCTTGATACAGGTTAGGGACTAAAATCCTCTCCTGAAACCATTACAGTCACCAGACTGGTGTACGTCATACCTTGATACAGGTTAGGGAACTAAAATCCTAATCTCTTGTGATCTCAACAGTCACCAGACTGGTGTACGTCAAACCTTGATACAGGTTAGGGAACTAAAATCCTAATCTCTTGTGATCTCAACAGTCACCAGACTGGTGTACGTCATACCTTGATACAGGTTAGGGACTAAAATCCTCTCCTGAAACCATTATAGTCACCAGACTGGTGTACGTCATACCTTGATACAGGTTAGGGACTAAAATCCTAATCTCTTGTGATCTGAACAGTCACCAGACTGGTGTACGTCATACCTTGATACAGGTTAGGGACTAAAATCCTAATCTCTTGTAATCTGAACAGTCACCAGACTGGTGTACGTCATACCTTGATACAGGTTAGGGACTAAAATCCTCTCCTGAAACCATTACAGTCACCAGACTGTTGTACGTCTTACCTTGATACAGGTTAGGGACTAAAATCCTCTCCTGAAACCATTACAGTCACCAGACTGGTGTACGTCATACCTTGATACAGGTTAGGGAACTAAAATCCTAATCTCTTGTGATCTGAACAGTCACCAGACTGGTGTACGTCATACCTTGATACAGGTTAGGGACTAAAATCCTCTCCTGAAACCATTACAGTCACCAGACTGTTGTAAGTCATACCATGATACAGGTTAGGGAACTAAAATCCTAATCTCTTGTGATCTCAACAGTCACCAGACTGGTGTACGTCATACCTTGATACAGGTTAGGGACTAAAATCCTAATCTCTTGTAATATTGAACAGTCACCAGACTGGTGTACGTCATACCTTGATACAGGTTAGGGACTAAAATCCTCTCCTGAAACCATTACAGTCACCAGACTGGTGTACGTCATACCTTGATACAGGTTAGGGAACTAAAATCCTAATCTCTTGTGATCTGAACAGTCACCAGACTGGTGTACGTCATACCTTGATACAGGTTAGGGAACTAAAATCCTAATCTCTTGTGATCTGAACAGTCACCAGAATGGTGTACGTCATACCTTGATACAGGTTAGGGAACTAAAATCCTAATCTCTTGTGATCTGAACAGTCACCAGACTGGTGTACGTCATACCTTGATACAGGTTAGGGAACTAAAATCCTAATCTCTTGTGATCTCAACAGTCACCAGACTGGTGTACGTTATACCTTGATACAGGTTAGGGACTAAAATCCTCTCCTGAAACCATTACAGTCACCAGACTGGTGTACGTCATACCTTGATACAGGTTAGGGAACTAAAATCCTAATCTCTTGTGATCTGAACAGTCACCAGACTGGTGTACGTCATACCTTGATACAGGTTAGGGACTAAAATCCTCTCCTGAAACCATTACAGTCACCAGACTGTTGTAAGTCATACCATGATACAGGTTAGGGAACTAAAATCCTAATCTCTTGTGATCTCAACAGTCACCAGACTGGTGTACGTCATACCTTGATACGGGTTAGGGACTAAAATCCTAATCTCTTGTAATCTGAACAGTCACCAGACTGGTGTACGTCATACCTTGATACAGGTTAGGGACTAAAATCCTCTCCTGAAACCATTACAGTCACCAGACTGGTGTACGTCATACCTTGATACAGGTTAGGGAACTAAAATCCTAATCTCTTGTGATCTGAACAGTCACCAGACTGGTGTACGTCATACCTTGATACAGGTTAGGGAACTAAAATCCTAATCTCTTGTGATCTCAACAGTCACCAGACTGGTGTACGTCATACCTTGATACAGGTTAGGGAACTAAAATCCTAATCTCTTGTGATCTGAACAGTCACCAGACTGGTGTACGTCATACCTTGATACAGGTTAGGGAACTAAAATCCTAATCTCTTGTGATCTCAACAGTCACCAGACTGGTGTACGTCATACCTTGATACAGGTTAGGGACTAAAATCCTCTCCTGAAACCATTACAGTCACCAGACTGGTGTACGTCATAAATTGATACAGGTTAGGGAGTAAAATCCTCTCCTGAAACCATTACAGTCACCAGACTGGTGTACGTCATACCTTGATACAGGTTAGGGAACTAAAATCCTAATCTCTTGTGATCTCAACAGTCACCAGACTGGTGTACGTCATACCTTGATACAGGTTAGGGAACTAAAATCCTAATCTCTTGTGATCCCAACAGTCACCAGACTGGTGTAATTACTACCTTGATACAGGTTAGGGACTAAAATCCTAATCTCCTGGCACCATTACAGTCACCAGACTGTTGTCGCTGTATACAAGCAAAATGCGCAAGGGCGTTGTCAAGGAGCCTCCCAATTTTTGGCTGCCCTGGCCAAAGGCCTATTCTACAATACACCCACTTGAGGGTTACATGCCCTACTACATGTCTGTATGCATGGGTCATTGTTGAACCTTCCAATTTTTGGCTGCCCTGGCCAAAGGACTATACTACAATACACCCACTTGAGGGTTACAGGCCCTACTACATGTCTGTATGCATGGGTCATTGTTGAACCTTCCAATTTGTGGCTGCCCTGGCCAAGGAAGATACTACAATAGACCCTGTTCCTCAAAATGGGCACATTATTTCAAGACAGGGCTTCATGTTCGTCTCTTCTCAGGGTCATCGTAGTGCCGCACAATGTTTTCACGTAAAATGTTTCATGTGATCACAAAAAGTAACATACACCAGCTGTATCTCACTATTGGGTATGTGCCCTTAACATTTCCACCCTAAATATTCATTTTGGTGTCATTTTGGAAGGTTTTCTGGAGACTCCGTAAAATTGGCGTGAAACTCGGACAACATTGTTCACAGCTGTGACTTTTGAGTGAGAAATGCTTCCAGGGGTCTTCCCCATGGTGTTGCCATGTCATTTCAGCACTCTTCTGAGACTTTTGTGACATTTTTAGGGTTTTTCCATGCTGCCGGCAGTCATTTCATAAAAATACTCGTGTCTCCCATAGGATAACATTGGGCTCGGTACTCGGGCCGAGTACACGAGTATCTCGGGACGCTCGGCCCGAGATTCGAGCACCCGAGCATTTTAGTACTCGCTCATCACTAATAAGCATGCAATGTACTATTGTTGACCCCTCCATATCCTATACCCAGCCAAATCACTAGCAATTTAGTGCACTTAATCTTAGGCTGACTGCTGTATTTGTGGTCCGAGTTGGGTCTGAGTGTGGTCCAACAAAACATCAGATTGCACTCAGACCAAAATTTTTCTATGGGGCCATGCACAAGTCCAAGCGCACATGATTTTCACACACTGACAGAATGAAGAAGATAGAGAGTTTTGTTTTCTGAGAAAATCGGATCATACTCTGATCGCACTCTGATCAAACTATGATTAGAGTCTGATAAGAGTGTGATTATCATAATTCGACCCATTTTCTCAAAAAATAATGGAAAAAACGGTAAGCGCTGCTAAAATCCTGCAAGGGTGGCTGAAGCAGTAGGTGATTTTCTAAAATGGGCATACAGGCGGCGTACTTTGATGAGCAGATCAGACAGCTCCGGGTAGGATTTAAGAAACCGCTGAACCACGAGGTTGAACACATGGGCCATGCATGGTACATGTGTGAGCTCGCCTCACCTCAGAGCCGCCACCAGTTCTGGCCATTGTCACACATGACCATGCCTGGCTGTAGGTTCAGCGGTGTGAGCCACAGATCTGCCTTCTCTTTCAGAGCTGTCCACAACTCTTCAGCATTGTGGAGTTTCTCACCTACGCATATTAGCTTCAGCACGGCCTGTCACCGCTTGGCCGAGGCAGTGCTGCAGTGCTTCCAGCTTGTGACTTGTGGAGGGTGTAGAGGAGGAGAAGGAGGATGACGTGCAGAAGATGTAGACTGTCTGATCAACCCTGACTGAGTTAGGGCCCGCAATCCTAGGCATCGGGAGGACATGTTCCGTCCCAAGGTCTGACTGGGTCCCGACTTCCACTATATTAACCCAGTGTGCCGTCAGCGAGATGTACCGTCCCTGCACACAAACACTTGTCCATGTGTTTGTGGTTAGTTGGACTTTCATGGAAACTGCATTGTTAAGGCACAGTTAATGTTTTGGGACACGTACTTGTGTAATTCAGGGATGGCACACCGGGAGAAATAATGGTGGCTGGGGACCGAGTAATGAAGGATGGCCATCGCCATCAGGTTGCGGAATGCTTCTGTCTCCACTAGCCTAAAAGGCAACATTTCTAGAGCAAGCAGTTGACTAATGTGCGAATTGAGTAGTATGGCCTGTGGGTGGTTGGCTGCAAATTTGCGCTTGCGTTCCAAGGACTGAAGTATGGATAACTGAATGCTGTGCTGGCACAAGGATGTGGATGTGTTTCCTGATGGTGGTATGTCTAATTGTGCAATGACAGGTGCAGGACAGGAGGCATCTTCATATGCACTATGGACAGGGGACTGGCTTGCATGCACAACAGTGGAAGAAGCAGTGGTGTCAACCGCAGACACTGCTCCTGGACCCTGGGGTTCAGCCCACAAAGTTGGGTGCCTTGCTGCCATGTGCCTGATGATGCTGGTGGTGGTCAGGCTGGTAGCTTTGCTACGCCTTATGATGCTGGCATGGCAGGTGGTGCTAATGGTCTTTTTGGAACTATCAACAGTCTCCTTAAAAAACAGCCAGACTCGGGAAGACCTAAGAGTTTTACTGGCAACATCCGTCATATTGGTGTTACGGGGAACGGTTGCCCCCCTTCTGTCTGTGGCTATCACACTGCTTCTTCCTGCCTATTGTGGTGCTACGCCTCCCTTCCCCGTGCGCTGCTGTCCTCGCTCTGCATTTCCTCCTGCCAGGTTGGGTCAGTTACTGAATCATCCACCACATCATCTTCCACATCTGCACCTTGGTCCTCCTCCTGACTTTCTGGCAATTGTGTCTCATCAACGTCCACCTCTTGTGACACTTTCCCACCGTAGCCTTCGTGCGACCGTGGCTGCTAAAATATTTGGGCATTGCTACATATGATCTCCTCATGTTCCACTTCAAGTGGAGCGGGCGAAAGGCCCGAATCTATCAGTGGCAAACTGAACAGCTCTTCAGAGTGTCCAAGTGTGGGATCCCACTCGGCATGGTGGGAGGATGGAGGATCAGGATGAGGAATATGCGGTCCAGACTCACGGCTACTGAGACTTGACCGTGTGGAAGACAGCGTGGTTGTGGTGATGGCAAACTGACTGGAAGCATTATCCGACATCCAACTGACAAGTTTTTGACACTGCTCTGGGTTTAAGAGGGGTGTGCTGCGGTCCCCTAGCAATTGGGACAGGAAGGTCGGGTGAGAAGATGTGGGTGTTTGTTGTGACACAATTCTAGCTTGCCCACTTCCTTGGCCTCTGCATGCAAAATCACCATCACGTCCAGTCCCTCGTCCTTTGCCACCAGCCTTGCACATTTTAAACAGTGTGATATTTTTCTTTTAAAAGTGTGCTACATACCCAGCCTGTATACAGCTAAATTAAGCTTTAGAAGGAATGGTTTTTAGATGGATGCTATAGATGAGATGATATAGTGGTATACAGCTTCTTATACATCGTACTGCGCTATATACACCTCCTGCCTATAGAAAGCTAAATTAAGCCATTGAAGAAATGGTTTTGGATGGATACTATAGCTGAGATGATATTAAAAGCTTGGACACCAGCCCCAGATGTGCTGAGTGGTATACAGCTTCTGATACACTGTACTGCACTATATACCCCTCCTGCCTACAGACAGCTAAATTAATCCTTAGAAGGACTGTTTTTGGATGGATAGATGATATTTCAAGCCTGTACACCAGCCCCGGATGTGCTGCTGACTGGTATACTGGTACACCGGTTTCCTATATACCCTGCCTCCCTGCCTGCCTGTATACAGGTAAATTAGTCCTCAAAAGGACTGTTGTTTAGATGGATTTTGCAGCCCAGCACCTATACTACCTAAAAGGCCTAAAATCTGTCCCCCACTCAGAAGCACCTCTCCCTACACTCACTGACACTATGCAGCAGAGAGACGAGTACAGAGCCGTCAGGTCTTATAAAGACCTGATGATGCTGTGCGACTAGTCAATCACTGTAATGCCACAACCAACATGGCTGTGGCATTGCAATGTGTGGTAGCCAATCCCTGCATGTGGGCTGGCTCTGTAAAGAGTGCCCACATGCAGGGGGAAGCCGAGCATATACCCGAGCACCTCGGCAGTACTCGGTGCTCGCCAAGTATCCCGAGTACTGTGATGTTCGGGCGAGTACCGAGTACCACCGGAGCATGCTCGCTCATCACTAGTTGTTATATAATATCATATGGACGCATAATCGCCCATTATTAACCCCGAGGATGTAATGCATACCACTCTGTTGGTTGGCATCAGCTCTAAACTGTTAACTGTCATCTTGATTGCCTACAGTAGTTAGGTGAATATAGTGCATCATTTGATATTTTTTCAGTACTTATACTAGTCATCAAACTGCTGCAGTCAATCGCAGATTTTAGCAGTTTTGTGACATCTGTACAGTGCAGCCACTGCTTTTTAGGCTGTCGCTAACCACCTGAGGTGCTGGATCCATAGATGACAGAAGAGTATGCTTCTAGTTGGTAATAATTAAAAATAGTAATACCAGATATCTTTTTTGATATTTTTAACTGAGTGACCTACTTGTTTTCACTTCTTTACAAGTATTTGCACTACTAATAGATTTAAATTGTGCGGTGCAGTTCTTTCAAATGTGGCAATATAGTAGCAACATAGTAACAGTAGTTTATACCGTTCTTAATGCCTGTGTGGTATAGACAATTCAGATGCAGCTTTAATTTTTCCAGTGTTTTACAGGTCCACTAAGAACGCTGCCTCTCCCTATGGCCAGATTTCATATTCACTAAAGAAGTTAAATTAGTTATCCTAAGCTTGCCAAATTGAACATTTGAACCAATTTTCATTGAATAATGTTCAGTTTGTGGATTTTCACACAGTCCCACCATTTAGACTTGTGTGTTTGGAACACATTGTCATATCCCTCATAATCCAGTATGTTCAGTTTTCTTCCTACGTATACAATATAAATTAAACCAGCATCAGCCTGTGTTTAATTTATGTTGTGGTTCTGTTGACTTATATCCTTAATATAGGTTCTCCAGTTTTTACAGTAACAAACACTTTCTGTTCCAAGAAGCAATATGTATTAGCTAGCAAAGGATTTTATAATAAAATCAAGCTGTACTGCTAGACATGTGGTATCCAAGTTAGCAAAATTGCTCAAAAAGCAGATCACAGGACACGTTACTGGTTTCTGAGCCGCTTTTTCATAGCTGCCTTTTCTGATGCTATATAAGGCTAGGGTCACATTTAGTAATGAAAATGCGGTTACCGCCATCAGATCCGGATGCAGTAATCACATGTTCATTCAGACAGATTTTGCATTAAAAATGTGTCCCTTAAGCCACATCCGGTAACCAGATTGCTCATAATGTGCAATCTGGTTGCGGCTGCTTTGTTCATCCCTGCTGCCGCAGGGATGAACAAAGGGTTAATGTTATTGTGGAGCCCACTGGGACGGGGTACTCGGTAACGGACCGTGGTTGCACTGGGGGTATCACAGTAGTCTTGGTCCGGACCGTGTCCCGATCCCACGAGTAATGGGAGGTATTTAAAGGGGAGTTTGTCGTGACGCCAACCACGGGTTGTGGTCATGGAGACCACTGCTGCTGCAGAACCTCCGGGGATGATGTTTGGCATCCGGTGATGTAACGGGCAGAGCCTGGTTCCCCGGGGCAGTGATGGTAAAAGTCTATAGGTCAGGGGTGGGGAACTCCAGACCTCGAGGGCCGCAATCAGTGCAGGTGTTCAGGATTTCCTTAGTTTTGCACAGGTGATAACATAATCACTTGCACTGGTGATGATTCCAATCCCTGTGCAATACTAAGGAAATCGTGAAAACCTGCACTGATTGCGGCCCTCGAGGACTGGAGTTCCTCACCCCTGCTATAGGTGATGCAGAGTGGGGGTAGAGGTGGAAATGATAACCGCTTGTAAGGGAATGTAGAGCTTGAGTGCAAGGATCACATAGACTCACGGTTTTGTTGTTTTCCACGTCTTTACTGTAGTTGTTGTTCAGTAGAGTACTGTCCATGGAGTCTGTAACGTGGCCGGGTTGCTCCCACCCTGACCGGGTCCTTGGCTTCCCACTCCTGCGCTGTTTGTATGGCCCTGCTGCTGCTTTAGCTAGGCTGCTGGCCCTATCTCTCCTTACAGGTACCCTCTTGCAAGGCAACTTGAGTCTTATCCATGTGTTTCTGACCCCGCTGTGTTGCTTTGCTGTGGTACAGTGCAGATCTATAATCTCCACTAGTCCATTGTTTACTGTGCTGCTTGTGTCAGTCACAGTTTTGGATCTGGTATCCGGTCTTTGCGCTTCTCCGGGGTGAGTTATGGGTTACTCAGTCTCCCAGATATGTTCCTCTGTTTTGCTCAACTCCTCTCCTCAGACCCTGGCTAGGCCTGCAATTGAGCAGCAGACCGTGGAAGAGCCAAAGGCAGCTCCTTTACACCACAGTCCTTCTTCCTCAGTTCTCCCAGGAACTGAACTACTCACTTCCTCTCCACACCAGAATATATAGGGGAGTTTCTTTAGCTCCCCCTTCTGGCCTGGAGGCACTAGTGTAGTGTTGTGGGTTGGGTGGGGAGTTAACCCTTGGTGTTGTTACTGTGGCACATTAATCCCTGGGGTGCCACATTATTAATAGATGTGAGCAACATGTCTGTAGGGAGTGCCCACCCTCCCTACAGACATTTTCCCCACATAGTTCGGCATGTGAAGGGTTATTGTCTATATTCACAGTATTGCCGGCTTTTGTCGGCTTTTTGTAATTGAAAAGACAAGCGGTGGCTCCTGCCTGTGCTGGAGTACAGTACGTAATGTTCGTAAACACCAGGAAAAGGGCAGCATCCTCAATGAGGAGCTGTACCTGGTGCTTACGCCATTTGCGTACAGTATATGTTGCTGTCCATGGTGCTGAAAACCTTTACAGTAGTTCTATGGCCACCGCACCACCATGGAACTACTGTAAACGTTTTCAGCACCAGGGACAGCAGCATATACTGTACAGCTCCTCATTGAGGATGCTGCCCTGTACTTGGTGCTTACGAACATTACGTACTGTACTCCAGCACAGCCAGGAGCTGCCGCTTGTCTTTTCAATTACAAAAAGCCGACAAAAGCCAGCAATACTGTAAATAAAGATATTAACCCTTCACATGCCGAACTATGTGGGGAACATGTTTGTAGGGAGGGTGGGCACTCCCTACAGACATGTTGCTCACATCTATTAACCCATTACTTGCCAAATTAGCCATTTTCAGCCTCGAAAATAGGTTTGGAAAGCTCTCTGGGTGGAAGAATATTCAATTAAAAATGACAATGACATGATTTCCTCTTTTGAAAACATTCATTTTACAAACTTAACACAAAAAATTGGACCTAATTATAAAATCTTAGTTGCTACAAGCAAAAGATTAAGCGTCCCACAAAAAGGACATTAGTAGATAAAGGGTTAATAACATTAACCATTTGTTCATCCCTGCGGCAGCAGGGATGAAGAAAGCAGCCAGCTACCACAGGCATTCACATGCGCCTTGCGGTAGTCGGATGGGCTCCCATAGGAGCCCATTATAGCAAGCCTGCTGCGGTTTGCAAACTGCTCCGAAAACTGCAGCATGCAGGAAGTGGTAACCAGATTGCATGTAGTGCAATCCGGTTTTATAATGGGCTCCTATGGGCTGCAGATCCTGATCCTGTTTTGAGCATTTTTACAGCTCAAAACTGGATCAGGATCTGCATTTGCTACCGCAAATGTGACCCTAGCCTAAGAACATTTTTTTTCTGTATACTATGAATTAAAATGTAACATTCTTTTCACACTTCAGTCTTCCTTCTGTTTGTATTTAGCGTTGGACTGTCCCGGGGTGACATTGGACGATGATCCCGTTGGCCCCAGGTCCTTGGCGGACTCCTGATGAGGATTTAAAGAGGGCCCACCTGTACCACGGTAGCTAAAATAAGCACCAAAGTATCAGAGGCCAGCATTTGATGTCAGTGCATGGCGTATGGCACTAAAGTCATTGCCATGTGCCGAACGCTGGTGCAGTGTGCAACCTTCAAAAACAATATTGATATAATTTCTTTATTCTCATCTGCAGATGCAGCAGTTTAGGACCATAGAGTAGATCGAGAATGAGGCAATATGGGAGTCAGAGATTATACGAAATAGTGGCCCATCATGGGGAAACATAGGGATCCAGAACAGAGGATCATAATAGGGGCCTTGGAAGGGTCAACATTTAGTCCAAAGTCTGGGCAACATAGAGGCAGCGGATGTGGAATATTATTACATAAATATGCCCACAATGGGGGACATAATTACTGTATGGGGGCTACCATGAGAAACATATATAACTGGGTTACGATGGCAATTAGTGGGTATGATTACTGTATGTGCTATAAGATATTATTACAGCTGTATTATACTTCACATTTACAAATACTGTCTTTCATATGGGAAATATCCTTACTGTGCAAGGTGGCACTATGTCACCTTTTTTTTTCATCTGGCGTAAAAAAAAAAAAATGTAAAAACATTTTAATAAAATCAGAAAATAAAGAGCAAAAAACTAAAAAAAGTTCAATAAATTGTTATCTTTATGTAAAAAAACAAAAACATATATTTGGAATCACCACGTCTATAACAACCTGCTCTATAAAACTGGTTGATCCATTCAGTGAAACCTTTTTAAAAAAAAATGTAGCAAAAACTGTATATTTTCATCATACAGCTGACAAAAAAATGGAATAAAACACAATCAAAAAGTCATAAATAAATAAAAATGGTACTGCTGAAAATGTCATCTGGTTCTGCAAAATTAAAGCCACCATACAGCTACATCAGCAAAAAAAAATAAAAAAAGGTATACCGGTAGTTCTCAGAATACAGAAATGCAAAAACTTTTTTTCTATAAAATACAAATTATGGCAGAAAAGTAGCAAAACATAAAAACTGCATAAATGTGGTATCACTGTAATAGTACTGACACTGAGAATAAAGCTGTCATATCACTTTTACGATATGGTTAATGACATAAAAAATAAACAATTCCTGAATTGCTGTTTATTCTTGATTTTGCCTCGCAAAAAGCAGAATAGAAAGCGATCAAAAAACATTATGTGGCCCAAATTGGTACCAAAAAGAATTCCCAAAAAATAGAAAAAACTATAGCCTTCAAAATTTTGTGATGTAAAAATCCTTTATTTTTTAAAAACGCGTTCTTAGTGTAGTAGTAGACAAACCTAAAAAAATATATATAAATTTGGTATTGCTGTAATCGTACTGACCTGACGAATAAAGTTGCCCTATCCTTTATACTGCAAGGCAAACAGCGTAAAAATAGTAATAAAGTACATTTTTCAACTGCTGCTGATTAGTTTATTCTGTCTCCCAAAGATCTCATTTAGGTGCTCACGTTTATCCTGCACTCTACGCTAGCAATTACATGTAAATCTCTGAAAAACATGATTCAGACAAAATTCCCAATGGAGAATTCACTGTAATGAGGCAGAAGGAGTCACTCTGAACTCTTATTTGTCCAGCGGTGTCCATTTTTTTGCGCATCTTTTTAGGCATTCACAAAAGTGCGGTCTACCACATTTTTGTGCACCTTTGAAAAGACAGACTTCGCTGTATACAAATATAAAGACCTTCATAATATTAGTGCCTCTCTATAACCCCAATTATTTCAGGGAGCACTACTCCATGGACAAAGACTGAGTCGTACCATATAAATACCAATGCAAAGGGGAAATTACGACCAAATCGTCTTATATTGCAAAAGTGAAAAGATTTATTAAAACATGGTGGACGGACAGACAAAAAGGTTCACCAACCCATGGTGAGTGGGCCCCTCAGGTGCTTCTGTTAAAGTTATAAATATACATACAATGTACAGAAAAGACTGAGATTGTATACAATCACAAGCATAGAATCGTAATATGTTACATGCACAAAATTGTGCATTATTTGTTTACAAAGAATAGATCTCTCTGTAACACATCAAGTACAGAGAAGGTAGTGTACACAAATGGTTAACATTGCAGATACATCCAGCATATATCGTCCTAGATAACATACATATATAGGTGAATTCACATTATTAACACATTAGGAGAGTATAGTGAGTATCATGCAGAAAAAAACAGTCATCAGTCACTGTAACAAAGTTATGTGTTCAGTATAGTTACCAATAACACAACACAGAGGGGGACCACGGACACAGGTCAAACAGAATGCAGAGTAATTCTGGTGCCTTATTAGTACGTGATCCATCGGGGGTTTTACCTGAATGACGTATTTCAGAGATGCAGCTCAAAACCCAAATGTAAGTGCTCAGCATAGAGCACAGGATAAATGTAAACTAAATTGCCACCACTAGCATTCAACTCAACCCACAAAAAAACAAATCCTCACCAAGCTCCATCATCTGTAAATATATGGGGCGTCAATGTTACTCTCAGCACAATGGCTCTGGAAAAGATCTATGGTTCCTCTTCCCCCTCCCCCAAATTGAAAGCCGGCAAAACCAAATGCTTCCCTCTCTTCTGAGGCCCACAATGTCTAAACCACAATTGTCGTCCACTTGTTTGGAATCGTTGTAGTGGGAAAGCCCGCCTAATTTATGGGGTGTGTGTCCACAGAACTACAAGCTGGGCACAATGTACAAACACTACAATGAACTGGGCACTATAAGGGCTTATGTGCAAGTTTTCATAATGCAACATTCACTGCGTTCACTCCGTGTTTTACTTAAATAAAATTGTCACAATAGCCACAGATAAACTTCCAGAGGGGTATAATCTCCAAAATGTGGTCACCTGAGTGGGTTCCTGCTGTTTAGGAGATCTGCAAATGAAGTCCACAAACTATTTTAGGAAAATGTGTGCTCCAAAAAACAAATGGCGCTTCTTCCCTCTCGAGCCCTGCAATGCGCCCAAACAGTCTTTTTTTACCACATATTTTGAGGTCCAATTTCTTCTGCTTTCCTTGTTAAAATGAAAATATTTGGTGCTTAAACAACATTTTTGTGCAAAAATTACATTATTTGCATTTTCACGTTTTTATGATGTAAAATTCTGACACAGCTGTGAGTTCAAGGTGTTCATTACACATCTAGATAAATTCCTTTGGGGTCTTGATTCCAGAATGGGATCACTTGTGGGCAAATTCCATTGTTTAGGTACAGCATGTGCTAGCCAAACGTGACATGACACCCACGGACCATTTCTTCAAAATACTTCGCTTCTTCCCTTCTGAGTCCTGCCGTGCATTCAAACAGTGGTTTTCCACCACATCTGGGGTATCATCGTACTGAGAAGTAATTGCATAACAAAGTTTGGGGTCCAATATTATGTATTCCCTCGTGAAAAAGAAAAAATTCCCACTAACAGAACATTTTTGTGGAAAAAAAATGTCAAAGCGCTCACCACACATTTAGATAAATTCCTTGGGAGTTTAGTTTCCAAAATGGGGTCACCAAATGCTACATGGAATTGTTATTCCAGGTAATTTTTTATTTTTTTTTTAAACATATTTTATTTTCAGTCACATATAGTATTACATGGCATTTCCAAAATTAAAGTCATATGCTTCGCATTCATATATAAACGTATAGAAATTTCTTTGCAAAAAAAGAAGAAAAGCTTTGTAATAAATTGAACCATATCCTACTTAAAGTCCCCTCCCCTCCCCCAAACCCCCCTATCCCTACTCTCTGCAAGCAATGATAACTATTTTTATGGTATTGGAGTATTACCTTGGATCCTTTCTAATAAATACCAACGGGTGTTTTCAAACTGACTCTTGAGTTTCCAGGTAAATTTATGTCTCTGAGCTTGGACCCGTAGAAGCGCAAATCACGCGAAATGGTGCCGTTGTTCGCTCAGCCCCCCCTCCCTGCACCCTGTAACTCCGCAAGCTTGAATAAAGCGGCACCTGCAAAAGTATCCGGTGAGTACCGTCCTTTCTATTTGATTATAATTTTATGTCTCTTCTTCTATTCTGGACCCTGCTTGTACACACAGTCAGTATTTTTACCACATATCAGCACACTCAGGAGAAGTTGCACAACAAATTTTGGGATCCAATTTCTCCTCTTACCCTTGAAAAAATCAATAACTTGGTGCTAACAGAACATTTTTGTAGAAAAATGTACCGTATATACTCGCGTATAAGCCGAGTTTTTCAGCCCAAAAATTGGGCTGAAAAGTCCCCCCCTCGGCTTATACGCGAGTCAATACGGTCCCCCTCAAAGTTTGGCGCCCCCACCTCACTTGCTGGCCCCCCCCCGCATGCAGCGCTGCGCATATACATTACCTGTCTAGCAGCTGTCACCCTCCGGTGGCGGATCGCGGCTCCTGGGCTCTGGACTCCATCTTCCTCTCTGTCTTCCTGCTTTGTGGCCGCCGGGCTCATCGCGATGACGTCATCGCGACGCCGGCCGGTCACGTGACAAGCAGGAAAACAGAGAGGAAGATGGAGCCCGGAGCCCAGGAGCTGCGATCCGGCACCGGAGGGTGACAGCTGCTAGACAGGTAATGTATATGCGCAGCGCTGCATGCGGGGAGGGCCAGCAAGTGAGGTGGGGGCACCAAACTATGAGGGAGCCCTGCTGGGGCCCTGTATACTACCACTGGGGCTGTATATACCACTGGGGCTGTATATACTACTGGGGCTGTATATACTACTGGGGCTGTATGTATACTACCACTGGGGCTGTATATACTACTGGGGCTGCTGGATACTACCACTGGGGCTGTATATACTACTGGGGCTGTATATACTACTGGGGCTGTATGTATACTACCACTGGGCATGTATACCACTGGGGCTGCTGTATACTACCACTGGGGCTGTATATACCACTGGGGCTGATGTATACTACCACTGGGGCTGAAAATACCACTGGGGCTGCTGTATACTACCACTGGGGCTGTATATACCACTGGGGCTGTATATACTACTGGGGCTGCGTGTATACTACCACTGGGGCTGTATATACCACTGGGGCTGCTGTATACTACCACTGGGGCTGTATATACCTCTGGGGCTGCTGTATATACCTCTGGGGCTGCGTGTATATTACCACTGGGGCTGTATATACCACTGGGGTGTATATACTACTGGGGCTGCGTGTATACTACCACTGGGGCTGTATATACTACTGGGGCTGTGTGTATACTACCACTGGGGCTGCTGCTGTATACTACCACTGAGGCTGCTGTATATACCTCTGGGGCTGCTGTATACTACCACTGGGGCTGCTGCTGTATATACCACTGGGGCTGCTGCTGTAACACTGCTGGGGCCTGTATATACCACTGGGGAGGCTGCTGTATACCACACTGCTGGGGGCTGTATACCTGTGCTGGGGTCCACCCTCGGCTTATACACGAGTCAATAGATTTTCCCAGGTTTTGGGGGCAAAAGTAGGGGGGTCGGCTTATACACGGGTCGGCTTATACAAGAGTATATACGGTACTTATTCATTTTATAGGCTTAACATTATAAAATTCTGTGAAGCAACTGAAAGTTCAAAGTGCTCACTACACATCTAGATAAATACTTTGGTGGGGTCTAGTTTACAATACAGTGTCACTTGTGGAGCTTTACAAGAAAAAATCTGCGGCACTCAATCCTATGGTGCGCACCGATGCAACGTCGAACACGATACATTGTAACAAAAAAACTAAGTAAAACAAGTGGCACTCTGTTATACTAAGGCATGTAATTGAATATAGAATATTATAGCTAAGGAGAAATGAAAAATGAGTCACTTAGCTTATAACTATGGCGCAAAATTTCCTATTTTATGGACAAGTACACGATACATCGGGTTTTTTGTTACAATTTATCGTTTTCGGCATTGCACTTGTGCACACTATAGGATTGAGTGCCGCAGATTTTTTCTTGTTTTAATTAAGTGTTCACACCCTCTGTTGTCCATACTTCCCCCCCATTGGCCTGCGATGCTATTGTTCTCTGTTAGCAGGTTCCTATTCGCCCATAAAATAGAAGGTTTTTAATCCAGATAGAGGCTCTGACTAAGCATAGGGACCCAATATACGACGTGGCTACTGAGTGGTTATCGATATGCCCATATTTATAAATAAGCTAAGTGTCTCATTATTTCATTTCTCCTGAGCTATAATATTCCATATTCAATTATATGTCTTAGTATTACAAAGTGCCGCTGTTTTTTTTGTAACACTTGTGAAGGTTTACACTGTTGAGGCACATCAGGGGGCTCTCCAAACACAATATGGAGTCAGCTAACAATTCCAGAAAATTATCTGTTCAAAGCATCAAATGTCGCTCCTTCCCTTCCGAACTCCACTGTGCACACAGACAGTGGTTTTCCACCACATATCAGGTATTGACGTACTTAGGAGAAGTTGCATAACATACTCTGGGGTCCATTTTCTCCGGTTTCCCTTGCAAAAATGAAACAAAATTGGCACCAAAAGAACATTTTTGTGGAAAAATTCACTTTTTCATATTCACAGCTCAATTCCTTGGGGGTCTAGCCTCCAGAATGGGGTCACTAGTAGAGGAATTCTATTGTTTAGGTACATCAAGGGATAGCCAAACGCGACATGACACATGCAGACCATTCCATTATAATCAGCACTCCAAAACATTGCTTCTTCCTTTCCAAGTCTTGCCGTGCATCCAAACAGTGGTTGTCCACCACATTGGGAGTTTCATTGTACTTAGAAGAAGTTGCACAACAAATTTTGGGATCAATATTTTTCCTGTTGCCCTAGAGAAAATGGAAAATTTGCGCTAAAAGAACAATTTTGTGGAAAAATTTACTTTTTCATTTTTTGCAGCTAAACATTATAAAATTTTGTGAAGCACCTCGGGGTTCAAAGTGCTCACCACACATCTAGACAAAATCCTTGGGGAGTCTAGTTTACAATATTGTGTCACTTGTAGAGGTTTACCCTGTTTAGGCAAATCAGGGACTCTCCAAACTCAATGTGGAGTTTTTAGGATTTAGCATTCCAGTGAATCACTAACTTAATATTTAGTGGTATAGGCACTGTTTTTTTAGAACTGCTTCATATCTATGTCAAACAGAGTCAACCAACAACAACTATTTTGATATATGCAAACTGTATATGATGCAGACCCGGTACCATAGTAAGAAAAACATGCCCATATAATGATATTTGCACCACCACGCTTCACTGTCTTCAAAGTGTACTGTGGCCTGAATTCAGAGTTTGGGGGTCATCTCAAAAACTGTCTGCTGCCCTTGGACCCAAAAAGAACAATTTTACTCTCATCAGTCCACAAAATGTTTCTCCATTTCTCTTTAGTTGATGTGTAGTGATGAGCGAGTACGCTTGTGACTACTCGGTACTCGCACGAGTATCACTGTACTCGGGCTACTCGGCGAGTAATCTCGCGATACTCGTGCTGTACTCGGGGTCCTCATCCCTGCATGTTGGCGCTCTTTAGAGAGCCAGCCCACATGCAGGGATTGGCTGGCAGTCACTGCAACGCCACAGCCATGTTAGTTGTGGCATTGCAGTGATTGGCCGGCCCGCACAGCGTGACCGAGCCTTTATAACACCCAGCCACGATGTGCTCTGCACACAGCCATCCAGAGAGTCAGTGTAGGGAGAGTGTCTGCTGCTGCTTAGGGACAGATTTGCGGCTCTCATAGGTAGATCCAGAGCAGGGCTGCAAACTGCTGCTGAGTCTGACCAGAACAGTTCTTCTCAGGACTAATCTAAGAGGATATAGGCAGGGTGATCCAGATCGGAGTCCAAGCTTTCCAGTGACCAGAACAGTCCTCAGGAGACTGTTGGAGCTGACTAGCTGTATACAGGCAGGGTCTAATATTCAGCTTTCCTGTGACCAGAACAGTCACCAGACTGTTGTACTTGACTAGCTGTATACAGGCAGGGTCTAATATCCAGCTTTCCTGTGACCAGAACAGTCACCAGACTGTTGTACTTGACTAGCTCTATACAGGCAGGGTCTAATATCCAGCTTTCCTGTGACCAACACAGTCACCAGACTGTTGTAGCTGTATACAGGCAGGGTCTAATATACAGCTTTCCTGTGACCAGAACAGTCACCAGACTGTTGTACTTGACTAGCTCTATACAGGCAAGCTCTAATATCCAGCTTTCCTGTGACCAGAACAGACACCAGACTGTTGTACTTGACTAGCTCTATACAGGCAGGGTCTAATATCCAGATTTCCTGTGACCAGAACAGTCACCTGACTGTTGTACTTGACTAGCTCTATACAGGCAGGGTCTAATATCCAGCTTTCCTGTGACCAGAACAGTCACCAGACTGTTGTACTTGACTAGCTCTATACAGGCAAGCTCTAATATCCAGCTTTCCTGTGACCAGAACAGTCACCAGACTGTTGTACTTGACTAGTTCTATACTGGCAGGGTCTAATATCCAGCTTTCCTGTGACCAGAACAGTCACCAGACTGTTGTACTTGACTAGCTCTATACAGGCAGGGTCTAATATCCAGCTTTCCTGTGACCAGAACAGTCACCAGACTGTAGTACTTGACTAGTTCTATACAGGCAGAGTCTAATATCCAGCTTTCCTGTGACCAGAACAGTCACCAGACTGTTGTACTTGACTAGCTCTATACAGGCAGGGTCTAATATCCAGCTTTCCTGTGACCAGAACAGTCACCAGACTGTTGTACTTGACTCGCTCTATACAGGCAGGGTCTAATATCCAGCTTTCCTGTGACCAGCCCAGTCACCAGACTGTTGTAGCTGTATACAGGCAGGGTCTAATATCCAGCTTTCCGGTGACCAGCACAGTCACCAGACTGTTGTAGCTGTATACAGGCAGGGTCTAATATCCAGCTTTCCTGTGACCAGCACAGTCACCAGACTGTTGTAGCTGTATACAGGCAGGGTCTAATATCCAGCTTTCCTGTGACCAGCACAGTCACCAGACTGTTTTAGCTGTATACAGGCAGGGTCTAATATCCAGCTTTCCTGTGACCAGCACAGTCACCAGACTGTTGTAGCTGTATACAGGCAGGGTCTAATATCCAGCTTTCCTGTGACCAGCACAGTCATCAGACTGTTGTAGTTGACTAGCTCTATACAGGCAGGGTCTAATATCCAGCTTTCCTGTGACCAGTACAGTCACCAGACTGTTGTAGTTGACTAGCTCTATACAGGCAGGGTCTAATATCCAACTTTCCTGTGACCAGCACAGTCACCAGACTGTTGTAGTTGACTAGCTCTATACAGGCAGGGTCTAATATCCAGCCTTCCTGTGACCAGCACAGTCACCAGACTGTTGTAGTTGACTAGCTCTATGCAGGCAGGGTCTAATATCCAGCTTTCCTGTGACCAGCACAGTCACCAGACTGTTGTAGCTGTATACAGGCAAAATGCGCATGGGCGTTGGCAAGGGACAAGGAAGTGGACGTGATGGTGGTGCAGGCAGAGGCCGAGGTCGTGTGCAAGCACTAATTTCGCAACAACAAAGTGCCACATCTACTCGCTCGCACGTCCTCTCCCAAATTCTTGGGGCCAGCAGCATTACACGCTCTTGAACCAAGACCAGTGTCAACAGGTTGTTACTTGGATAGCGGATAATGCTTCAAGTCAGATTGGCACCTCCACAAACACCCTGTCTTCCACACGGTCAAGTGTCAGTAGCCGTGATACTGCACCGCACATTTCCCAACCTGATCCTCCTTCCTATCACCAGGCCGAGTACACGTCCACGGACATTACTGATCCCACACTTGGACACTCGGAAGAGGTGTTCACGTATCCATTCGCACAATCTGGCCTCTCGCCAGCTCCTGTTGAAGTGGGTGATGGGGAGATGGTATGTACAGATGCCCAAATATTTGAGCAGCCACGTTCTCACGAACGGAAGCGTTGGCAACGTGTCTCAACAAGGGGTGGACGATGATGAGACACAATTGCCAGGAAGTCAGGGGGAGGATCAGGGTGCGGAAGAGGAAGACGACGTGGTGGATGATCCAGTAGTTGACCCAACCTGGCAGGAGGATATGCAGAGCGAGGACAGCAGTGCACAGGGGGAGGGAGGCGTAGCATCCCAACAGGCAGTAATAAGCAGGGTCGTGTCCGCAGGCAGAAGGCAGGCAACCGTTCCCTGGAACAACAACACGACACAAGGTGCCTGTGCAAATGTTAGGTTTTCCCGAGTCTGACAGTTTTTTAAGTTGGCTCCAGATGACTCTAAAAAGGCCATTTGCAACACCTGCCATGCCAGCATCAGCAGGGGTACGAAAACTAGCAGCCTGACCACCACCAGCATGATCAGGCACATGTCAGCCAAGCACCCGACTTTGTGGGAAGTACAACAGCGTCGAGGAGCGGTGCTTGCTGATGTCACTGCTACGTCTTCACGTGTTGTGCGTGCGAGCCAATCCCCTGTCCATGCTGGCCGCGAACAAGCCTCCGACCCTGCACCTGAAGTTGCCCACGCACAAATAACACCACCATCAAGCACGTCCTTGTCCCAGCGCAGCGTTCAATTATCCATTCAGCAAACCTTTGAATGCAGGTGCAAATACGCTGCCAACGCCCCACATGCCACAGTCCTAAATGCTCACATTTTGCGACTGCTTGTGCTAGAAATGTTACCTTTCCGGCTGGTGGAGACGGAAGCATTCCGCGAACTGATGACGGCTGCTGTCCCACGTTACTCGGTCCCCAGCCGCCACTATTTCTCCAGGTGTGCTGTCCCCGCATTGCATAACCACGTGTCACAAAGCATCACACGTGCCCTCAACAACGCTGTTTCAGCCAAAGTCCACCTAACCACAGACACGTGGACAAGTGCTTGTGGGCAAGGCCGCTACATCTCCTTGATGGCACACTGGGTTAATATTGTGGAAGCTGGGACCCAGTCTGAGCGAGGGACGGAACACGTCCTTCCCACACCAAGGATTGCAGGCCCTACCTCAGTCAGGGTTTCACCCACACTCTACAGATCCGGAATGTCATGCTCCTCAGCCTCCTGCGCATCCTCATCCACTTTACCCTCCACACCAGTCCCAAGCTGGAAGCACTGCAGCACTGACTCTGCGAAGCGGCAACAGGCTGTGCTGAGGCTCATATGCATAGGTGACAAACCCCACAATGCAGAAGAGGTGTGGACAGCTCTGAAACAGCAGCCAGATCACTGGCTCACACCTCTGAACCTAAAGCCAGGAAAGGTCGTGTGTGACAATGGCCGGAACCTGGTGGCAGCTTTGAGGCGAGGCCAGCTGACGCATGTTTCATGCGTGGCCCACGTGCTCAACCTGGTGGTTCAGCGGTTTCTAAAGTCATACCCAGAGCTGTGTGATCTGCTGGTAAAAGTTCGCCGCCTGTCTGCACATTTTCGCAAGTCACCTGCTGCTTCAGCCGGCCTTGCCGGCTTTCAGCGCCGTTTGCGTCTTCCGGCCCACAGAGTGGTGTGTGATGTCCCAACGCGTTGGAATTCAACTCTGCACATGTTGGTCAGGATATGTGAGCAGAAGAGGACAGTTGTTGACTACCTGCATCACCTAAGCCGTCGGGAAATGGGTCAAACTCCACACATAACACCTGAGGAGTGGAGATGGATGTCCGACCTATGTACCGTTCTCCAAAACTTTGAGGACTCCACCAAGATGGTGAGCGGCGATGACGCCATTATTAGCGTCACCATACCGCTACTCTGCCTTCTAAAACAGTCTCTGCTGAAAAACAAAGATGATGCATTGCAGGCGGAGCGCGATGACTTGGAGCAAGAAACAGTAGTGGGTGTGGGTGATAACACACAGCCCAGCCTCATCTCATCACAACGTGCAGTGGAGGACTATAATGAGTAGGAGAAGGAGGAGAAGGATGAAGACATGGAGCAACTCTCTGGCCAAATTGAGGATATGACATGCACACCTGTCATACCCTCGATTCAGCGTGGCTGGCCAGAGGACAGGGGAGATGAGGAGGAGGAGGAGGACAGCATGTTGAGTCATCGTGTTGGTCAGGATACTGAAGTGATGGCTGTTAAGAGTCTGGCGCACATGGCTGACTTTATGGTAAGCTGCCTGGCTCGTGACCCTCGCGTTCAGAACATCTTGGCCGACAATGAGTACTGGTTGGCAACACTCCTAGACCCACGCTACAAGGAGAACTTTATGTCTCTCATTCTTGAGGCGGAGAGGTCAGCCAAAATGCAGCAGTTCCAGAAGGCCATAGTCACGGAAGTAAGCAAAGCATTCCCCTCACAAAACGCATAGGTCAGGAATCGGTGGACAACCAAGGCGTACGGCCGAGAGGGGCACAAGTCCAATCCGCCAGAGGTAGGGGAGAACAGTCTTTACGATGTGGGACAGTTTTCTCAGCCCCTCACGTACCACAGCCCCTGAGGAGTGGGGTAGTGCCACAAGAAATGTTAAGTTTGGCCAGATGCTGAAGGAGTACCTTGCAGATCGAACAACTGTACTGTGAGATTCCTCTGTGCCTTACAATTATTGGGTCTCCAAGCTGGACACGTGGCATGAATTGGCTCTCTACGCCTTGGAAGTCCTGGCCTGCCCTGCCGCTAGCGTTTTGTCAGAGCGTGTTTTCAGTGCCGCAGGTGGAATCATTACTGATAAACGCACCCGCCTGTCAACTGAAAATGCTGAAATGCAGCGGAATTTAAATTTTGTTATGGGAATTTGCCATGTACCTCCATTCACCCATGGGTACACACTTCTGGACTTTGATTAATCGCTGGACTGCTCCTCCTTCTCCTCATGTGCCACCATGATGACCGTTACAATAGTTAGGCTGTTGTTTCAGGTATACCCCCAGTGGTAAATTTTTTCGCCCATTCTTTTAGAATGGACATTACAACGACAGGAGACCCGCTCCTTTTCAATGGGAAAAATGTTTTGAGGCCCTCATGCACGTCTCTATCCAGGGACAATGTGGAGCCTCCCAATTTTTGTCTGCCCTGCCAAAGGGCTATACTACAATACACCGACTTCAGGTTTACAGGCCGTCATGCATGTCTGTATGCATGGGTCATTGTTGAACCTCCCAATTTTTGGCTGCCCTGCCAAAGGGCTATACTACAATACACCCACTTCAGGTTTACAGGCCCTCATCCATGTCTGTATGCATGGGTCATTGTTGAACCTCCCAATTTTTGGCTGCCCTGCCAAAGGGCTGCACTACAATACACCCACTTCAGGTTTACAGGCCCTCATGTATGTCTGTATGCATGGGTCATTGTTGAACCTCCCAATTTTTGGCTGCCCTGCCAAAGGGCTATACTATAATACACCCATTCAGGTTTACAGACCCTCATGCACGTCTGTATCCAGGGGCATTGTTGAACCTCATAATTTTGGACTGCCCTGGTAAAGGAAAATACTATAATATACCCACTTCCTCAAAATGGGCACATTATGTCAAGACAGGGCTTCATGTACGTCTCTTCTCAGGGACATCGGAGTGCCGCACAATGTTTTCACGTAAAATCTTTCATGTAATCACAAAAATTAACATACACCAGCTGTATCTCACTATTGGGTATGTGCCCTTAACATTTCCACCCTGAATATTCATTTTGGTGTAATTTTGGAAGGTTTTCTGGTGACTCCGTAAAATTGGCGTGAAACTCGGACAATATTGTTCACAGATGTGACTTTTGAGTGAGAAATGCTTACAGGGGTCTTCCCCATGGTGTTGCCATGTCATTTGAGCACTCTTCTGAGACTTTTGTGACATTTTTAGGGTTTCTACATGCTGCCGGCAGTCATTTCATAAAAATACTCGGGTCTCCCATAGGATAACATTGGGCTCGGTGCTCGGGCCGAGTACACGAGTATCTTGGGATGCTCGGCCTGAGCATCGAGCACCCGAGCATTTTGGTACTCGCTCATCACTATCGATGTGTTTTTTGGCAAATTGTATCCGCTTTAGTACGTCTTTTTTCAACAGTGGGTCTTTGCGAAGACTTCTTGCTAATCGATTAGCTTCACACAGGCGGCTTTTGTTACGGTACTCACGGGTAACTTAAAACTGTGTTTGATCATTCTGGAGCTGATCATTGGCTGAGTCTTTGCCATTCTGTCTATTCTTTGATCCATTTGAATGGTAGTCTTCCGTTTTCTTCCATGTCTCTCTGGTTTTACCTTCCATTTGAAAGCATTGGAGATCATTTTACCCTCTCAAATCTACTTTTTAATCAAAGTATGCTGTTCTTGTGAACTATGTCTTGAATAACCCTTATTTCTCAGGCTTTCAAGGAGAAATGCATGTACAACATGTGTTGTCTTCACTATTAAATAAGAACCACCTGATTCACACACTGTTTCTTCACAGAATGAATGACCTCACTAATTGAACTCCACAATGCTAATAGATGAGAACTAGGGATGGGCGAATCTACTCGCTAGGACTCGTTACTCGGCGAGTAGTAAGGTTCTCGCAGGACTCGGTACTCTGCGAGTTTCCCAGTGATTACTCGCACGAGTCCAATGCAAATCAATATCAATCCTAGTTTTGTCAGAAACGCTGACAAAACTAGGATTGCCATTGTTTGCATTAGACTCGGCTACTGTGCCAGTGATAGCAGGTAAACTCGCAAAGTAACTGCTGTTTCTTTGCGAGCCGAGTCCAGCTGTCTTCTCTGTGCAGCTTCAGGGTCCTAGAGCCCGCCTGCTCACAGAGATGATGTAGCAGAGCTGAGATTGTTCTCAGTCTGCTCATTCCCTGTGCATAGACATCTATATCTATGCACAGGGGATGTAGCAGAGAGGACATCGCGTTTTGGACTACGTCGGACGGAAGAGGATTTTTTTAATTAAAGATGGCGTCCCTAATGGCTTTTTTTTTATTTCAAATAAAAAATTTTCTCTGTGTTTTTTTAACCTTTTATTGGAGATTCTTAGTGGCTGGGTCAAACGTGGCCTGACATTAAGAATCTCGGGCTTAATACTAGATTGTATAACAAAGCTGGTATTAACCCCTTTATTACCCAGCGTGCTACCGCCACCAGGGCCGCTGGAAGAGCGGGGTTCAGCGCCAGAGGATGGCGCTTCAATGAACGCGCCATCTTCTGGGGCGGCTGCGGGCTGCAATTTGCAGCGGGGGGTGCCCAGAAAGCTTGGGCATCCCTGCGCTGCAGATTCCAGCCCCCAGCTGCTTAGCTGTACCTGGCTAGACATAGAAATTGCGCGGAGCCTCACGCACTTTTTTTTTATTATTTCATGAATTTCAGAGTCAGAGTCTCAGAGTCAGAGTCAGAATCTCAGAATTTCATGAAATAATTTAAAAAAAATGCGTGGGGCTCCGCGCAATTTCTATGTCTAGCCAGGTACAGCTAAGCAGCTGGGGGCTGGAATCCGCAGCGCAGGGATGCCCAAGCTTTCTGGGCACCCCCCGCTGCAAATTGCAGCCCGCAGCCGCCCCAGAAGATGGCGCGTTCATTGAAGCGCCATCCTCTGGCGCTGAACCCCGCTCTTCCAGCGGCCCTGGTAGCGGTGGCACGCTGGGTAATAAAGAGGTTAGGGCCAGCTTTGTATTATCAGCTGGCCCTAAGCCCGAAATTTATGGTGGTCACGCCAATATCAGACATGACCGCCATGAATTTCTATTAAATTGTTTTAAAAAAAACACAACACAAAGAAAATTTTTTATTAGAAATAAAAAAAAAAGCCATTAGGGACTCCATCTTTAATTAAAAAAATCCTCTTCCGTCCGACGCAGTCCAAAACGCGATGTCCTCTCTGCTACATCCCCTGTGCATAGATATAGATGTCTATGCACAGGGAATGAGCAGACTGAGAACAATCTCAGCTCTGCTACATCATCTCTGTGCAGAGACATTCATGTCTGTACACAGGGAATGAGCAGACTGAGAACCATCTCAGCTCTGCTACATCAGGCAGCAGGCGGGCTCTAGGACCCTGGAGCTGGCAGCCAGCACACTGAGCAGACAGGACTCTTATCTGTGCGAGTTTCCCAGCGATTACCGTATTTTTCGCTTTATAAGACGCACGGATTATAAGACGCACCCAGATTTTGGAGGTGGAAAATAGGAAAAAAATATTTGAAGCAAAAAATTACTTTGATATGACTGTCAGGCCCTGCGACCAGTCAGCGCTGGCATCTGTCTCCTTCGGATGCAGGAGCAGTAAGTGAGCAACACCAATGACTTCTTGCTCCAGTGTCTGATGGTGGGGAGACAGACGCCAGCACTGACTGGTCGAAGGGCTGAGTCTCATATCAATGTCACATGGGACATGACTATGCAACTTCTGACAATGTTGGAACCGCTGCAGCATCGGGGGTAAGTATGGTCTTTTTTAGGCTGGCTTCACACTAGCGTTGCCCTCCGCCGCTTCCTGTGGAGGGGGACTGCAAGCTGAGTGCAGGCACCACAAGTCCCTATGTTTAACATGGGGACGCGGGTGCCTGCGCTCGGGTGCAGATTGGCGTGGCACCCATTCACCGCCATGTATGATTTGTATACATGCGTATACTTGCGCCCAAATCACACACTCTCATCCGCACCCTGAATGCGACATGTGTTCCTGGTGCGGACGAGACTGTATGATTTGTGCGCATGCATCCGCCTGCGTACAAATCATACATTGCAGTGAATGGGTGCGCACGCCAATCTGCACCTGTGCGCAGGCACCCGCGTCCCTATTTTAAACATAGGGACTTGCAGTGCCTGCGCTCAGCTTGCGGTCCCCTTTGCAGGACACCGCAGAGGGGGACGCAAGTGTAAAGGCAGCCCAGAGGTGTACCAAGGTGCGATGGCGCCCGGGGCAAACTTCTATTTTGGCGCCCCCCCCCCCGGCTGTCAGCTTTCCTCACTCCTGGTGCCCCCACCGGACTCCTCGGTCACACTCACCCCATCCCGTCCAGGCCGTCTCTCCTCCCCGCCAGTTTCCGGGGTCTCCTGAAGTCACCTCGTACCGGACCCGCTGCCGCCAAGTCTTCCAGTGGCCCCGCGGCCCCAGACTGGCGCGGAAGCGGAAGTGACGTTGGGCGCTTCCTTTCAAGGAAGCGCCGCTAAACCGTGTAATGTGTGTGCGGCCGCCGGGTGTAGCAAGAGGAGAGGAGCGGGAGCGGGAGGGGGTGCCCCCCTGGATATGCCCCTGAGGCAGCCTTAATTTTACAAGGGCCAAAAAGGTGAATGAGATGGGATTTGTTCATGTAGTGGCAACCCCTTTAAGAAATATAACTCCCAGCATGTACTGTAGATCCTATAGCATGCTTGGAGTTCTAGTTAAGCCCAGTATTGGTAGTGTTAACTTTATTATTGGTTATGTTACATATACATGTGCACTCACTTTAATGTATCCTGCTTTGCCATCACCCTACTGAAATCAAGGAAGTGGCCATAGTCTGCAGATCAAGTTCTGATGTGATGTCCTGTAAGAGGGAGGGCCAGGGAGGGGGTCTGTTCACTGTGCTGTTATAAGATGCTCCAGCCCTGTCTCCTAATTACAATTCACCACAACAGAGCTTGACCTGTAGATGCAGGGCCAGGGGAGCTGTACACTGGCGTTATGCAGGCTCCAGCCCTGCTGTCCATACACTGAAGCTCAACTGCAGACAGCATTCCTGGATTTCTGCACTGTATCAGGGCTCAGCAGGAGCCGTTACAGAGAGCAGAGGGAGGGAGGCAGGACACTGTGATAAGGTACCGATCTCCCTGCTCTGCCCCTGACTACACGGCAGTGAATCAGCACAAAGCTCAGTGCTGATTCACTTACAGCAGCTGTGCCCCGCTCCTCCGTTCTCACTATATCCAGCACACAGTCTCCCCAGCCACTGCAGGAAGCTGGAGAGAGACCATGTGTGCAGGCTAAGCAGCTTCTCCTGCTCCCCTGCTCTCACCTCTCCGTGCTGTCTTCAGTGCAGAGAGGTGGGTGGAGACTGGGAGCAGTGAAGTGAATATCTAAGTAGATAATGAGCCGGGGACACGTGGTGCTCCTGCCGCCCGGATTCTTCAGCAGGGACCATTCCCTGCCACTTCTGTCCCCACTTCACTGCTGTCTCCCCCTTCCCAGCAACTGAGGATGCTAGAATGTTATATTCCTTTTATAAGACGCACCCCCACTTTCCTCCAAAATTTGGAGGAAAAAAAGTGCGTCTTATAAAAGGAAAAATACGGTACTTACAAAGTAAACGAGTCCAATGCAAATAAATGACAAAACTAGGATTGCTTCAGGCTGAAGCTTCCGAGACACATCTGCGATTTGTAAATCTCACACTACTCGCTATTACTCGCTTCCCCATTCATTAACATTGGACTCGCTAGACTCGCAACGAGTAGCGAGTCCTGTGCTCGGACTCGCTAGAGTCAAGCGATTCCGAGTAATTTAGGATTCGCCCATCACTAATGAGAACACTCCCTTTCAATTAATTATTCAAATACACAGACTTAAAAACATGCAAATCATGAATGCTGAATCTGTTGGTTTTCTAAGAATCTACTGCACCAACTGGCAAATTGCTTGACATGTGGGGAACATACTAAAAAGAATGAAGAAAAGGAATAAATAAAAAGAATGAAGATAATAACTTATTACAGAAACATTATGTAGATGTATAAAAGGTTTATTGGGTATCTTAGACATGGAATGAACACATATCCCATATAACCAGGTGTATATTATGCTACCTGAGCATTATAGGTGTGGAATGAACGTGAAATATTTGTAGATAATAGGAAAATGAACACATATCCCATATAACCAGGTGTATATTATGCTACCTGAGCATTATAGGTGTGGAATGAAGATGAAATATCTGTAGATAATAGAAGAATGGACACATATCCCATATAACTAGGTGTATATTATGTTACCTGAGCATTTTAGGTGTGGAATGAACATGAAATATATGTACATAATAGGAGAATGAACACATATCCCATATAACCAGGTGTATATTATGCTACCTGAGCATTTTAGGTGTGGAATGAAGATGGAATATATGTAGATAATAGGAAAATGAACACATATCCCATATAACCAGGTGTATATTATGTTACCTGAGCATTTTAGGTGTGAAATGAAGATGAAATATCTGTAGATAATTGGAAACTGAACACATATCCCATATAACCAAGTGTATATTATGTTACCTGAGCATTTTAGGTGTGGAATGAAGATGAAATATCAGTAGATAATAGAAGAATGGACACATATCCCATATAACCATGTGTACATTATGTTACCTGAGCATTTTAGGTGTGGAATGAACATGAAATATCTGTAGATAATAGAAAATGAACACATATCCCATATAACCAGTGTAAATTATGTTACCTGAGCATTATAGGTGTGGAATGAAGATGAAATATCTGTAGATAATAGGAAAATGAACACATATCCCATATAAACAGGTGTATATTATGTTACCTGAGCATTTTAGGTGTGGAATGAAGATTAAAATATCTGTAGATAATAGAAAAATTAACACATATCCCATATAACCAAGTGTATATTATGTTACCTGAGCATTTTAGGTGTGGAATGAAGATGAAATATCAGAAGATAATAGAAGAATGGACACATATCCCATATAACCAGGTGTATATTATGTTACCTGAGCACTATAGGTGGGGAATGAACATGAAATATCTGTAGATAATAGGAAAATGAACACATATCCCATATACCCAGATGTATATTATGTTACCTGAGCATTTTAGGTGTGGAATGAAGATGAAATATCAGAAGATAATAGAAGAATGGAAACATAGCCCATATAACCAGGTGTATATTATGTTACCTGAGCATTTTAGGTGTGAAATGAAGATGAAATATCTGTAGATAATTGGAAACTGAACACATATCCCATATAACCAAGTGTATATTATGTTACCTGAGCATTTTAGGTGTGGAATGAAGATGAAATATCAGTAGTTTATAGAAGAATGGACACATATCCCATATAACCATGTGTACATTATGTTACCTGAGCATTTTAGGTGTGGAATGAACATGAAATATCTGTAGATAATAGGAAAATGAACACATATCCCATATAACCAGGTGTATATTATGTTACCTGAACATTATAGGTGTGGAATGAAGATGAAATATCTGTAGATAATAGGAAAATGAACACATATCCCATATAACCAGGTGTATATTATGTTACCTGAGCATTTTAGGTGTGGAATGAAGATTAAAATATCTGTAGATAATAGGAAAATTAACACATATCCCATATAACCAAGTGTATATTATGCTACCTGAGCATTTTAGGTGTGAAATGAAGATGAAATATCAGAAGATAATAGAAGAATGGACACATATCCCATATAACCAGTGTATATTATGTTACCTGAGCACTATAGGTGGGGAATGAACGTGAAATATCTGTAGATAAAAAGAAAATGAACACATATCCCATATAACCAGATGTATATTATGTTACCTGAGCATTTTAGGTGTGGAATGAAGATGAAATATCAGAAGATAATAGAAGAATGGACACATATCCCATATAACTAGGTGTATATTATGTTACCTGAGCATTTTAGGTGTGGAAAAAATGTGAAATATCAGTAGATAATAGGAGAAGGAACACATATCCCATATAACCTGGTGCATATTATGTTACCTGAGCATTTTAGGTGTGGAATGAAGATGAAATATCAGTAGATAATAGAAGAATGAACACATATCCCATATAACCAGGTGTATATTATGTTACCTGAGCATTTTAGGTGTGGAATGAAGATGGAATATCAGTAGATAATAGGAGAATGAAAACATATCCCATATACCCAGGTGTATATTATGTTACCTGAGAATTATAGGTGTGGAATGAACATGAAACATCTGTAGATAATAGGAAAATGAACACATGTCCCATATAACCAGGTGTATATTATGTTACCTGAGCATTTTAGGTGTGGAATGAACATGAAATATCTGTAGATAATAGGAGAAGGAACACATTTCCCATATAACCAGGTGTATATTATGTTACCTGAGAATTATAGGTGTGGAATGAACATGAAATATCTGTAGATAATAGGAAAATGAACACATGCCCCATATAACCAGGTGTATATTATGTTACCTGAGCATTTTAGGTGTGGAATGAAGATGAAATATCAGTACATAATAGGAAAATGAACACATATCCCATATAACCAGGTGTATATTATGTTACCTGAGCATTTTAGGTGTGGAATGAAGATGAAATATCTGTACATAATAGGAGAATGAACACATATCCCATATAACCAGGTGTATATTATGTTACCTGAGCATTTTAGGTGTGGAATGAAGATGGAATATCAGTAGATAATAGGAGAATGAACATATATCCCATATAACCAGGTGTATATTATGTTACCTGAGCATTTTAGGTGTTGAATGAAGATGAAATATCTGTAGATAATAGGAAAATTAACACATATCCCATATAACCAGGTATATATTATGTTACCTGAGCATTTTAGGTGTGGAATGAAGATGGAATATATGTAGATAATAGGAAAATGAACACATATCCCATATAACCAGGTGTATATTATGTTACCTGAGCATTTTAGGTGTGGAATGAAGATGAAATATCTGTAGATAATAGGAAATGAACACATATCCCATATAACCAGGTGTATATTATGTTACCTGAGCATTTTAGGTGTGAAATGAAGATGAAATATCTGTAGATAATAGAGGAATGAACACATATCCCATATAACCAGGTGTATATTATGTTACCTGAGCATTATAGGTGTGGAATGAAGATGAAATATCAGTAGATAATAGGAAAATGAACACATATCCCATATAACCAGGTGTATATTATGTTACCTGAGCATTCTAGGTGTGGAATGAAGATGAAATATCTAATATATAAAACCACAAGCGATTTGTGACGTCAGTTCTGTCACTTTGCACACACTTCCGTAACTTTGTCCCAAGGTACACCCGCTCAGGGTGGACCAAGATGGCCGCCCTAAGCGGGACAACCGTGGCGAGCCAGCCGGGAGACGACCGCTGTTAGCTGGTCGTCTCCCGGTTGGCGACCTGCTGCCCGGAGCTCAGCCGCGGCGCTCCCCGGCACAGAGCTCCGCGGCGAGGCCGCCGGGAGATTACCGATGCGCTCGCCGGAGCTCCGCCACCGTAGGGGCCCATTCACTTTCAAATTTGCAGCTGTGCACGAGCCGCCCCTCAGATTGGTTGGCGCCAGCGGCGAGCGACCAATCAGAAGAGCGCCGCGAGACACGCACCCATAATTCCAACATGAAGCCTTCCCGTCAGATTTCAAATATGGCACCATGTTTCGCGGCGCCATTCTGATTGGTCAGTGCCAGGTGCGAGCGACCAATCAGAATAGCGTGGTGGGGCACGGCGCCATGTTTAAAATCCAACTTTCCCGCTGGATTTCTTATATGCCGCCGTGTTTTGCGGCGGCCTTCTGATTGGTCGCCGCGAGCGCCGACCAATCACAAGATCGATGCAAAACATGGCACCATATTTTGAATCCAGCGGGAAATTTGGATTTTAAACATGGCACCGTGCCCCACCAGGCGCGAGCGACCAATCAGAATCGCGCCGCGAAACATGGTGCCATATTTGAAATCCGGCGGGAAGGTTTCATGTTGGAATTATGGGTGCGTGTCTCGCAGCGCTCTTCTGATTGGTCGGCGCCAGCGGCAATCGACCAGTCAGAGGGGCGGCTCACGCACGGCTGTAAATTTGAAAGTGAATGGGCCCCTACAGTGGCGGAGCTCCGGCTGGCGACCCGCTGCCTGGAGCTCAGCCGCGGCGCTTCCCGGCACCCTACTCTCGCCCCCCTTTTTACAAGCCCTGCCGCTCACCGCCCACACCCGGTCACTTTCCTCCTCCATCCGGGAGCCGGCCCCGCCCACACTCTGGTCCGGTGTGCGTCCTCCGGCATCGCCACTCACCCCACACAGAACGGTCAGTGGCCTCTGTGCCCTCCAGCCTCCCCTGGCCTCTGTGCCCTCCAGCCTTCCCTGGCCTCTGTGTCCTCCAGCCTCCCCTGGCCTCTGTGCCCTCCAGCATCCCCTGGCCTCCATGCCCTCCAGCCTCCCCTCTCCTCACCCCTTCAGCCTCCGCTCTCCGCACCCCTCCTCACTCCTCCAGCCTCCGCTCTTCTCACCCCTCCATCCTCCGCTCTCCTCACCCCGTCTCACCCCTCCAGCCTCCACTCTCCTCACCCCTCCTCACCCCTCCAGCCTCCGCTCTCCTCACCCTCCTCACCCCTCCAGCCTCAGCTCCCCTCATCCCTCCTCACCCCTCCAGCCTCAGCTCTCCTCACCCCTCCTCACCCCTCCAGCCTCCGCTCTCCTCACCCCTCCATATGCAATGTACAGTATGTGTATATATGTGTGTATGTAATATAATTTGTAAATGATGTGTGTGTATGTATATATATATATTTCTACATGTTTTGAGATTTGCATGTGTCTACATATAATGTGTGTGTATCTAATATATTAAAGACCAAGGCACTTCCGTCACTTTGTCCGCACTTCCGTCACTTTGGCCACACACACACACACTCCGCTATACTTACCACCGGCCCAGCGTCCGCCACCTGGATCCTCAGTCGACATGTCGCCACCCCCGAACTACTGGATCCAATATAGCGTCCAGGAAGACTCGCCAAACTTCCCGGGCGCCATATTAGATACAGTTGTCCGGGGCTCCGACATACTTTGTCCAAGATGGCGTCCAGGAAGTCTCGGCACACTTCCCAGACGCCATATTGGATCCAGTCGTCTGGGGGCGGCTACATGTCGACTCAGGATCCAGGCGGCGGGGAAGATGCAGGGCCGGTGGTAAGTACACCGGAGTGTGTGTATGTATGTGTGTGCTGACTACTCTGCCCACGGCGCTGCGCTGACCACTCTGCCCACAGCGCTGCGCTGACCACTCTGCCCACGCCGCTGCGCTGACCACTCTGCCCACGCCGCTGCGCTGACCACTCTGCCCACGCCGCTGCGCTGACCACTCTGCCCCCGGTGCTTTGCTGACCACTCTGCCCACGGCGCTGCGCTGACCACTCTCACCGCACTTACTGCTAACCACTTAGCCACCGCACTCACTGCTAACCACTGAGCCACCGTGCAGTGCTAAGCACTGAGCCACTGCGCAGTGCTAAGCACTGAGCCACCGTGTACTGCTAACCACTGAGCCACAGCACTGTGGAAACCACTGAGCCACCGCGCAGTGCTAACCACTGAGCCACCGCGCAGTTCTAACCTCTAAGCCACCGCGCAATGCTAACCACTAAGCCACCACGTAGTGCTAACCACTCAGCCACCGTATACTCTGCTACGCACTGAGCCACCTGTATACACACAATTCATTTCACCGCACTCCCCTAATTATTAATAAATAAACATATATGGATTCTAGACTACCCGATTCTTTAGAATCGGGCCGCCATCTAGTCTACATATAATCCATCTTCATTCCACACCTAAAATGCTCAGGTAACATAATATACACCTGGTTATATGGGAAATGTGTTCATTCTTCCATTATCTACAGATATTTCATGTTCATTCCACACCTAAAATGCTAAGGTAACATAATATACACCTGGTTATATGGGATATGTGTTTATTTTCCTATTATCTACTGATATTTCATCTTCATTCCACACCTATAATGTTCAGGTAACATAATATACATCTGGATATATGGAATATGTGTCCATTCTTCTATTATCTACTGATATTTCATCTTCATTCCACACCTAAAATGCTCAGGTAACATAATATACAACTGGTTATATGGGACATGTGTTCATTCTCCTATTATCTACAGATATTTCACGTTCATTCCACACCTATAATATTCAGGTAACGTAATATACACCTGCTTATATGGGATATGTGTTCATTTTCCTATTATTTCATGTTCATTCCACATCTATAATACTCAGGTAACATAATATACACCTTGTTATATGGGAAATGTGTTCTTCTCCTATATACAGATATTTCATGTTCATTCCACACCTAAAATGCTCAGGTAACATAATATCACCTGGTTATATGGGAAATGTGTTCATTTTCCTATTATCTACTGATATTTCACATTCATTCCACACCTAAAATGCTCAGGTAACATAATATACACCTGGTTATATGGGATATGTGTTCATTTTCCTATTATCTACTGATATTTCACATTCATTCCACACCTAAAATGCTCAGGTAACATAATATACACCTGGTTATATGGGATATGTGTTCATTCTCCTATTATCTACTGATATTCCATCTTCATTCCACACCTAAAATGCTCAGGTAACATAATATACACCTGGTTATATGGGATATGTGTTCATTTCTCCTATTATGTACAGATATTTCATCTTCATTCCACACCTAAAATGCTCAGGTAACATAATATACACCTGGTTATATGGGATATGTGTTCATTTTCCTATTATGTAAGATATTTCATCTTCATTCCACACCTAAAATGCTCAGGTAACATAATATACACTGGTTATATGGGACATGTGTTCATTTTCCTATTATCTACAGATATTTCATGTTCATTCCACACCTATAATTCTCAGGTAACATAATATACACCTGGTTATATGGGAAATGTGTTCCTTCTCCTATTATCTACAGATATTTCATGTTCATTCCACACCTAAAATGCTCAGGTAACATAATATACACCTGGTTATATGGGACATGTGTTCATTTTCCTATTATCTACAGATGTTTCATGTTCATTCCAACACCTATAATTCTCAGGTAACATAATATACACCTGGGTATATGGGATATGTTTTCATTCTCCTATTATCTACTGATATTCCATCTTCATTCCACACCTAAAATGCTCAGGTAACATAAGATACACCTGGTTATATGGGATATGTGTTCATTCTTCTATTATCTACTGATATTTCATCTTCATTCCACACCTAAAATGCTCAGGTAACATAATATGCACCAGGTTATATGGGATATGTGTTCCTTCTCCTATTATCTACTGATATTTCACATTTATTCCACACCTAAAATGCTCAGGTAACATAATATACACTTAGTTATATGGGATATGTGTCCATTCTTCTATTATCTTCTGATATTTCATCTTCATTCCACACCTAAAATGCTCAGGTAACATAATATACATCTGGTTATATGGGATATGTGTTCATTTTCTTTTTATCTACAGATATTTCACGTTCATTCCCCACCTATAGTGCTCAGGTAACATAATATACACCTGGTTATATGGGATATGTGTCCATTCTTCTATTATCTTCTGATATTTCATCTTCATTTCACACCTAAAATGCTCAGGTAGCATAATATACACTTGGTTATATGGGATATGTGTTAATTTTCCTATTATCTACAGATATTTTAATCTTCATTCCACACCTAAAATGCTCAGGTAACATAATATACACCTGGTTATATGGGATATGTGTTCATTTTCCTATTATCTACAGATATTTCATCTTCATTCCACACCTATAATGTTCAGGTAACATAATATACACCTGGTTATATGGGATATGTGTTCATTTTCCTATTATCTACAGATATTTCATGTTCATTCCACACCTAAAATGCTCAGGTAACATAATGTACACATGGTTATATGGGATATGTGTCCATTCTTCTATAAACTACTGATATTTCATCTTCATTCCACACCTAAAATGCTCAGGTAACATAATATACACTTGGTTATATGGGATATGTGTTCAGTTTCCAATTATCTACAGATATTTCATCTTCATTTCACACCTAAAATGCTCAGGTAACATAATATACACCTGGTTATATGGGATATGTGTTAATTTTCCTATTATCTACTGATGTTCCATCTTCATTCCACACCTAAAATGCTCAGGTAACATAGTATACACCTGGTTATATGGGATATATGTTCATTTTCCTATTATCTACAGATATTTCATCTTCATTCCACACCTATAATGCTCAGGTAACATAATATACACCTGGTTATATGGGATATGTGTTCATTTTCCTATTATCTACAGATATTTCATGTTCATTCCACACCTAAAATGCTCAGGTAACATAATGTACACATGGTTATATGGGATATGTGTCCATTCTTCTATTATCTACTGATATTTCATCTTCATTCCACACCTAAAATGCTCAGGTAACATAATATACACTTGGTTATATGGGATATGTGTTCAGTTTCCAATTATCTACAGATATTTCATCTTCATTTCACACCTAAAATGCTCAGGTAACATAATATACACCTGGTTATATGGGATATGTGTTCATTTTCCTATTATCTACATATATTCCATCTTCATTCCACACCTAAAATGCTCAGGTAGCATAATATACACCTGGTTATATGGGATATGTGTTCATTTTCCTATTATCTACAAATATTTCACGTTCATTCCACACCTATAATGCTCAGGTAGCATAATATACACCTGGTTATATGGGATATGTGTTCATTCCATGTCTAAGATACCCAATAAACCTTTTATACATCTACATAATGTTTCTGTAATAAGTTATTATCTTCATTCTTTTTATTTATTCCTTTTCTTCATTCTTTTTAGTATGTTCCACATTTCTTCCTCATCTCCTGACTGTTCTGTTCCCATCACCTCACAGTCAATGCGCTCCATACGGCTCAAAGGGACAGGTGTATCCTACATGCAGAGCCCTGCTTTCCGCCTCATCCCAGTGGGATGGGGACCCCCTCTGCCTCTCATCCTCATATCCTAGAGGTCATGTCTGGTCTGCCTCCCATATCCAGTCTCTCTCACAACACTAGGCAGATTCTTATCCTGGCTGCCACACCCATACCTGCAACACAATGAGTCAATCAGCACATCTCACTCACACACACAGACCTGGGAGTAGTTAACCCTCTGTACACCAGTCAGGTCTAGCACACCAATAACTCCTACACACAGGCTCAGATACCGTTAATCCTGTGTGCACGGCTCAAAACACATGTGATGTATACCGGCCATAGGCTCTCATGCCGGTCATACCTCACAGGCTGGTATCTTTTTCTTATGTCAATATTGAGGATTAATGATGAGCGAGTATATTCAATACTATTCTCTATTCACACGAATAGTATGGTATTCGCATTACAAGACATTCTGGGAGTATTTGTGTATTTGCCTCGCTATATTCGGATGTCCTGCACTGCAGTTTTGGTGCCTCCTTTGCAGCCACTAAACATGCTGGGCTTCTTAACCAATCACAGTAATGCTGCAGACATCTTGGTTGTGGCATTACTGTGATTGGCGGGCCGCCCAGTGTCATAAGGTCTATTTAAGCCCTGCCACCGCCATTTTGCCATTGCTTCCAGAGCCTGCGTTCTACATGCATAGGAAGACATCGCTCAGCTGCTAGGGAGATTGTTAGGCCTCTTTATAACACAAAAGCCCTTTTCAGGGCTACCTCTAGAGTATATTACCTCAGTCTAGATTAGGAAGGGAGAGATATTGGAGCAGGGACAGTTGAAAGGAGCCGTTCAGCAGCTGCATAATACCACCAAAACAATAACTCTTTTGAGAGCTGAAGACACAGTACACAGTTAGACTACAGGGAGGGAGAGTTACTCCAGCAGGGCCAGTGTCCAGCAGGGTCAGTGTAAATGAGCTGCTTAGTATCTCCATAATACCCTCTAAAAATAGCTCTTTCAGTGTCTTTCAGAGCTGAAGACACTCAAGAAAGTCATTTTCCCCCCCGCTGTTTTTTGAGTGACAGGTAGCCTGCCTTCGGCTGCCCATATTACAAAAAGGCAGTTTACCCAACACAAAGCAGCAGTAGCCCAAACATTTCCTACTGCCTGCTACAAACCTTGCACAAGGCCATTTAACCCACTGGTGCTTCTGCTGTCCACATCACAAAAAGGAGGTTTGCCCAACGCATAGCAGCAGTAGTTCCAACATTTCCTACTGCCTGCTACAAAGCTTGCACAAGGCCATTTAACCCGCTGATGATTCTGCTGTCCACATTACAAAAAGGCGGTTTGCCCAATGCAATGCAGCAGTAGTCCAAACATTTCCTACTACTTGCTACAAATCTGGCACCAGGCCATTTAACCCACTGGTGCTTCTGCTGTCCACGTTACAAAAAAGCGGTTTGCCCAACGTAAAGAAGCAGTAGTCCAAACATTTCTTCCTGCCTGCTACAAACCTCCTACTAGGCCATTCAACATGCTGGTGCTTCTGCTGTCCACATTTCAAAAAGGTGGTTTGCTCAAAGCAAAGCAGCAGTAGTCCAAACATTTTCTACTGCCTGCTGCCCGCTGTTTTTGGAGTGACAGGCAGCCTGCTTTCTGCTGTCCACATTACAAAAGCGCAGTATGCCCGACGAAAGGCAGCAGTAGTCCAAACTTTTCCTACTGCCTGCTACAAACCTCCCACCAAGCCTTTTAACGTGCTGGTGCTTCTGCTGTCCACATTACAAAAAGGTGGTTTGCCCAATGCAAAGCAGCAGTAGTCCAAACATTTCCTACTGCCTGCTACAAATCTCGCACCAGGCCATTTATCCCACTGGTGCTTATCCTGTCCACATTACAAAAAGGTTGTTTGCTCAATGCAAAGCAGCAATAGTCCAAACATTTCCTACTGCCTGCTATACATTTTGCAAAAGGCCATTTAACCCGCTGGTGCTTTTGCTGTCCACGTTACCTCACTTAAAAAGGCAGTTATTACCAAACTAAAAGCAGTAATCTGAACATTTCTTACTCCCTGCTACAAACCTCTCACCGGGCCATTTAACCTGCTGTTGCTTCTGCTGTCCACATTACAAAAAAGTGGTTTTACCAACGCAAAGCAGCAGTAGTGCAAACATTTCCTACTGCCTGCTACAAAGCAAGCACGAGGCCATTTTCCTCTTTATTTTTGGTGTGAGTGTGACAGCTAGGATGGCTTGTGCCATCCACACCTGAAAATCTGTCAACAAAACCCGAGTTGCCAAAAAAGCCTCTTGTTAAGGGACAGGGACGTGTACGTGTAAGTAATGGTGTCAGTGGCGTGCGAGAAGTCACTGAATCTGTGTCAGGTCAGAAGAATAAGCATGCATCCTCTATGTTCCTGGAACGTAAACGTGTGTGGAAGCCAGAAGACCAAAAGCAGATTCTGTCTTGGCTAGTAGACCTGGCCTCTACACATTTGTCAATCAGTAACAAATCTTCCACAACCACACAGTCTAATGTCAATACACAGAAGGTTGGTCCATCCAATCCTGAGGCCGGTTTTCCTTCCTCCCACCATTATCAGTAACTGTAGACATATGACCCCAAGCTTGGCCACTTCAATGATCTTTTTGGTATGTATCCTTTGGTAGGCTCTGGCTTATCTCCGTTGTGGTATGGTGGCCACCCATGGTCTGTGTCAGGTCAGAAAAATAAGCATGCATCCTCTATGTTCCTGGAAAAATTTCCCGGTCTGGAACGTAAACGTGTGTGGAAGCCAGAAGACCAAAAGCAGATTCTGTCTTGGCTAGTAGACCTGGCCACTACACATTTGTCATTCAGTAACAAATCTTCCACAACCACACAGTCTAATGTCAATACACAGAAGGTTGGCCCATCCAATCCTGAGGCCGGTTTTCCTTCCTCCCACCATTATCAGTAACCGTAGACATATGACCCCAAGCTTGGCCACTTCAATGATCTTTTTGGTATGTATCCTTTGGTAGGCTCTGGCTTATCTCCGTTGTTTTATGGTGGCCACCCATGGTCTGAATGGCTGGTATACGCCACACAGGCAGAAGTCTGCTGCACTGTTTTTATGAATGTCTTGCCTGTACCTGGAAGCCAAAGTCTGCTTAACAGCATTGCAAGAGTTAAAGCTTGCAACTTACAGGAGATGTGGGTGTGTCTCAGGATGTTTAATGGAGTCTGTTGTTTGGCATGAAGGAGACATAAAGAGACTAAGGCATGGAGAGCCTGCAGCGTGCTGGGCTGTGAGCAAAAGGCAAACATCTATTCTGAAGAAGCAGTCCCTCAGAGGCCCTGTGTGGACTAATTACAGGCCGTGTGGGAGGTAACGTGCTTTTGTAAAGCTAAATGAAGGCTCATGTTTTAATTTGCACTTTGCGGTTTATGCTGTCATAAATAAACCTGCTGGACTTAGTTCATGGACTGTTGCTGTGATTATGGTTTTGTCTGCTAAGCGAGTGTACCCTGACCCGCTCCGTGATTGCTATATCACACCATGCAGCATCGAAGAGGGATGTGAGGAGGTGTCGTGCATTGATGCTCAAGAATTTGTGGACCTACAGCCAGAAGAAAGCCACATGGAGGAACATCATTTACTGTCTCCAGAGGTGGAGGCTGATGATGATGAGACACAGTTGCCATCACACAGTTGCCATCAGTTCAGCCTACAATGTCAACTGGGAAGGAGGATGAGATGGAGGATGAGGTGGTTGATGATGAGTCATCTGATCCAACCTGGACTATTTGCACCCTTATCCATGACAGCAACACAGAGGAAGATGAATATGTAGCACCAACACAGGCATCAAAGGGTCTTCGTGGTTTGCCCAGAGTGACAACTGGGTCAACTATTCCCAAGACCACCCCTGCTATGGGCCAAGTCAGGGCAAGGGGGTGTTCAGCTGCTGTGTGGATTTTTTTTCTGACAGTCCTTCAGCGAAAAACATTGCAGTCTGTAGTATCTGCCATACCAAGTAGAGATGAGGAAAGGTCAAAGGCAACCTGAGCACCACCAGTATACAAAACCAAATGGCACCCAAAGCACCCTAGTATGTGGGCGGAACACCAGGGTACCAAATCTGCATCTGGGAGTCAAACCACTGCCATGTCGCCTGGGCTACGTTCTTCAGAATCTGCAGTTCAGGAGGCTGACACTTATACCACCTGCACACAAGCTGTGCTTGCTCACTAACAACAAACATCAACTACATCCATTTCATTGTCTCAGTAAAGCGTCCAATTGTCCATGCCTGAGACTTTGGAAAGAAAGTGTAAATACCCAGCCACACACCCACAGGCACAAGTACTAAGCTCTCACATTTCCAAATTGCTAGCTGTGGAGATGTTGCCATTTAGGCTTGTGGGAACACAGTCTTTCCATGATCTCTTGGCTGTGGCTGCCCCACGATACAGTGGTCCCAGCTGCCACTATTTTGCCAGGTGTGCCGTCCCTGCATTACACAAGCACGTGTTAAACAAGCTGAACCCTGCTCTCACCAACGCCATAACCGGGAAGGTCCACCTAACAACAGACACCTAGACAAGTTGTTGCAGACAGGGACAATACATTTCTGTCACGGCACACTGGGTGAACCTGGTGGAGGGTGGGACAAAGGTGCAAAATGGAACATCGGACATCCTACCCAAGAATAGCTGGCCCAACTTCTGTCAGAGTTTCCACCTCTTCATACTCCACTTCTTCTTCTTCCCCTCCTCCTTCTTGTCATGCTCTGCAGAATTACCCTCCCTGTCACTACCAAGCTGGACCTGTGCAGCAGCACATCAGCAAAGCGGCATCACGCTCTGCTGAAGCTGATCTGTTTAGGTCAGAAACCACACACTTCAGCAAAGCTGTGGCAAGCTTTAAAACAATAGACCAATAGGTGGCTCTCCTTGCTGCACCTCCATCCCGGTCTGGTCATCTGTGATAATGGGCGTAACCTGGTGACGGCTTTAAAGGTCGCCAAGCTGGTACATGTGCCATGCATGTCTCAAATGCTGAACCTAGTTGTTCAGAAATTTCTGAAAACTTACCTTGACTTGCCGTACCTCCTTGAGAAGGTGCACCGTATTAGCACCCATTTTCACCATTCCTCTACCGCTTTTGCTGCTCTTACAGCGCTGCAAATTGCTTGAATTTTCCTAGCCACTGACCTGTCCATGCGGTGGAACTCTATCTATCATATGTTGGTGAGGCTTAGTGAGCAGCAGAGGGCAGTAGCAGAATACCAGCTTCAGCATGCCCATCAGATTGAGAGTCAGCCACCACACATATCAACTGTTGAGTGGGTGTGGATCACAGACATTTGTGAGGTTCTTGAGAACCTTGAGTACTGCACCAACCTTGTGAGTGGTGATTAGGCTATTATCAGTGTAATTATCATCCCACTGCTGCGTCTCCTGAAACAATCACTGCATAATCTCAAAGATGAAGCTTTGAGTGGCCAGCATGTTGGTATGGTGCCAGATTTCCAAATGTGTGATAATAATACTAAGCCCAGCCAATATTCTGACGCAACATTAGGTGATACGGAGGAAGATGAGGTGGATGAGGAGGAAGAGGACGTGTTTTACTGTGCTCCAAATACTGCAGAGGGGACACCCAACCCAAGATCCATGTCTGTCCAGGCTGGATGGACTGAAGAGGAGAAGGTAGAGGAGGAGAGGCAGAATGAGGAGAGGATATGTACTGGTCCTAACATTGGGGACACCAAAAATTTGCCTTTTGCCAGCTTAGCCCACATGGCACAGTTCATGTGTAACTGTATGTGGCAAGACCTTCGCGTACCACCTCTTTTCAACACCAATGGATAATGGGGAGAGACACAAACACCTACTCCAGCCTAACTACTATTTGTGATTGGAGGCCCTTGGGATGGTGTCTTCCTGCGACAACCTTCCCTCAGCCCATAAGGCTAATTTTTACAAAACCTATGCACATTGTGCAGTGGATAAATCAGGACAGTATTCCTACTCCAGTCTAGCTACTATTTGTGATTGGAGGCCCTTGGGATGGTTTCTTCCTATGTCAAACTTCACTCAGCCTATAGGGCTAATTCTTACAAACCCTATGCACATTGTGCAGTGGACATACCAGGACAGTATTCCTACTCCAGCCTAACTTCTATTTGTGATTGGAGTCCCTTGGGATGATGTCTTCCTGCTTCAACCTTCACTCAGCCCATACCTCTAATTTTTAGAAACCCTTGGCACACTTTGCTGTGCACAAACTAGGACAGTATTCTGATGCGCCCTCAGGGCTGTGGGGTACTCGGCTCTTGGGACTCTCTCTCTCTCTTAGTCAGGGATGTCACGGGTGGCAGTCCCAAGGCCGTGACCCTGGGGGTCAACTTTATAAAAAGGGGGGTATTCTTCGAAGAAGGGGATCTATTTACAGGGGATTATTTACAAGTTGTCTTGTCGTGACGCCACCTGCTGAGTCTGGTGATGTTCACCAGTGCCGCTCCAGTCCTCCGGTGGTCGTTGGTATAGCGGCTTAGATGGAATCTTCCCCGCAGGCAGGACGGAACCACCGGGGCAGGAATGCTGTAATAAAACACAGTTTATATCCAAAATGATGCAGCGGAGTCAAAGCTTCACTTCACCGTGTAACTTTTACTTGAACTCTTTCTTTCAGCTTACAGTTCAACAGTTCATTAGATGGTATAATGGCGAATGCTTTCAGGCTGCAATTGTGATTCTGGCTTGAGATGGAACCCTCCTTTAAGTTCCTTTCCTTTTGTCCTGTTCCCAGTTTGAAGCCTAATCTCCTATAGACGATCTGGCCTCCTGTTACTTCTGCTTTCTTCGCCTCCCTTGTACCCGTTGGGTCAACCTTCTGTCTGGATTGCTACTCCTGGCTAGTCCTGGCTTACCTCTCATGGGATCTGTGGGAGTCAGGGCTGTATTTATAATATCCCTGTTGCACGGATTTTCTATGAGTCTTGAAGAGCTCACAGTTGCGGGCTCCGGTACCCGGTTTCTTTCCTTTCGGGGCAAACTCTACTGTTACTCAATTCCCCTTACTAGAGTACACTCTGCTTCTGAGTTGTTCCTCTCTTTCTTTCTCCTTTCTCTTGGGATCTGTTCCTCTTGGACCTTTCAGCCCCGATGGCCCCTCTGTCTCCTTCAGGCTGGTTGCCTGGTTCCCTCTGCTCTCCTCTCTGACTCTCCAGAGAGTCTGACTCTGACTCACTCCTCCATCTTCCCACTCTCTCACTGACTGACTGACTCTAGTGCCCCTAGAGGCCACTATCTGCCTCCTCCCAGGGTTCCCTCCCACCCCCTGTCTTAGTGTGTGGGTGTCAGCTCCAGGGCTCCATCTTGTGACCATTGTCCCAATTGCAGTGGCGTACTACACTGCTTTTCTGGGTGCAGTACCCCTTCTGTGGCACCTACGTAGTGGGGCGCCCCACTTCCTACTCCAGTCTAGCTACTATTTGTGATTGGAGGCCTGTGGAATGGTGTCTCCCTGCGCCTACCTTCACTCAGCCCGTAGGGCTAATTTTTACAAATCCTATGCATATTGTGCAGTGGACAAACTAGTTTAGGTCAGTATTCCTACTCCAGCCTAACTATTTGTGATTGGAGGCCCTTGGGATGGTGTCTCCCTGCATCAACCTTCCCTCAGCCCATAAGGCTAATTTTTACAAACCCTATGCACATTGTGCAGTGGACAAACCAGGACAGTATTCCTACTCCAAGCTAAATTCTATTTGTGATTTGAGTCCCTTGGGATGGTGTCTTCCTGCGTCAACCTTCACTCAGCCCATACCTCTAATTTTTAGAAACCCTTGGCACACTCTGCTGTGCACAAACTAGAACAGTATTCCTACTCCAGTCTACCCAGTTTCCCTTACAATAAGATGGGGGGAATATTGCATGGAAATATTGGGGGCTGCAAGGGGATGATGGGTGATAGTGGGGGCTGCGTGGGAATATAGGGGCTTGCAAGGAGATGATGGAAAAAAAAGACATCCCCAGCCATCACATATAGGAGAGGTAGGAATCTTAGAGACCAACTAGTGCATAGTATGTATAATCCACCCAAAACCAAAAATACCTGGCTAGAGAATAGACAAACGGGAACATTTAGATGCGGTAGATGCATAAATTGCAAATTCATATGCATAGGCAAGGAATTTGTGAGTAGAAACACCGGAAAAACTTACAAAATACGCCACATTACAAACTACAATACATCAGGGGTGGTATACCTTTGTAAATGCACCTGTGGCATGGAATACATAGGGAAAACTAAAAGGGAACTTAAGAAACGCATCGGTGAACATATGGAAGACATCAGGAAAAACAAAGATACATCAATAGCGAGACATGTGTTACCCCTCAGGGGTCTGCCGCAGGGTTCCAGCGCCCTCTGCTGGGGTAGCGTCTTCCTTACCGTATGCTCCCCGGGTGCGCGCACCTGTCTCCAGCCGCAGGGGTCCAGGACCCTCTGCTTGAGCAACACTGCTCCTCTCACTTCCGGTACCACTGCTTGAGCACATGAAACTGTCTCCTAATCAGTATCTGCTGGAGAGACTGCAGGGATCTGGCTCCTCCCCCCAGCCAATCACCATGCCTCTGTGTCCTGCCAATCAGGACTGCCCTGCTCTGATATAAACCTCCTGTTTCCAATCAGTCGGGGCCAGGGCAATCTTCTCCCTAGTGGAGCTGCCACTTCTGGTCTGTCAGGTCATTCCTTATTTGGTCTGTTACCTGAATTCTCTGTGTTACTTCCTACAGATTCCTGCCCTGCCGGCTCCTTGCTGACCTCCGTGTTCCTGGCTGGTTTCCCGGATCTCTCCAAGCTGGTCTCTGTCTCAAGCCTGGCTCCGGATCCCCTGTGTTCCTGGTTCCCCGTGTTCCTGGACCTCGTATTCCTGGATTCCCCGTGTTCCTGGATTCCCCGTGTTCCTGGTTCCCCGTGTTCCAGGTTCCCCTGTGTTCCTGGTCCTCTGTGTTCCCGGTTCCCGTTTCTTATTGTATACCCGGTTGCTGTGTTGTTACCACGTCGCCTGGGGTCGGTTGAACACTTGTGTCCGTTTCATTGGCCCCTCCGAGGTTGGTACCGGCGGGACCCCTATATAGGGGTTAAGCGCTCCGGGGCCTCCTTCGGTGGGTTTCCAGTGCTGCGACCTTGTGGCTCTCCCCAGGGGCGTGGGGTCTTCTGTTATTGTTAAATAAACCTGTTGACTCTACGGCACTTGTCTGCCTCTCTATCACCCGGTATCAGCATCCGCTTTACGCGGTCCAGTGGGTCTACGTGTGGGTCCGTCAGTAGGACGTGACAACATGTAAGAGGTGAACATGGGGGAGACGCAACCTCGGTCTCATTTATGGGAATTGAGGTCATCACACCACCAAAACGGGGGGAGGGGGGGGGGATTGGGACAAACTAATCCTCCAGAAAGAAGCAAGATGGATTCATAGATTAAAAACGGTAGCCCCATTAGGATTAAATGAGATCCAAACCTATACATGCTTCATGTAATGTACCACCCTCCCACCCCCAATCTCGCCAAAAAGATAACGACAGGTTGTCTCCCTCTACTATCGGGTCCAAAAAATCGTATGTAAACCCTATATATATATATGTCTTTGGGAGAGAGCAACCATTAAGTGGAAACAACCTAAGATCCAAGAAATCCCTGTCCCTGATTTTGTTTTCCCACCATATGCACCCTCTTACAGTGGATGGACAGACTAGACTAAAATAACCTCTTCCTTTTCCCCCCTTTGATTTGCTAACCCGATTTGATATACTTTGTAGATGGAAATGTCTTTATCCCTAAATTCCAACCTAATACATGAGGCAATGTCCAAAGAGTAACCCCTAAGAGCACTAATATGAAACCAGCCCCTCCTCATTGACCCAAATGGGTGTAAAGGAGGAAAATCTCATAAAACGCCTTGATCACACCCATCCTCAAAAAACCCTCCCTCGATCCCACAACTGTCTCCAACTACCGCCCTATATCTCTCCTCCCTTTCGCCTCTAAACTACTTGAACAGCATGTCCACTCTGAGCTGTCCTCTCACCTCTCCTCCTGCTCCCTCTTTGACCGCCTGCAATCTGGCTTCCGACCCCTCCACTCCACTGAAACAGCCCTAACCAAAGTCACAAATGACCTACTGACTGCCAAAAGCAAGCGCCACTACTCTGTTCTCCTCCTCCTCGACCTGTCAGCCGCCTTCGACACTGTTGACCACTCCCTTCTACTTCAGATCCTGGAATCTCTTGGCATCACGGACCTTGCCCTCTCTTGGATCTCCTCATACTTAACGGACCGCACCTTCAGCGTCAACCACTCCCACACATCCTCCTCGCCCTACCCCCTATCTGTCGGGGTCCCCCAGGGCTCGGTTCTTGGACCATTACTGTTCTCAATCTACACTCTCGGTCTAGGGCAACTCATTGAGTCCCATGGCCTCCAATATCACCTCTACGCCGACGACACCCAAATCTACCTGTCTGGTCCTGACATCGCCTCCCTTCTATCCAAAATTCCACACTGCCTGTCCGCCATCTCATCCTTCTTCTCTGCTCGCTTCCTTAAGCTGAACATGGACAAAACAGAGTTCATAGTCTTCCCCCCAAGACGCTCCCCCTCACTACCTGACCTATCCATCATCGTCAACGACTGCTCTCTCTCTCCAGTCCCCCATGCTAAGTGCCTCGGGGTTATCCTTGACTCTTCCCTCTCCTTCAAGCCCCACATCCAGGCCCTCGCCACCTCCTGCCGACTCCAGCTCAAAAACATCTATAGGATTCGCACTTTCCTTGACCACGACACTGCTAAAACCCTTATTCACGCTCTCATCATCTCCCGCCTCGATTACTGCAACCTCCTGCTCACCGGCCTCCCCAATACCTCCCTTGCACCTCTCCAATCTATCTTGAACTCCGCTGCCCGCCTAATCCATCTGTCTCCCCGCTACTCCCCTGCCTCCCCCCTCTGCCAAGCCCTTCACTGGCTCCCTACTTCCCAGAGATCCCGGTTTAAAACATTAACCATGACATACAAAGCCATTCACAACCTGTCCCCTCCATACATCTCTGACATGGTCTCCCGTTACCTACCCTCACGCAACCTGTGATCCTCCCAAGAGCTTCTCCTCTACTCCCCCCTCATCTCCTCTTCGCATAACCGCATACAGGATTTCTCCCGTGCTTCACCCAGACTCTGGAACTCACTGCCCCAACACATCAGACATTCTCCTACCCTGGGAACCTTCAAAAGAAGCCTGAAGACCCACCTGTTCCGCCAAGCCTACCACCTGCAATAAGACCCGGTCCACCACACCGCCTCATGACTGGAATTTCCCCCTCCCACTGTATCCCCACCCACCCCTCGTAGACTGTGAGCCTTTGTGGACAGGATTTCTCCCCTCTTGTATCTGTATGACCGAATTGTCAACACTTATTGTTACTTGTATTGTTACTATGTTATTTGTCCTAGTCTGCCCTTTTTAGCATGTAAAGCGCCTTGGAATATAATGGCGCTATATAAATAAATAATAATAATAATAATAATAAAACACGCATGGTGATTTTACCATGCTACTTTTCCTTGAATATAGACCCCTCTTACAATGAGGTTCACCAGGTTACAAAGAAACGATCTAGCTAGTAGATGGAATGAACTTACGACCATTCTGATGTGTGGTTTGATCTCTATATTTGATTTCTTTATTTTGTCAAGAATTATGTGCCCCTATTCCTTTTCCCTGATTAAGTTATAGATGCCCCATTCCCTCCAATTGGAGTATGTTAGGAGACTTTAACTCTACACCCCCTTTGGAATCCCTCTCTCCTATAAAGACACTATAAGTCTTACAGGCATATACCCCTGATGAGACTTTTTGAGTCCCAAGACCTAAATAATTTAGCCAATACATTATAACTATTCAATTTCCCTTTTGCCTAACCACCACCCGATCTCAGATAAACACACACTGAATGAGCGTTTTGCTGTCCAGATCACCCAGGGAATCAACGCACAGTTTACAATGCAGAGCACTTGTGCGCATGCGCCGGGTCGCCTCCCACCCACCCAGTGACGTGTTCGCATGGAGCTGACGTGGCGACGCGTCGCTAGGGAAGGGGAGCGGGCGCATGCGCGGTAAGGAAGCGTGCGTTCCGGCTCTGGAACGCACACGCTGCCCGCATGCAAATGAGCACCGGGAGGTGGCACAGAAACCTTAATTAGGGTTACACTATATTAACCCTGGAGTAGGGCGGCGGTTCACATCTATCACTGGAGGTGAGGATGCTGACCACGCCACAGGCTACCTTGTGAAGCTGGACAACCAGGTTTTAAGTCTCCACTGAGAAGGTAAATGAAAATATGGGAACTTGATATAAGGATGAAGAGCTAATATAGGAGTCTATCAGGCTCACTAAATATAATGATTTGTCCACAGAGATAGGATCATTTGGCCTTAACATAAGAAGGCTGATAGGACCTAGACAATAGGAGACATCTGGGGCTTCTGGGGACCATATTAAACATCCATCTAACTTTGAGACCACCGACATCTAACAAGGGACAGAGGATCATTACAACAAGGTACACTTGCCTAATCTTTGATCAAAAGTCTATATTTATCATTATATAGAGATATATATACATGTACTACATGCATGTATATTTGTTTCAGGACCACAGAGTCTATAACAATAGGGTCTGGACTTTTGGGGGACTTTTGGAACACCTGGAGGGTATGTAATATATAGACATAATATGATACATTTATGTATAAGGTCCCTTCCCCCCCTTTTTTCAGTTTGTCAATTTTACCTCTCCCCTGGTTCTAATTATGAATTGGTTTTGAAAACATCATCCCTCCCCCCCCCCCTTCTCTGTTCTGTGTTGTAGTTTCCTTTTGAAACGTAACAAGATCCAAACTGATCAGTGACCTCTTGGGAAGGGAGGTGGAATATGGCGATGTGATAGGTATTTCCACTGATGTCCATAGTTTTCTGACTACATACTGACACTGTGGGTTTCACATGTAGCTGAATACAATCACTTCTCTATACTGGTGGAGGTCTCTATATAAACTTGAATATAAACCTTCAGAGCCTAAACCTTTCCATTTGGGGAGGATATTGTTTGTAATACGACTACCACAGCTTTCCCCTATGTTTACAGAAAGAACACTCTGTGGACGTGAGACCCCCACATATACATATGGGATCACATTCCGTCTCCATCTGAGATAAGGAAAGTAACCTGGGACAAGATCTCACAACACGGGCTACCTGAATATCATAAGGAACCCATCCATCATCTGATGTATCTTATCATATATCCTGATGCATAAGCCCCTGAAGAGCCTTTATAGTACAAGAAAGGCGAAACGCATCGGGCGTTAAAAGATCACAACCTATGGTCATATATTTTTTATACATCATCTACTGTATTTTGTGGATGCTAAATGCATGATAATAGATGTTACATATCATTTGGAGGCCTGATCTTATACTTATGTTATTTGGGGACTCCGCTTGTGATATATACTAACAGTGACTGAAAGTGACAGACGGACCATTAATACCTACGTGGTTTATGTCTGGAGACTTTACATCCAGACAACCCGTTAGCAATTATACGTAAAACCAGCACTGCTCAGGTGACATTTATGGAATCAACTTTTCTTCCATAATACAATAGATATTGTGTTTTCTTGGGTGTGGGGGAGGATTATACATTTTTTATGTGTTGTGTATGTCAAACACTGTAACACTCTCACACGGTGCACACAGGACATTTTAATACGCAATAAAAACTACCTAATAAGAGATACTCCTGTAGTATATTGAAATTAATCATTTGGATATCTTTATACCTTTACAAATCGGTGAAAACGATCCCCTGAAAATAAGACATCGTGCATTTTTTGGATCAAAAAGCAATATAAGAGTGTCTTATTTTCTGGGAAACAGGGTAGCTACTATTTGTGATTATACTTTGGAAGGTGTCTTCCTGGGTCTACCTTCACTCAGCCCTGTGAGGTAGCACCCGTGGAACCCGCTTGCATAACAACAAAACACGTGTTTATAAGTTAACCAATGTCTACCCGTTTATTTTTCACATATTAATAACATAACCTGGGTAGCATGTTTGACACATTGCACATTTATGTTTATTTATAAACACTTTACATAAATACACCATACATTTACATATAACATCACATAACACTTATATTGCACATAACGATTATAGTAACCCGGGACCTGTAACCATCTCTCTGTCCCCATTGGAGCTCTACTAACAGCTCCCATGGTGGCTACGGCCTCCGGCCTATCTATACAGTTAGGGCCAGAAATATTTGGACAGTGACACAAGTTTTGTTATTTTAGCTGTTTACAAAAACATGTTCAGAAATACAATCATATATATAATATGGGCTGAAAGTGCTCACTCCCAGATGCAATATGAGAGTTTCCAAATCCAAATCGGAGAAAGGGTTTAGGAATCATAGCTCTGTAATGCATAGCCTCCTCTTTTTCAAGGGACCAAAAGTAATTGGACAATGGACTCTAAGGGCTGCAATTAACTCTGAAGGCGTCTCCCTCGTTAACCTGTAATCAATGAAGTAGTTAAAAGGTCAGGGGTGGATTCCAGGTGTGTGGTTTTGTATTTGGAAGCTGTTGCTGTGACCAGACAACATGCGGTCAAAGGAACTCTCAATTGAGGTGAAGCAGAACATCCTGAGGCTGAAAAAAAAGAAAAAATCCATCAGAGAGATAGCAGACATGCTTGGAGTAGCAAAATCAACAGTTGGGTACATTCTGAGAAAAAAGGAATTGACTGGTGAGCTTGGGAACTCTAAAAGGCCTGGGCATCCACGGATGACAACAGTGGTGGATGATCGCCGCATACTTTATTTGGTGAAGAAGAACCCGTTCACAACATCAACTGAAGTCCAGAACACTCTCAGTGAAGTAGGTGTATCTGTCTCTAAGTCAACAGTAAAGAGAAGACTCCATGACAGTAAATACAAAGGGTTCACATCTAGATGCAAACCATTCATGAATTCCAAAAATAGACAGGCCAGAGTTAAATTTGCTGAAAAACACCTCAAGAAGCCAGCTCAGTTCTGGAAAAGTATTCTATGGACAGATGAGACAAAGATCAACCTGTACCAGAATGATGGGAAGAAAAAAGTTTGGAGAAGAAAGGGAACGGCACATGATCCAAGGCACACCACATCCTCTGTAAAACATGGTGGAGGCAACGTGATGGCATGGGCATGCATGGCTTTCAATGGCACTGGGTCACTTGTGTTTATTGATGACATAACAGCAGACAAGAGTAGCCGGATGAATTCTGAAGTGTACCGGGATATACTTTCAGCCCAGATTCAGCCAAATGCTGCAAAGTTGATTGGACGGCGCTTCATAGTACAGATGGACAAAACCCCAAGCATACAGCCAAAGCTACCCAGGAGTTCATGAGTGCAAAAAAGTGGAACATTCTGCAATGGCCAAGTCAATCACCAGATCTTAACCCAATTGAGCATGCATTTCACTTGCTCAAATCCAGACTTAAGACGGAAAGACCCACAAACAAGCAAGACCTGAAGGCTGCGGCTGTAAAGGCCTGGCAAAGCATTAAGAAGGAGGAAACCCAGCGTTTGGTGATGTCCATGGGTTCCAGACTTGAGGCAGTGATTGCCTCCAAAGGATTCGCAACAAAATATTGAAAATAAAAATATTTTGTTTGGGTTATGTTTATTTGTCCAATTACTTTTGACCTCCTAAAATGTGGAGTGTTTGTAAAGAAATGTGTACAATTCCTACATTTTCTATCAGATATTTTTGTTCAACCCTTCAAATTAAACGTTACAATCTGCACTTGAATTCTGTTGTAGAGGTTTCATTTCAAATCCAATGTGGTGGCATGCAGAGCCCAACTCGCGAAAATTGTGTCACTGTCCAAATATTTCTGGCCCTAACTGTACATACCACATACATTTATCAATACATAAGTTACCATATATCAATGGGCCCTATAGGTTCCAATGGCGGAACCAGCCGCCTGGCTTTAGTTCCCCAGCTCCACACTACTCAGGTATCAGGACTCCAGCCTGACCGGGTTCTTACACACCGTATGTGATCCATCCTAACACATCCATGGATCACATACATCCTCACACACGCTCACAGCCCATCATACGATATCCATGGACTGCGGCTCCCCCGGGTCCATAGCAGGGATTGGCCTACCTGAGTCACCGGGCAAACCGAGCGTCACCAAGGCCTCCTCACCACGTGTTTAGGCCGACAGCCGCCACCAAACCTCCACCCTGTGGCAAGTCTCCAGGTCGACGACTGTGCCCGCGCCTGAGTCGAGCGCCCTCCAGGATCAACCTCGGTTCCCCACTCCAGGAGCCCTCTTCACCCCTGCGTCTGGCCACAGGTTCACACATACCATCGAAGGATGGTTAGAGGGACAGGTACCCGCCGCTTGCAGCAGGCCAAGCCTCCCTCTCGTCCCCACGAGACGGAATTCCTCCGATCTCACACCCACACTGGCTGGGTTTCTCTCACAGACTGAACTCAACAACAACCCTCTCACACACACCTGGCAGGTTCTTATCGCGCCTGCCACACCCACCTGGACACATCCACCTGAGCTGCTACTACTCAGGACACACCCACCTGGGCTGTCAGCAATCAACACCCATTACATTCCTCAAAGCCTCATCGATCTCATGAGCCACTCACTCGTCTTATTAAATGTTTCAGCTTCAGCTTCACAGCACACACTATCCCATTTAACTCCTCGTGTTCTGGATAGGTTCTCACAGCGTCATTCACTACAAAACCGACCAGTGGGAACAGGATCATACCCTGATCCTGCATGTGATGCGCCCCGGCCAATTTTTACAAACCCTATGCATATTGTGCAGTGGACAAACCATGACAGTATTCCTACTCCAGCTTAACTACTATTTGTGATTGGAGGCCCTTGGGATGGTGTCTTCCTGCATCAACTTTCACTGAGCCCATAGGGCTAATGTTTACAAACCCTATGCACATTGTGCAGTGCACGAATCTGGAATATACAGTGGTCCTACCAAACTAATATTTGTCATTGGAGTCATTGTCACAACTTGTGCCACATTGACTGAGATAAGGGATACACATTCAATCGAAATCTATTGTCACTCGCCCTATTTGGCAGAAAAACATGCCTGGCTTGCGCCACATTGTGACTGAGATAGGGGATACAGTACATACTCAATCGAAATATACTGTCACTCACCCTATCTGGCAGAAAAACATGCCTGGCTTGTGCCACATTCTGACTGAGATAGGGGATACATATCCCATTGAAATCTACAGTCAGCCACCCTATCTGGCCAAAAAATATGCCTGGCTTGTGCCATATTGTGACTGAGATAGAGGATACATATTCAATCGAAATATACACTGACTGTTGATGACCGACTGATGGCCCTCTGAAAACTTGAATTGAGGACCACAAGTACTACAGTGGTCCATGGGAGATAATGTTCATCAGGGGAGGCCCTTGTCATGGTATCTTCCTGCACCTATGACACAGGAGTCATTTTTGGAAATGCGATGCACATTCTCCAGTGGACCAAGTAGTACAGTATCAAGAAGTCTTCTCTTCCTGTATAATCTGGGGAATATTGTCAATCACAATCTCTGAGCCATTTGGACAAGCTTCTTCAACCCATCCTGTCCATTGACCAGCGCTAGAGATATATTTGAGCTCCTTATTCAGTGGACTAGTGCAGCTTTATTTTTCCGGTTCATAGTGTTCAGCCAAACCTGAGGATCGCAGGCCGCACTCACTGCTACCTTCCAATACTCCCTGTCGCTTGCCCTTTTCCCATGTAGTCTCTGCCCTTTATTGAGATAAATAATAGTGAGAGGGCCCTATAATATGAATAAGTGAGAGCACTCTCAAATGTACACAAGAGGGACCTTCAACATTTCTAGAGAAGGGAACTTCCAAACGTATGTTACAGGGCCACATGAGGGCTCTCAATAAACTCAGGTTTCTTGCCTGCTACAGGCCCTCTGAACATTTGAATGTAGGGCCACAGAAACACATGGCGGTGGAGGTGGAGGAAGAGGAGGAGAAGGAGGGTGAAGCCCAATACTACAATGGGCACATTGTAAACTGCTATGGAATATGTATTCCACTATTGCAGTATCAATGACGGAGGGACCGCCCAAATGATTAAGTAAGAGCAGTTCCTCCAAAACGTATGTTACAGGGCCATCTCTTGGCCCTCAGCTATCTCGGGTTTCCTGCCTACAACAGGGCCTCTGAATTTAAGGCCACAAAATGTCATGGATGTGGAGGAGGATGAAGAGTAGGAGGAGGAGGGTGGAGCCCAACACTACAATAGGCACATTGTAAACTGCTATGGAATATGTATTTTACTATCGCAGTATCAATGAGGGAGGGACCACCCAAATGTCTAAGTTAGGGTGCGTTCACACATTGCATATTTGCTGCGTATTTTTACGCTAGTGCTCTTGCAGTTTTTGTAGCCAAAACAAGGAGTGGCTGATTAAAACCAGCAGTGGGTGATTCAATACAGAAGTGGAGCACTTGTTTCTATGAGACTTTTCCTGTAATTGTTCTACTCCTGATTTTGGCTACAAAAACTGCAACAGCACTCACGTAAAAATACGCAGCAAATACGCAGTGTGTGGACGCACCCTAAGAGTGGTCCCTTCAAAACGTACATTACAGGTTGAGCCACCAGAGGCCTCTAAGGTCAAAGATCAACATACCTACTGGTACATTGTAGCTGGCCTTGTAAAGTGCTGGGGAATAGCTAACTAAAAATGATGTAAGACAGAGGGACCTACAAAATGTATGATCCAGGGCCCTCCCAAGTGTAAAAGGTGAAAAAAAGCTACAACAGTATGTGTGTAGAAATGCTAAAAGCAATTATTTTTGTTTCTCTGGTTTATGTAGCCTTATATACTAGTGATTATGCAGGAAAAACTGTTTGTGAATCTTTTAGGCCTGTTCTATGTGATTTAGGTTAGGTTTGGTATTTGTTCTTGTGTATCTGTAACAGTGGCGTAATCCTGCAAAAAAGCTATTCCCACAAACTATATGTGAGTCAGAAATCCATGCAGGCATATTCTCCAGGTTCTTCCCATTCTGTTTCATCACTTTCTCATCCATTTCAACCTTTTCCTAAGGCCCCCAGACGCCTTTGTAGGGTCCAGCAGAAAATGACTTGCGTTTCTAATTGACTTACATTGTACTCACTATTCGGAACGAATACTCGATTATTAGAAAGTACTCGTAACGAGTATAGCCATTACAAATATTATGGTACTCGCTTATCACTATTGAGGATGCTTACAGTGCCTTGTGAAAGTAGGTCCTTCCCTGGAGGGATATCTGGCTAGTCCTGTGTTTGAGACTCCTAAACGAGGCTCCACAGACTGTTTGCATATTCATAATTCCCAAGGGGCAATGCGCCTAGGAATTCACTGTGTTGAGCGCTTTAGCCGGCTGCCCGCAGTGTTTTCTTGGGCTGGTCTCCCTGAGATCAGTAAATGCTTCATGATGTTGTGAAAGTATTCGGCCCGTTTGAACTTTTTCAACCTTTTGCCACATTTCAGGCTTCAAACATAAAGATATAAATTCTAATTTTTTTGTGAAGAATCAACAAGTGGGACACAATCATGAAGTGGAACCAAATTTATTGCATATTTTAAACTTTTTTAACAAATAAAAAACTGAAAAGTGGGACGTGCAATATTATTCAGCCCCTTTACTTTCAGTGCAGCAAACTCACTCCAGAAGTTCAGTGAGGATTTCTGAATGAGCCAATGTTGTCCTAAATGACTGGTAATGATAAATAGAATCCACCTACGTGTAATCAAGTCTCCGTATAAATGCACCTGCTCTGTGATAGTCTCAGGGTTCTGTTTCAAGTGCAGAGAGCATAATGAAGACCAAGAAACACACAGGCAGGTCCAAGATACTGTTGTGGCAAAGTTTAAAGCTGGATTTGGATACAAAAAGATTTCTCAAGTTTTAAACATCTCAAGGAGCACTGTGCAAGCGATCATATTGAAATGGAAGGAGTATCAGACCACTGCAAGTCTACTAAGACTCGGCCATCCCTCTAAACGTTCATCTCGAACAAGAAGACTGGTCAGAGATGCTGCCAAAAGGCCCATGATAAGTCTGGATGAACTGCAGAGATCTACAGCTGAGGTGGGAGAGTCTATCCTTAGGACAACAATCAGTTGTACACTGCACAAATCTGGCCTTTATGGAAGAGTGGCAAGAAAAACCCATTTCTCAAAGATATCCATAAAAAAGTCTCGTTTGAAGTTTGCCACAAACCACCAGGGAGACACACCAAACATGTAGAATAAGGTGCTCTGGTCAGATGAAACCAAAATCAAACTTTTTGGCCATAATGCAAAACGATATGTTTGGCGTAAAAGCAACACAGCTCATCACCCTCAAAACACCATCCCCACTGTCAAACTTGGTGGTGGCATCATCATGGTTTGGGTCTGCTTTTCTTCAGCAGGGACAGGGAAGATTGTTAAAATTGATGGGAAGATGGACAGAGCCAAATACAAGACCATTCTGGAAGAAAATCTGTTGGAGTCTGCAAAAGACCTGAGACTGAGATGGAGATTTATCTTCCAGCAAGACAATGATCCCAAACGTAAAGCACAATCTACAATGGAATGGTTCAAAAATAAACGTATCCAGGTGTTGGAATGGCCAAGTCACAGTCCAGACCTGAATCCAATCGAGAATTCTCTGTGGAAAGAGCTGAAAACTGCTGTTCACAAACACTCTCCATCGGGGCGTGGTCGTGAACTCTGAGAAGATGGATGCTGCCAGAGGAGCTCCCTGGCTCTTAAAACACAATCCATTCTAAATCCTGGCCCTGATGGGTCATCCAGGCATGGATTTATAACTTCATCATCTCTAACCCCAAGATGTTCGAGATGGAGTTCCAGAACTCATGCTGAACCCTGAAATCTGAAGACTAAAGCATCATCCTGCCTCTCCCCATGGTGAGGCCCTCACTGTGAAGCAGAAGACACATCAACATCAGAGAAAAGATCCCTTCTGTTTACACACAGCTTCCCCACTCATCTGAGGAGAACCAGCGACATCCACACTCCTGGATCCTACCCTGTCAACACCCAAAGATCTGCCTGTCAGTGATAAAGTGAGAAGGAGATCTCCCCCCTCCACATTGCCAGTCGCCATCTTAGCTGTGCATTGAGTGGAGAGTGTGACCCCCTGTCTTCCTCTGCTCACTCCTCTTGTCTCTCCGACGCTCTCCTCAGCAAAGTGGCTGCTGAGTCAACCTTGCCTGATGCTGTGATCCTGTGAGAGACAGCTGATAACCCCAGGCACCAGAGATAAGATGCAGATAACAGTTTCATGTGAGGAGATCCCAGTCATTGTTTGGAGGCTCATCTCTACACCTCCCCCGGTCTGCTCTCTCTGAGGGCCCTGCAGAGTTGGAGGCACAAGGTGAGAAGGGAGAATTCCACAATCTTAAAACTCCCTTATACAGGGAAGTACTACATCAGTGCTTTACATTAGGAGGAGACTTTATCTTTTCCTCTGCTGTCTATATTGAGACCCCTCTGAACTGTTAGAAAGGAGGAAAGACCACCATTATACAGCATATACCTTTCACTATCCCATGAATCTAATAAATACACCCATTGTTTTATTAGTAAAAAGACTCATTCATCTATAGATTCTTTAGGAACACTCCAGACCAAGATATATCTAATCTACTATAGAAAGCTGAAAAACTCTGCTCCTCTGTCATAACCTATAAATCAGATATATACCTGACTGCAAGAACTTAAGACTATAAACTCTTAAAGATTTTTTCTCCTACTTGGAACTTTATCCCCCTCTAGTGGTGCTCTCTGGAAGATCATCTCAACTGCCTTACAACTACCTGTTTCTACATGAGAAATTATATACATCCGATTTTGGACTCATCCACCATCTATAGCCATCAGACTATAATATTCTTGTCAACCTATTTGTCCTGGTTCATTACTTAACTCATTGTGTTTGGGACAGAGTTATTGACCCAGCCTTTTTTTTTTTGTTTATCCTTGATCATAATATTTATGCACTATATAATCTATATTAACCTGTACTACTAACCCGGCTCTAAATTCTTCCCCCCTTTTCTTACTTTTCCCATCTACCTACTATTTAACCCCCTTGTTAGAACAACTCCCCTTAATCTATTAATAGTTTCTTCCCCACCTCCCTTTTTCTCTTACTCTATCTACCCCACACCTCTTCAATCCAATCACCCTTTCACCCCTACTCGCTAACTGACCTCCTCTCTACTCTCTATACTCTTTATATTCCAATCTATAAAACCAAACAATTTCTACCTGATTCTAACTCCTCTTATTCCTACTACTATTAACCCCTTCTACAATACTCAAACTCTAGAATTCTTGTTAACTCTTATTGTTACTTATGCACTATTTGAATTAACTTCTTCTTCGTAGGCTAAATTTTGGTAATACCGTACTCTTTTGGGATTACCTCTCCACTCCTTCCCCCATAATTTATACCTCTTAGGTGTGTCTTATTTTAGGTTAGCAAACCTATCTATTACCCCCTTCACTGTAAATTTCACAACTACCAACTAAACACGATGCCTAATCCAAAGATAAAAAATACAAAGGAAAAAATAAATACTATACCCTCTGACCCTGGTAAAAACTCCAAAAAAACATCTAGGAGAGATAGATCGAGATCCCCCAATACCCTTGAAAAATCATACCAATGGTCAGAGGATGCTGAAAACTACATGGAAGATTCCTCATTTGCTGACAATCCTCAAGGGGGTAGAAAACGGAAAGAAATAGAGCCATACCCTTATCCCCAACATGATCCCTCAGACCCGGGGTCACCGTCAGAGCACTTTGACTCTAAAACACCAACGGCTAGCCCAATGAGACAACGTGCACGGGCAGACTCCAACCCTGAATTAAGACAAGACCCCAATAGGGACAAACCTCCCAATAAAGACTTCTTTTTAGAAATCTTTGGTAAATTCAGATCAGACATGGATAGGTGTTTTGATCTTTTAGAAGGAGCACTATCATCGATAGCGATAAGAACAGAGAAAAATGAAAATGACATCAAATCTCTCTATACCTCAGTCAAACAATGCTCCAAAGAACAGAAAGTCTCTGATGCAAAAGCCTCAACACTAAGAGCAAAACTTACTGAACTAGAGGATAGAGATAGGAGAATGAACCTAAAATTCAGGGGTATATCTGAAAACATCAAATCTGAGCAGATTCAAACACATATAAAAAAAATCATCAGACCTTCACTTCCTGATGTATCTGAATTGGATCTGACTATTGTGAGAGCCCATAGGCTTATTAAACCTCCATCTATAAAAGCTGATGTTCCTAGAGACATAATAGTCAGGTTCCATTTTTACTATACCAAGGAACGCTTCCTGAATTACTTGAAAACACACAGGAACCTCCCCAAACCTTTTGAAAAACTTAAAATTCTTATAGATCTTTCAAAAGAGACATTAAATCAAAGGAAAAATCTTGCCGAAGTCACTGAGGCTAGTGATGGGCGAATCCTAAATTACTTGGAATCGCTTGACTCTAGCGAGTCCGAGCCCAGGACTCGCTACTCGTTGCGAGTCTAGCGAGTCCAATGTTAATGAATGGGGAAGCGAGTAATAGCGAGTAGTGTGAGATTTACAAATCGCAGATGTGTCTCGGAAGCTTCAGCCTGAAGCAATCCTAGTTTTGTCATTTATTTGCATTGCTCGTTTACTTTGTAAGTAATCGCTGACTCGCACAGATAAGATCCTGTCTTCTCTGTGTTCTGGCTGCCCCAGCTCCAGGGTCCTAGAGCCTGCCTGCTGCCTGATGTAGCAGTGCTGAGATTGTTCTCAGTCTGCTCATTCCCTGTGTACAGACATGAATGTCTGTGCACAGAGATGATGTAGCAGAGCTGAGATTGTTCTCAGTCTGCTCATTCCCTGTGCATAGAGTTCTATATATATGCACAGGGGATATAGCAGAGAGGACATCGCGTTTTGGATTGCGTCGGACGGAAGAGGATTTTTTTAATTAAAGATGGAGTCCCTAATGGCTTTTTTTTTTATTTCTAATAAAAAATTTTCTTTGTGTTGTGTTTTTTTAAAACAATTTAATAGAAATTCATGGCGGTCATGTCTAATATTGGCGTGACCGCCATAAATTTCGGGCTTAGGGCCAGCTGATAATACAAAGCTGGCCCTAACCCCTTTATTACCCAGCGTGCCACCGCTACCAGGGCCGCTGGAAGAGCGGGGTTCAGCGCCAGAGGATGGCGCTTCAATGAACGCGCCATCGTCTGGGGCGGCTGCGGGCTGCAATTTGCAGCGGGGGGTGCCCAGAAAGCTTGGGCATCCCTGCGCTGCGGATTCCAGCCCCCAGCTGCTTAGCTGTACCTGGCTAGACATAGAAATTGCGCGGAGCCCCACGCATTTTTTTAAAATTATTTCATGAAATTCTGAGATTCTGACTCTGACTCTGAGACTCTGACTCTGAAATTCATGAAATAATTTTAAAAAAATGCGTGGGGCTCCGCGCAATTTCTATGTCTAGCCAGGTACAGCTAAGCAGCTGGGGGCTGGAATCCGCAGCGCAGGGATGCCCAAGCTTTCTGGGCACCCCCCACTGCAAATTGCAGCCCGCAGCCGCCCCAGAAGATGGCGCGTTCATTGAAGCGCCATCCTCTGGCGCTGAACCCCGCTCTTCCAGCGGCCCTGGTGGCGGTAGCACGCTGGGTAATAAAGGGGTTAATACCAGCTTTGTTATACAAGCTGGTATTAAGCCCGAGATTCTTAATGTCAGGCCACATTTGACCCAGCCACTAAGAATCTCCAATAAAGGGTTAAAAAAACACAGAGAAAAATTTTTATTTGAAATTAAAAAAAAGCCATTAGGGACTCCATCTTTAATTAAAAAAATCCTCTTCCGTCCGACGTAGTCCAAAACGCGATGTCCTCTCTGCTCATCCCTGTGAATAGATAGATGTCTATGCACAGGGAGTGAGCAGACTGAGAACAATCTCAGCACTGCTACATCATGTCTGTGAGCAGGCGGGCTCTAGGACCCTGGAGCTGCACAGAGAAGACAGCTGGACTCGGCTCGCAAAGAAACAGCAGTTACTTTGCGAGTTTCCCTGCTATCACTGGCACAGTAGCCAGTGATTACTCGCACGAGTCTAATGCAAACAATGGCAATCCTAGTTTTGTCAGCGTTTCTGACAAAACTAGGATTGATATTGATTTGCATTGGACTCGTGCGAGTAATCACTGGGAAACTCGCAGAGTACCGAGTCCTGCGAGTCCCTTACTACTCGCCGAGTAACGAGTCCTAGCGAGTAGATTCGCCCATCCCTAACTGAGGCCCTTCGTAAAAATGGAATCCTGTACAGATGGGGTTTCAATCCGGCTAAGGTTATCTTTACTTACAAAGATAACTCCATCTCAATCGATAATTCCAAAGAGGGTATGAATACCCTACGCCAGCTAAATATCACTATTTCATAATCCAGGTCTTGAAAAAAAAATTTGTGTTTTGTGGCTTATATGGCCCACATAGGAGGTCTGTTGTTCTATTGAACCCTCCGTTTTGGGACGGTCCTGCTTGATACTTTCATAATTTTAGAATTTGTTAAATATTCTAACTTTCTACAAGCTATTTTTGTTATAGTTGATCAAATTAGTCTTGTATAAACTTTCTTTTATAAGGCTGAGACCGAAGTATTGTATATTTTGCTCATAACATTTTGTTTACCATTGTTATGTTTTCATTGAATTTCTGCTCAAACTTTCCGCTCAATAAGATGATGATTAGAAAATACATCAGATGCCATACAATTCCGAGACTCATACATACTCAAAAAGGGACAAACCATGTCACTTAGAATAATGTCATACAACGTCAATGGACTCAATTCCCCCAAACGCAGATATCTGCTATTGAAGCAGATCAAAGAATCAAGCTCTGAGATAGTTTGTTTACAAGAGACAAGATTCTCTTCATCTAATTCCATCAGACTTGTCAACAAAAACTTTCAATGTTTTTACTACTCCTCTAACCCCAAGAAACAAGCTGGTGTAGCCATATTAATCAAAAACTCGGTTACCTTTGAAGAATTATTGTTACTTGAAGACCCTAATGGCAGATACCTAATTTTAGTCTGCAAAATTAACAATGTAGTATTCACTCTAGTCAACTTATACCTCCCGAATAAGAGTAACATCACTTTTCTAAATAGAACCATGAAACTAATAAATAAACACAAAAAAGGTGAACTTATCATAGTAGGGGACTTTAACATCGTCCCGGATCCCATATTAGATTCCTCCACCAAATCTCGCTTCTTTACTCAACCTCTCAATCCATGGTTAAAAAAAGCAGAATTATATGATGTATTTAGATGTCACCATGCCAACTCCATCGTGTTTACTCACTTTTCAGGCAGATATAATTCGTTCGCTAGGATTGACCTAATACTTTCAAACCTCTTCTCCCTCCATAAATTTACAAAGATTTCTATAGGCCCAAGGTCGTGGTCAGACCATTCTCCCATCCTCTTTGAGTTTTCTTCTTCCCCAACAAACTATTCGGAGAAGTTGTGGAGGAACAATAGTTTTTCATACTCTCATCCCCACTACAAAACTGAAATTGCAAATACCATCCAAAATTATTTCTCAGAAAATGATGCAAAAGATATGCCCATCACCTACCTATGGTCAGCCTTCAAAGCTGCCTTAAGAGGAAACTAATCCAACTCAATTCACGTTCAAACAAGCAAAAACGGGAAAGAACACAAAAATTACTAGATAAAATACAAACATTAGAGAAAATTCAGATTAACAATCCCAACAAACATAACCTAGAAGACCTATTTAAACTTAGATCTGAACTTAGAACTGTTTTAACCTCAGACTATGACAAAATGATTCAAAGATCTAAATCTAATTATTACCAATCCGATAATAAACCCACATTATTTTTTGCATCTAGAATCAAAAAACTGAGATTGAAAAACAGGATTTGCCAAATCAAAGATGCATCAGGTCAGATGAAATTCCATCCCAAAGAGATAGTTAACACTTTCGCTAAATATTACGAATCCTTATATAACCTCAAGGAAGACCCTAACACATATATACCGTATATACTCGTGTATAAGCCGACCCGTGTATAAGCCGACCCCCCTACTTTTGCCCCCAAAACCTGGGAAAACCTATTGACTCGTGTATAAGCTGAGGGTGGACCCCAGCACAGGTATACAGCCCCCAGCAGTGTGGTATACAGCAGCCCCAGAGGTATATACAGCAGCCCCAGTGGTAGTATACAGCAGCAGCCCCAGTGGTATATACAGCAGCAGCCCCAGTAGTTAGTATACAGCAGCCCCAGAGGTGTATACAGCAGCCCCAGTGGTAGTATACAGCAGCAGCCCCAGTGGTATATACAGCAGCAGCCCCAGTGGTTAGTATACAGCAGCCCCAGAGGTGTATACAGCAGCCCCAGTGGTTAGTATACAGCAGCCCCAGAGGTGTATACAGCAGCCCCAGTGGTAGTATACAGCAGCCCCAGAGGTATATACAGCAGCCCTAGTGGTGTATACAGCAGCCCCAGAGGTAGTATACAGCAGCCCCAGAGGTATATACAGCAGCCCTTAGGTAGTATACAGCAGCCCCAGTGGTGTATACAGCAGCCCCAGAGGTAGTATACAGCAGCCCCAGAGGTATATACAGCCCCAGAGGTATATACAGCAGCCCTTAGGTAGTATACAGCAGCCCCAGTGGTGTATACAGCAGCCCCAGAGGTAGTATACAGCAGCCCCAGAGGTATATACAGCCCCAGAGGTATATACAGCAGCCCTAGTGGTGTATACAGCCCCAGAGGTATATACAGCAGCCCTAGTGGTGTATACAGCAGCCCCAGAGGTAGTATACAGCAGCCCCAGAGGTATATACAGCAGCCCTTACGTAGTATACAGCAGCCCCAGTGGTGTATACAGCAGCAGCCCCAGGGGTGTATACAGCAGCAGCCCCAGGGGTGTATACAGCAGCAGCCCCAGGGGTGTATACAGCAGCAGCCCCAGGGGTGTATACAGCAGCAGCCCCAGGGGTGTATACAGCACCAGCCCCAGAGGTATACAGGCCCCCCCATCAAGATCCAGGGCCCCCCCCCTTGCGCGGCACACCTGTAAAGTAAAATCATACTTATCACTGTCCTGTCGTGCCGTCCCGCCGCTGCCGACATGATGATCCCGGGCTTCATTCAGCGTCTTCCGGCGGCTTCCTGTGGTCGCGAGCAATGACGTCATTGCCCGCGACCACAGGAAGCCGCCGGAAGACGCTGAATGAAGCCCGGGATCGTCATGTCGGCAGCGGCGGGACGGCGGGACGGCGCGACAGGACAGGGACAAGTATGATTTTACTTTACAGGTATGCCGCGCAAGGGGGGGCCCTGGATCTTGATGGGGGGCCTGTATACCTCTGGGGCTGGTGCTGTATACTCGCGTATAAGCCGAGGGGGGACTTTTCAGCCCAAATTTTGGGCTGAAAAACTCGGCTTATACGTGAGTATATACGGTACCATCCCTACAAGATATTAACCAATTTCTAGACCCATTAGACCTACCCAAACTTTCCGATTCGGAAATTGACGAATTGAACACACCCTACTCTCTCCTTGAAATCTCAACGCTCCTCCCGAAGTTAAAAAATGGGAAATCTCCTGGACCTGATGGACTTCAAAATGAACTATACAAGATATACTCGAATTTAATATCCCCATATCTAGCCCGACTGGCAAATCATACAGCAACTCATGGCCATTTACCCTTAGAAATGCTAGAAGCTACAATAACTGTCATTCCAAAAGGCAACGGTGATAATTCAGACACAAAAAATTACAGACCGATTTCCTTACTAAACAGTGACACAAAAATCTTAGCTAAACTGATTGCCACTAGATTACAAAAATATATCAATAAACTTGTTAATACTGATCAAGTAGGATTCATTCCTAATAGAAATTCATCCGATGCCACTAGAAGAGTTATTAATTTAATGTCCCACACAGAACTCACAAAAGACCCGACTGTCTTCTTGGCGCTGGATGCCGAGAAGGCATTTGACAGGCTTAATTGGAGTTTTCTTCTACACACTCATAATAAATTTGGCATAAAAGGTAATATATTTAATTTTATCTCTTCCATGTACCTTAATCCTTCAGCTAAGATCTATTCAAACAACACTTTATCTAGAAAGATAATACTATCCAACGGTACCAGACAGGGATGCCCCCTTTCCCCTCTCTTATTCGCACTTTCAATTGTACCCCTAGCCGCAGCAATTAGGCAAAATAAAGAAATTAGAGGTGTCCACATGAAATCACAAGATCACAAAATCACTTTATTCGCAGACGATATCTTACTATCACTCACTACTCCCCTTAAATCTCTTCACCACACCTCCTCCACCATAGAAACTTTTGCAAAAATATCACATTATAAAATAAACTCCAAAAAATCACAAGCTCTTCACTATAATATGGACACAACCTTTTTAAAATACCTGAAAAAACTCTTTGCATTCTTATGGAGGGAAGATAAAATTTCTTATTTGGGTATCTGCCTGACAAAACCATTCTCCGACCTAACCAAAACTAACATCACCAATTTACTCAACTCCTTTCAAGAAGATTTATCTGACCTATCTAAACTTCAGCTATCTTGGACATGTAAAGTGGTAGCCTTTAAGATGAAAACTTTCCCTAAATTCATATACTTAACCAGAGCTATTCCCCTCCGGATTCCTAAATTCTGGTTCAATAAACTCCAAAAACTACTTAGGAAATTCATCTGGAGCAATGGACGTTCCAGGATCTCAGCTTTCACCTTAGAAAGACATAAGAAAAGAGGAGGCTTGGGAATACCAAACCTCTACAATTATTACCTTGCTTCAATCATAAAACTATCTCAGAGTTGGTTCAGAGATACCAGTGGCTCTATCCTATGGACATCTATTGAAAGAGACTTGTCCAACACCTCCTCGCTTCCAGCCTTAATAGCGGCTTACCTTCATAAGCCAACAAAAATTTCTACTCTCCAACCAACTATTCATGCCACCATTTCTGCATGGAAATACCTACATCAAAAAACTATTTCTACATCCACATGCTCAACGCCTAAAAGTATCCCTCTCGAAACTTTAAATCTCATTATCCCTGGAATAGACATAACCCCCTGGATTGAAAGAGGAATATATTATGTTGAAAACTTATTTACTGATGATAGATGGACCGATTTCAGATCTCTAGAGGAGCAGTTCAAACTAACTTGGAAGGATAGATCAGTCTGGAGGTTAATAAATTCCTCCTCGTCCTTCTCACTCTCCCACTTTTCCTTATCCAAACCCATATCTGAATTATTTGATAACCCAAACAAAATTTAATTGTGGTCAACTAACTATATTTACAGACTTCTGAACGAAGACTTTGCTCTCCAAAAATTATCATATATTAATGCATGGGAGAATGAATTAAACTCCACTATAGATCTTGATGAATTGTCTTTGGCAATTAACCTCTCATATTCACAAACTCTTTGTGCCTCAATACAAGAATCCTACTTCAAGCTTTTGGCCAGATGGTATTGGACCCCATCAAAATTGAATCGCATGGATCATACTATATCCCCGACTTGTTGGAGAGAGTGTACTCATACTGGGACACTTTCCCATATTTTTTGGAAATGTCCGAAGATTCTGGGGTTCTGGACCGAGATTCATGATCTAATATTTAAAACCACCAATATGAAGATCACACTTACTCCTCAAATGGCTCTCCTCTCATTAGGAATTTCAAACATACCTCATAACCTTAGATTTCTCATCAACCAAATTTTATTAACCGCTAAGGCCCTTCTAGCTGCTAGATGGAAGACTACAACGTCTCCTACAATCCTGGAACTAATTGACCGAATGTCCTCCCACTGCACATACGAATTCAGTTATGCAGTTAGAAATAATTCATATAACAAATATTTTTCAAACTGGGAGCCCTGGATCTCATCACAATCTTTAAATCATCTCACTAGGTCCATTGACGTTAACCTCACAACCTAACATCTCCACTTCATCAATCTATAGATGTTTCTCGGAAATTTCATCTGATCTTCTCTCTTTAAGCATGAAAGCAGGTCTAACATAACAATCCAATTTTGTGTTCAGGTTCGGATAAATTTAGCCGAACCACAGTTAAAATCTTAACTACCGTTAAATAAGAATAGCTCATATTGTCTATTTGTTTTCTTTTTTTTGTATTTTGCTTTTGTATCGATATACTCATATACTTATATTACCCAACTGTATGACTACCCCAATGTTCCTGTATTCCTGTATGCCTGTATGTCTGTAATATGTAATTTATCCCCTACATACCACCCTATATATTTCCCACCCTACCCTTTTCCTAAAGAAATTTCAATAAAAATATTGAGAAATACAAACGCTCTCCATCCAACCTCACTGAGCTCGAGCTGTTTTACAGGGAAGAATAGGCAAGAATTTCAGTCTCTCGATGTGCAAAACTGAAAGAGACATACCCCAAGTGACTTGCAGCTGTAATCTCAGCTACAAAGTATTACTTTCACAAGGTACTGTAGTTGCTCAAAAAGAAAGATCTACTGTATGTTAGTACTAATGTAAGCAATGCAAATCAGAGTAAAATATTTGTGATTGTACTTTTTTTTTCCTTTTTAATAAATGAAAAAACTATCTCTAAGAGACAGAAACATTTTTAAAGTTCTGATTTATTAACCTGGCATTGAACCAAATATTTGTGTCGATTGGGAAGTTGGGAAGGAAAGTTATGCTTATTTGTATCTTTCCCACGAGATCAAGCCTGAGAGCATCTTTGTTTTGAGTGTTATTTAAAGTGGATCATCTTGAATCACTTTTTATGAACACAAATATAAATGACACATTCATTTCTGAACTTTACATTTTCTTTAAATCTTTCCTTTGTGCAGAAAGAATAGGGAGATATAACATGTTCTAGATGTTTATGCTGATAATGTTGGAGACATAAAACACTGTTGCAGAGGTGTATCTAGATTCCCTAGCACCCTCCTCCCCATCCTCCAAATGGTCTGCATATTTGTCATGTGACCAATTATTCATATGTGATTTTCACACTTAGGCCTGGGTCACACCAGCACTATGTCTCCGTTCAGGGGGTTCCGTTTAAAAGATAGAATTTGGCAGCATTAACGGCATGTTGCCATAATGGTAACGCTGCCTTAATGCTGCCAATTCATTCCTATGGGTGACGGAACCTCGAGCGCAGATCAAACGCCGTCATCTATGTTCCGGAGTTTAAAACCTTGCACTACTTCCAATCGCATCTCATAACTGGGTCCTAACCATTGTTATCTGCTTTTGTCTTGTTTGGTTTTTCCTCTATTGGAGACCGATACCAGAGAGTAATAGAAAGTGTAGTCTTATGGGGAAAAACCCAACAAGATATAGAGAGATAACAATGGTTAGGACCCAGTTATGAGATGCGCCTCAATGTGGCAACTGGGTGGATTATCAATTTGTCCATTTCCATAATGCTAAGTATCTCTTTTTACTATTATGAAAATTCCATTTTCTATAAGTTACTGTAGAGTGTTGCTTACATTTTTTTAATTAATTTGTTTTTAAGAAGACAGCTACACTGATAGGATGAGTGTCGCATAATCACTTATATAGTTTCGTATGGGTTCACACCCTTTATGCAGGCACCTTCCCCATTCTAGTTGCTAGGTTTGTGCTATTGCTTTCTGGTATCACTCTCTAACATGCCTAAGTGGTTAACTTTTTTCCAAAGGCACAAATTACATATTGAAAGCACCTGTCCCAGTCCATAAGACTACACACTTTCTATTACTCTCTGGTATCAGTCACCAATGGAGGAAAAACCCAACAAGACATAGGCAGATAACAATGGTTAGGACCCAGTTATGAGATGTGCCTCAACATAGCAACTGGGTGGATTATCGATTTGGCCATTTCCATAGTGCTAAGTATCTCACTTACCGTAATTATTATGAAGATTCCATTTTCTATAAATCACTGTAGAGTGCCGCTTACATTTTTTAAATTAATTTGTGTTTAAGAAGCCACCTACACTGACAGGATGAGTGCTGCATAATCACTTATACAGTGCAATTCCATTGTGTTGCAAATCAGGTGGTTAACCAGCATGCCAAAAGACTTCTATAGCGATGCCAGTCGCAAGGTGCGAATGACAGTAGTGAGCACACAGCGACCATATCCTCTGTATCAGCGCATCTAGGAGGGGGTAGTGGCCTAGAAATTGCTGGACAACTAGATTCGGGACGTTAGCCATGCAAGGTACTTGTGAGACCTTGCCCCGACATAGGGCCGTGCCCAGGTTCGCAGTGTTGTCTCACACGGCCTTCCCAAGCTGATGGTTCAGTGTAGATAGCCATTGATTAAACTCAGTCTCCAAAGCTGACCACAATCCTCAGCTGTGTGTCTCACATTTCCCAATTGTCACTTCAGGATGGAAGTAGACGAACTCTAGTGCTGCCTAATAAAGGTAGCAATCCTAAAAGTCATAATTGACTCTTTAACAAGCCTTTTAATATGACAAACTGCAAATGCTGCATTTCGGGGTGATTGCCCCTAATCAGTGCAGTGTATAGGATTCTGATCTGCTTGTATGAGAGGCTAAGACGAGGTCTGCGGGAATAGCTATTTCCCAGGCATTTTAACATAAAAAGCTGCTAAAAGCTCCTCCACCCAATGCTCATTTATTATCCATTTGCCTCCAGGGTTCCAATAATGGAAGCTTTTCAGGGGGCAGTGGAGAGAGACCTACGTGACCTATTGGGTAAGAAAGATGGTGGGGTATGTAACAACTTAACAAGAGAAGAAAGACAAGCTTTAATAGATCTGTGAAACAATCCCAATGTAATGGTCAGGTCATCTGACAAGGGGGGCTCCGTGGTGGTGCTAGATTCAGGTTTATACAAGAAACAGATATTGAATGTATTGATAGACACCGCCACGCATTGCCTCTTGTCATATAACCCTACAACTAGTCTTGCGGCACAATTGGAAAATCTTCTGGAAGAAGGTCTTGCCTTGGGTGCTATTACCAATAAGGAGAAGGATTATCTATGTGTGGAGAAACCGGTGGTGCCTGTCTTCCATGCCCTCCCCAAGACCCATAAAGCTTCCTTTCCTCCACCTCTGAGGCCAATTGTTGCAAGGATTGGATCCCTGCAGGAGAGGCTCTCTGAGTGGGTGGACGGGAGGCTGCAGGTTTTGGTGGAGGGCATGCCTGGCAGAATAAAGACACCAAACATCTCCTACATGCATTAGACCAGATGACCAGGACCAATGATTCTAGCTGGGTTACATGTGACGTAGTGTAACTATTTTCCTCAATACCCCATGAAAAATCAGTATGGGTAGTAGAAGAAATCCTGAAAAGTACAGAGGTATTTGATCATGCTGTTAAAGAATTTCTTGTCATGAGTTTGCGGTTTCTTTTGAAAAACAATTATTTCATTTTCAATGGTGACTTCTTTATCCAATTGTGCGGATGCCCGATGGGGGTGAAATTCTCACTTTCACTGGCTATCCTGTACATGCAGCGGTGGGAGGAGTATGTTTATGTTGAGAACAACCCTTGGAAGGATTACATTCGGTGTTATGGGAGATACATAGACGATATGGTCCTCATCTGGGCCGTACCGTCTATGGTGTCTCCCGTGCCAAATCCTCTTTCACTGCTGGATTGGTTATCAAATAATGATTTTAATTTGAAGTTCACCATGGAAGTGTATATGGATTCTGCTCCATTCCTTGATTTATTTCTGACTGGATGCAGGGAAACGGGCAGAATACATTCGAGGTTATATCGCAAACCAGTGACGGGGAATTTTATCTTATGGGCGTACAGTTGTCACCCTAAGTATCCCATCAAAAATCTCCCTGTGGGTGAATTTGTGCGCACCAAACGTAATTGTACTAATCAGAAGGATTTTAAGGCAGAAGCCACTGTTATGTCAGGAAGATTGCAAGATAGAGGTTATGGAAATTGGATGATTGCTACAGCGAAGAACATAGTGAAAAATAAAAGTAGGGAAATCCTACTGAAGGATAAAAAACCAGCACATTGTAATAATCCTTTAGCACCTGTGTTTTCCACTCCGTATAGCAATCATTTCAATGACATCAAGAAAATTCTAAACAAAAATATACCTACAGTTAGGGCCAGAAATATTTGGACAGTGACACAATTGTCGCGAGTTGGGCTCTGCATGCCACCACATTGGATTTGAAATGAAACCTCTACAACAGAATTCAAGTGCAGATTGTAACGTTTAATTTGAAGGGTTGAACAAAAATATCTGATAGAAAATGTAGGAATTGTACACATTTCTTTACAAAGACTCCACATTTTAGGAGGTCAAAAGTAATTGGACAAATAAACATAACCCAAACAAAATATTTTTATTTTCAATATTTTGTTGCGAATCCTTTGGAGGCAATCACTGCCTTAAGTCTGGAACCCATGGACATCACCAAACGCTGGGTTTCCTCCTTCTTAATGCTTTGCCAGGCCTTTACAGCCGCAGCCTTCAGGTCTTGCTTGTTTGTGGGTCTTTCCGTCTTAAGTCTGGATTTCAGCAAGTGAAATGCATGCTCAATTGGGTTAAGATCTGGTGATTGACTTGGCCATTGCAGAATGTTCCACTTTTTTGCACTCATGAACTCCTGGGTAGCTTTGGCTGTATGCTTGGGGTCATTGTCCATCTGTACTATGAAGCGCCGTCCAATCAACTTTGCAGCATTTGGCTGAATCTGGGCTGAAAGTATATCCCGGTACACTTCAGAATTCATCTGGCTACTCTTGTCTGCTGTTATGTCATCAATAAACACAAGTTACCCAGTGCCATTGAAAGCCATGCATGCCCATGCCATCACGTTGCCTCCACCATGTTTTACAGAGGATGTGGTGTGCCTTGGATCATGTGCCGTTCCCTTTCTTCTCCAAACTTTTTTCTTCCCATCATTCTGGTACAGGTTGATCTTTGTCTCATCTGTCCATAGAATACTTTTTCAGAACTGAGCTGGCTTCTTGAGGTGTTTTTCAGCAAATGTAACTCTGGCCTGTCTATTTTTGGAATTGATGAATGGTTTGCATCTAGATGTGAACCCTTTGTATTTACTGTCATGGAGTCTTCTCTTTACTGTTGACTTAGAGACAGATACACCTACTTCACTGAGAATGTTCTGGACTTCAGTTGATGTTGTGAACGGGTTCATCTTCACCAAATAAAGTATGCGGCGATCATCCACCACTGTTGTCATCCGTGGATGCCCAGGCCTTTTAGAGTTCCCAAGCTCACCAGTCAATTCCTTTTTTCTCAGAATGTACCCAACTGTTGATTTTGCTACTCCAAGCATGTCTGCTATCTCTCTGATGGATTTTTTCTTTTTTTTCAGCCTCAGGATGTTCTGCTTCACCTCAATTGAGAGTTTCTTTGACCGCATGTTGTCTGGTCACAGCAACAGCTTCCAAATGCAAAACCACACACCTGGAATCCACCCCTGACCTTTTAACTACTTCATTGATTACAGGTTAACGAGGGAGACGCCTTCAGAGTTAATTGCAGCCCTTAGAGTCCATTGTCCAATTACTTTTGGTCCCTTGAAAAAGAGGAGGCTATGCATTACAGAGCTATGATTCCTAAACCCTTTCTCCGATTTGGATGTGGAAACTCTTATATTGCAGCTGGGAGTGTGCACTTTCAGCCCATATTATATATATAATTGTATTTCTGAACATGTTTTTGT